>CM033629.1:12849125-14049125 GCA_019453435.1 Rhinogobius similis
CAGCCTGTCCGTCCGTGGGAGTAGGATCTCTCCTTCACTGTGGTTCTCCCCGAGGTTTCTACTTTTTCCCATGGGGTTTTGTAGTTTTCCTCGCGCTTGAAGGAGGGTCAAAGGACAGGGGCATTCTGGGACAGTTATCTGAACTGCTTTTACCTGTGGCCCATCGAGGCAACTGTTGTTGTGATTTTGGGCATTATAAAAATAAATTGATTTGATTTGATTTGAAAAGGTAAATGGAGTCATTTCAGTGGGAGTTATACACATCACACATTTGACCTCTTCTGGAAAGCGTAAACCACAAATCATCGTAATTTCACAGATTTTAGTGTCACTGCAGAGGAATAAAAAAGGGTGAAAACAGAAAGAAAAAAAAAACAATGTCAGTTATGTTATAAATCTATCATGTGCCTAAAACTGTACCGAAATACAAAATATATTATATGTAAAATGTCAAAAATCTCCTGTGTGACTTTGCTTGTGGATATGACTATTAAAATGTTGAATTAGGAATTTCTGGTCAAATGAAGTGAAGTAACAGACTTAAGCAAAAAAAAAAAAAAAAGAAATCCAAATATCTCTAATACAGTAGAAATTATGGCTTTTTAGTCTTAAAAAAATACACAAAATGTGGAGTAAATAAAAGATTCGCAGAATAAATCTTGTTTCAGTATGTATTCATTGAACGATAAGTTGCTATAGTATAGATATAGTGACAGGACAGTTATGAATTAGGAATCTCTGGTCAAAAATAACGTGGATTAACAGACTTAAGCAAAAAATAAATAAATATCTCTAATACAGTAGAAATTATGGCCTTTTAATCTTAAAAAAGACACAAAAAAGTGAAGTAAGGCGTTAATTACACTGTTGAAAATGATCTAAAAAGACGGTGAAGTGAAAGAAGAATAAGAGAATGGCTGGTACTGACCCGTCCTCTATGAGCATGGGCGTGGCCAGGGGGCTGAGGTCCTCTGCTGCCACCAGCTGGAGCACCAGGGGGTGAGACTGGGGGTACACTCCGCGGGGCTGAGGGGCCAGCAGGCCCGACTGAGCCGCGTAGGTGAACAGGTGAGGCAGCAGCTGGTAGTGAGTCGGCATGGATGTGTTTATGTACTGGTCCCTGAGAGCCGCGGTGTAGCCGTTCATCTCCACTGAGCGACTGCAGAGGGGGAGACAGAGGGGGGAGAGAGAAAAGAGACAGAAGAGGGAGACAAAAGAGAGAGACAGAGAAGGAGACAAAAGAGACAGACAAAAGGGAGACAAAAGAAAGAGACAGAGGAGGAGACAAAAGAGAGAGACAGAGAAGATGGAGACAGAGAAAGAAGAGGGAGACAGAGAAGGAGACAAAAGAGACAGAGAAAAGGGAGACAGAGAAGGAGACAAAAGAAAGAGACAGAGGAGGAGACAAAAGAGAGAGACAGAGAAGATGGAGACAGAGAAAGAGAAAGAAGAGGGAGACAGAGAAGGAGACAAAAGAGACAGAGAAAAGGGAGACAGAGAAGGAGACAAAAGAAAGAGACAGAGGAGGAGACAAAAGAGAGAGACAGAGAAGATGGAGACAGAGAAAGAGAAAGAAGAGGGAGACAGAGAAGGAGACAAAAGAGACAGAGAAAAGGGAGACAGAGAAGGAGACAAAAGAAAGAGACAGAGGAGGAGAAAAAAGAGAGAGACAGAGAAGATGGAGACAGAGAAGGAGACAAAAGAAAGAGACAGAGGAGGAGACAAAAGAAAGACAGAGGAGGAGACAAAAGAGAGAGACAAAGATGGAGACAGAGAAGGAGACAAAAGAGACAGAGAAAAGGGAGACAAAAGAGAGACAGAGAAAAGAGACAGAGAAAAGGGAGACAAAAGAGACAGAGAAAAGAGACAGAAGATGGAGACAGAGAAAAGTGACAGAAGAGGGAGGCAGAGAAAAGTGACAGAAGATGGAGACAGAGAAAAGTGACAGAAGAGGGAGGCAGAGAAAAGAGACAAGAGGGGGACAAAGAGACAGAGAAAAGACAGAAAAAAGGGAGACAGAAGAGTGACAGAAGAGGGAGACAGCAAGGGAGACATAAGAGAGAGACAGAGAGGAGGGAGACAGCGAGGGAGACACAAGAGAGAGACAGAGAAAAGGGAGACAGAAAAAAGAGGGAGAAAGTTAACAGAGAGTTAAATTACAATATAAACAAATATTAAGAGCCCTCATTTTATTCAAAGGCTGTTTAAACAAACCAGTGACACACTGTTCAATTTGTGCATTTATTTATTTGTTTTTTAACTGATGCTCTTCTCATTTCAACCAGCCGCCTCACACCGACTAGTGCTTCAGTCACTCTAACCTTTAGTGGTCCACTAGTCATTATTTTCTCAATTAGTCGACTAGTCAAACAATATTGTACACTGAGACTATTTAAATACAATTTTAATCAAATAAAGGTTGAAATATCATGACTGAAGGCTTCTAGACAGAGAATATTTACAATTTTTTAAATGAAAATCAGGAATTGTTCATTCTTTTTTGCCATTTTGATTTAACAATGCCACCGTCTTTGTTGTTGTTTTAGTCTGTTTAGTCTAGGTAACGATTATAATGATCAAATTATTGTCAACAGTTCACAATTAATCAATTGATCGCTGCAGCTCTAACCCATAAAACACAAAATTTTACTATCACTAAAGATATTTAAAAAAGAATAAAGAAAAGTTGGTCATGTCATTCAACTTTAACCAAACTGTGTGCATTTATTCTTTTTTAATAGAATTATGCTTCACTTGTGTTGTTTTTATTTGTTCAAAGTATAATTCCAAAATAGTATTAGTATTTTACAGTTGTACATTATTTTTTTTGTAAATACAAAATTTTAAAAGTAACAATATATTAACATTTTTGAGATTCATCAAGTGCATCTTTTTTTTTCTAATACAGTCATGATGAAAGTGTTTATCTTACTTAACGCACATTTGTATCCACTGCCATCTTAAAGCAGCTTTATAAGAAATGTGAGTAATCTTTAGATGAAGAAATAGTAAATATTGCTCTCTTTGGCATAAAGTAAGACAGACTGAGCTGTAGACCCCACGGCACCCGCACTGTACCTGCGCGACATACCAGCGCCTCATTACGCTCGGAATGCTGTTATTGTTGTTCATTTCTGCTTAGATTTGATCAGATAAAACAACTATTTCTCAGAATAGCTATCAGGCTGCGCGAAGACTCGGATAAACCGCGTGTTTGTGCACATTAATCAGACTAAAATAAAATGCCGTCATGCCAGCACCTAGACAGTATTTGTCCTTCGTGAGTGCAGATAGACAAAGAGCGCGTCTCCGTAGCAAGAACAGGAGATAATGTGGTCAGATTGTTATTTGTGTGCTGTTGCCGTTAGCGCTGAGAGCTGCATATTCAGGCGGCTCTGAATGCCTGGTGAATGCTTTAACTGAGGACTCGGCGATAGAGGAGCGGAGCGCAGGACTGTCACGGTCGACTCTTTGTGTTACTAAAGAGCACGAGTGGGAGAGTTCAAATTTTTTAAGTTTTTATATTTTTACTATAAGTTTGTTTTATAAACTCAAGTAAATATATTTGTGGATAAACATGTTTTGAGACTTGAACGCTGCATCTTATTATTCGTTTAAACTAGACATTAAATTTAGGGCTGAAATAATGTAATAGATTTATTGCAACTAATAGATTATTGAAAGAATTGCCAACTAATTTAGTCATCGAAAAATCGTTATCCTGACTATACACAGAGTATAAAGAATGGCAATAAACCAATCCTGATGCCATGAGCTGAGAGAAAAGGTTTTACGATTCAGTCAAAGCAAGAATTACACCAAAAGGACACAAGAAACTAGGGCTGTGCAATTAATCGTTTATATAATTGTGATTTCAATTATTACTCTGTTCAATTACAAAAATGTTGTAATTGTAAATACAGTGGATTGACTTCTGTTCAGAGAAACCTGGGGCAAAGGCACTTTCCTAAAACATTACTAATACAATATATTATTCTAAAGTGTATATTTGGTCTACTCTTTCTCTACAGAATCATTTTAACAATATAGAAATAATTGTTCAAAGTAATCGTGATTTCAATTTTGAGTTAAATAATCGTGATTGTAATTTTTGCCTTGATTTAGTGTTTTTGATTAAAAAAAAAAAAAAAAAAAACAATCACTGTGTCCTCAAGCAGCTTTACTTTAGTTTCAAATTTAGTAAGTCTCCAATTCTCAGAACCTTTGCATTTTAAACAGCGATTATTGTTTTGATTAATTGTGTTTTGTGATTTTAATGCAACTTTTCCTGTTATGTAAAGCACTTTGAATTGCCTTGTATATGAATTGTGCTCTACAAATAAACTTGCCTTGCCTTAATAATTTAGACTAATCAATTAGTAAATTCATCGTTAGTTGCAGCCTAAATTAAATTTAAATTGTACTCTGGAGAAAGAAGAATTTTAAACAAAAAATGCATTTGATTTAAATGTTATCCACTCTCCTAAAACTAAAAAAATTGTTTTCTGTTGACAACATAATAAATGTAAAGGTGCACTAAAAGAAAGTGTGGCTGAAAACTAATTAAGAAATTTACTTTTTTTCCTCTCGAATGAATAAAATCAACTATTATAAAGTCACAATGTTTCTTATTCATGGGTTTAAGTTTTTAGTTTATCCGTGAGTTTAAGAATTATAAGAAATTATGACTGTTGCCATAGTGATTAGCAATTTAAATCATAATATTGTATCTTCTGAAGGGGACAGGTTCTCAAAATGGAAGTGAAAACCCAACCAATTTGACCATTCAGAAGATAAATATTAAGTTTTGCGTCGTTTATCACTATGGCAACGGTCCTAATTTCATCATTCTGAAAAGCATGGGCAGGCAGCGATTTGACCTTTTACAAGATACACATTTAGTTTTGAATAGTTAATTGCTATGGCAACTGAGCTAATTTTTCACTCCTCTGAAAGCCGCGGATAATAAACACAGCTCTGCAAGATTTCGGCTGCGTTTCCGAACACCAAAATGCACAATCTACTCACTTGGACGACAGGGTGGAGGCGGGAGACGGCTGGTTCCCCTCCGACGCCCCGTTGCTGGGCGAGCTGTGGTCACTGTCGCCATTGTTGCCCCAAGTGTGGTCCGGGGCCTCCTCCTTGAACTCCTGTCCAGACATGATGCGCTCGATCTCCTCTTCTGTGATCTGAAACGCACACAACACACAGTCGCCATTCAGTCTTTTCGGTCGGGTTCAAATGCCCTCCTTTTCTGACCGCCGGAGTGTCTTAGTTTAGTTGACAGGCAGAGTAGCGCGCTTTTCAATGGGCGCAAGGACATAAGCGCACAATAAACCAGCAGCACACAAAGAAAGGAAAAATAAAGCAAGCAAACAGGTATGTGGTGGTTGCTTGCGTGAATGGCGATGACACACAGCTGACATTAAAAAATCCTGGCTATTTAAAAACACATTAAGCATACTAGTAAATATGTGCTGCCTATGATAAGGTCAAGTATATTTTCTTCATTCCGATTCATTGATTGCATTTATTATTCATAACAGAGGTCTTATTTCTATATAACACTTGTATCAATGCACCTCCATCATTGCTTTCACAGCTGGTTGTAAGTAACACAAAAGTAAGCAAAAATATTTTGGAGGGAGGCTCGGCAAATGTTACACAAGCAAAAAAAAAGAGAAATTAAACAGAAAATTGTCTATTACCTGAACAGGCCCGATGCTTTTGTTCCTTCCTCCCGGCATGCCATCCTCCCTTATGGCTGGGAAATGGATTAAGAAAGACATTTTAGAGAATACAATTCAATTTCATTTGGCTAAATTACAGCTTTTTGTCATCGTTACACTTATACAAAACCTCTAGCTCGTGTTAACTGACTGTATAGAGGTCAAGATTACGCTGTTAATTGATAATCGTCCAAATCCACTTTATTTGTAGCACATTTTATAAACATAACTGTTTCCAAAGTGCTGCACAGACACAAACATAAAACGGCAAAACAAAGTATATAATAACAACTCAATTTGATCTTACGGCTTGTAAAACCAACAAAATCAAATCCAAGCAAAATCATAAAACCATAAAATAGAAATAAATTAATAGAATAAATACATTTAAATGATAAAACACAGAGGACCACACTACTCACGCGGTGTTAAAAGCCAGAGAATAAAAGTGGTTCTTAAGACGAGACTTAAAACCCTCCACTGTGGGGGCCGTTCAGACCTGGGGAGGCAGAGCGTTCTAGAGTTTGGGGCCGACCACGGAGTAAGCCCTGTCCCCCCTGGTTCTAATCGTGATTCATGATTCAATTCACAATGTAATCGTGAGAACTAATAAATTATATAATTTTGCTTCAATATATAGTCCAAAAATGCTTTTTAATAGGCCGTTTTGTCACATTTACATTACATTATTTGTCTCAGAGAGATTGGTTTAACAAAACTGGTCACAAACTTGAGGAATAATAATGTGTGAGACAACGGGAAAGAAAGACAAGGAAATATTTCACTGTTGTTTGGTCTCTGTTCCATTGAATAATCGTTAAATTGTGTTGTTGTTTTTTTCCCCTCACAATAATTGTAATACAAAAACTGTATATGGAGACAGCGAAAGTTGATTGAAATTATTTATATTTAGGATTTATAGCCTGAAATACATTTGCATTAAAATATTTCTTGAATTTTGAGACGGAATTTAATTCAGAATCAGAAAGCCCATGAACCATGATTCTTATTCATTCACTTTTCAACATAACCACTAGGGGGAGGCAAAGATCCTTGAAATATCTGAGTGAACAGGCAACAAACCACTGCTTTCATCTGTCTGCCTTTGCCATCAGCCACATAACTCCACCCCTGGCTGCCATGTGCGCTCTGTTTCCACCAGAGGGCAGCATTTGACCACCTCACGTCCACATGAGGGAGCGCAGCATGCTCTTTGACCCTGTGGAGAATACCTTTGCGGTTCATCCCCATCTGCAGGCACTTGAGCAGGCGGCAGTACTGGCAGCGGTTGCGTTGCTTGCGGGACATCTCGCAGTTCTTGTCGCGGTTGCAGCGGTACACGCGCTTGTTGCAGATGCTGCGCTTGAAGAAGCCCTTGCAGCCCTCACAGGAGATGATGCCATAGTGCAGGCCTGTGGCGCGGTCTCCACAGATAAGGCACGTGCGCTGGTCAACTGGATCATCTGCACACAAGCAAAAACACAACACACCGGGATTTAGATCAGTGTGTAAAGGATGAGCGCTTTGCGAGAACACGGTTAATGGTTTGTGTTTCAGGTGAAGGTTTGGGCACGGACGAAAAAACTGAATAGCTCTTCCTCTTTTTTTGACAATGACATGCAATCCAAGTTTGTGTGTGCAAGGGCGTGTTTATTGTGTTGTGTATTATATCAAATTGAGGGACCCTGCTATTCTCAGCCCAGTCTCAAATGTGCCAAAACGCTCCTGTAAATGTCATGGCTGAGGTTCAAGGATAGAAAAAAGTGAATGGACTGTAAAATTAAACAAAACTGTTCAGAAATATTACTTTATTCTCCTGTTTGGAGGATTACCCTTTAATATTCTCTACTTTTAAAAATGTTAAATGCTTTTGCAGCTTAATTTTCTCATCATTATTATCTTTCTTTGTTAGTTGACATTCAGCTTCTACAAATCCTCACTAATGGCAGCCAGCATTCAGCCAAAGTAAACAACACAACAAAACTTTCAGAGCCTTTTGTACAACTAGGGCCTCATTTATCAATCCATGAACAAAACTGCGAGTATGAACTGCTATTTACGGGCGTGTTACAGGGGATTTATTATTGGAAAGTGCGTGTAGTACTTCAGCCGCAAAACTGATATGTTCAATCAGTCAATCATGGATCAAGAGGATCTGATCGGGACCCGTGAAGAAATGTCAGGTGTTACTCCCTTTTTAGTGGGGTTGGCTGTTTTGCCCGCGCACAAACGTTTGGTAAATGAGGCCCTCAATATTCTAATTTTGCTCCAAAACAACAATTCTATACAATTAATTTTTAATAGATTTCCCTTTACTTGCACACATACGAAAAAAATGACATTTGTTACTGATAAAATAAAATAAAGATAAAATAAAATAAAGATTCATTTGATTGCTGCACGGCAAAACTAATACACAATCACATGCTTTCAGACCTCTTAACATATTTTATACTGAATCAATGTATTTATGTTAATGTAAATTAATGTTAAATTAATGTAAAAATCTAAATTATTTGCTTTGGATCAACACAAAATAACTACATGGGAAAAAGCGTCAACATTATTTTGTTTAACCTGGAGACTTGATGTTTAAAGAAGCAATTAATTAAATAATAAATCAATGCAGCCGATGCACTTGTGACCATTAAATTAGTGATTTTGATTTGATTGTGATTAGTCCTCCCCAACTGTGACTAAACATTTAGTGGGTGCGAAAACCTTGCTGAAGGCACATATTTTTAATTGAGATCATGGGGGCGGTTAAGGCTTAAGCACTAGCCTCTGCAGCTAATCCATGAGATTCCTAAGCTCCAACTCTTCATTTTCGAGAAAGTGGAGTTGTAATATTGAGCCGAGTGAAGACAAGAGTATGTTTTATTCAGAGGGGCAGTCAAGTGAAATGATTTCCTTTACAGTGTCTCCTTTCAAACAGACAGGAGGCCTGTCACTTTCTGAACAGCCATCTTGGTTCGTCTTTATTCTTGGCTCCACGTTTGTCCAGCTTTGCCCCCGCAGTCATTAACCTTCACCTTATTTCCTCAACTTACTGCTGATCACTCTAAACTGTGAAAAGAAACAAGCGAAGACTGCTAATTTGGACCACATGTAGAAGGGGGAGCATTTAGGGGTGTGGGACCACTGGGAGAGGAAGCTAAATTAGACATGGGTGGATTTAGCATACCATTAAAACCGTGTGTTTGAGCTGCGGTGGAAAGTCGGTGTCCGCTGCACTATTTTTTTCATCTTAAAAAGATCTTTAGACGTCACACCACAAGCCATGTGCCATTTAAAAGTGTTGGAAAGCACACACGATACAACAACACGATCAAAGTTTGTCTAAGCTTGACTAAAGAAATCCCTATTTGACTAAAGACCTGCTTTATTGACCGATTTCGCAAAAATATATCAAAACTCTGTATTATCTCCATGTAGCTAACCCAAACTGGCCTCAAAAGACCACAACTGCACAGAAGTTCATGTAAAAACAACTAATTATATAGCGAAGTACTAGTAAACAGTGTATTTATAGTAAAATTAAACTCATGATTCAGTCCAGAATCTTCAGCTAACGTCTTGTTTTTGCCATCTAAATCCTTCTATAAATAAAATAATTGATAGTCCTGTCATAATTACTATATAGCCCCATCTTTCAAGAACAATATATTTGTGGCTAATTATTTATCACAGTTGTTTTCTTTGCACTTTGGGGAACTTTCTTTTTTTTTTTTCATAGGATTTTGGCTGCACACGTTTTCCTGCAAAAGTATTCATTGTGCTATTTATTTATTGCAGTTCATGTTTTTAATAATATTGCAGAGTTTTGGGAGATTCACCTGCTGTCAGTGGCATAAAGAAGTCTCAATTTTATCGTTTATTGTGATATTTTCTATAGTAATATAATCACACTTCAAAAATTGTTATCATGACAGGCCTAATAATGTGTCGACTAATAAAATATAGGACACCATCGACTGATTAATTGATTAAACGACTGCAGCGCTTCATGCGAGTGGTGCTCTTGGAGGAGGGCTCAGTCTGACACCAAGACTCCGAAATATCAGACAGGTTTGATATAAATCGCAGCTCGTCTTTGGTTGCACAACAGTCTCAAATTTAATCAGTTTAGTTCTGCACAATTCAAATCAATTGCAAATTTTAATGGACACAATACGCAAATTGCAAATGCTGCAATTTATGAAGTTCCATATTTTCCTCCACAAACAACAAAATATCCTTTTTTATTCTACTTAAAAACTGCCAAACCTGTAGTTTAGATCTGCAGAATCATGAAATACATGTTATTGTTTTATTATTTTGTAGATTCATGGACAGATTCAGTGTTTTCGTCAGTTCTTCTGATCACGTTTAAAGCAGAACTAAGTAACTTCTGCGACAGAGCTCCCCCTGCAGGTCTCTTGTGAAAATACACTGCAGGTAAAGAGCTTTTTCTTCTTTTTTCCCCCCTTCTTTCTAATTGAAATAAAGAAGTACAATCACATACAAAAACATTTCATGTCGCCAAATACAAAAAAGAGCCATGGTTTCTCAGGAGAGTTGTCTTTTTTCGGCACCAGGGAAGGTTGCAAGGTTGGTTTTCTGCGCAGAGACAACAGGGGGCGACGGCGGGGGCTTCAAACGCCTCGAGAATACATTTACAACCACCACACGGACTTACAAAGACGTTTAATGGGGTAAAAATGTTACTTGGCTCTACTTTAAGATGTGAACTTTACAGAATCCTATTAATAAAACATAAATCGCAAACGTAATCACAAAACGCAATGCCGGTCAGAAAAATTGCTCTAGTGCAGTGGACACCCGAGCTTAAAAGAAGGTACAAGGCGGTTTCGCTTGTAGATCAAAGAGCGGCTGACACATCTTTAGACCCGACTTATTCTTCCTACTTCCTCGATCATGGAGGTGCTCTTTAACAGTTCAGACAGCGATCTCAGAAAGCTTTTCCAAATCTCCCCCTAATCCCCTTCTACCTCCGGGACACAAAACCCTCGGAATCAAACCGGCCTCACATTTTAAGTCGATGCGAATATTCTTTGCTGTCCTCTCCACACGGTTAAGCTGCAGCGCTCTGTAAGAAGCTCTACTCCTCTCTCCACCCCCGCTCTCTCGACTCCTTCCCCGGCTCCTGCCCCTCCTCAGGCCAGATGGGCAGGTTTTTTCATAGTGACGAAGAAAAGGCCCCCTTTTTTTTTTTTTGCTATAAAGCCAACTTGACACCAGTAAGAGGAATGTGGCCAGGTGATGATCTGTAAAACGACGCAAGAATCAAGCGTGTACAGGATTTCTTATCATTGCTTTAACAAGACAAATAATTTGCATCATTTGTATGGTTATTAAAAGTGCGTAAGACAGTTTTTATGATTTTCTAATTTTGACTTTATTCACTGTATTAAGACCTCTTGTAAATATAAATGATAGTTTTACACCAGTCAGGTAGCCGTGGAGAAAAATTACAGGAAGTAGACAAATTGATCACATTACAGAGTCAAAGTTGTGCATAATTTACACAAAAGAAACTACTTTTTTGACATTTTAAACATTGATTTAAAAAAAAAAGTGGTTAACGTGTATTTTTCTTTGTCAAATTAAAAAAATCTGTGACATTAAAGGAGTTACACTGTACACTTTGGTTTCTTGGTAATACCTTAGTATGACGTCATCATTTAAAACCAGGAAGTAAAATTTAAAAGCAAAAAATAAATAAATACTGGGGTAAATGAGTGGTCCAACCTGTCAAAGGCACTTCAAACATGCTCTTGAGTACCTTTCGTTTGTCATTTTAAATTAGCACTAAAAAAAATATAAAACAAAATAAACATCTGTAGCTCTGCCGTTTCCCCAGCACCAACTGGGTTTTGGCGCCATCTACTGGCTGCAGAGTGGATTACATAAGAAATGAACAACAGGAAAGTTTTCCAGCAGATGCTAGTTAGCCACACAGTTGTAATGATGGTGATTAGGTTGCAGAAATGCTCAGAATGAGTCTGGTGATGGTTTGTGGACTTAAAAGAGGACAGAAGATCCCCAAAACCTCGTCACGGATCGAGGAAACATCACACATCGGCAAAATTCAGAACAAAGTGAGTTTGACGCTCGGAGCAGACAGGACTTTCAGATCCTCATCAAACTGGAATGAATTAAGTTAAATGCAACACCAGGCATGTTTTTGATGATGGAACAAGGTTAGAACAGGGTTAAAAGCTAAAAAAAAAGTAAATATAGCATCATTCGTTATGGAGGATATACGAATGGGGAATATCTTGGGAAATTTTAATGCTTTTTTGTTTGAATGGTTAATTTTTTCTGGAAAGTGTCAGATCTTAAAACCCAACATGGCCCAGTATAAAAGCTATTAACTTAGATACCTTTGAAAGTCGGCTGGCAAAACCATAACATCATGGACTCCCTCTTCCCTCAGAGTGATATCCATTTGGAGTTTGCAGATTCATTACTTTGACCAGAATCAGAACCAGAGAATAAAAATAAGAAAGATAAGAAAATAAGAACCACTGCACACAATTAAACAGTTGGCATTCATAAAACAATGGGACGAGTTACAATCAGAATCTATGTAAAAAACAAAATCTGAACCTATGTAAAAATATATATATCTAAAGACATCTAGGGCACCATTTTCTATAGCTCATTCTAAAACCAAAAACAAGTGTCTGTAAAATAGGACTCCAAAATGTACTATGTTAATGTTAGGGTTGGACAATATTGACAAAAATGAATATCCTGATAATGATGAGACGACATAATGTCAATCCAACAGAAAACGTGTCTTTAAACGCATTAGTTGAGGTTTAAGTATCAGACAAACGTGAAACATCTGTAAAATTAATCACAAAAGAACAAAAGAAAGTTATCACCTTGTTTGAACCTTCTTTTTTCATTTCTATTCTTAATCAGCTCGTTTGCAGCATTTTTACAATAAACGTTGAACTCGACATTCAATTTGTGCAGATCTCCAAAACGATATTATCTACATTTTGATGCATTGAACGCCCCTAATTGATGTGGTAATAAATGTCACCATTGTCGAAGCAGTATTCATCTTATCAAAGGCCTGAATACAAAGAAAACATCTCCAGTTTGGATTTATGAAGACATGACTCCGGGCCTTTGTCACTTTGCTGCTGCTTCTGCTCGAATCTTTAAACTGTTACTAAGCAACAACTGTTCCGGAGCGCCTTCATTCTTCAGAGGAGCGAGCTTTGTGTGAGAGGTGCGTGTAAAAATAAGACTTCACTGACCAAAGAGTGACCAAAGCAGTGACTACGACTGCAGCCGGCTGATGTAAACCCATGAAACGTCCACCTTCAAAAACAAAACACATCTACACGAGAAAGCAACCGGTTCTGAGTTTATTTTAAGGATGTTTGGGGGTGAAGATCAGCTTAGAACAGAACTGGAAATGGAAACACTGGAAATGTGGTTGTTTCGCAAAAATGTGTGCTATAATTCAACAAGAAGTTTATAAATAATCCAAGACAAAAATTTGAATTATTCAAATTTGATGCTCTTATTAAAGGCTGGAAAAACTGCTGGTAAAAAGCTAAAGTTGTATCAAAAATACCATCTATTGCTAAACAAAGCAATAGGGCAACTGAAGGTGTGATTAACAAGAAAGTTACTCATGTGTTTTTTTAATCAGGTTCCAGTACTTTTTAGATTGCCTGTAGAATAAAGCAACAAAAACGGATAACTCTTTGGAAAACAAATTAAAATAAAAAAGAGTTATTTTCTGCAAATGAATGCCCTAATTCTGAAACCAACTAAAAGATGTTGTTATCGGTTGGCCAATATTTGCACTTTTAGCGTGTTGCTATCTGCCCAAAATCCCAAAATATTTTATTTGGGTCGACCAGCTGCCTAAAAGAATATGCAAAAAAGCTTTATTTAATGTGAAAAAGACACAGCCCAAAGTGTGACCACTCGTCTGTCTAATATAATTTGTAGTAAAACCGACCTGTGAATGAGTTTGAGGCAAATTCAAATCATATAATTCGGCAAAAATAATCCAAATCGGCCCAAAAATATCGGCAGAGCTTATCGGCTATCGCTTTCTCTGGACACAAAACAATTGGTACATATTGGTCAATCTCTACAGAGCCCACACAATTACAGACTTGTATAGTTTATGAGTTGGGTTGAGAGATACTGACAAAAATGAATATTTCGATATTTTTCTGGGATATTCCTATAACGATATTTAGACGATGGTTATGTCAAGTCGACAGAAATGTGTTAAAACCTGTCTTAAATGAATTAGTCGTGGTTTATTATCAGACAAATGGCAATGGTTTGTAAAAATGTATCAGAAAATTGAAGAAATATGACCTTTTCCCTCTTTTGAAAGTTTACAACATCACTTTTTTCATTTTTATTTTTATCAGCTCATATTTTCTACACAATATAACATTCAACATTCATGATATCATCTAAATCGATACATATTGAAATTAAAATGCACTGCTAAACCATATTATTCCTCACTAACTTTGAACTGTTGGAGATGCAGAGGTGAAACATGGGCGCTCAGTGTGTAATTCACCAAACGGCCACATGCACAGAGCGCAGACCTGCCCTCTGTCCAGGGGCTTCGGGGTTTGTATACTGTAACTGTATACATGTAGCGAAAGAACGGAGTTAAGAAGCTCTAGGTCCTATTTCAGGTGAGAACGGACAAGATAACAGTAAATAATGAAAGCAGCGATGATGTTTCAGAGATTTGTCATTCATTTGTAGAATTGGTTGTCGTTGGAACTTTTTATTTCACAAACAAAAACCCAGCAATAAACTTGGGTCAACAGATTTTTTTTTCTTTTCTCGTAACATTTTGATGAAAAAATGTATTGACTTAATTTTACCGGTGTCTTTTTTAGTTATCGTTATATTTTTTGGAAGTTGAAGGAAGAGAGACGAACGAGTCGTCGTTGCTTTGATGGATTTTTAATTTTAATTAACAAAAAAAAAACAAAAAACGCAATATTAAACTTAACCACTTTCCTCTTTAAACATTTTGCTGAGAAAAAAAAGGTGTTGATTGATATTGCCCTTTTTTAATCATATTTTTTATTGGTTTGGGAAGAAAAAAATATGTTCTAGAGGTATGAATTGTCGTTGCTCTGATGAATTTTTATTTCATTTTACAAGCAAACACACAACATTAAACTTAGATCTATTGCATTTTTCTTTTCTCTAAAATTTTGATGAAAAAAAAAATGTTTTATTATTATTTATTTGAAAAACAACACTTTCTCAAGAAACAAAAAGCAAGTTTAAAATCAAAAAGTGTGTAAAACATAAATAAATATAGAAGTCTAGATGGTGACAATCATGGTGCATTGGCGCTCTCTAGTGGTTTGGAGGCGACTTTGTGATTTTGGCATGCATCTGATAAGAACTTGTGCATTAAATTGTTATTTCAACACCTCTCAAATTAGCCAAAACATTAAATTATTCCTAAAATATCTACATTAGAGACTGGGCATCATGTTCCATCCCTTTTGCAGAAATGGCCGCACTAACAAGCTGCCTAATTGCCCTGCACCCTTGACTGACTTTACCAGATGGTGTAGATTCCTGTGCATTACAATGGGCCCATGTTTGGTCAAATGTAAATGCAGGACCTGTTGAGCAGCGGAGGAGGAGGAAGAAGAGGAGGAGGAGGAAACCCGATCTCGCGCCTGCTGTCCGCAATAGTCCACCCAGTCAACCAGCGCTGATTAAACGCCCCTGTGTTTTGACAATAAACAGGCCATTGCCGCATAATCTTTAATATTCAAATAAGCAGGATTAAGCCGGAGACATGTGACTTGCTCCGGTCTAAGCCTCCCTCGGCGCTTCCCGTGGTGGGGGTCTGCAGGATTCATGTACTAAAGGTAATTAAAGAAGAGGCGGGGGGCGGGAGCAAAAGCCTCCACTCTCTCTGGCTCAGATAATGAATGAAAGACAGATTAACATTTAAATGGTGCAAGGTTGAAGGCCGTACTGTACCGGGGACAAAGGGGCGACACACGGCGAGCCCCGCGAAGGATTGGACTGTTTTAGCGATTAGTTCGGAGGTGTCGGGGTTAAACGCTTCAGAAATCTCCTGCTTTACAGACGAGGGAGAAGGAAATCTGATCAAAAAGTCAATCGGTTGACATTTGGAGAAAATACTGCGAGTGTAGAGCAAGTGTGTTATAAAAGCAAAGGGCAGTCCACAGTTTTGTCCAGGTCCAGGCTGTGAAACTGTCAGTGGTGGAAGAAGTACTCCATTTTGTTACTGAAGTAAATGTGCGGATACAGGAGCAAAACAGTAAGAGTATCACATATAAAAATCCACAAATTGCGTAAATGTCTTGAATATGTGTTTAAAATTGTAATAATAAATGTATCTCACACTGAATTTTTAAACAGCTATTAAAGAGTGAAATGTGGTGAGATAGATAAAGAATTGTCCTGATTGTTTTATTCAGTCAAACCAAAGAAGTGAACTCAAAGCTTTTGGGCAGAATGTCACCAAAACCATTAACTTGTGATTTTCTTCTAATAAGACAGATGTAAAAAAGCTATAAGCTCATTTACCTCATTTTTAACATCCATTTTATTACAAGAAAATCACAAGTTAATTAACAAAATTTTCTAAATATACTCACAATAAAACTTTACTTCTCAGTCATTTAAAAAAATATACTGTTGAGTAGAAAGTACAGATACCTGCTCTCAAATGTACTGAAATGAAAGTAAAATCAACTTAAATAAAGTACAGATAACTAAAGATTTTACATAACATACGTACAATACTTTTACTTTTGTACTCTGTTACTTTACACCACTGGAAATTGTGTTGTTATATGATTGTTGTATTATATTTAATAATAATCCAATTTAAGCATTGCAGAATTAAACTTTTCTGATTTGCAAGGGAAGTTACTTGGAGAAAGTAGCTCAAAAATAAATATAAAAAATATATATCATAAAACAATTCTTAATGACAAGAAGCAAATAAAAGAGTAAGTAAAATCTAAAAAGTACAAAATAAAAGTGATATTAATGTTGAAATGAGAAAAGGTATATTTAAATATGTGTAGACACAAAATGGGCTGATTTGTAAGAAAAAAACCTTACACATTACATGCCACTTGTTTTTGGGTTAAATTTGACGACAATGCAACAACAAAGAAAGAATCCGCCCAAATTCTTCCAACTGTTTGCAACTGCCCCACACTGAAGCCTTTGTTTTAACCTCACACAAGCCGAGTTCACCCAAAGTTCAGCTTAAGTTAATGGTGCATTGCCCTGTGTTTCCCAGCGGGAGTATATATTTCTTTAGGGTCTTGTGCGCACACTTTGGCTCTGAATGTAGCTCAGCGAAGCAAACAGACGCAGCACAAACCCAGCTCAAGTCTCCGATAATAGGGAGCCTTTCGAGCGTTGAGCCACAGAAGAAAGCCACAAGACGCCTGGGTGAACCGCGCTGAAAAGTACGGGCCCTCTCGGATTCCCCTCTGCACAAAAGCACATCTGAGGTGAAAAACTCAAAACGTCAACGCATCAACACGCACTTAAGATCAAATAAATATCTTTGCAACCAACCATTTGCCCTCTCTCAAAGCAATGTTATGTGAAACGCCTGACTTCCTTCAACAAGCCGTCCTCACAAGGGGCTTATTTGCCAAATTTCGCACCCTTTCTTTCAAGTGCATGGCCACCATATAATCGGGCCCAGAAGTCGCACCCCATGCAGTGGGCACACTTGATCTCAGCGTGTCCCGGGACAGTAGTGCTCCTCCTCCAGCTCCACCTGTGAATGCGATAGTTAAATATTCATGGCATTTATCTGAGGATATGGCTCAAAAGAACTAACATGCAGGCATCGCGTCTGCCGGCCAAATGTCAGGAAAGGTTTGTCAAAGAAGGGCAACTTCAAGGGTGGATGCAAAAGAAGCATTAAAGGGCTGCATTTTGGAAGGAGCCGCTGGGTTTGGATAAAGCATTAGATCAATAATGTATTCATATGAGACAAAAGCTACTGTTAAACATCAGGCAATGAGTAAGAGATGATGTAATTACCATCACATGTTTTGACAAGATAATTGTTTTCTGATATAGACGAAACAACAAAACGTTTCTCATTGAGAAGACAAGATGAAGCTGGATTGACTCATTTTCCAGCGTCACAATACTCTATTTGGATACTAACGAAAAAGCTTGATGATTGATACTCATTTTGATACCAAAATGACGATAGAAAAACACTAAGAAGAATGTATTTCTCAGGACAAAATAGTTATTTCTATAATAGTACCATGTGGTTTTGGTTCTAATTTAAAACGATTCAGAAAAGGTAATTCGGTAATTCTTTTAGAAAAGATATTTGGTCAAATGATAATCTAGTTTTCATATTAGTTTTATCATTTATCATGAGGTTATAGTTTTTTTAAACTGTAAGAGGATACACCATTTTGGTTACTCTAAAAATAAAATAAAAATGTAAATAATTTAACACCTTGTATTCACAACTTTAAACGACATTTTCTGGTTGACTTAAGTTGACTTTACACAGTGACGTCAACTATTTCGGCTACTGCTTTGGCCATTGCATTACTGGGAAGTAAGCTTGACTAAATAAACAAAAGAGTTCAAAAGACACATTCCAGGAACTTTCCTGTTGCATTATGGGAACTGTAGGATGTGGTGAGCGGTTACACCCACGAAACTAACCGCCAACTAGACTTAAATTTTAATTGACTCTAGGTGTGCATGAGGTTTTGTTTAACCTTTTCTGCGTTTTATACATGCACAAAAGAACTTATCAGCACAAATAAATCAAAAAGCTGGTTGCATATTGATTAATGAAGAATTTAACAAACATTTAGCAGCAATGAAGTAACACGTCGCCTTAAAAACCTATCCTGACCCTGCTAGAAACCAAATGACAACATGGCGGCATCCGATTACACATAATGCAAAAGTTCTCCCAAATGAAAACTTGTTGAAGGCCTGCCTCATCTTGAACTCCACCCCCTCTCCCTCCCAGGATCTGTGGCTCTGTTACGCAACCCCCGGCGATAGGAAGAGTCATCCCTGTTGCACACACACACACACACGCTGTGCCTTTAATGACCCCCCAAGGCTCATTAAAGACTGCATTGTTTCGCAGAGGTCAGGCTGGGTTTCATTCCAAACTTTTAACGCTAACCAGGAAATGCAAGCGGGGCATTTCAAACGGCCGGTCAAAGGTAAAGACAAACAGCTACGGGTGGTTCAACTGTTTGCAGAAATCAAGAAATCTGAACGCGTTTTAAGTTTCCGAGCGTTTTTGCACAACTTTTAAGACTCGTAAAATGTGTTAAAATGTTGCTGTGTTGGGTTGAGTTACAATGCGAGGATAAACTTGCAGCTAAGTAAAGAAAATGATACGATTTTATGGACACATTTTGCGCTTCTGAAACAAAGCAATTACGTGTTGCATCAGATCAAATCAAAGTGTTACGTTTTTTAAGATTACAAACCACATTTTACATTGAATTTACGTGATCTTTTAGAATTACAAGCCACATTTTGCATGTAATTGACTTGATCCGACAAGTTTCAATCAACGCCAATTAATAAAACAGCTTTTGGCATTTAAAATTAAGTTACGTTGCTTTATATCAGTCATTTAAAATAAAGATGGTGAAGTTGTTGAAGTCAATATGAGTAGGCGTGTCCTTCTCTTTGGGCTGCTTCATGCTGTGAATGAGATGTATCGTGGTCAAATCTCCCCATTGTCTAAAGCAGAGGCTGACAAAGCCCTGTGTCTAGTGTAAGCCTTTCCTTTGAGCGGCTGACAGAGTAACAAGGACAGCCGCCGAAGGGTTTCTCGGCAGGTTTTGTCCTGGGCTCGACCACGGAGCGGGGGTTGCACCAATCTGTTGTACTTTTCCGTTCCTGCTCCTCCTTCCTGCTCTCTCCTCACAGCTACTGCCTTACACTTATCTATGGCACCTGGAGGTTAGAGTACAATACTGGAATAAAAAAACAAAAAAAGATGACATGCTGTGTGGGAAAAGTGTGTTAAATATCTTAAATATTTGGTAAAGCTGCTGAATTTTAAGGATTTTTTTCAGTAATTATTTGATAGAAGTCAAGTCAATTTGGAACAAGTTGAAAAAACTGAAAATAATTGCTAGATATGATAATTTTTAAATGGAAATATAAGTTGTTTAACGTGATTTTTGTGGACAGTTTGGAAAAGTTAATTGCTAGTGAAGAATATAGAAAACACTTGAGTCTAGGGCTGCAAGTATAATCATTTTGCTAATCAATTATTCTTTCAATTAATTGATTGATTAGTTGTTTGGAATGCAAAACTTCCAGATGAAACCCAGAAGTGACGCGAGGAGTAAAGACTTTTTTCATCAAATACATTGAATTTACACATTTTCCATGTCTTTTTCAATAAAAATGCGGCTAAAGTTGAGCTATAAAACTTAAGGCATATTTAGAACCCATATTGAAATTTGTTTGATTATTAAATTAGTTGACGATAATTTCAATAGATAATTAATTGCGATTAGTCAATTACCAGAGTTTTCACCATTGTTCTTTTTTTCTAAAGACTGACATTGACTGTTGTAACCTCATTTGGTTAAGCATTCATCTATAAACAAGTTAATCTTCAAGACACGGTTGTCACAAACATTTAACTTTTGTGATACAATCATTATTAGAGGAAACCTTGCTTCACATTCAACATCAACTTAATCAACTTAAAAAGCACTTAACAAGTTCCATTCACACATTTTTACATCGGAATTTAATCAAAAAAAGAATCTTTAAGTAGGAAGGTCAAGATTACGTAATTGCAAACACCAAAACCAGCACCAAAATGTCTAAAAATCTTATCTCTGCCCCAAAAATGGTGGGGAAGCCCTGTGGATCCCCTAATCCTGCATTCCTGCCGTCCACACTGTCATGTTAATCCACAGAGTTACGTGCATGCATTTGCAGATGGCGTGAGACAATGGCCACAAATACAGTTGAGGATAAAGCATTTGCATTGAGTGGAACCTTTATGCTCTGATAGGTTACATATTAATGCTATGCTGATGGCTGCCACATGTGATGCTGCTTTGTGAAATAATGAAGGGAAAGGCCTTGGCTGGAGGAGTCTGCCACAATTTTAGCATGTGAAAAGCTAATTGAAATGTTTATTTAATCCGTATGGAAATGTGGGTCATCTGCATTTGGACTTACATGAGCAGCTTTATGTGTATTAGTCTTTTTTGAGCTAACATAGAGCGCTTTAGATGTGACCAGACTGTAGTGGAGATAGAGTTCAACATGTTTTCAGCTTTATTCACACATTTGAAATATATCTTATTAAATCTGCACACTATATCAGTTATAAAACATTGACGAGCTCACTATTTGTTAAAAATTTACAAAAATTGATTTGGATTCTAGGAGCAACTCAAATAAGGAATGACTAATGTATGTACTGCTATGGCTAGGAAATAGGAAATAAGTAGCCAAGCGCATTCAACAGCCAAAGAAATCAAAAAGGGAAAACCAAAAGCGCAATTAATGTTAAAAACATGAATATTGATAGAACAAAATTGAAAGACATGTTCAATCCTACTGTTCAAAACATGAAACTTTAGCTTTCATTTATCTTCATTTAATTAAGTAAAACAAACATGGCGATCAAAGCCCGTTTTTCAAGGAGGCCCTGGACCAAAAAGGAAAATGCACCACACAATCGTAAAACGTTTACACTAAACGAGAGACATTTAAAAAGATTAATATGGAACTTAGTGTAAGCGCAGACAACTTTTTAGAGGAAATGTCTGAGCACCTTCTCTCGATTCTTACGTTTTGTGCTTTATCCATGTGGTAAACAGGCATGTGTGATAAATGTGGGCCACATTAAAGGAAAGAACACACACTTTTGAGTATTAACAGCAGGGGCCCCTCTTTACGCTGCAAAACACTTCAAAAAACACCCTTAAAACAGGAGGAATACTGTACCAAATTGCTTGCATTTTTTTTCAACAAAGCCAATGCCCTCCCATGCATCAGATAAGTTCACCTTGTCCTGCACTGGGGGTGGGGCAGCAGTAACAGCACACCCATGTCAAATAAATATCAGGTGGACTTGATTGTTCAGTTTGACAAGGCAACGGCCAAAAGAGAAACACGCATATCAGTGAAATTAACCAAAAGGCGCACGGATTCGTCGCTAAATCTAAATACAGCTTTGCGTTTCATGGTCATCGAAGCCCCTGACCTGCCCCCACTGTTTGTATTGATTTGTACACGGCTCCTGGTCGTTCATGTACCTCCAGGACAAACCTAATGCGCCAAGAAAACCACATCAACCGTAGTGTGTTTTTCCCAATTTGGCGGTGAAGGTCTTGGAGGTAAACTGGGTAATTCCACTTCTTGTTCGCACAAGCTCAATGGTGGGCCTCTGCCTCTCAGCTGGAGCACAACCAACATGGCCGCTTGTAGGGATTAGCTTGAGGGGGAAGGGATGCATACAGTAACACGGTTGTTCCACATACCCAACACCAAAGTCCTTGAAGGAAGATATCAAATGAAGGACTAACGCATTGTCTTAAAGGTCCCTGAGCGGTTGGGGATTAGCAAGTAATTCAGGGTGAACTATGGCATCCATAAAGCCACTGACAAACACTAATTTATTAAGGACAATATGAGCTGTAAAGGAGGCCAGGGTTAATAACAACTTGCCCCCTTTGGAGTGGATCTTAAGAGGGACAAAAAATGGGGGGACATTTTCCAAATTCCAGCAAGGGGGTAGGGGGTGGGCAGTGGTACGGAAGAATTAGCTTGGGGTGTAAAACTGCCAGGAGATGGTTATACTATCCAAACTCAGAGCAAATGGGAACAGAAAGGTTGATTTGATTAGCCAAAAGTGCAAATTTCAAGCCAATATTTTAGCTATTTCCTGACTTCCAAGCGTCCGTCATAACCGCTCTGCAGACTGCGTCCAAACCCACATACCACACAGATCAATACGCGAGCGCATGAAGGCGTGCTACAGTGCGCTCGGAAGCCACGCCGCCCTCCGCATACGTCATAACACGCGCATAAAAAAAGCACTTGAATGCATTGATCGCTGGGAAAAAAACCAAAGAGGGATACACCGCTTGCTCATTAGCTGCAGAAATCATTAAAATCTCTCCACGCGCTAAGCCAACTTGATCCTAATAAATAAGGCAGGAAAACAAGGCGCATCTGGAGTGGGTTATTGCATGTGAGCTAATGTTGGAAGATGCTAGTAGCAAAACATTGAAGGTGCAAAGGTGGTTTTCAGTTAAAGTGTGTTGAAATGTTTGCAAGAAGCGTGATGAGCCGTGCAGATTAACGAAGCAAACGTTTTTAAAAAGGGTTTTGCTGAGCTCTTACCTTCCCATGTATCCATTGCATGCTTCTCCCAGCCTGCTTGGCCCCATTCATGCATGGACTGTTAGTGAAAAGCCAGCGGGCCTGCTCCTCTCATGATGACTCGCCTTTTTTTTTCTTCCCTTTCACCGCCGCCCGCTTCTGGTCTCTCTGTGTCTCTCTCTCTCTCTCTCCCCCTCCACACAACCTCTTCCCTCGACCGCCTGCTCCTGACTGACCACAGCACGGCAGAGCACCACTGGTCACTCTGCTGCCTCTGGTCATGTGATCGCCAGAGTTCAAGCCCCCGGGGGTCAGTGCCTGGCTTGAGGTCCAATGACAGCCAGGGGTTATCTGAGTGGAACTGATAGTCCTATTTTCACTGCTGGCTCAACAATGCTCTGACCCCACCCCTCGCAAACAGCCCCCCTCACCTTCCTCCATCTTCTTCAGCCAAATTAGCTCACCTCCCATTCCAAACAACAGCAGTGGTGGCAAATAGCAGCAGCATTTCCACTGTGCCTCTGGGCAGTGCAGGCCGGCGATGACCAAAGTGCACGTCCAAGCAAAAACACAGGTTAAAGCTGACAAAACACACCGACATTAACTAATTGATGCACTTAAGGCCAGGGTGAGGTTGGGTTTCCAGAATGGCCGTATGACACTTACAGCATTAGGGTTAACTTAATCATGGATGTTAACTTGTATTGTAACATTTACCAGGTAGAATTTGGGTTAAAAGAGATAAAAAGATCTAGATTAAATGTTGGCAATTTTGACCGGAATTTATATTGACATTGTGCTGTGCATACAATCTAAATCGTGTCATGATAAAATTGTTGATAATGATAAAAATGGCATGTGAAGATTATTCCGTTTATCCATAACTGCGATTACACAGATACAGGGCTGAAGTAAATCCATAGATGAATGGAAATGTATGGATTATTGAAATAATCTGCTAATTTAGATGACTAATTTAGTAACTGAATAATTATGACTACAAAGCATGAAAGAAAAGGTTTTACGATTCTGGCAAAGTAAGAATTACAATAAAATGACACAAAAAACTTGTATTTAGTGTGTTTGATGAAAAAAAGTGTATAAATATACTCCATCATGTGTCAAGCAGCTTTACTTTAGTTTCATCTTCCAATTTAGTCCAAAAAGTCTCTAGTTCTCTGGACATTTTAAACAAATAATTAATTAATCCAACAAATAATAACAGGACTAATTGATTTAGTAAAATAATTGTTAGTTCCAGCCCAACACAGGCCAGTACAAGCTGGTGACGATATAACATTTACATAAATTAACAATACATGATATATAGCAGGATATTCCTGGTAAACCCTTTTCTAAATGGTTTTCTGAAATTGTTCTCTAACAAAGTAATAGTCGTAGAAGTTACTTATTCAACACTCTACAGCTCAAATCTTTAACTACAAAAAAATAACCTCACAAAAGTAAAGAAACATACTGAGTCTCAAATAATCTTGTTCCATCTATCATTCTGAATCTCACTGGGATTTCCTGGTTAAATAAAGGTCAATAAAATAACATTTATTGACATAAAACACATAAGACTGTAGACTATAGTTATATTGTAAGAAATAAATAATTGACCACTTTCAATCTGTACTCTGCAAAAGTAACGGTTTATTTTATTTTAGTTTTTGCTGTTTATGTTACATTACTTTTCATTTCTTTCATTTCATAAAGCTTTCTTCACATAACTTGTAACATTCAAATTTACTATTATGTAAATTTGACACAGGACAATACATAAACACTATCACTTTCAACTCCACCAAAGACAGTTCATTACAACATTTTTGGTAGAAATTATTTAGTTTGAGAGAAACCAGATCATAAAGTCAGTAAACCTCTTCAGATCCAATAAAAAGTTTAATTGTGACTGTAGAGCCAATCTTTAAAATACCAGTGGTTTATAAATACCACCAGGTCCAGGTTTGAGTCTTCATAAAATCTTACATTGATTTTGCGTTTCAAGAATGCTGATGTGGTAAATTAACAGGCCATGCAGCTTTGACCTTAAAACCAATCAGTTCCACCAAACATCGGAAAAAGCCATGACCACGAATGTTAGGTTTTAGAATAGCAACCACATTTGGAGATAAATCACTCAACTTCATTATCTCCAAACTTTCCCAATATGGAGTCAAATAGCGTATCATCATCAAAACGTGCAAAGCAAAGTAGTCAAAATATGGGTTAGAAGGATTTGAGCCACACATGTATCAAAAGGAAATATGGGAAACATGCATTTCTCACTATTTTATATCAAACGTGTTGTCAGGCTAAATTACTTTATTTCAACTTTGTTCTTGAAATGAAGCAAAAGGGAGCAATGCGCAGATAATCAATAAAAAATATGTACTGAAACGTAATGAAAGATGTGCTGATACTGATGTTTCTTTTTACAAAAACAGGACAAAATCTGACATATTCTGAAAAGGGCTGGGTGATACGGTGATATAAATCTAATTGTGAGCTCGTCTCTGAGAATCTGCTATTTTTGTGAAATCGTCGTATCATGATTCAGTGTTTCTCTCTTTAATGCAGCTGTCTGTTCAAACACACTTTTTTTCTCCTGTTGTTTAGCCTCTGAAGCCTCTGAGCAGATTCATTTATTTACCTCTTATAGTCAAGGGCTAGAGCGATAAAAATGCATGTGAAAATGACAAAAACGCGCCTACAAACAACAAATGCGACTCAATGCACCAAAACGTGACTAAAACATGACAAAGACGTGACAAAATGCGACAAAGACGCGTTTAAATATGACAAACACAACTGAAGTGACAAAAAAGTGACTAAAAGTGACAAAATTGCGTTTAAAATGTGAATTTGAACTCTATTATTAAAACATAAATTGTAAATCTAATCACAATTGCATTGGTCAGAAAAAACACAATTAGATATGTATCCTATTTTTCCAGGTTTATTATAGACAAAAGAAAAATACAAAGTGAACTCGAATCGTGATAAAATCAACATCATGATCTGGCCCCAAGAAAATCGTGATAATAATTTTTTGCCCAGCCCTTTCTGAGTGATATTGATCCATGTTAAATGGCCACGTGGTACAATTAATGAAATAACTATTTGAAAACAATACACTTTTTAAAAATCGTTGTGATATTACTGATAACTATTGGGTATTGAAATGGAGTAGACTAAAAACGTCATTTTTTGGTCGAGTTAACAGCAAAATCCCCAAATTCAAACCTGTTTTGTTCGTCACAGATGTACAAATCCAGTGCCAGTACAATCCGAAACGCGTTAACAACAATGCAGGCGATACTCGTGAAGGCTAGCATGAATTAGCCTACAAACGGCACTGCGTAAACAACATAAAGCTGTGTTTTACCATCCAGCACGATCTCGTCCTTCATCCCCTCGGGCTGCCGGACTAGGGGGCCATAGTGCGACGTGTCCAGCGTAAAAACGACGTCCAACCACGAGCTCCCGAGATGAGAATGCACTGATGCTCTCGAGTGACTTGACCCTGACTAAGGCTTAACACTTTGGACCAAACCTGACCTGGCCATCCCTCACAGACCCCCCTTCGACCCCACTGACCACCTCAGCTCCACCCCATCCCACTAATACCACCACGCTTGGCCATTATCCTCAGCAGAGTTGCCAAGTCTGCTTCTTTAGAGCAGCTTTGGGCGCTTGCAAAGTTTCAGTCTTGGGTGTGGTTATATTGGACTTGTTCCTGAGTGCAACTAAAGGATGTCAAGATCATTAGATTAATTAATAATCGTGGTTCATATATATAATTGTGACCACTGTCGTTTCTTTGGTCGGCCCTGTTTTTTTCGTTCAAAAAACAGGGAAATGTAAAGAACGTTTCATATGGCAGCTTTTGTTATATTAATTTTATATAAATGGCTTCTGGAAAGAAAAATTTGTGCACATGAGTATTGACTTGACTACGTATGTAAGTGTGTGTCCATGTGTGAGAAGAGAAGTATGCGTGTGTTTAGTAGTTTTAGTAGTGACTGATTTAAGGGTGGGATTTTTTGTTTGTAATTTAATATAAAATGTAATTATGTGTGATGACGAAGTCAAGGTCTACATTTAGATTCAGTTTTTCTAGATTATAACTTCAACATGTCCAGTGACTGCAGGTGGTAACAAGGTACAAGGCATCTTTCCTTTTTTGGTCAATGTTTACTGTACACTGTCCCTGTATAAATAAAAATATACTATACAGAGTCATAACATTTTGTCATTCAGAAAGTTTCATTTCAGAAACTAGTCACAAACCTGAGGAACGGTAATGTGTTAATCAATGGGAATGAAAGAAAATTTAAGATTTATCTGTCGTTTGGCCATGATCTCAGTCTGTAATCGTGTATAATCGTTAAATTGTGGTGTTTTTTTCTCAATATAATCTTAACAAAATTTGATATTGTGACATCCCTAGTGGCACCTGTATGTCATAAACAATCATAAAATATCTATTTGCACAACTGAATTTTCACTATTGTCTTACAAAATGTAAATTTTATGTATCTACTAGTCTATTTTTATTTTATTAGTGAATTCTTAACTTTATGCAAGCCTTGTTTTGTATATTTTGCTACCATTTTATTCATTGTTGGATGTTGCACTTAACCAGCAAAGCAAGTTCCTAGTTGAGTTGTGAATTTTGTTCACTGACAATGGCCATAAACCTTTTTTGTGTGCCTTTTTTCAGGTGAGTTTCAGAATTATAGATCGAGCAATGGCAGAAATACAGTTAAAATACACTATAGCCATAATGGTCACAAGAATCTGCTATTGAAGAACGTGCAAATACAATTAAAATACACTCGAAAGCCGTAATTGGCACAAGAATCCGCTATTGAAGCACGTGCATCTCATTAACGTTTAACACGCTGCTTGATTTATTGCTTAGTTTTGTGAAATTGCTTATTTTGGCCTTTTTTTCTTTTTTTTTTGGTCGCTTGTTACTCTCGGAAAATCTGGCAACCCTACTCCTTCCTCCCAGCAGCAGTGGCCGCAGCACAGCTCCCGGGAGCACCTCACCTCCCCCATCTCCCAGCGCGACCCTCATCCACACACACCTTGTCAATGCTAATGACCCGGCCGCGCTAAGTCACGTATAAGTAGCTTTTCACATTCAAACGCGAGGCACACACGAGATTGTCTGTTACGGGGAATGCAAACGCAGCGGGTACAAGGCCAGACTCGCAGGACCGCCCGGCCATAAAAGGCTGCAAATAAAATGGAAATGCAATGATGGGAGCTGGTTTGGGCTTAAGCAGGTAGTGCTGGAGAGGACGGGTGATCAAAGAGTCTCGCTGTCTCTACCTTTGCACTAATACCGTAAGAGCGCGCTGCCATATGTCACGGTGTCAAAGGCAAGGCTTATGAGGAGGAAAGGGATGAGGCAATGCTACCCGATGAGCTTTTACACACAGATTAGCAAGCAAGACGTATTAAAACAAGACAATTTTCAAGTGTTTACATCCGAGCAACAGTGTGCAAAGCTAGAAGATTGGAAAACCCGGTGGGAATCCAAAATGTGCAAAGGAAGAAAAAAAATGGATATATGGATCGGACCTGTTTTTCCTAAAACGTCTGACCAAAATGAGCTCCAATTCAAACTGAAGCTGTTTCTGAACCCTTTGGAGCACAAACTATTGGCTGGACTCTTTGTGAAGCTGAGACGCTGTAGTTTTGATCATTTGTGTCTGATTTACTGTAATTGAAAGTGGAAACAAGCTCTACTCACAGAAATATCAGATTTTAAATCAATCTAAATTTAAGTGTCTTTAGATTTCTTTGTCTTTAGATTGACACTACTTTTGGCTTTTGACAATTCCTCTATCAAAACTGTTTAAAAAGTTAATTTAAGCTTTTGGAGTAAAAACTGACTAATTCATCCCAGAATGTTTGATTTGGCTGTAAATAAGTGGGTTCTTTTCATATTTAACACGTCTAGCAGCTTTATAGTTTCCTTTTATCAGCTGTGGATAAAAAGGAATAAATAAATAATAAATCCAGCATCCCGCTGAATCACAACTTGATTTATTTGAGAGGTTTAAAGCCAAACCTCTGTCAGAAAAAGCCTTTTGTTTGGAGGTCAGATTTTGGAGGAAGATATATCTTTGTGTTAAATTTTCAGGAACTGAATTTTGAAAGCAGTTTTATATAAATACACTCAAGATTTCTCAGTATGAGTAAAAAGACATTTGAACAATGTTTTTATTATATAGCACATAATATCACAATATGCACACAATATCAGATTGCGTACATTAGTTAATGTTTTTTTATACCAGGTATAGATCTAGATTAGTTCTGATTCAGTCCAGGTTTGCCTGTAGACCTGGTTCAGTCCACTCCAGGTTTAGTGTCTGTTTAGACCTTGCAGAGATCAGTATTTATTTTATTTTTTTCTGGCCTAGAACAGGTCTTGTTTTGCTCATTACTGATTGTATCCATTTTATTTGTTGTTGTACTTGTGATCTAATGTACTGCTACTACTTTTAGAGCTAAATGTATGTTTTATATTCCTCTATGTGCCACACTTAGTTTGGAAACTATCTTTTTTCTAAAATGTGCTGTACAAATAAAACTGGATCAGACTGGGATAAAAGTGCTTGTTGTGTCCAATTAAGTCAATTTTATTACTGTTGAGACAAATATTTTCACAGTTATACTTTTTTGTTCACTTCATTTTTGTCACATTACTTTTCTATGCATGTCTATTATTATATTGATTACATTATTGCTCATTTTTACTCCTTGTTCTATGTCAGCATCAAATCACTGATAAAGGAAGTAAAATAATATCATAAAAAAACGGCTCCATGTTTCCCCGGATGAGGACTTGTTTCAGAAGGATACCCTCGTCTTGTCGATACCAATAGCAAATCAAACCCGGCGGTGATGGAAGGGGGAGGGTAGCGAGGGAGCCATATGTCACCCTTGACCTCGGCACCTTTTATCCCGAGTGGGCGAAGATGACCGCCGCATAATCGCGTCGGCCATGTTGGCTTTAACCTTGAAGACAGAGGAGCCGGTACGGGACGGAGCGGCGCGAGGGGACGGCAGGGGGTTTAGGGGCCACACTGTGATGAATCTGCCCCCTTTAACCTGCAGGATGTGTCTTTAATGTGTATTTGGGACAGAAACTAAACACAAGTCAAACATATTGCTGTTGACAAAGATCTCATTTTGTCACATGTCATTTGACTCTTGTTTGGACGACACCTTAAACACCTTAAACAAAAACGTTAGACACTTCTGCTATTTAATGTCAATACTACTATGCAAACATAGTCTTACTCTGTAACTTTAAAGTATTATTACACATGTCAAGATTTGGATATCTGTATTAAACAGGTCACAATATGTGAGAATGAAACAATATCACTCACAAGTAAATACACAATGAAACATTTTTATAGTGAATTGTCACAATTTGCGCTGTAGAGGGTGAAATTTTGTAATTTTTATGACTCATTATTATTGAAAAACAACAAAAAAGGCCCCCAAAGTGCAAACAAAATGGCCACGATATATATTGAGTATAGGGCTGCACAATTAATCAAAATGGAATCGAAATTTGAATGGACGGAATTGGCAAATTGCAAAAGCTACAGTTTTTTAAGTGCAATCATTTCCTCCACAAACAAATATCCTGTTTTATTCTGCATAAACCTTGTAGTTTAGATTTGTTAAACATGCTCTGAAACAAGCAACAAACGTGACTAAAAGCAACAAAAATCCAACTAAAAGTGAATAAAAAGTGAATGAAAATGACAAAAACACAACTAAAAGTGACATAAACGCAACTAACAGTGACGTCACTGTGACTTAAAGCAACAAAAAAGCGCGACTAAAAGTGACAAAAACGTGATTAAAACTGACAAACTTGCAAATGAAAGTGACAAAAACGCAACTAAAAGTGACAAAAACATGACTGCAAGTGAGGTGAGGCCAACTATTAATCAAACAAAGTAGACCTATTAATCAAGTCTCAGGTGACAAACAAACAATTTTCCAAACGTAGACAGGCGTTCAGTGACTCCTCCCTGGGGGCAGGACTCTCACTACTTAGAGTAGCATATAAGCCTGAGTTCCCATACCAGCTCTCTGATTGACAATGACTTTTGGATAAAAGTCGAAACGTCTCGATCTTCAAACAACGTCCGGATGACAACCCCTGAAACCCTTTCTACGATGGACCAAACCTGGACGAATGAGGGATTACATCGACATGACTGCAAGTGACAAAAACGCAACTAAACGTGACAAAAACATGACTGAAAGTGACAAAACTAAACGTGACAAAAACATGACTGAAAGTGACAAAAACACAACTAAACGTGACAAAACATGACTGAAAGTGACAAAACTAAACGTGACAAAAACATGACTGAAAGTGACAAAAACACAACTAAACGTGACAAAACATGACTGAAAGTGACAAAAACGCAACTAAATGTGACAAAACATGACTGAAAGTGACAAAAACACAACTAAACGTTACAAAACATGACTGAAAGTGACAAAAACGCAACTAAAAGTAACAAAGACGTGACAGAAAAAGTGACAAAAACATTCTGAAACACGTGGTTCTTTTATTTGTCATTTCATATTTCAGTCTTTTTGTCAATTCTCCCGGGTTGTGTTTAAAATGTGAACTTCAAACATTATCCCAACAATAAAACATTCCCAGGGTGCACGGTGGCAGAGCGGCTAGAGCTTCTGCCTCTCAATAAGGAGATCGTGGGTTCGAATCCCGCACCACCCCAACATCGTGGTCTCGAATTCCGAACCACCATAACATCACACGATCTCTCTGGGTGGAGTCTGCATGTCCTCCCCGTGTTACCGTGGGTTCTCTCCGGGTTCTCCGGCTCCTCCCACCGTCCAAAGACATGACTGTACAGGTTAATTGAGAACTCTAAATTGTCCCGAGTGAATGAATGTGAGAGTGAATGGTTGTCTGTCAATGTCCTTGTCCTCTGTGTTAGCCCTGCGACGAGTTGGCCACTGTCCAGGGTGTACCCCGCCTAAGGCCCAAAGTCACTGGGATAGGCTCCAGTCACCCGCGACCCCTAACGGGAATAAGCGGTAGAAAATGAATGAATGAATGAATAAAACATTCCCAAACCGTGCATCTCTAATAATGATCCCCAAATATGTTGTTCTTTCTGTCATTGTCATTCTGTAATTGATGTGAAAGGAGTACAGCCATATTAAAGCTTAAACCACTTATTCGGAAACTGTTAAATACAAATTGTGTGTTTTGTATAAAAGGACTTCTCTTGTCTGAGTCAAGAGCTGGCGATTCATTATGCAGTCATCTACCCAAACATTTCATCTTTAATATCACTCACAAAGCCCTAAACTTCAAAATGCATTTCTGAAGCAAACATGTTATTTTAAATCTACCCTTAGGCATATTCCGTTCCGTATACAGCTTACAAATGCACAGACAAGCTCTCTAAAACCTGACGTTAAAGCTAATTTTATGAAATGTCATCGTCGGTCAGTTGCATTTTGGGATGTTTCCTGCATTTGGCCAAACAGTGGAGCCACAAAGGCCACGGCGCGACCCTCCCCCGCAGAGCATTGTCACATCCCACTGGAACTACTTCACAAACAAAGAAGAGATACAAGAAAAGCAGGTCTACTCTGGTTCCACCGCAAACGTACGCATTAAACTCATCTCTACTGCACAGTATTTACCAGAGTTTAATTGTTTCAGAGTTATTACGGGGGAATCGTTAACAGCGACTGCCACGTCAGGTTTTCATCTAATATTAACTTTACATTTTTATTTCTCTGTTTGATTTACTGGCAGCAAAAATACCTTATTCAACATTAGGGCTGGGTCATATTGAAAAATATGAAGCTGTTGATGTTTTTTTTGGTGCGTTCTGATAACAATGTTCAGATGATATTAACGTCAATCCAAAAGAAATGTGTTAAAACATGTCTAAAAACATAATTTAAACGTATTATTGTCTTTCAACTAACCACAAAAGTGTAGAAGTATCACCTTATTCCCTTATTTTTTAGTTCAGAACACAACTTTTTTTTCATTTTAACTTTTAATGTGGCTCTTTTTGAAGCATTTTAACTATAAACAATACACTCAATATTAAAATTTTGCATATCTTCAAAACAACAGTCACACTATTATCCAAATGTCAATATATCGCCCACTTCTGGTTCACATATTTGTTTTAGGTTCATCTTGTTATTCAAGATAAACCTGCAGCAAAAAAGCGTCTTTTTCTTTTGGGTGTGGGCCTGGTGCCTAAGGCTGGAGGCCATTTTCAAGAGTACCACTGAACTGTAGAGTTACAGGTGCTCAGCTCTCAGATACATTTACTTAAGTGTACTGGTACTCCTACTTTATAAATATATTTGACAGCGTAACAGTACTCTTATGTAAAAGTTTTGTTGAGTCATTCCACCGTATCCATCAGATATGATTTTTTTCTTCATTTTTGTGGTGTATCCTTTGAAAATGCTTTAATCCTTTTATTTTCCCTTCAAATGACATCAGCTTCAAATCAGAAAATCAGAAATTCTGTCCAGATAGTTACTTTAAGACTCTTACATGAGGTTTCCCCAAATACTTACATGAGATTTCAAGATGATTTGGTTAAACGATAATGATTGTGATTATTCAAGTCGCGATATAGCCTAAGATCTAAAAAATACAGTCGTATTAGTGACCATTTTACAAAACTATTTATATGGCAAAATAGCAAAAAAGTAAAGATATGGAGTGAGTAAGCAAAGATCTTGGAGTCAATCATATACATATAATTTATGTACATAGAAATACACAGTTTCCTATTACTCATCTTTTTTGCTTGAACTCCAGTGCAATGGTGTTTTTTTGGGTCAGATACAGAGGGATACTTTATAGTTTTGCATTGCCACGCCCCCTTTTTAGTCGAATAATCAGTCGATGAGGCAGGTCTTTAGTCAACCAAGACTACAGCCCCGGGTATTTTTATTTCAATCTAGTCCAAAGAAGTTTTTGGGCTGTTTTTTGTTTTATTTTTATTTTTTACATTAACTATATTTTGTCATTCTGAAAGTTAAATTTCATAAGACGGCTCTCAAACAGTAACATGTTAAAGAATAAGAATGAAAGAAACTACAAGATGTCAGTGTAGTTTGGCCATGATCTCAGTAAGTGTGAATACTCGCTGAATCATGTCATCTTTTATCACTATAATTTTAACACAAACATTTGATATTTGTGAGATTCTACTTAGTGCTTCACACCTTGAGTAATATTAGCAATCTTACACTTAGTTGAGTAGCATTTTTGGCCACTAAACCTACACCTCTGACCAAACACAACAGTACATTTGCAGAAAAGACAGACTATAATGTTCATGTGTCCTTTTGCAAATTGTAAAGTAATTGTGATGGATTAGGAGTCACAACAAAGCCAGTCAACAGCTGATAAACAGTTTGTTACAGCAGCAGCAACGTGTGCAAATGTGTAAAGCATTTGGTGCTGTTTTTTACAGAACAAGTGCAGATGTCAGGGCTGTTCTGCAGCTAATGAGAGCAGAAGTGGTGAAGGGCATCATATTACACAACTTACACACTCAGAGGAAAGGTGCATTCACTTTTATTTACAACAGGAATACGTGGGGTACTCTTAGTAAAATATATCTACAATCATTATGTACTCAGACAAATTTCATAAGGAATGTCACAATATTAAATCTTAGTGTTACGAATAAATGAACTACATAAAGAAATACTTACACATATTTTTTACTTTTTCATAGAATAAACTGAACTGAAATGACTTACAGTTGCTTCCTACAATTCTCACAATTAGTATTTTTAATACTAATTTATTTTTTTCTCCGGCAGCCGGCTCCTAGTCATTCCCAAAGTCAGGACACACACTCACGGCGAGGCGTCTTTTCAGTACTATGGTCCTCGTCTGTGGAACGGCCTGCCGGAGAACCTCAGGGCCGCAGAGAACGTTCAGGTTTTTAAGAGCAGGCTCAAGACCCACCTTTTTAGCTTAGCTTTTGATTAATATTTATTGTTTAATTTATTTAATCTTACTTACATCATTTATTTATTCTATTTATCTATTTATTTATTGTGCTTACCTACGTTAGGTTAACTATTGTACATATATTTATTTAGTTTCCACCCATTATTTCCCCATATTTATTTATTTATTCTTTTATTCATTTTAGACTCTCCAGTGTTTCCTCTGAGGGGCCCTCTGCACTGGGAGCGGTGGTCGGCTCTGGTTGCTGGGCTCTGGCTCATGGGCCCCTGGGGGAGGTTTAGTATGAGCCTCGTCTCCTCTGGGCTCTGAGTCTGTGTCCTGTCGCCGTGGGCGGCTCTGCTCCTGGTGCAGACGGCTCCTCCAATGGTGCTTCTTCAACTGGTTTATCTGTACTCAGCCTCCTCCTGTTTGTCAGCGTGCGTGCATGCGTGTGTGTGTGTGTGTGTGTGTGTGTGTGTGTCTGTGTGTGTATGTGTGTGTGAGCATGTGCACACTTGTCTCTGTGTGTGTGACTATCTAGATGGGTTGTTTGGTCATGTGGGTTGGGGGGGGGGGTTCGGTGGAATGTGGGCATGTAGCAGTTTTTAATGCACTGTAAAGCACTTTGTGTTACGTTTTTATGTATGAAAAGCGCTTTATAAATAAAATTTGATTTGATTTGATTAAGTTCTTACAATTAGAATGTGACTTGAACAGTTACGATGAACTGAATAATCTTGACATCCACTTGCAAGTTATTGTAACGATCAAATCGCAAAGGCTGCAATTAAAGTAATATAAAAACTCTAATAAATATATATATAGTTTGGGATAGTTGGGATTGGTGTATTATTTTAGTAGTCCATATTTCATTCTACTCACAAATACTGATTCTCCTGGATGTGTTAAAAGAAGCACCGTGAATAATTGTATTGTAATTCTCCGTATCGTCATTTTCTACAAAATCTACCCCATTACACATTTTACATAAATTCAGTAAATTCCATGCATACCAATATTAATTATATTACATGGTGACTATGGTACAATATCAAATTGCAGTGTTACAATTATGGTGAGAACAAACGTCATAATTATACAATTATTCAGGTTCTTTCATAACCAAACAGTGAAATCCTTTATTTACTTTCCTTCTCATCTTCTCATGTTCATACAATGACATTCTTCAAGCCTACGACCAGCTTTATTAAATTAGATTTTCTGAATGATGAAGTAAAGTGAAAATGATGCCATAAACAAGAACTTTTCATTTAGGTTTACTTTTCTTACTAGTCAGCGATTACTGATACGATTAGTCCTCTGGTCCAGTGATTTCTATTGTAAACTGAGACTTTTTAAAAATACATTTTACCCAAATAAGGGTTGAAATATGATGCCTGAAAACAGACAGACAGAGAATAATAAAAATAAAGTAATTCATTGGTGAAAATCAAGAAATTGCTGATTCTTTTTTGACATTTTGATTTAATGTCACGGTCTTTGATACAAAGAGCTGTTTTCGTGTGTGTTTTACAGTCTGTGTAGTCCAGTTAATTACAATCAAAATACAACTAGTTATTTTTTATAGTCAACTGGTCACGATTATCCAACTATCTGTTGAATCCCTAATTTGAAATGACTTCTTTCTGCTACAAAAATGGTGAGCAGGAATATACAGTTTTTATTATTATGAATCTATTGTGATCTGAATAATCGATTAAACAAATAACTGTGACGTCTCTAGTGGTCACATCTACAGAGTCTGACCAATGCCTCCAGCACAGTGGTTTTCTTTTCTCAATTCTCTACTATGTCCAGAGTCCCATGATATCTGGGCGTCTTTCTTGACCGGTGGCCCCTGCTTTGACCCCGGGCTGCGTCCACTCCTGCAGATTACATTTACAATGATCGGCTTGGGTCAGTGGTAGTTTGCTCGCGGGGCTCTCTGATAGAGGTAAGATCAATGCCACTGTTCTCCTGCTGAACTTCCAAAGGGCAAATAAAACTGAGCTGACCGGGCCACCATCCCAACTTAATGAGCGCTCGAACACACTCACGAGAGCCGCGTTCAATAGTCATTCATCAATCACCCCGATCTTCAATTTCTCGTGTCAAATTAGCGTGGAGTTTAGCTTGACAAACACGCACTGCCAGTTCTAGCCGGGAAATGACACCTATGCAAGGGAGTTTCGACTGAAAGAACAATACTTGGAGGTGAAAAGTTTGAAGAATCTTGAAATTGATATCATTTGCAGTTTCAGTGAAAAGGGTACCAGTATTTCAACATTCCATTGTGGTTACTAAAACCTACTCCTTGCATTAATGACAGCAATACATTGAGCATGTGACTTGTGAATGTAAACCCATATTGAACGAATGTGAACGCTTGACGTGATTGTCCATCTCTGCATGTTAACTCTGCCTGAAACGAAAAACATATTCTCATATTTTGTAGTTTGGCACATGACACTAGTAGGTATTAGGACGCAAAATTATGTGTCAAGTAGCTTTGGAGGCCCGGTGTCATCTTGCTGGAAAATAGTAACATTTTCTTTAATCTAGAGTGTTTGAGATTAATAAATGCATATTTTACGATGTCATTCAGTTGTTTATTATGTTTGCACTTTTAAGATTCACAAAGCTACAATTCAGCCTTACTTCTGGCACAGTTGGGTTAAGCTGAGTTGTACACATGCTGCTCATCACTTGTCAGAGTTTCAGTGGAGCTCCAGCCTGCGCTCCACCTCGTTCTCAAACTGGAGCCTCACACTGGACTCTGGACTCAAGCCTGAAACTTGTCAGGACAGCTGGCCTCATATTTTAGGTTGCTTCTAAAAGAACTATTAAGCTGATCTGTATTAAATCCACAGAGGTATAAGTCTGTGCTTGTAATCGTGTGCTTTATGCTGATAATGCTCAGGCACGTTCACCTTTTCTGCTCATTGTGTGCTCCTCCTGTTATTGTGGCCCTTAGCATTTGCCTTCACCACTCCTGCCATGAACCGGCTCTGCAGCAGTTGACCATGATGCAGTGACTAACGACTGGGTTTGCCTTTTGACCCTGTGACCTTTGCACCCCACTGTTTTGGCTGCACATGTTGCTCAACTTTAAAACACCAATAGTCAGATAAAACAATCACACCCTCATTGTCTGGTCTGAACTGGTTTGAAGGCACATATTGACTCACGGTCCTTACTGTCCACACAGCTACGGAAAATAAATATTTAGAATATTTTTGTTTAGAATACCGCTTTGCACATAAATCTTCACAAAGTTTGCATTTTATTTATGTATACTCTCTTTCCTTCCCTCTCTCTCTCATTCTCTCCAAACACAGAGCTGCTATGAGTCAGCATCAGTAAAGGTCAAGGGTCAAACCAGTCTTTGTCAAAGGAAAATGGTCGGAGGAGGGTCTGCCTGGTGTGGCACAAAGTGACGCTACACAACTCAGTGTTAGATAACAAAACAGGACACTACGGCTTCAAACACTGTGGATTCAATTATAACAGTCTCACGTGGACAAGGAGAGAGCAAATGTGTATCTGGACAGTGACAGACCCAAGAACTCAGTGGATTTCCATAGCAATGAAAGCAAAAGTACATGAGATAATGAAAACATGGGCCAAGCTCATCTGGTCTGTGTGAGACATTTCCTGCTGTTCACTGCACATACATTCTATATTCTGTTATGCAGTCAGGGTGAAAAGGTTAGCAAAATAAAATGTGATGGCACAACAAAGACAGCCTTAGCCTTACAAAAGTAGTCAAGGCCTTGCCAATTCCAAAAAAAAAGTCATAGCTTCACCTTTCATGAAAAAACCTATAACTTTTGGAAACTTCACTAAAACTAAAAAAAGACGTCAAAAACCACTGTACAAGCTTGATATTAGGGCTGCTGGATTAATCGCAATCAAATAAAAATTTTAAAGGATGCACTTGGCAAAGACTGCAATTTTTGAAGCACAACGACAGAATATCCGCTCTAGTTCTGCATAAAATCTGCCAAATCTGTCGTTTAGATCTGTACAAACATGTCCTGAAAAACATGACATTTCTTTATTAGTTCGTCAGTTCAGAGGCCTGTATCAGTCTTTCTGTCAAATGTTTAAAATGAGAACTTTTAATGATAAGATACTGTTCAAACATAGTCGAAAATCTAACTGCAATTACAATACTTGTCAGAAAAATTTCCCAAATCGTGCAGACCTACTACTGTTGTCACGACACATAAATATTAAACTCGATTTTGTCACCAAGGAATATACTCAGTTCTCAATAGAAGTGTCGATACCTTAATGATAATTTACAAATATCTCTTTTATCAAGGCTTTAGACAATAAACTGACATTTTCAACACAAAATATTAGTTCTCATTTTAAACTTTGACTTTAAACTCTGCAGTCTTAAACTAGTTAAACCTGTTCAAGAAAAGTCTTTTTTTTTCCCGATTTACGTGATGTTTTAAATTGTCAATACTTGCTCAAATGAGTATCTAGTTTGGATACTAGTTTTATAATCGATTAGTATCCGATTTGCCTCTACTTCTGACAACCCTAAGCCCTACTTGACATTCAGGTGATCTTGTGATCATGTAGTGCTGCATTCGTCCACCAGAGGGCAGTGCCGCACAGCATCACCCCAGAGCTGCCCGTCAGACACAGAAGCCTCAGCTCCTCAGTATCGTGTGCAGACTGGTCCAAACAGTCGCAGATCAAAGTGCAGTGGTGAAGCGACTCTGTACAAGTTAATGATGGGGGTCCTCTGGGGGGGCTCCCGACCTGAATCCACTCATCTGGAGCCAAACCACCAGCAGCACCTTTGATGGGGCCAGTGTTTAAAACAAGTGGGTTCTTCCCTGTCTCTACTGTAGATCAAAGCACAGATTACAGGAAATGTATGTGTTTAAACAGCTATTTTTAATAAAGCATTAGGGGTCACTACCAAACAGTTTAATATTATGATACTTTAACAGTATGATTACTCAAAATTAAAACTGCAAGCTTGGACAAATAGATCCATAGATTTCTCTGTGACATTGTAATCTTAAAATGCATCCCTCAGACATAAAGATCACCACTTAAAGTAGCTCCCACACACTGAACTTTACAATCTTACTTAACTAGAATCTGACGGAACATACAGAAAGATGAGTTGATCTCTAATTCTAAACTTCAAGTTCAAAATTTGAATTTTTAGGTTAATTTTGAGTCAAATCTACACTAAAAAACTAAGTAAGAAATCCAAAATCCATTCTGTAAATGTTTTTTTATGAATAATATGAGTACAAAAAGATGAACTGAGAAATTTAAACCTGGCTATGTCCATTTTTCAGATTGAAATGTCTCTAAATTTGTGCAATTTTGGCAGTTTTTTCCACATAAAATGCTAAATTCTATTTGAAAACATTACATGATGAAAATCTTGTAATACATTTTTTTCTTACATTTATGTGAGTAAACTACTAAGTTTCAAACCGATATCTTAAAATTTTATATTTTTCCCTATTCACCTGCAGTGTCTCCATCTTAAATCAAGTGTAATATTAATACATTTTCTTACACATTTTTTAAATTGTAAATCTCCCTCAGATCATGTAGAAATGCCTTTTTTTTTCTTGTGTTGTCTTACGATTCGATGAACCATGCCGTATGTATGTTTTGAAGTATTCGCGTGTGTAGCATTTTGATTGCACTTTTTGTACAAATAAGTCAGATAATGTGCTCTAGTAATTGAACCATTTCTTAAAAACAGTTTATTCCCAAAATAATCAGCGTGCAAATCAATAAAGTATAGAGTTATTGGCAGCGGCACCACTCGCAGACTTAAGACATGATGCAATTAAAATGATGAATGACTGAAAATTAAAGCATGCAGTGAATGGACTGGACAGACTGAGCAGAGCGTTCTGAAGCTAACCGGAACATACCGGACTGAGGATTTATCTTTAGGTGAATTGTTTTATGCTGAAGAAAACAAGGGCTTATTAAGAAGATGATTTTACCAGGTACTTTTAAATATATCGTCGGGGAATGCAGAAGAACCATTGGATACTTAACAATGGGCGATATTGACAAAAACCTTGATATTTGTTGTATGTATTCAGATGTAATTATGTCAATCCAACCTGAATGTGTTAAAACATGTCTTTAAACGTATTAGTTGAGGTTTAAATATCAGACAAATGTGAAATTACAATAAAATTACAATTGCAAAATCAATACAATCACAAAACTGCAGAAATACAACCTTGTACCCTGATTTGAAAGTTGACAGTTTCCTTTTTTAATTTTTTATTTTTAATCAGCTCTTTTTGTAGCATTTATCACTATAAATGACAAGTATATCTTCAAAACGACAGTCACGATGTCATCTAAAAATTTACATGGGGTGCAAATTACGATTATCTTAGTGTTCGACCAGGGGTTCCCAAACTTTTCTGTCCAGGACCCCCAAAACAGCCATGCAACCGACTCGGGACCCCCAAAGTGAAATGAAAAATAATTTAAAGTGTCAAAGCATGTTAAATCAGGTTTAATATTGGTTATTTGAATAGTTTATTGTCTCATTAGACCGTATTTCACTAAAATATACTGTTTTTAATTTGGAAAAATAGAGCAAATACAGTATCATATTTATTCAAATTAGATCCTGAAATCATCTCGCGACCCCCAGCTCATCCCCTCGCGACCCACTTTGGGAACCACTGGACTAGACAATTGCTGACTTTTTACATGCAAAATCAACCAAATAAACAGACATTTGGAGACTAAAGGCTTCTAGTTAAAAATATTTACAAATAAAGTGTATTTTTGATCAAAATCAGAAATTGTTTCTTCTTTTTTTTGACATTTAGATTTCATAATACAGCTGCTGTTGTTTTAAAATGTATTCTTGTATGTGTTTTAAAGTCTGCAAAGTCCAAATAATAATAAATCCTATCAAATGTGACTACAATTATTATTTTAGTCTCTCTCAGGTGTCTTAATGCGCCATAAGAGAGCATGTGAGAGTGTGTACATAGAAAAAAGTTGCTTCATCAAATTAACAACTGCTGAAAATACTGAATACATAAAGAGAAACAAATAAATATATAGTTACTTTTAAATACGACGCCATGTCATATAAAGCTTTATACTGCATCCTTTTACCTCAAATATTAGACACTTCAATCATCTCCTTGAAGAATATTTTTAGTGTTCTACTGTGTTGTTTTGAGATACAGCGTCCCCAGACATTTCCTTTGTGGATCAATACATTTGGAGTAAGTTTAATGACGTCAAACCATTGCCAGCAGGAAAGAAAACCAGCTCATTTGTCATTTGCGATCAGCTTTGTGTCAAAAGAATTCAGCCGAAAGCCTTTCAAGTTCCACTCCTCATAAAGTCCTTCCTGTTTTGGGCCGACACACACGCGCGCCGCCGCCTTTGTCAAGTGCACTATCAGCGTCCCAGCGAGCTCGCCAAAGTGGGCCGGCGTGCGGACTTTTCCCCGCCGTCTCCCGGAGCTGACGCGGATGAGCTTTGAGCGCGCGCAGCATCCCGGCGTCTGTGCGTGTAATGACAGGTTAGCGTGTTTTAGCGGGGCGTCTGCTGCTTCAAAAGGCCCGTCCCGGGACTGGAGCCTGTCAAATTACAGTGGGTCCCTCCTCGCGCCCCTCTCCTCCGTCTGTCTGCTGTCTGTCCGTGTCCAAGAGGAAGATGCGTCTTTATTATCGAGAAGGTCCAGGGGAGCGCTGAGCTGGTTCTCACAGCGGAGTTTGTTTTAAGCGTCGAGTGGTGATGAGGATTAGGCAGAATATTTGTTTAACTGGCATTTTGGATTTCATTTTTGTTTTAATGTGTCAGCCGGGACGAGGCTTGTAAGGCATTAGCTCCATCAAGTTTGTTTTCTAAAAAGTTTGCTTTATATAATAGATAACTTTAATTATTTCATTGATAACTCTTGAAAATAATGATAAAAATATAATAAAAATAGAAACAGAGCAGCTATATTTCCAATTTGTTATATTTAAAATCTATTGGGACGACTATTTTTTTCGATTAGTCGTCAAGTCAAATTATTATTTCTATTGTAAATTAAGACTTTTTAAATTGATTTTCAACCAAATAAAGATAGATTTATGGTCAATGGATGCTTCTAGACATAGAATATTTATGAATAAAGTGGATTATTAATGCAAATCAGTAATTATTTATTGTTTTTTTGACATTTTGATTTTAAAATGTTGCTGTCTTTGTTATAAAAGGTCTCTTCCAGTCGATGACGATAAATCAATTATTATAGTCGATTGTGTTTTATAGTTGACTAGTCACAATTAGTTGATTAATTGTAAGCCCTAATTGGGACTCCGTTGTCTGTTTTGATTTATTTGATATGAAATGAGCACTTGACCAAAGAATAAATGAATGCAAAAAAAAAAGAAGCTAAAATCAACCAAAAGAACATAAATTAGTTACAAAATTCTTGTCTCTGTTGTGAAGTTGCAACAGACATAGAAGTAAAAGCGTCAATAGAATTGAATGCATTTTTATTCACACGTTTTTTCCATTGCTAGCTTTATCAAAACAAACTAAAATCCCATCTCTTTTCACCTCATTATTTATTCCGTTTTAACCACCGAGTGTTTCACTGTAGTGTTTGCATTAATCATTTATATCCTTTGTCAACGTTTTTGAACTTTTAAAAGCGTCTATTAAAAAACGAAATAAAACTAAATGTCCTGTATCGTGGAAAATACAAAAAATATTTCGGATCTCAACGTTTACACCCATCAAGACACTTTAGTGGCGCTGCATTTGATCTGGGGAAACATTTCGGCGCCGACTGCTGCTCTCAAAGGCAGACTTTCAAAATGGCAGCCGTGTGAACACCGCAGGGAGTCCGACCGCGCCGCTCCCCGATAACTATTGACCGACCGTCTCCCGCGCGGATGGACCTTCGCCTCCCACTTCGCCCGTTCCCCCCCCGCCCCGCCATTCACCACACTCCCGATCCCCGCCACTTGTCGCTTTCCAAAAACGCGACGGCAACTTCGGAGGCCATTTTCTTTCTGCGAACAAAGAGGTCTCTACAGTATCGCAGCACCGTTTAGCCCTTCCCCTCTCGCTTTGTCCGTATATCATCCAACAATTCTTCATATCGCTCCACCCCAACCCCCACCGATCCATCTCCATCCTCCTCGCCCCCCCATCCGAGCGCGCTCTCCATCCCCGGCTCTCCTCCGTCGCTGTCCAGCCCTCCTCTTCTTGCTCCAAAACTGTCAGATGGCATTAGTTCGCTTCACGCTCATGGCCCGTAGGAATAACAGCCGTGAACCTTGCCGAACAGCGCCATTCTCCTGCTCTAGTTAGCCCTCGCCACGCAAATACCAATGTTATTCACGTCGCGCCCCTCGTTTTTTTCTGTTTCTTTTCTGCTTATGCAACATGCCCCGCGAAAAGGGCAAAGTTAGGCAAATTTGTGTTGAAAGGTTAGAAGGGAAAGAGATGATTGCGCAACGCGGTCACACTCGCACATAATTACCAGCTTGTCCCCCTGACTCGCGGATCGACCCACCACTCGGATAAAGATTCACGTGGATCAAGAACGAATCCACTTCTTATCTTCTTATAGAACCCGCAAGGCCTGAAAATGTTAAATATATAGTTCTCGGATTATTTCCCATGAAGTTTTTGCCGTAGGGGCAAGTTGTGGTTGGTATTAAAAGAAGCCCACTGTGACCAATAAGCGGTGAAAATGCGTAGAAGTTTTTTTATTGTGCAAAGAGACCGGGTACAATGATTCAGTTATGGCTCGCGCACATGTAACAGACGCTCGATTTTCATGCCGGTCGTTAATGTATTCCACTCACAAGATTTCTTTAAGAGGCTTGTATATTTGACATTGCTGTGCGAAACGTGAGCGCGTTTAATTGGCGGATTTGGAAATGCCAACATACATAAATACGTGGCCATGTTGAAGTAAGAGGCCGGGGCGGTATCCCTCTGGGTTCAGCTTTACAGAACACCTGAAACTAATACAGCACAGTTTAGGCTCAGTATTTCAAGCTGTTAGCACTTTGTCCAATTCAATTAAAGACATGCTGATTTGGGGAGAGCGCAACAAGTCTGGACTATACGGTTCCTTAACGCTGGATTTAAGATTTAAAACAAACAAAATTAACTCAAACTAAATTGACTTTAGCATATCTATAGCCAGAACAATTCACTTTAAAGGGTGTTTTAAAAGGAGACACTTTAATGAGGTTTAACAAAATTTAAAACAGTGCTCCAGAGCTACAAATAATCCTTTTGCTAATCGATTAGTCTAGCAAATATTCTTTCGATTAGTTGTTTAGAACGCAAATGTCCCATGTTGAAGGGATTTTTACTCAATTTACCTGGATGAAGCTGAAGTGAAGCAGTCTCCTTCCACTCATTAAATCCAAACTCAAAGCTTGCCTGTTCAGACAATCCTACGCCATAAAACTCAGTCATTCTGTCACTCTTTGTGGTACAAAACCACTTTGTGGTACAAAACCATCCAGTTTTTTTGAAAGTGTTTTGAAAGGCACTTACAAATAAAATGTTTTATTATATTATTATTATTATTATTATTATTAAATGTTTTATTGTGAACATTGTAGAGAGTACTCATCAAATACACTCAATTTACACATTCTCCACAGCTGCTAAATTTGAGTCATACAATTTCTTTGCTCAGTTCATGTATACACCAGTTAACGATTACTAAATTAGTTGACAATTATTTCAATAACTTGTTGCGGTTAAGCCTTACATTTCTCCCTCACATGACCCTCATATGTTTAGGTTGGTTTGATTCATGCATGTTTGGGTAATCTTTTACTATTCTACATTTGAGGGACGAGAGTTCACAAATGTTCTGTATTCAACAACCCCTATCTCCGCCTACTGTTGGATTTCTTTGCAATTATTCAAAAAATTATTAGATGTCACATCTGTAGGGTTGAAAACTTACATTTTACAACTTGTGAAATGCCTCTCAGTTTCCTAGTTTTGAACTCAAAGTCAATGAATTTGTTTCTATTATTAGGCCGTTTTAGGATCAATACTAAAGTTTACACTTGCACTTACACGAATGCAAAATTATGATTTACACATGTACTAAATATATGGAAAAAAGCATAATATGTCTTTAAGTAGAAATAATCACAAAGTAAAGATGCATCACAACCACTTACAGAGGGGTGTTTGTTTAAAGGCTTATGGTTTCAAGCTGTTCAGAGGACAATTACAGCCATATCTGATTATTATAGATACACATTTATATAATTATGGGCGGAGAGGAAGGGAACTATAACAGATAGTTATTGTAAAGTATTGATTATTGAACATGATACAACACATGGTAACATCCTGTCTTAATAAAGCATGAATAAAGACTTAATTCATAGTGAACAAATAGTTTATTAAGACCGATTCATGCTTAGTAACTACTTAATTAATACTCTAAACCCAACCTTCAACATTAATTAAGTAGTTTCTAAGCCTAAATCATGCTTAATAAACTATATTTTCATCCAAGAATTAAGTCTTTGTTCAAGCTTTGTTAAGGCTAATTATGGTGTAGTTATTATAAAGTGGCACCCAATATATCTATTAAAATATGACACAAGTTATAAAAAGATTCTTCAAAAGTGAAACGTAGATTGGGATCAAGGTTGTTTTTAAAATGTGTTGCTATGTTGAATGAAAAGCACTTCATATGTTGATAATCAGCGACAATTCATGGGTTTCGGCTTCCGGTTTTACTTTAATCACTTTTTCGCATTTGAAAAGATGTAATATTTATTTTTAAATTGTTAATCACTATGGCAACAGTCCTTATTTATCATCATCCTGAAACCCACCGGTAATTCCCACAGTATTGATTCACATACAACAAAATATGCAATAAATCTAGGGCTGTCGTCTTTTAGTCGATTAATCGGTCGATGGAGTTTTAATCGACCAACGTTTTTTTAGTCGACTAGTTATTTAATTTAATTTATAAGTACAAAAACTGTGAAAAAGTGAAGAAATGGAGCGAGTAAGCTAAAGATTTTGGAGTGAATCGTGATTTAATCTAATTATATATACATCTAACATATAAATACACTGTTTTCTATTACATTTCGCATAAACCCCTGTGCAGTTGTGTTTTTTTTTTGGTGCAGTTTGGGTCAGATACAGAGATACTTCGTTTAGCCACACCTCCTTTTTAGTCGATTAATCGGTCAATACGGCAGGTCTTTGGTCGACTACAGCCCTAAATAAACCTCACAATCTCACAAACATCTGTGTCCTCCCTGATCGTCTCACGCTGTAAACGTGAACGAGAAGTCAACCCACGGCCCATAAAAGACATTAGCGACGATATGATGAGGTAAGTATTTAAACGGAGGGAATTAATTGGGAGTAAATCTGTTTGCGTTTGCGCGTCACTGGAGCACCACTGGACTGATCCTGGAGTGGCGATACGGACTACACGCGAGATGCAATTATCAGTCTGACAAGTGCGCACAGATAGATGAATACCAACACGAGGGCAGGCTCATTTCTGTCCGCTGCCTACTTGACAGGCCCAGCGTGCAGGCGAAGCTTAGCGGCTAATAATCAAAGCAGATTAGCTCCAGCTATGATAGATGCTACGCCGCTCCGCTAATCATCTGACTGATAACCATGCAACATCCAATCAATGTCAGCAATGAGCAGCGGGCTTCAAATTATGATTCTGATAGAACGATCATGTACAAGTGGAGTTATATATGTGTATGTTTGTATACTCGTACGGGTGTAATTTCATCAGGTCAATACAGCATGTCGGTGTCAAGTTAAATGTAATATACCTCCGAATGTTGCTCCTGGGGGAAAGTAATGTTGCAAGAATGAACGGCAAATGGTAAAGAAATTGCAAGGTTACATTTTAAAATAATGTAAATGCAAAAAAGATTTAGTGTTAACAGATAAGGAATGGGAAAATAATACATAAATTACAATGGAGAACTAAAAATGATGTGTTTGTATCTGATCTAATCTGATTCTAATCAATACTAAAACTAGTATAAAACCAGACATTTCATTTGAGCAAGTATCAAAACTATCAAAACTAAAAAAAAACTAAAAAAATTGAATAGTTTTAGAATGATCATGAGCTTTATCTGAACTAGCCTAAGACTACAATGTTTAATAAAGAATTATTATTTTGAAAATGTCACTATTGTCCTTGACCTTTTTAAATTATCATCATTAAATTGGTACAGAGAATCGAGTATATTCCTTTGCATCAAAATGGAAATGTTTGTATTGTGACAAAGTTTGGAAAGAATTGTGTTGGAAAAATGTATCACACTTTTTCATAACACCATGTCAAAGTGCTCGCTATTCACAGGGAAATACTAACTGTTGGAGAAACTGTGGTTGGCAAGTGGCCCATCATTAGCATGTGGTTTGGGAATGTCCAACTGCACAGAAATATTGAATTGGATTGAGATTAACAAGGCACTGTAGAATTTTTTTCAACACTAGCATCCCACAGGATTGGGCCTTAAAACTTCCACCATGGACACAAAATGGATACTTTTGGAGCATACTTCTGACTGCAGGGAAAGGGTATAGAACAAGCTCAACCAACAGTCAGGGACTGGACTGATATTAGAATTGACATTTGAAAAATGAAGAAGGTCAAGACTAAATTTGAAAATTGACGACACATTTTAAAGTAGAACTAAGTAACATTTTTACATTATTAAACATCTTTGTCAGTTCATGTGGCAGTTGTAAATGTATTTTCGGGACGTTTGAAGCCCTCGCCTAAACCTTTGCTCTCCTTTTTATATTTGGTGACATGAAATATTTTGTATTTGATTGTACTTCCTTATTTCAACAAAAAGGAAGGGGGAAAAAATGCTTCCGACGTCTTTTTACTGGCAGTGTATTTTCAGAACAGACCTGCAGGGGGAGCTCTGTTGCTGAAGTTACTTAGTTCTGCTTCAATACACTTTGGACCAAATGCGACGCCGGACTAAATGTTTAGGGCTATTTTACTTGTTTGTATATTATCTCTATGTCTTGTACAGTGTTCATTATGTCTTGTTTGGTATTATATGAAAAAAATGACATTAAATAATGTAGATGTAACAGCTTAGTTTAACCTCCAGGTGCCCACATCAATCTAAAACATGCACATATGAATTCCAGATGGACAGTGATCAAGATTCTGGTTAAAGATCCGGTGCAACTCTGCATTCAGCGTGGCTAGATGAACCACTAAAAATGGGTCAACTGCAGAGAGCTAACGTAAGGTGATGATTTTGAAATTAAGTCACTTTTTATGCCCCTTTCGCTAAGAGGAGTTGCAGGTAAAAAGCAAGCAAAAATTATCATACGAAATGGAACGTCTTCATTGTATTTGCTATGCCTCGAGTAAGTTTATTCCTGAACAACTAAACCATCCTGCCCTGAATGTTACAGTGCTGCTTTGATTTAACATGACCGCTTAGTGTTACTGTAATTCCCTTATGTTAATACAGCATGTTTAAGTCTTTATTAAGCCCCAAAGGGTGGAGGAGTGGGCGTGCACGAGCAGCCTCCGCGCTTCACCGGTGTGGCTGTGATCTCCGGCCCGCTCGCCCTGTGATTTAGCCTCAAAATGGGCTACGGCTGGAGACCTAATGACACGCTGCGTGGGCTAACGTGGCTATTAGCCCACTGTGAGCTGCAGGAGCCGACAGGAACAGGATTCTGTCATTACGCCCAGGGCAGACCTCTAATCAGGCGGGCAGGGAGCCAGGCACGGGGCACTGGGGCCGGGGCGACAGGCAGAGGTGAGCAGCGGAGACTCCTGGACAGGTTAAGAGCCAAATGGAGAGGAGCCAAAGCAAATGGCAAAGAGGCAGACAGTTGACAGTGGCTAACAAGATCAAGAAAGTGGTTAGAACAGAGGATTTAACTTCTAGCTGGAGTATTTAAAGTGCTATGTAAGAATGTTTGTTCTAGAGGTAAGGCGTATAGCAGCATTTTGATAATATTGTGAATACTGTTTTGAAGATATGCCAGATTTGAATATATTTTATTGTCCACAATGCTAAAAAAAGAGCTGGTATTAAAATAAAATAAAAAAGTTTATGTTGCAAACATCCAAATTAGGGTAGATAGTGATATTTCTCCACTTTTGCGATTAGTTTTACAGATATTTCACGTTTTACTTACACATTTAAAGCCACGTTGTAACACATTTCTGTTAGATTGACAAAATATTGTTTTATCATTATCATGACATTAGAAAAAATATTGATATTAATTTTTGCTAATTTTTGCTGAATTAAAACATGGTTTGAAAAAAAACGGTCAGATTTAAATTTTTTCAGATATTATATTACGAATGAAATTAATTACGCTTTTTAAACACAGCAAAAGTACTATAATCATTGTATTTGTTTGCAGAGGTCTTATTGACATGGTTAGCACATTGTTAATTTTACATTGAAAAAGGGCTGATAGAAATGAAATATTTTGGACTATTTTCCATCATATTACTAAAAGAAATTGCAGCCTTTGTTGCCAACCATTCATGTTGATTCAGTTTCAGATTTATAGAAATTCAAACCGTGAAATTCAGTATTCAAACGACAATCTACCAGGTGGTACTTGTCAGTTCTTAACTCTTTTAAATCAAAAGTATGCACATGCTTTCATTGTTAAGACAGGACCAAAATGCAAATTGACAGCAAAGGTCCTCCAAGTAGTGTTTAGTTATACATTATTTTGATGTGGCTCTTTCTGCAGGTGCTCATTATGCAGTTCCTCTCCGTTCTGCTCTTCGACTCCTTACATAATATCTCCTCAAAGTCATGCTCGCACTAAAGACATCTGAGCTATAAAGATCCAATTTCTTTACTGCTTCTCATGTTAAAAAATGTAGGATTCTCGGCCCATTCTTCGGCCTGCCAGCGTCTCTGACATCCACCGCACTTTTAATTACAGCCAGCCTCGTGCTTATGGTAATTCCTATGATGTGGTATTAAAAGAGCAATTGGAAACGGCTTCAAACGAGCACCACTGCAGCCAAAGCAAACAAATTCAAATGTGCTTACAATATAATGCAGCAGCTTTGAAGCTGATATTACAACCTATAGATCAGAGAAGACGTACATTATATTTCGAGTCGGACACCAGTAAACTCTACTTACTTCAAGGGGATTAGCACAAGAAATACCGACGTGAAACCAAAGTACAGGGAATATCCTCGCAATTGAAGTTATAACCGAGGAATGCACTGCGACTTGGCGCTGCAGCCTACATCCTGCATGTGTCATTGGCCTAATCACACTGTACATACCTGCCTGTCTGGAACACTCTGAGCAATGTAAGAAATGCAGTTCCGAGTACCGAGGTGCAAATCTGCAAAGGTTCTCTTATCTACGAATCACTGAGCTCGCACAGCAGCACAGGTACATACCAGTGGGCGAGGCTACCGCGCTCAAATTGAGCCGCCGACTGTAGGCTGCCATGTTTGCAATCTGCTGCTGACCGCTAGGGGCTGGCTGCGGAAGTAGAATTATTCAATGCAAGTCAATGGGGAGTTAGAAGTTTCCAAACCTACTTTAGAGCCTGGCTCAAAATACGGCTTTGGTCTCAAACGTTAGCTTACGGCTCTGTGACGACGCTGAGGGGGGTGAATTTTTTTGAACCAGGCTGGTTTAGCCGCTGTGATTTTTTAAAGTTCATGCATATCTAATGAAGAAGGCGGGCTTTACGCGCCGGAAATGTCAGGGCGCAGCCATACACCTACGAGTGGGCGGCAACCATAGAGGCAACGACGGCAGTACGTCCCCCCGCCTCCCCACCGAGGGGGGAGTGGTGGGGGCTAACCCGCGGCCATTTTGAATTCTCCATGACTGAGCCGCATTATCATGAATGGGGTGGAGCGGCAACCGTCTGTCCACTATTTTTATGTCTATGGTACATACGCATGTGTTTGGTTTTTAATGCCCTTCCTGTTGCCATCAATCACAGGCAATAATGGCATAATGATGTGTTAAGGTTAAAGGTACACTGTATTGTCACAATGTAAATGTCTTTGTAATTTGTACTGCAGACCACCAGGTCACGCTCGCAAAAGTTATCCAGATCTCAGAGGGTTTTACCTGTAAAATAAATGTTAATAAATAAATTAGTCTGCAATATAGGCTGCCATTTTGAGTGCACCTATGACCCACAGTTGAAATGACTTGTTTCCGATCACAGCGTGCATTAATGAGTGGATGAAGGGAAGCCATATTGTTTGTCTGCAACCAATGCAAGGCAAGTAAGTCAATGGAAGTGGCTAGCAGTTAAAGGGGCTGATTTGGAGCAGAGTTGTATATTTGAATATACGAGTACACATTTCATGGCTATCCCAGAACCAATCAGGAGCGAGGTTGAAGGAACACGCCCCTTTCGGACATAGAGAGAAGGCAGTACCTCATTAGTCAGTTGTGAAAAAAACACCAAGATCACTAGCTTTTTAAAACAAACATTTTACGACCATAATGACGAGTCTGACAGCAGCAGTTACAGAGAAAGAGGTGAAGGTGGTTTCAATAGAAAGTCAACTGGAGCTAGACTTGAAGGAGCCAATTCGCGCCCAGGCTCACTTCATATTTGGAATGCGGCGGTTAGCGGGCTAGCACTGTCCGCTCATCTATACAATCTATGGTTCTCATCCACCATTTCATAAAGCATAATTATATCCTCCTATTGTGCATATGTGTGGCTCAGTGGTAAATCTGCTGTGCTTGTGCAGATTAACCAGCCAGCCAGAGTACAAATCCACTCTTGGATAGATTTGCACAGCCCTATCAAATACAGATAAAAATAGCCCACAATTAGCACCAAACCAACAACCAGAATAGACTATTTATTTTACCAAAGTCTAATTTATTTCTGTATTCTAGCAGCTAGCTTGGTTCTTTCTTTCTTTCTTTCTTTCTTTATTCGTTTATTAGGATAGGTTCTTTCAACAAAGGCAAAGCAGGATCCTTTCAGCGTCCATATCTTTCCTTGTTGCATGAACCTGAGCAGAGGGCAGGAATGTGAGTGTGATGTTTGCTGCTCATGTTGTGTCTATATGCTCAGTCAGGACACTCGGACAGACAAGCTGAGGCCTGCCTCTCTGTGGGACTGCATTCTGGAGGCTCTGCTCGCACTGTGTAAATGGCTCTGACCTGGAACGCACATTTTAGGTTGTGCAAAGATATGTTGGGTAGAATAACTCAAAATGACAGGAGTGCACTGCTGTTCAAAAGAAGTAGCATGACTTTTTGTTGCGCTGTCCCAATTTTTTGACTGACTTTGGTCTATTATGAATACATTCTATTTGCCATTATTTATTGACAAAATTAAAAGCAGCCTTATATGTAGGGGTGTGCCAAAATATTGAAATATTTATACATCATGACACTAAATTTGGTGATACAGTATCTATATTGGGGGCTGCTGTATCTGTGTACTGTATACTGTAATTGTTGCTATAATTTATAGAGATGCACAGATACCATTACAGGTATCGAATATTGGTGGCGATACAATACAAATGTGCTGTATTTGCGGTATCGGTTCAGCCAGGATGCTGGTTGGGACTTTAAACTGATGCCCTTGTTGGTCCAGAACATCTCATGATATTTGAGGTTTTATTTATACAAAACCGTTAGTTGAAGGATAAAGAGCAGTTACACAACCCATTTGGATAGTTTGTCATACTTCATAAAGTATCTGATGACAGAGTATTAACAGATAGAGTATTAACAGATACTTAAAACCCAAGTATCAAAACCAGTATCAGATCTGAAAAAGCTGGATCGGTGCATACTTAATAATTTACTGAATTATTTTGGGACGGAAATTTATAGAGTGGTAGTCTTTTAGTTGTTTAGTCTGTGGTGTCTTGATCGACCAAATGTTTTAGGATTATAAGGCTTTGTAAGAACAGATCAGAAAGTGGACAGCATGAGGAGTGAGTTATCTGGTAATTTTAAAGAGTTTAACCTGTATACATGTATTATTGCGCTAATACTAATAATGTTGAGAGCTTTTGCCATCTCCACGTCATGTTAGTCGATTAATCGAAGCACACGGCCTGCCTTTGGTCGACCAAGGATTTCTTTAGTGCACTGACTTTCCAAGCTGCACAATAAACAAATAGGCTTCAACACAATCCTCATTTGCTGCATTTGCAAATATATAATAATTCACTTTCTCATATACAATATTCACCCAGGGGCTACTCTGACAGCCTTTTAGCTGATTAACAAATACATTTATCATCCTTTCCTGTGCTAACATGCTGCGAGTACAATGGTTCAGAAGTAACCGCTGCCTTTTTGAAAATTGAGTTTTATATACTACTCAACATTTGTGACAGGAAAAATGGCACAAAAGATTCACACATGATTTAGTGAGTTTTCTGTGTGGGAGATCAAACAGGACAGTCCCACAATCACGAACTGGACCCAAAAGCATGCTCTAATTTATGCTGAAATTCTGCATTTACTTTATATTAAAAGTGGAGATAATGACTGATAAAGATCTGTGCAGATTTTTGTGCATACATTTAATTACTTGAAGTATTAGTTGTATAGTTTTATGAAATCCAGCTACAAAAGAGTTGTGTTAGAAGGGCATCTGGCTCAAGTAATGCTAATTCTAATGCAAATAACTGCACACTTAAGGGCAGATGGGCAGTGACCGGATAAAGTCATAGAAAATGTGTTATGCATTTGTGATAATGATTTTCTGTTACATTATATGAACATATAGATTATAAATGTGAATGTAAACCATAATAATTGAAGAAAATTGACTTCTTGAATTCTTTGTTTATTTTGCATTGATTTTTAAACAATCTAAAAATTATTGCGTGTTGAATATTTCCGACTTCTTAAATTGGTATTTGAACTATATCCCAGTCTCTTGTTTCATCGTTTGTCGTTTGAATTCCCCTAAAACAAATCTAGCCGCGTTAGCGCTGCACAAACGGATGTGGGATGTGGCAGTGGAACATATTTAACAATGCTTATTAGGCATCTCCAGAGCAGCATGTTAACATTGCCGCTTGACTTATCACATTAATGTGAAAGCTGGCGGACCCCTGCCCACCTCAGGAGGCGCTGGGCAAACCGCTCCTGACATGCCCATGCCGAGCGCCCAGAGCGGGGCAGGGGCACTGACATCACCCGACAACAGCACTAAATAGGCCACAGCTGTTTGCTTCTGTAGGCTACAAATTAGACTCAATATGTCACACAGCATCAAATCAAACAGAAAACTGCAGAGGAAATATGCAATGTCGGATTGAGATGCTGCTTCACTTTGTTTCTTGTTAATAGATGTAAAAATAGTAATGTAATGTTAATGCAAAAAATACAATAAATAAATGAATTTACTGTTTTTTCTTTGATGCAAAATTGACTACAAGTGGTTTCATTCTGCTCATTATTTTTGGTGGGAGGTCAGTAATGAACTGAAATCTGAACGAACTGTATAGAGTATTGGAAAAAGCAGTGGTTAGGTTACTCCGCAGAAAGCTTTAATAACAATGAAAAACTGGATAAGAATGTTGGACTGAAGAGTTGCATTTTATTATTTGGCTCCTGTTTGTTTCTATGAAAAAAAAAATATATATATATATATAGGAGAAAATCTGGGGAAAAGCCTGTATAATTGTCCATTAAAAGTGATTGCTTTTTATTTTAATATTTCTTACTAGGATCAGTGACGGGTCAGTCAAAATAATAATTACTCGACAGTGTCTTTTCTTTTTGCGCAAACTTAGAGAATTTACAAAAACCTCTAAGCTCTTATTGTGCATTTATTGGTGCACTGTTGAAAGTCTTCTTGTCGTTGTATCACAGTGTGGTTCGCTAATATAGCATCCAACAGCTCTGCCAAAAAGAACTGAGCTCCGATCTGTCTGTTCTTGAGGCTCTGTGCAAACGCAGACTTCGAATCATTCAGGACCACTCTGACCATCCCAGCAGAGAAATGTTTGAACTTCTCCTTTCAGGACAAACGTATCGTTCTGTCAGATGTAAATCATCTCGACATGCTAAAAGCTTCTTTCCACAAGCCATCAGTAACTTGAACAATGCACTTTAAATGTAAGGATCTTCCACTTTACTTCTATTTTAGTGGAATTCAATAAAGTTTTCTTTTAACTTTGCTTACTTTCACAGTGTCAATTGTTTCATGGTACTTTTACTTGTCTGTAATATAAGTCCTTGTTTGCTTGTGTAGTTGTTTTTTTATGTTTTGATGTGCATGTTGAGCTTGTTGCACAAGTCTTTTCAATGTGTTTTTTAACTGCAAATGGCAAATAAACTAATCTAATCTAAAATATAATCTTAAAGTCTCATGTTTTAATTATGACTATGACTATATGAAATATTTATACTATTTTACATCAATCAAGTCGCAGTTTGTGAAGACATTTTGAAAATAAAAGTTAAAAATTACAAAACGTTGTGCTTCTAGTTCTAACAGAATCCCTCTGTGATGTCATCAATAGGCGACGTATCATTGAAAATACAAGGACAGTTTATAGCAACTGACATATCAACTAAATAATGGTGTTATATCAAGTATTATTTATTGTCAAGTCCAACTATTGTGTAATTAATATGGATTTTGGCCCTTTTGATAGTATGATTGCTAGGTAACCGTTGTGGAATTACTTCTACTTGTTCAACCACGAAGTATGATTACAAACTTCACAAAAACTGTCAAGCTGGGGACAAATAGGCAAAATGTTTAGTGAAATCTTAAATATAATCGTGTTGACTACATTTTAGTGAAATGTGTAGTCTAACTCCTTCATTTTCAACCAGTGCGCCGGGGAACACTAGTGTGCCGTAAGGTTTTGCCAGGGGTGCCTTGAAAATTTGAGTCAACAGATTCACAAATATGGATATAACTGATTAATTTACTGTTTTTGGAGTGTTCTGAGCAACTTTTGCACACAAAAAGAACACAAATCTATCACTATTGCTAAATTTGAATGGCACAAACATTATTTGCCTCATTATATACCGCATTTTGTAAATAAATGGTCTAATTTGGTAATGTTTTAGTAGTCGATGGTGTTCCGTGGTATCTTTTAAACCCAAAAAGTGTGCCGTAATCTGAAAAAAGGTTGAAAAACACTGGTCTAACTCATCATATGCAGGTTAAATGCATTGCAGTTACACAGTATGAGGTTCTATGGATTGGCAGGAGGAGCTTTTACCCCTGAACTAGAAGACCATTGGAATAAAGTGCAAATAGATGGATCACAGTTCTAGCGCGATGCTGTAATAAAAGCTTGTAACAGTTGCGAGGAAGCACAGATGCCTTGGTAGAGGTCTACACTCTCTTAATCTCTTTGCTTTTCTTGCTTACTTTCCTTGTTTGGCGACGCACTCTCTCATGCTAATTTGCAAAGAGGATGGTGTATGGAGGCGAATGGATGAATTATGGAGGGATTTAAATAATAAATGGGTCTTTCTCAAACAGACGCCTGAGCCTTGAGAGGAGAGAAGGGGGGTAACCAGGGGAGGTGGGACACTTTGTGGAAGCCATCGACTACTCGCAAAGAACTGGGACGTATATGAATTATACCTAACCGCGTCCATTATCGCTTATCATAAAATCAAATGAATTATTCTGCATCGGGAGTGCATATATGGTTCTCCTGTACAGATGAATAGGGAAATCGTGCGTCCTGATTCTTTAATGTACACACTGAAGCGGGAATGGAAACACCTGGGATGAATCGGGTGACTTGGGACATAAAGCCCTCAGATAGAAAACACTGATGGAGCTTTAAATGATGCACTCGCTGTATTTATGCCAGGGCAGAGAAACAAAGCATTGCTCCATCTTTTATCTTCAAGCATACATTGTGGAAGGATTTGCATTTGTCCTGATATAGGAACGACTTCAGTCAGTCTTATTTCCAGCAAGCCAACGAGTAACGAGTCGTGCATCAATCACATTTTAATCTAAAGGCTACAGGGTTAAATACAGCAATAATCCAGCATTAAGTGTCTTTGACTTATGTTTGAAACGCACTATAGAAAATGTATGTATTATCATATGCAGTGCGTTTCATGTGAATTTATAAATAACTTAACCTGTAATCGTCACTATTTATGTCAGCATTTTACAAATAAACTAGCAATTAGGGTAAAAATGTATATCACACTATTAATGCGACAATTTGTGAGAACAATAATAAAGTCAAAGCTCTTTTACTTCTTTACCCTATTAATTTAAGTTTATCCCATTCATTTAAGTAAAAAGTTGCCTGTAACGCCATAAATTCTTTTGGAGAATGACAAGTTTTCAGCATCCGCAGAGCCTCCCACAGGGTTGTTTAACAGAAATGATATGGCGATATGCCAATTTAATATCGATTGCCCAAAACATTACGAACATAATATGGCACAGCATTATGTTTTTAAATCTCTCTTTTGTTTCCATTAAAAGTAGACATTTTTTCTCTGAGCATTTAGTACTGAACTATAACTTAAGTAGATCATTTTACATTTTGTTCACTGTAAACCGAAACACTGATCTAAAACTGCTTAGTAATAGAAACAGGTCCATTGACTTCCTGTTTAAAACTGATAAGCTCCGCCTCTTCATTGTGACATTTCACTGTAACAAGCAGATTTTCATTTCCACACTTCAATAGTTCGAAAAGTGGCTACATGACATTTTAGAACTCAACATGTCTCACTCACCTCCTCATTTTACAAATAATCACAACGGAGTACAGGGATGTGGGCTGGGATAGGGGGTAGGTGAAAACAGGATTTTTCTGAGCACTTGAACCTCAGTTGCCGAACAATATAGGATTACGTCATTTCAAACATGCAGGAATCAATCTAAAGACAACTTCTGCATAATACGTCTCTTTAATCTTCTGTTGCTGAACCAAAAAAGTCACATAAACATTTACGCATGCTTGAGGATGGCACAAACGTTTATTCCATTTGTCACTTTTTGCTGCCCTCTATTAATGATTTTTGGACTTGTAATATACTGTTGGGGATATATTTAAATTCATACTTTTTTCAGTATTTATTTTTCCATTTCATTGCCCGTTCAACTGACTTCAAATGATCCAATCTAAACATGAAAAAAACTGCCTTATGGTTAGCTGGTGGCGGGTGGTACTACTTCACCCGTATCAAAAATAGTATGATTATGGTTGAATCAGATGGGCTTGCCTTTAGAATGTGGCTCAGATAAAAGGGTGGGGCTGGCAGCGGGGAAAGGGGAGTGCACCCCCCAAAACAAGACCTTCTATTTAGTGACGCTGAGCTAAAAATACCTCGACCTCAAGAAGAACTGGTGGGAACTGGATTCTCTAAAAACCATCACAGAGACAGCACATGGGGAGGAGATGGACCAATCAGAGTGTGGAACAAAATCCCAAGGACAATTCGGTGTCGCACTCCCAGCAGTGACTTGGCTGAATAAGGGCTAACGTAACAATTAGGTACAAGTCAATCCATTCATTTGTACAGCTAGGCTAACTAAAATATTGAGTATAATTGCAGTGTGTAGTTACTATTTGGAAAAACAATGTATTTTTGTGTAATAAAAGTTCAAGTTGAAGGCATTAGATTATAAATTATTACAAAAAAGATAAGATTCAACTGTTATCCAAGTACAGTGCAATGTATGGGAATTAGTTTAGCAAACAAACAAGAGAATGATTAGATAAATAAAAAGAAGCATTGTATAATATGGAAGTAGTAAGTGAAATATGTCTGAAAAGTAATAACATGATTACATGAAGACATAGGCTACTATATACAAGTACAATGTTACGAACTGTTGTCATATTTAGAAGGAGTGCAATATTATTATTTGGCTTTAACTGCTGCCAAACTGAGTATTGGTATTGCATATATAGTTTAATGTTTGTTTTGTATCTTCACTGCCCTTTAATAGACCTGTTTTGTAATGTCTAATGTGCTTTTCTATCAAGGGACTACGGGTGAAAAGGTGCCTTTCTGCTACATTCAATATCAAGTAACAAGTAAATCAATGAAATCAGTGACATAAGACATTTTTTTACATTTCCTCCTTTCAATTTGTTACATTTAGCGTCAGTTCTGGCTCATTTGATCAGCCAGCAGCTCATCTTTGTGCAGCCTGTGGTGAGTGACGAGAAGGAGAACATTTCTACATAACATAGATTGGATAAATTATTTGTTTAAGAAGTGTGTGTTAGAATTAATGAATTCTCAAAGAGCTATTAAAAATAAACAGTTGAAAATAAATCTGGTGCATTTGTTAAATATGTTTTAATTTAAAACTAAACAAATTGTAGCAGGATAGGTATCAATAACAATACAGGCGCATAAAATACTTGGCATTGATCGATACCATAATTTATTTTTTGGCCTGCTGGATTTATTAGACAGGACAGTCTTTGCGAGAAATGGAGATGGGATAAGGGAAGACATGCAGCAAATGATGCTTGGTAAATATCATCTATTGGCATTCTAATCAAATCCAATCTGTTTCAAAAGCCTGTGTTGGTCTAAATCAAGCTTGAAACAGCACAGTTTGCCCTCCATCTAAGGCTGCAACCTAACCAGCCGCCCAGGGGACGGCTCCCTCCTCTGGGACTTCACTCAGCTCCTAGTGCCTCCGCAGACCCCCCCCAGAGAGGAGAAGGGACACAGCGGAGGGTTACATGGTGGTGACGTTTGTGTTTGGGACTTGTGTTACAGCCACAGGACCATAGACTGGAGCCCCAACGCCCAAAAGCCTAAAAGCCACAACACTCAAAGCAAAGGGCACAGAGTTGAGAAGGAGGACATGACAAGTGTGGATCAAAGTCCAGCAGCAAGTCAAGGCTTCTCCCAGAACATACTTGTTTACTTCAGTTGTTCTCAAGACTATACCAACTTTCTCTTGTGGTATTGTAAGGCGTCCATAAAAAGTGACAAATGCATTTGGATTTAAAACAGATTTGCATGGCAGTGGTTTGCAATAAAAAAAAATGCTGCAAATTGAATGTTCTGGTAGTCTAAAGTTAGATTACCATTTAGATTGAATTTTCTATTTTTTGATGTAATAGGTCTGTTTTGGCGGCAAGAAAGTCATTTAAGGCTCAAATTATGTGGGAAAACTGGAAATTAGTCTGGCGTATGTGAACAAATGTGAAGTAAAAGGCCTTGTACTTATTTCTTCTGTGTCAGGAAAAACACTTTTTACTCTATACATTATATTGTAAAAGCAACAACAAAAGCAACATTATATTGTAAAAGCAACAGTATGTGAAAAAATTAAAAAATAAAGGATTTGTTGCGTGAAAACTACACGCATCTACAAGGACGGTCTCTTATCCATCAAAAACACTGGATTAAAACTATGTAGATGTCATGTTTCAACAAAGAAGTGAAAACAGTTCATTCTGAGTGTTCTTCCAGATCAGGGTGCGTTCACACTTGTCCTGGTTTGGTCACAGTTTTGGCCCAGTTTGAGTCCAGATGTAGACTTGATTTGATCCTGTTCTTGTCCTAGTTTAGTCCAGATTTAGTTGCGGGTATAATCCCAGTTTAATACAGATTTTGATGAGTTGATTGTGCAAGTGTGAACGCACCCCAACTGTGTCTTTCATATGTTGCTGTGTGTTCCTGTCTTCTCACCGTCCAAAGAAATGTGTTTACTTTAAGAATTGGTGACTCTAAAATACCCATGATGCATATTGGGAGTTGCTCAGTTTGTACCCACCTTTGGCCCAGAGTTCCTGCACGAGGTTTCGGTCACCTGCAACACAAAGAAAGAAAGAACAAACAAAAGGGTCAAACTAGGAATTAGTAAAACATTTAAAACAAATTGCAGTTAAACCACAAATAATTGCTATGGATTGGAGATTTGAAATACAATATTGGTCAAGCTGAACCATTTAAGCTTTTGTGTTTTGCCTTGATAGTTGAAAAAAACAACATACTTTTAACTTCTATGTTCCCTTGGCCATTGTAAAAATACCACATATTGATTTTTGAGCTTTCAACCACACACTCTGACTGGAGAAGTGGGTGGAGTGTCTTGCCCAGGTTCAAAATACCAAATTTACAGTGGTGCACCAACTAAATTTGTCAAAAGTATCAAAAAATCAGATACTAACTTGTACTAAAACTTGTATCAAAAGCATTGATTCTAAAAAAAATAATAATAACAATCACATAAACAGGACAAAATATGACCTTTCCTGAGCACTTGAAATCTTGAGCTTTACATGAAACCATAAGACTTCATGGTTCAACAAAGAAAGTGCTAATATTTTGTATAGTCAAAACCTTGACGTTGACCTAAATAGAGCGTTTCTAAAATTATCACTGTGGTATCGAAATTGGTATTGAGAATCGAGTATATTCCATAGTATCATAAAAAGAAATGTAAAATTATACAGAGAAAACTGCCTGTCACCCGAGGCTTTAAATACTGTATGACATAAGACAAATTGCTTTATTGTTATGTTAGGCTGAGACCTGTTTATGGCAATTCCATATTTATAGATTAACTCAGGATAATTTGCTCTGTAGAGAGGGACTCAATGCACAAATGTGAAAAAGAATAACCTTCATTCATTCCACAATTCCCATACTATTCACCTCCATAATCCGTCCCATTTATGACGACATATTTGTTTAACCCTGCTGCACCTATTTTTGGAGAACCTGTGGCTTCCCCCATAACGCAGCTGTGAATGACACTGCTGAAATTACGAAGGGGGAAAAATATTTAGATTTTCCTCCGGAGTTTGCAAGTGTTTCATCTTTATTGCTCAAAATGACAGCTTTTAATATGGTGGCATTCACTGCGCGCCCGTCTTATCGCGGCTCTCTTCAACACTTGATGGAATTTGCCGGCTGCACAATGCTTCGGAAAATACACTTCAAAGGCTAAAAAGACGCATCTAATCTGCCCCACTCTGTGCACTGCAAATTTGGTGTGATAATAAGATCCTGCCTTCCCAAGCGTTCTTAGGGATCTGAACCAAGGATGAGAATTTCATCTTTTCTCAGTGTGGCATTGAGGAGGGGGCAGGGCAGAGAAAGGGAAATGTCGGAAAGAGCAGCAGTGTATGGCATATCTGTGGAGCCCATCCTTATGTAAAAGCCCTATTTTACACTTTTATTCTACACGCACGCAGAGAGGGGGGGGCAGCCACTGACAGCAGCACAGTGACCTAGTTTCCTTGTGGCCCAGAAAGATCAAGCATGACTCCCTCAAAAGTGCTATGGGCAGAAAACCTGGTTCAGCGCATTCGCCAGGCCAGTGCACATTGGTTAACGCTAACAAGAACCAAAGTATGCGCGTCCTTCGTCTGATTTGTGGTAGTTGTTCGGTGGATTTAACAGTAAACCAAAGTGGGGATGGACAAGATATTGGTGCCATTAGTGGAAAATGAAAAAAATCCTGTTTTTCTGCATCAATATTTTATTTTGTAAGTTGCTCCGGTCTCTGTGTGTCACTCGCTACGTTTACATGCACAGAGAACTCAGAGTGCGCTAAACAACAGTCTTGTCCCAGTCTACAGCAGGTCAAAGAACTGATTAAAGGACAAATATTCTGCTACAGTGACTTTTTTTTAGCTTTAAACCATGTTCTAACAATGTTCCGTATTCAAAAACATACCTGGAGTAGCATTCAGTTGCAGTCACGCTGTTTTGAGGAATGTTTATTAGAAAATCCTCCCCTTTCCTCCCCCTTCCCGAGCATCAAACACACTTCCTGCTGAACTTCCTGGATTTTCATATGTATTTTCAGTATAAACTACATCACTAATCCGAGAATATTCTGCTGTTTTTAGTCCTTAAATTATCGCATTTCTGCCTCTAAACACGATAACTGCTGCAGGAAATCCGCATCATAGCATCTTTTCTGCGGCTAACTTCACTAGACTGCGCTGGATGCACTCAGTAAGTAGTAAGTGTAATTTCATACTGACTGATAACACCTTTCATAGAATGAACTTTTTTTTTGTTTTAAAACATAAGATGGCAAATTTAGGTACTCAAGAGCATGCTTAAAGGCTAATAACATTATGAAAAATGCAGAATATTTTTCGTTTAAGTGCAAATGGGGGGCTGAGAGACTATGACTAATTTAAAGGTTGTGTACAGTACGTATGACAGGTTTGACGACTCATTTGACAAAAATGCAGTTAAGATCAATATATTTCAAATTTTGTCAAAGTACTTTACAAATTTTATCATGGTTTAGCAATTTTTTCATTTTTTTAGTTTTACTTCCTTCATCACATCACACTAGGAAATTACCTAACATAACCTAAACAGGGCCAAAATTTATTTAATGTTACAGATATTTTTATTTTATAAATAAAAACATATGTGAAAACCTTTATTTTGATGAATCAATGTTTAAAGGATCAAAAATAATTTACACAAGTTGTTTCTTTTGTGTAAATTATGCATAACGTTTGTTCCCCCAGTGTGATGTCATCAGTCTGTTTACTTCCTGTTATTTGCAACTTCCTGTGTGAACTTTTCTCCACAAATGGCTGCTTGATTGGTGTAAAACTAAAATGTATATGTACTGCTGGTATTAATACACCAAACAAAGTCAAAATTAGAAAATCATGAAAACCTGTCATATGCACTTTAAAGGAAAGTTTGAGGCAATGCTTCAGTTTCATGGTGGTGGTGAACTTGTTATTTATTTATTTATTTATTCGATACTTTATGCGATACAGTGTTAAGAGATAAAGGTGCTGGAACTGTGAGTAAAAAACTATCCAAGCAATCAGGCAAAAGTGATAGTGAAACTTTCAGGAATGTCATATTGGTAGAAGGGATTATCTTTTTTAGTTTGAGGTCAGCACACTGTCTGTCACATTGACCAGGATAGTTTCACTGAGAGGCTGAATCTCATATTCAGGGAGTCCTGGCCTCGGAGAGGATTCTAGATGTTTTAGTCGTTGAGGAAACCGGCGCACTGACAGAAACCTACGCAGACACAGAGAGAACACACAAACTCCACACAGAAGGCCCAGCACTGCTCGAGGAGTCGAACCCAGGACCTTTCTGTGAATACTGTGCCACTTTGCCAACCAAATGAAGCCACATGAAATGCACAGATACAACATTCTATCTGTAAATGGATGTGCATCAGTCCTGGACACTTCTACAGTCTGTCCGTCCAGTGGATCTCTCCTTAACTGTGGTTCTCCTCGAGCTTTCTTTGTCTCCATGTTTTGTTTTTGTTTTCCTTGGAGGAGGCTCTAGGCAGGTCAATCTGCTTCTCTTTTACTGGCTGTTAAGATGTTTGATTTACTGTTAAATCAACAATTTAGTGAAGCCCTGTGAGGCGACTGCTTTGTGAATAAACAAAAATAAATTGAATTGAAAATGAAATACAGTGGGGCTGGGAATCAAAGGGATTTCATGACCCGACACGATAAGTCATACAGATAATAATATGACATGGCAATATTTTCATCATCTTTTTTAAAAATGTTTAATACTTTGCATTATTGGTTTAATTTCAGGGGTGTGCCATCCATCAATTGCATCAAACAAACTAAATATTCCCTTAACAATTTACACTTGATGGATTCATTTTATTTCAAAATGCTCATTTTAAAGTTATTTAAAATATTTCCTGTTTGAGAATTAACTATGAGCCTGATCTCCCGGGATTACTGACTTAAAAAGCAGCTCTCGAGCCGAAAAAGGTTGTCCACTCCTGCTTTTTAAATAATCTTAGTAGTGAATACTTTACTTAAATTAGGATTACAATTTTCCAACTGACGAAAAGGTTACTCTAAAATACAGCGCTCTATATTTCTCAAAAGGATTCCTATGGAACATGTAGGCCGAAAGCGCCGCAGGTCAAGTGCTGTTTTCAGTCTCAGGGAGGGCAGGTTAAGGACATCGACACAGCTGCGGGACACGCGGCAACAACACCCTACCACCACCTCAAAATACCCCCCCACCCTGAAGTGTCCCAGCTCCCTGCGCCCTACATACCGCCCCACACCCCCCGCAGGTTATCGGCCCGCACCGGGAAGGTTAGGGATGGAGATGCTATCACGGGCCGTGCATTAGCACAACAAAGGGGTGTTTGAGAGAGAAGCCCGCCAGGATAATTAGCTGATCCAAACCGAGATGCCTTGTTCGATATGAATCATGCAAATGTGAAAACGACATGGTGCTGGTTGTTACAGGGGAGGAGACACAATTATATACATGGACATACGAACAAACAAAACGCCATATAATTGGCCTTTCATCTGCAAACTTTTAACAAGCATGATGGAACTTTTCCTTTCAAGAAACTCAGCAAGAGTAACTTTGAAATCTAGGCACTTGAGATCCTTTTACTTCGGCAGTTACATATATAATAAGCTTGTCCTTCTGATATATTCTCAATAGGGCAGCTTTGTCGTTGGGGGAAGCCAAAGGTGAACCATCCAAACGAACTAAAACCAATAGCTATGCAGCCAAAGGACTTTACTGACTATTTTAGCAGAAATACTAACTAACTAATTTCTTTTTTGCCTTCAACAAGGTTAACGTCTTTCGTGTCTTTTGTATTTCAGTCAAGCCACTACTAATTAGATACTATAGTGCATCTAATATATTTTTAGTTAAAGTTTAGTTTAAGTTATTCGTAGATGTCCTTTGAACATAGGGTAAGGGGTTTGATTCCAACTGATCCAAAAGTTACTGAAACATTGGCATTTCTGGAAACATATCTTTTATAGCAAATGTGCGCACATTTCCAAAAAGTAAGACATTTTTACGGCCTTGGATTTGCCTAGGAGACAATATAGTGGCAAACCTCAATAACAAATAATCCAATGTTGTGCATGTATCTGGTCTTTGTATATTTATTGTAAGTGGAGGTAAGTCCAGAGCAACAGCAGTTGTGTTCTGTTCTGTTCTGAAATCTGTCTCAGTTAACATATGACAAACTACCTTTTTAGCCTCTTTAGGAATGCAGATATTATGAATCACTTTGAGCAGAGTGTAATACACAGGCCATAATCCGTCTTTAGAAGTTTAAAAGTCACCAGTTCATTTGATACGGAGAATGTTCTGGAAGGTACAGTGCTATAACCAAAACAAAAACAACAAGCCCCACATTCAATAACAAAAAGCGTAAATCCAGCTTTAGTTGGATTTGGAGAAGTGCAGACTGTCTCTAATATGACCATATTCTCACTGTATAATCCTGCCCTGACTGAAAACTGACTGATTTAGAGCCCAAATCAACCCTCATAGAGAAACTTTGTTTCCCATTTAACCTTTTTACATATCTTTTCCTTAATATCAGGATAGCACATGAGCACATGCTCAGCTGAGCCATGTATGACACATTTTAGTGTAATAATTAGTTGTATAATTTATTTTCGGTACTTTTTTTTATTGCATTATTTCACATCACCTTGCTGTTATAGGGCAAAGACTTAGCCCATGTTACCCACTTTTTGTACAAAATTAAGTGAATTTGCAGGTCCCACATCAAGACTGCCGTGGTGGGCAAAAGCTTTAAGATGAACACCTATTTGTTGTTCTATTCAAATGTATTCATATTTGCTTGTATTAATTGTACGGATCAATAAAGACTAAGCAGATAGCAGATTTAAATGTTTAAATATTGGAGTCTGTTGAAAAGGCGTGCAGATGCGTGGAGCTTGTTATTCAGGTCAGAATGATCTAATCAGGTGTGAATGAAAGCACTTGGCACTGCTCCAGGCTCCAGCTCTGCCATCAGCTCTCAGGGCCACGGCACACACAAACGCATATGTTAAAAGTGATAAACACGGACGGACACTTCCACATCAGAGAGGGCAGATGCACCAAAGGTTGCTTTAGTAACCGGGCAAATCCCTGTGGGCGACAACATGAATGAAATTAGACTTAATACTGTATAAAATATGCACTAAGCAATAACGGTGCAAAATAATTAAATGATAAATACTGCAATGTGATTTATCTGGATTTATAATTTGTATTATTTTTAAATACAGCCACAAAGAAAGACCGACAAGTCTGTGTACTTCTTGTGCCAAGCAGTCATTAAAGAATAGTTATGCATGAATGATCAGTATTTTAGTCTTCTCGTGCACCGTTAATATTTGGAACTAAAAGCCATTTGAGGTAATTAATATTGTGTTTTGTTTTTTTTTAAATCATCAATATGCTAATACAGAACTTAAACAGTCCCATGATGTAATGGAATCAGGGCTGTGGCTGTTAGTCATCTACTCTTCTGTTTAAAACTATGGTCTCAAAGCATACAACCCTTGTGTCATCAAGCAATACACTCTACCTCCAGAATTTGCATAGTGTTTGCTGATGGAAGTTGTTTAGAAATGAAACTATTAACCCACAAAGTCAATGTAAACTATGAGTAATACACTGAATGAATATTTTAAAACTATAATGGCCGGTTCAAATGATAAAATCTCCTTTCACAGATTTTATATAATGTCTTTTAAATCCTGAATTCCCCGCTTCTCCATCGCACTGCCCTTCCCACCGACAATCCTTCAAAAAACGCACAAAACTCAGCAATAATTTTTCTCTCTCTTTTTCTGCGCGGTGTCACCATAACTCCACCCAGATATCGCAAGCCATTCAACAGAGGGGCTCCCGTACTTTCAATGGTCTGAGTTCTGGTCCAATCACAGCTCTGCCCCCCTGTGAAGTTCCCGGGCTCCTGTCCAATGACGTGCCTCCTCTCACCGTCATGTGACTCCTGTGTGCCTCCTGTCCGTCAACCGCCTCATATATAGTGCATGCGGGAAAATGTGGAGCAGCTCAATAACTTCCAACGTCCAGACTTTTGTGTTCGAGGGAGGTGTGGGAATGCGTTTATCAGTCGGAGCACAGAAGGATAGAGCGAGAGGGAAGGGGGGAGGGAGGGAGAGAGGAGCCCAGGCAAGGCAAAGCAAGGGAGGGAGAGAAGGGAGAGAGGGGGGTGTGCTGGAGATTTGTAAGGCACTTGTATTTGCAAACTACTGGCTGAGTTCCCACTAGAGGCAGAGACTGTCAGAAGTGTGTCGTGTCTGGTGGAGAGAGACAGACAGACCAGAGAGGAGCAACCAGTTCAACTCATTTCGACAGCAACTTTTCAGCCGTATAGTCCACCACCACTCCGGCTTCTCCTTCTGGTCGGTGCTTGGAAGCTTTTGAAAGAAATATTGGTGAATTCTCTCAACCAACATTCAAAGTTGTGGTAAGTATTAAAACAACGCTGTGTTGCTTTATTTGACAGTTTGATTTAACACTTGAAAAAAAGCTAATTTCTACTTTTTTGTTAGTTATTGATGATATGACTTTCTGTTTTCTGATTTGCTTGTCTATAAAAAGAATCTACGCAGTGTGTGGGAGAGTTTTGAAAAAGCGCATGAGCGATTGAGATTGTACGATCCGGACAAAGTGTGCCAAGTGTGAAAAGAGTGTGCGTGCCTGGGTGCGAAGTTTTTTTTTTCTCTCCTCTCGCTGTGTGGGAATGCTGACTGCGGTAGCCGGTAGCGATGTTTGACTGGGAGGAACTAAGCCAGACAGTAGACAAAAGCGAGGAGGCTAGTCCAGACAGCGCAGGTCAGCTATTAGGGGTTTGGAAGCGCCAGGGACAGGTCAGCCAGCTGCTGCTCCAGGACGCCAGGCAAGGGAGGGGGGTGCAGGGAGGGCCGAGAGGGATACCCCGCCTTTTTAGCATTATAGGGGGTTACGGAGTTGCGTTCCTGGGGTTAAGGGTGACCACGCTCCACTTGGCTCCCCACTTTTTTCAAAATCCTTCACCTTGCCGCTTGAAAGCTAAAAATATCCCCCACAAGAAAGTCTGTAAAATGTTGCGAAGGAATGGTAATTGGTAGGTAGAGTTAAATATAGACAAAGAGGAAGGCGTAAAAAAGTAACTGCAATTTTCACAGAGGTTGGTTGTTTTCTATTCCTCTTTCTTGCTTGGAGATTGCGTGGGGAACGCCGAGTTTGGGGTGCATTTAGTTTGACAGGAAATACTGGCCATCCCATCTATTTGTGTGTCTACGCGTGTGCACATCCTGGTTCTGTCTTTTGTCACAAAGCTCTTAATCCACTGCAAAAAGCTGTGTGCGTGCGTGAGGGACTAGCAACAAACCGAGAAAAACATCGGGCCGGGATCACAGATGTACGCTACTGCTGTTTGGTAGGCAACCCCCACCCTCTCCTCAATCCCATATTTGCCTCCCACTTCAAAAACAAAACAGAAAAAAAACATGTTTGCGGGCTATAGAAAGGCTTAACGCTAACTCCAAGTATGACAAACAACGGCCCTGACAAATGGAGTTGATTGGAGAGTGTTGGCTTGCTTTGCTTGGCAGTGGCGATGGAAGTGATCTTTTGAAGATTGAGGAACTGAGAAGTAGCTTTTGAAATTGGGATAAAAATAACCCACACACAAACAAGAAGAAGCCACTGCTTAAAATATGAAGTCGACTCAGAATCCAAACGTGTGTGCGTGTTTATGTGATCTAAGAATCTCACAGACTGGAAGCTGTCCTGTGAAATGCCTGGACGTGCTGAGGCTTGTTAGGCCGATAGACATCTCGGCCCTCATAGCCGGCTGTGGCTTTTTAAGTCATACACTCCATAACCCCGGAGCGAGATCAACAGAGCCTTTGAGTTCACTGGCCGCTGGAAACACAGGCCTCTCAAATATGCACTCTACAATAAGAGCAAAGGGAGAGCAGCTCCTCTTTTGACACAATAATTTGACAAAGCGTTAGAGGTTTCTCATTAGGGTAAGATCAAAAATTACAAAAGGAATTCTAAAGTCTGGACAAATCATACCTTTTGGAAGCATGAAGTTTTCACATGATATAAACATCTATTTTACTACGATGATTCATGAAAGTCAAATATCCAATTCCAAAGTTGAAAAGCCCTTCAAGAAGAACTTGTTGATGAGATAGCAGTCAGCTGTTTTGACTGGCCGGCGAAGTGGAGTCAGTGTTGTATAAGTGGCTTCATTGACCCCCCTCCTTTCCCTTCCCCTCCTCTCCTCCCAGTCTAGTACGACCTCAGTTCTCCCTTGGACTTTGGCTTTTTCGCTGATCTATAAGCCAGTAGTCTGTGCCCTTATTTTGCACCGTCCCATGCGGGCCGCTGTGTGTGTACCTGGATTTGAATAGAAACCAGACAGGCGCAAACCCCCCACCCACCCCTCCTGTCACCACTCCCGCGTAGGACAATGAGGATTTGTTAGCGCTCAGCCCGCGAGCCCTAGCTGACACAAAGCGCGCACTACCCCTCTACCCTCCGTCAGCAGACCCCGGCGCTCGAGTGTATGGCGCGGTCGAGGTGCAGGCAGGCCCGGCAACCAGCAGGGGGGCCCGAGCTGGGTTGTGGGATGGGTGAGAGAGACGAAGAGAGACACAGAGCAGAGCTGTCGGGGTGGTGTTGGGTGGTTGGGGGCAGTTTGCAAGGGTGGGGATTAACCAGACAAGAGCTGCGGGATGGGGGGAGGGGAGCCTGCTTGAAACCAACAGGAAATTACTCCCTTTGATGAGGCAGAGGCAGATTCGCACAGGCTAAACTCCTTCGGGCCGTAAAAGGGGAAAAAAAAAACCTGTTTGAGCACAAATTGTCAAAACACTTCAAGGCTTCCCCATGTGTCACTTCCCTCTGGCTACGAGGCAGTTGTAAAGTCCGTGCAGAGGTGCTAAGCAAACACTAGCAAAACTTTACTTTCCGCTGGTGCATGTCCCCCTTCATCCTCCTCCTCCCCCTCCTCCTCGCACTCAAGACGCCCGGCCCCTCACCATGTCATGGGAATCCTATTAAGAGGAGCGTCCATCCGACCCATTTTCACCCGCTCAAAAAAAAAAAAAAAAAATCATAGCTCCCACCATCCTTCAATATTGCGGTGAAGCCACAGACACAGCATTTATATTTAGCTGTCTGCATGAATATTTCAAAGCCCAAAAGGGTGTGGAAAAAACACTGTAAATATATACTGGCTGTTACATCAAAGGGAGACGCCAGAGATGGGGAGATAGAACAAGGTGTTAAATATGGATTTTGGACACTTGTACCAATTTAGATTTGTCTAGGTAGATATTTTTATTTATTTATTAAAATGTTCTGGTTATGGGGTTCTATAGCCAAACAAGTACAAAAAAGGCATAATGAGTGGCTCAATATTAAATAAAAAACATCTCAATTAAAAATAAAAACTGCTGCACCTGAAGTTTTGACTTCTTTAAAACGCAATTGTTAAGCTGTTAATATTTTGGTGTTCTCTCAAATGTTTCTGGTCTAGTTAAAAATGTGCACTGAGAAGTAAATTTCAGGGTGCACACAATCAAAAAGTCGTATCACAAACCACAATCACAACTTTTGTCAGAAAAACTGCAATCATTTGTTTTTTTTTTTGTCAATTTTCCCAGGCCTTGTTCACTTTCTTGTGCCTTTTTATTAACAACTCGGTGATGACTCAATTCACAATCTCGTTGATGTTTGGAACTGGCTGCGATGCCTCGGAGAGAGTTTGTTGCTGTCATGGCGTGGTGTGCTGTGTGCAGTGAAACGCTAATGTAATGTGTGCTCAGTGAATAACAGGGTCGATTAGGGAGCCTCGTCTGGCCGGGTCCACAGCAGATTAAAACAGGGACGAGCACATAGAGGCCGCGGGCTGGACGTCTGGCGCTCTGACCCACATTGCTCTGATGTGCACGTCACTTCCCATTACGGACCAAAGCACTGGACACTGCCGTCAGCTGAGAAGGAGAGATAGAAAATAAAGAGAAAGAGAGAGGGAGCATCTTCATCTGCATACCCTCCCCGCTGGCCAGGCCCCGATCCGGTATAACCTCACGCGGCTCTGCGCCAAACTTTGTCCGACCATCGCCCAAATGGCCAGAGGAAGTGTTGGATGAGTCAAAGCTTGGCGTGCGTGTGGGCTATAGCTGTATGCTGTTGACCTTTACGTTAATATGCAGGCTTCGGGATGTCAAGTTGAATAAGTAAAAGCTTGTCATGGCCGCTTTTATTTTTAGGCAAAAGTGGCATGGAGCTAAATTAAAATCAAACTTTCAAGTCTGGCCAGAGTAAACATTTCAAAAGGAACATGTATTTTTCATAGTGTTGCCACAAAGGTTTCCATAGGATTTTAATACCAACTTGAGGTTTTGGAAGAAATTAAATCCATCAAAGTAAAGTAGCCTTGCATGTTGACCAACTTGATTCAAGCCTTCAAAGTCGCCTTTTCTTCCCAGTCGACCCCAAACTTACTTTAAACCTTTTGACAGAACATTTACAAAACAGAATCTGGGGTTTGATCTCTCAGTGTAGCGTTTCAACACACACTTTGGAGTGAAATAAGAATTGCCCATTGGCCTTTGGTGCCATACTTTTTTGTACACAGAGCCCTTGATGGTGGCTGTGCAGCTGGCTGACAGAGACAAGTCTGTTTGCAGCCTGCCTGAATGATAATTGGCAGCTACAGAGTGAAAAGCGGGCTCAGCAACAGATAAGGGCCGTGTGGAAAGCTCTATAATCAGCGCGGATTAGCAAATGATAAATCATGGGTTCACACAAGTATGCTGTCACTGCGGAAGAACCAAGAGAGGTAGAAGGGAGATATGGGGAGACTAGTATAAAGAACATGAGAGAGGGAATAGCGGCAAAGATGTGGATGTTTTTGCTGTAATTCAAAAGAAAAAAAACACAATAATACCTTCTAGCAGGTCAGCAGGAGAGAAGCAGGCTGAGAGGGGGGAATGAAAAGACGGGAGAAATTAAAAGCTCTGCCAACACTCCAGATAATACAATCTTCTGCCTGTCAGATTACCTTCTTTAATCCAAGAAGGTTTAACGCCTCTTAGAAATCTGAAAAGAGACATGAATTCAGCAGAGATTTTCTTCAGCTGGAGAGGAGGAAGGTGCTTGGGAGGAGAGTTAAGTCTCTGAGCAACTCTTCCAAAGCACTGGCCTCGACAAACTCTCGCTGCGCAGTCGTCAAAGTGCAATGCAGAGGATTTGAGAGAAACGCCGCAATGTTACGCTTCAACCTCGCCGGATTCTGACGCAGTCGCCATTTCTTTTACAGCGCAAAACAGTGAATTAGACAAACAAAGGAAAAACAAACCTGAAATCGAAGCAATTCAACTTACAGTAGGAAGAGGGGGGGGCGGGGGAACGACAAGCTTAACTTAATCTTAACCGAAGCTGATCAGGTCACCGAAGCACAAAGCATGGCACAGTGCATTAAGGACACAGTGTACCCTCCGACATGCTCCCCTACTGCAGCGGGTCGCCAGCCTTTGTGATGTTTGTCACCCAAAAAATACAGGCTAATGTAGCTTTATGCAAACAGAGCAGCGCGGTACATGGAACGCAGCGGGGGCTAGTGGGCGTTTGTGCTGCATCCCGCTAACACAGCTAGCATTTGAGCTAAACAGGCTAAGATATTTCACAGCTAGCCCTATATTTGTTAGAATATGAACTGCAACGGTTACAAAAACATCTATATACTAAATTATTTCTTAGGCTAGATTCATTATTATTTTAGATTTTTAAACATAGGTGTAAGTGCTGAAAGTAAAAGTCTTTCCTTTAAAAAGCTTACCCAATATCCAAACAAATCTAGCCTTTTTTATGCGTATGCAGTAAAAAATTATGTAATCCTAATTTAGATGTAGTCACATCGCCCACTTCTACTCTTGGAGCAGATTGCAGCAGAATTCTGTGAGGCCTGCAATGCGAAAAAGGCTCTCCGAGTATCCAGGTCATTGCCATGCCTTCTCTCCCACTGGCTCCCGCTGATAACAAATACATGAAATCAGTACTAGCGCCAGAGATTTTTTTTTTTAAACTCCTTTACCATTTCGAAATCTGTCAGGCCTCCACGCTTTGTTAGTGTCGTGTGGTTGGCTAGGGCTGGCCTTTGGTTTTTTTAAGATCATAATCAGAATAATGGTCTTTCACCTCCCGCTGAGTCGAAGCGAAGATAGTTTAAGACCCAAGGAGTTTCTCGTTTTCATTGCACAGCTTTGACCCCGTATTAAAATATCGCTGTCAACCCTTCTTGTGTTGGGATATCTTTGTTTGTGTTTGGCAAGATAATGCTTTTCTATTTAGTGGCTTAATTAAGATTCGTCTTTTGAGAATTATGAAATATTGTCAAGGCTTGTGGATTTTCAGGAGTGCTTGCTTCGACAATGGCGGTGTTCAAAAGGGCCCCGCAAGCCTGACCTGGGGATAAAGTCTGTTGAAGATAACGAGTGGCAGCAGGCTGGGGAAGAAATGTCACGCTTAAATCCAGAAGACAAGCACAAAGAGGTTTCTCATCTCGCTTTGTTACGAGATCCTCCGAAACTCAAACGTAGCGCGCGAGAGAGGAGAGCGACTACGCCATACGGGATACATATTCATCAGCTTTCCCCGACTCGAAAATGAGCCCGCAGAGCTTTGGGTGAAAGAGTAGGGAGTGTGCGACATACAGTGCGGTGAGAGATATGAAGTCGGTGAGCCAGACTGACGTGGTGTGATCAAATGCTTCGGCGCTCGGTTCAAAGGGGCATGGATGGGAGAGAATAGACATCGCAGAAGGCAAAGACAGTGCAGGCATGTCAATCAGTGCCGGAATAACAGGGGTAAGGGTTCACACAATAAAACTGGGAGGCGAGCCATTCACGGGAGCTAGGGTAGACAAACGTGTCTTAGGAAATAGTAAAGTTGGCATCTCCCGAAGAGGATCCAGGGTGTTGCTGGCAGACGTGGTGGTAAACAAAAGGGAAAAAGGTCTATTAATATCCAAAAATGTGGATTGGCTGCTCTGAAAATAGCTCAATCGGTTGAAACCAATGCACTGCCATTCTTCCTCGCTTGTAAGCAGAATTAGCACAGATATTTTTCCAACTCTAAGCTCTCGAAATGAGAGATAAAAAAATAAAAAATAAAAATTGTAATAAAATGTTGACCTGTTAAGCAATAGCAACAATTACAAAGCTACAAAACTCAGGAACTGAACAAGTCAAGTTTTCTACAATCAATATTTGTTCATATCATTTTAAACCTGCAAAGGCTGAATTCTTAAAAATAAATCATTGATGGACAAAGAGAAGGTCTGACAAATAGATGATACAACTGAAAAGTATCGAGCAAAATCAGCAAAAACTGTAAAATCTACAAAACCAGGGCTGGACAGTTTGGGGAAAATATCTGTTTTTTTTTTTTTCTGACCAGTACTGCAACTGCGATTAGATTTGCGATTTATGTTTTAATAATGCAACTGATAAAACCTCTTTGTACAGATCAAAACTACAGACTTATAAACAGGATATTTTGTTGTTTGTGGAAATTATGGTACTCAGCCTTTGTGATTTGCTAATAGCGTCCTTTCAAATTGTGATTTTAATTCCATTACGATTAATCTTGCAGCCCTAAACAAAACGTCATCTAAAAACATTACATTTTTGTGCTTTATACAACAGAAACCCATGCGTTACAAAACTATACCAGACTGTATTTGCTAGAGTCTGCGAGAATACAGTCTTTCATCATAGCTAGGATGACAATGTTGGTTTAGGGCACACACAAGGGAGTAGAAAGACGACCTGGCAGCGGGCGATAGTAGCTGGCCCGACTAAAGTAAAGGTTGCAGTGAGAGCCGCTGGAGTCTTGGCAGGACCGGGGTGGCACGTGGAGGAGGGTGTTTCCGAAAAGACACTGGCACTGGGCCTAAAGGAGTCTGGGCTCTCAGACAGGCTTTTCTGCCCCCGTGACTTTTGAGTGGCTCCCAAAAGTTCTACTCAACCCTGACGTGCAAAGTATAATTAGTACATGAAGAAACGCATGACTGTCTAAATATAGAGCTTGTTAGCTGAGGGTTCTATAGACTTTGAGATCTAACTTTGGGGTGAACTTTTCTTGATCTATGGTCAAGAAATAAGTGTGGAATAAGTTGTCTGTCTGCATTCAATAATTTGCATATTGAAGTTGATAAGACTAGTTTGTGAATCCCTATTTGAATGTTATCCTCTGACTTCCATAAATAGTCCAGTATTCTTGCTTCTCAATTAGATCTCTGCCATTTAAGTACTTCCACATATCATTATAAACCCCATTATATCATAGGCCAGTGCCACTTTACAAAGTTTGACAACACGCAGAGCCGTGTGACAGCTGAATATGACAGCGCGCGACCCTGCTGCATGGCTAAATCCCATTAGAAACTCAATTGGGTCCGATATTAAAACGTCCAAAGTGACTAAAAGCTTATTTTGTGAGTGACACAGCAATTAAGGCATATTTGTTAAATTTGATAGCATTTGCCCACAGAGGCTCGCTAGCAGCTTGGCCGATTTTACCGATCTAATCTCTTCCATTAGGAGACGAGCACTGGAGGATTGTATAATAGTAGTGATAATAATTGTGAAGGGGCGTGATGGGACAGGAATATGTGTTGACAATTATGTTTGTAACACAGCGGTATTTTGAAGAGGCATTTGGGTAATGCTGGGAGAGTCATAGCTACAGAACTGTGAGCGAACCCTAGGCTATAAAAGACAGGAAACAAGTGGTTTATGAATGAATGAAAGCGGGAATCTGGGTGTATTCAAGGTTTAATATTGGTTCAAAAGCATACTAAAAATGTTTTAAGATGGATTGTTTATAAGTCTGCCCAAAATTCACAGACGCTGATAACTTTTCTTATTGTGCCAGTCCCAAACATGAGAGAAAAATAAATGATCAAGAAGGAAATCTTAGGAGTTTCATTTGATTGTAAGAATAAGTTTAGATTTATTTTTAGTATTGTCTACACGTTTGTAAACCTTTCGGAATTCATATTTGACAACCAAAGAAAACAACAAGTGTGCAACCTTGCCCGATTCTAGGTAATGAGCAATAAAAAACTGAGCGTTGAAAGTCAAATTGTATTGCTATCTGTGCGACAAGTACAATAAAAAGTTTAAAAAATGATTACGCAAAAGAACAAGGCAATAAACAAACATTCAGCCCCTGTTTACTTTGCACCACCGTGTTACCTAACCATCACGCCGTTACTCGGTCATATCAAACTATGTCAAACTTCTCTCAAAAGTAGCCCCGCACAGTTGACTCGTTTCTGCTTATTCGGCTGTCCTGGTGTGGGACCGGCCTGTGTTTCCGTGCAGCATGGCGTCCTGGCTCGGTCCCAGGCAGCGAAGGCAACACGACTGCAGAGTACACTGTGTGCTACTCATTGTCCGGGCCTCAGGAATGTGCTGACGGTGCAGGGTTCACGCCGGTTCACTCGCACTGTTGCACTCCTCACTCCAGTCAAACGGCCTTGCATGCTCCAACCACATATTTATACGTGCTAAATATACACAGGTGGCTTTCATTCATTTGTTTAAGTTTGGGTTTAATATGTGGGTGAGTGGCGAGTGTGAAATGTAAATCTGTGGCAGTAAGACTAGAAACATTATTATTAGAAAACATGAACTTGAAAAGCGATTCAATGACAGCCAATAAAAAAAAAGTCAGTAACTATGTCAGCAGTTTGACAGTAAAGTTCCACTGATGCAGGAAGTGTAACCACAACATGCACTGGAAGGAGTGTTCATTATCTAAACTCCCCTTAATACAACGTTATTCAATATCCCAAGTTACAAAATGTATAGTTGGCAAATATTTTACTTTTTTCAAATCAAATTCAACATAATTTACAAAAAAGTTACAAACTGAAATCAATCTGCAAGTTAAAGCCCCACCATGTACTAAAAATAGACTGAAATAAATACATTTGTCATTACAGGTGTTTTTATTAAACTAAAAAACTTGAAAAACATGCGCCTTTGCTGTGAGGGAGCTTGCGTCTCCACAAACCTGGCGTGTAACTTTTCTGACAAGTGTCCGACATCTGCTTATCTCTATGGAAATATTCTTTCTTGGCCTCACATTTCCTGATTAATTTAATAATAATAAAAAAATGAGTATAACGGATCTATCTTCATGGAGAATGTTCCAAGATTTGGTTTTAAATTTTTATCCAGAGACCACACATATTTATGATGATACTTAATTTGTAGCAATAACTCTACAAAGTAAAAGTCAAATGGAAAGATGATGGGAAGAAGAAAAAAACATATATATTGAATACAAATATGAACATAGCACTCTTTTAATTCATGTCTATTTGCAGAATATGAGCGTCGCCATGAGAAATAATGTATAGTGTTATTGAAAACACGTGAAGCTAACCGTCACCTAATTTGCTCTTGTTAAATGTAGCAAAAATGTCTTGCTGTGCATAGAACTACTTTTGCAAGATGTGCAAAGTTTCCTATAGGACCACCCAGACGAGTATTGTTACAATCAGGAGACTCCAGCTCCAGGAAGTATGCAGCATGTGGGGAGTATATTTCTCATAAAGTTTTCTATGTGCGAGGAGGGCGGAAGTCAAGTCAGATGAAAAAAAAATGTGTGTGGAAAGTCGAGGGGAGGGGTTGATTTTGAAAACGAGGAGGAAAAAAGTCCTTGTGTGTGTCTTAAGGCAGCCAGCCAAATGGTGCTAGAGCCAAAAAGGGAAGCCATTGATGTCTGAGCCAGAGGGAAAGAAAAAAACTATTACTACTTCCCACCTTGTGTGCGAGCAAAGATGAAAGACGCCAAACAGCAAAATGAATGGAGAAGGTGGGATCATGTCATAGCAAACAAAAGGATAGATTGTAAACTCAAACATAACAAAGATTTGGTGATATGAAAAGACCCAAACGCACGCTACGCCTTGCTCTTGTTGGTCTAGGTATTGCTGTTAAAAAGATCAAACTAATCTATAAGTGACAGTTGTATCGTCATAATCTTAAACTAGATGTTAAAATTCCTAAAATCTCTTAATAAAAAGTGGGTCGTGAGGAGGTTGAAGGATCAGCAAAGTAATCTTCAACCTTTATGGATTGTAAAGTATACTAAACTAGGTGATAAAAATGTATCTTAAACTAAAAAGATATCAACAGGAGCTAAATTATGTATTCAAAAACATTGCAGAATTATGACTCAATTTGTCATTCATGAAAAAAACTACAAATGTCATATCATTGAACTGAAATTGAAAATAGTGGTTGGTTAACGTTGCATCAAACCAATCATACAAACTCCACAAGAACAAGAAATACGACCAGAGAACAAATGGGTTCATATTCCCGCTTTATAAAAGTTCACCACTAAAATCCAGCAACACCAATAGATAATGTTTTTGTAGAACAATTTGCTAATACAAAAATCTTTCAACCACGCACTGAAAATGACTCCACGACTGGCAAAAGTGCTGGTAATAAAGGCATTCGTCCTTGGCCAGTGAACTGCGTCAAAGCTGCAGAAAGCAAATTGTGTCTTTCATTCCCAAAGTGATCATTCATTATGTAGAAGAGTGCCTCCTTTTCTCAGAGGCAGCAACAACAAAAAACGTCTCTCAAATTCTTCATCTCGCTGTGATAGATCTAACAGAAAACCCAAAAAATCTTGCACAGCCCATTTTTGTACAGACGATTGCATCATATTTTGCTAAAAGGTTTTGGTACGCCTTCGGGTGCATGGCGAACAAACAAAATACAGTGTGCCTAATGTGCGAATTCAATGTAGCTCCCCAAAAAGAGAACACCAGCTGATAGACAGACAGACAGAAGGGGGAAAGGCATTAATAAAACATGACTGCATGATTTTCCAACCTCAAAGAAGGCGAACACAGGAAGGCACGCTCCCCAAGCTCGAGCAGAGGTTCATTGCAGGGTAAAGGGAACCGCCGTCTCCCTAACTAGCTCGATATACCGCAGTGCATGGTGTTAGAGCTTAAGGGGGCACGGGGTTGCTCTGTGATCAGCCCCGTTCACTTCCAGACCCTCGAAGACATACCGTTTTTATTCATGTCAGTTCTGACTTTTGTTCTTTCGCTCTCCCCTTCTCTGTCTGCAGGGCTGAAGGAACAGGAAGGAGGAGGCGGGAGAGGAGTCACGGTGAAGATGGATATGGAGGAAGAATGACGACAAGGAAAGGATATATCAGGACAGCAAAACCGACTGGACTGACTGAGTGTTGTGTGGCAACTTAAGTATATATCTTGCTATTGGTACTTGGTATTCTAAGTTATTTTAGGATATTTTAGCATTTTGAATAATCCTGCACTAGAAATCTATGTAGGTACATTATATAGAACAACAGTGAACAGCTTAGCAAATTCTGTAAATCATTCTTGTATTTCCAAGACTGATAAAAAATGGTGGAATGATGGATTGCCATACTATTCTGAATGTTGCTACTGGAAGTATCTAAAAGAATACTGGGTTATTCAATTTTGTCAGTATCACTCCAATACCCCAAACAGGGGTCAGAACAACATAGGGTTACTCAAACATGCATGAATCGATTAAAATTCATCTCTGAGTTAGCGAATGATGAGAGAACACAGTTAGATGCTACAAAAACTTCCATTTTAAAAAGTCAAGGCTCGCAGTTTACTCTTTGTATAGTAATGTCTTCAAAGGCCAAATGTACACGTTTACTGCAATCTAAATATTATTCAAAACCCTCCTTGATAAAATCCAATGGACATTATTTTCATTAACAATATCTGTAGACGATAGTGACAAAAATAGACAATTTCTCATAACGGAGATATCTGTTTTTGCAATTGAACTCTTCACAGGTCCCCTTTCAATATACTACCGTTGGTTTTATAACATGACTTAAATGAGGTCAATATAGTATAAATCAAACAGTTCATATTTTCCAAACTGGAGACCCTTTCCTTGTCCAAGAGGGGGATGACTTAAGCCCTATACTGTTGGATGGATGAAGCTAAAGCTGCCTTAGCGTTGCACAGTTAGCATTTTTATACCATCTGCTGACAGCTCAAGTGGACTTATAAAACCGAGCTGACATCATAGCCGGATATAAAACAGTTTCAATTTGAACTACAGACATTTTATATAGGGTTTGGATGGGGACCAGCAAGAAAGGGGACAGATGGGTTTTCCAATTTTTTCTGCATAAAACTGAAGTGACCCGAATGGTGACTGGGAACAATCCAAATGTTGAGTTTCTCACGAAGAGTAAAAATTAGAGGTAGCTTATGATTTGTCTGAAAAGGACTGGCAAGTAACAGTTATAGATTTAAATGGTCATTCTAGGAAAAAGAATTAGGAATAAGTTGATGAGAGAATCGTATTTCTAGTCCATAAAAGGCTTTCTTGTTCAAACCTCATCTTTAAACTATATATCATATCACTTCTCTGTACTCAATCTGACCTCTTCTGTGCAACATCTAACACGAGCCGTGCTTCTGATGTACTCACTCCATATTCTATCTGTACTCCTCACTAACAAAGAGAACCTCGGCATATTCAACTCTGCTTCCTGCTTTTCCATCGACGCCACTGTGTCAAATATTCAAAGACAAAATGACATTTGTAGTAGAGATATTTCAATCTGAGGAAATTCAGATTGAAATATCGCTTCATTTTATTTTCAATGCAGCTCTACATTAAAATACATTCACATTTTCACTTATTAATTTGCTTTTTAAATGGTATGAGTGCAAGGAAATTAAAATTGGACATTATAATCTTGGGTTTAAGAAATTTTGCTTTTTCTATCCAAATGATTTTGACAACAGTCTAATATTTTTTCATGATACTTCCTTTGACACAATTGCAAATCTATTGACTTACTCTTCAGCAATAATTGGCCGTTTATGGTGCCTTCGGTGAACATTCAACGCTGTCGGTGAGTTTGAGCTCAGACCTAAACCATCGACCGTTGACTGTACCCTGAGGGACACCAAACACGTCCGCATGAGTGGCCGCACCATGGGACCGCTGCATGGGACAATTGGGTTTCTGGAGCGTGATCTTGGATCCTGGGTCCAACCTGCACCTGTGCCCCTCCGTCCTGGCTCAGCTGTCCCACACAAGAGCCCTCAGTAACTCTCATATCTAAGGCTGCAATAAACATTCATTGCTGTCGGTGGGTTTGCCTCTGAATAACTCACTGATCAATGAATGCAGACTGCGGTTCAAACTCCCAAAAGATCTTTGAGAGCACGAGGAGGGAAATGTGAGGACAAGGGGAGGATGCTGTCAAACTGAGGTAAAACAAACAGGAAAGCAACCGAATTTGGTGGTCTACACAGTATGGACTGGAGATGCACTGATTTTTATTTTTTGTTATAATTCTAATGCCAATAAAACTACTTTGGTTTTAAGTATCTGCAGAAGCAACCGATACCAATGCAGAAACTCAAAATAACATGCATTTCCTTAAAACCTAAATAACAGGTTCAACTGTTAGTTAATCTACAAGGAACTACAGAACAAATTTAAATAAATAAAAGTCCAACATTATGAGACATTCTGAGCCAACAACAACCAGTAAATTGTCTCATTACATCGATTCTAACAGGAAATTAGCTCAAACCAGCACATTTTTCTGGATTAGAGGCGATATTTCATTTCAGTATCAGTACTTTCCAAGAAACAATTCAATTGATGGCAGTGGCACTGTACCACTTTTGGAAATAAATTACAGAAATATGTTTAGACACCAAAGATGAGTCAACTTTATCACATGACAAACAAGGCTTGTCACAATACCAAATTTTGATGTACGATCTATTGCTGCTGTACAAATACAATAAACTATTTGAGCCACTGAAACGATAACCTTAAAGCACAATAATGCCCAAAAACTTTCTTCTAAATGTACTATATCATTAAAAACCTGCGCTACAATAAATAAATAGCAGACTTAAACATTTAAAGTTAGTTAAAGTTCTATAAAGAGTTAAGTTACGTTACATATTCAACCCTCTACAGCTAACGATTGCAACAAAAACATCCACATGACATACTGTACAGCTAACGATTGCAACAAAAACATCCACATGACATACTGAGCCCCTAAAAATATTGTGTCATCTCTTTTTTATTGAACGATACGTCGATATATAGTAATTATTGTGACAGACTTATGACAAACTAACGCTACATCAAAATGCGGTCACATATTTGACAAACGTGTCCTTTTTGCTGACGGTCCACAACATAAACAGGTGATAGTTCCGCCTCAGGCCTCTCGCTGTGACGCAGATGTTCAACTTTTCGCGTATCCTGCATTATTCCATTACTCTTCCATATGACCTACAAAACCATATTCATATCATGTTTGTTCAAGCTTTTCCACTTGACTTGACTCTAAAATCATCGGCTGCAACAAATGTGTCAAACAAGCTGGAAAATCCGCCCGGCTTCGTTCCATAGTGCTACTGTTGTGTGCACATCCACGTTCGCACTGACCTACTATTCCCAAACTTTCCGAGAGCCGACCGCAGCTCCCCAAACTTCTGTTATTCCAAGAATTCCAGGGACAGAGGGAAGCTATCGAGGGATGTGGGCGTTGGACTTATGGAGTTTTATGTTGTAATTATAGGACAGCCCTCATTTACACAAATAGACTGCGCGTTATGGCTTATAGCAGTGAAACTCGAGGAGGTAGATGATGCCGAATGTGTGCACGAGCAAAAAACTACTCAGAAAATGTTTTATTTAATCTGAGAAATGGGTAAAACTAGCACAAGTACAAGTAGCTGGAAGTACTGCAACTATAAAAAACATTAGTAGATAGGGCTGCAAGGGTTGGGATTGTATTTTTCTCTGACTAGTATTGTAGTAGTATAAGTTTATTACAAGTTTCTGTTCAAAGTTCACAATTTAAAAGCAAGAACCGACAAAAACACTGAAATACTATGAACTGACAGAGTAATGAATAACTCATGTAACTTCATTCAGAAGATTTGTACATATCTAAACTAGAGTTTTTTTTTTTAATGCAGAATCTGTAGAATAAATCAAGATATTTGTATTTGTTTGTGGAGGAAAATTATGGTATTTAAAAAATGGGAATGTCGATTAATCTTGCAGCCCAATTAGTTGTATGTCAGCAAATTATTACTGCAACTGCTACTAAAACCAATACTAGAACTACCTTTGCATGTACGCCGTTCTACCATCACTACTAACACCACTCCTCCTTCAGTTACCATGTGAAGAGTTAATTTGCAAAAACAGATGCATGTCATGTGAAAAGCAACATTGAAGGCTTACAATTTAGTCTTTGTCTAGCAGTTAAATTATTATTCCATCCATTCTTGAGCCACATCCCCTAAACTACAACATTTGTGAGTAAATTGTGTTCTTTTTGACACTATCTTTTACTCATGTTCTATGTGTTTTTGCAAATTAACTAATGTTTCCAACAACTCCTACTTCTCCTACTCTTAAATTTAGAAATCCAGCCATTAGTATAAAGTGATATTTTCTCACTCAAGTTAAAAACATCTGACTTGACAAAACATAAGTGAATAATCTACAATTACATCAACTTCTAGTACTGTTTAAATGTACAAAAAAACCAAAAAAACAAGTGTATTTCAGTAAAGCGATCTACTTACTTTGGAGTTTAATGAGTCTGACTCAACAAAACACGAGCAAACAATCTGTGTCCGCCATTCTTGGAAAGCTAATCAACCTCAAAACCCCTTTTAACAGACTGTAATTGGAGGAGATATGGACATATGGCAATGATCTGCCTGTAATTGCCCGGTAAAGGTTATGTTAACATGCTGGGAAGTTTCAAACACGCAGTGAAGTTTTCCAGCCAGGACTTAGGACTCAAAAAAGCTTGTGTTATGTACTTTTATTTCGAGTTAAAAGGGCTGTCTGCTGGGTCAGCCGACGCCGCTCAAACCCTCTCACAGAGCAGACTAAACCAACACGGGGGCGCGAGTCTATTTACTCAGAGAACACGCCACAGTGAAATATTTAAAGTTCTCTGAATTTGGACATTAATCTCACTTTGCTGATGTATTTTTATGTTTCAAAGACATATATGGCGGTTAACTGAATATAATGAATGAGAGCACTTAGGGCTGTAACCCTGTAGTTGCTGATGTGTCCACCGACATTTGTATTAATCAACAAAGTATTTTATTTAGATTAAAAGGAATTATATGGCAAAAACAGCAAAAATGAGAAGATATGGAGTGAGTTTGATTCATATTTTGGAGTGAAACATGAGTTGAATGTAACTTTAATCTCAAAAACATACTGTAAATATTATTCTCTGTATATATAGTTGTTTTTGCATGGACTGCTGTGTAGTTGTGGTCTTTAGAGTGCAGTTTGGGTTAGATACATGGAGATACCTCATAGTTTTGATACATTTCGGCCACACCCCTTTTTATTCGACTAATCAGTCCCAGGTCTTTAGTCGACCAAGAATTCCTTAAAGTGCCTATAACAGGTTGAACTACTCAGTTTACAAAAGCACAGTTAAAAATCATTATATTTCAGATTTTTTCCCCAATGTGGCCATTTTTTAGGTTTACAGTTTTACTTCCTGGTTGTAAATCATGTCATCATGTTGACAAAGCTGACAAATAAAAACACATTAAAACGACTTTATTTTGTTGAGTTAATGTTTAAAGGATCAGAAAAATGTGTTTCCAGTGAGTAAAAGTTTGGAATGGCGTCTCCCCAGTGTGATGTCATTATGTTTTGAAACTCTGCTATACTTCCTGGTATTTTCAACTGATTTTTCAACTTTTCTTCACAAACAGACACTCGATTGGTGTAAAACTACAATGTATATTTACAACAGGCGGAATCAACTAAAGTCAAAATTAGAAAATCATAAAAACCCACAGCACCACTTAAGAACAACTTAAGGATTGTCCAATATAAACTTGTCACTTGTCATGATGTTTTGCTAATATTTGGCAACATCATTATTTAAACGTCAAAACCAAGGACCACAAATTAGCTTAGAAATTTGTAATAATAAAGAAAACGGTTAGCATTTTGTGATAATAATTTATGAAACCTCCTGTTCTATTTCGCAGTTGAAAAGACATTTGATATAAAAACTGATGCACAGAAACTGGAGCAACTTTTCCAAAATTTACAAGCATCTCTCACATTTAGCCCCGAGGAAAATGTGTAATAACTTTGAAGACATGCATTAAGTTTATCGGGTTCGATGTAATAATACTCAGTCAGTAGCGTGAATCTAATCTGTGTGCACAGTTTGTAAGAATTTGTTTAGTCCAGCTGTCAACATACCAGACGGATTGACGTTTTTGGTTAAAAGTGGTGACAGAAAAGCTAAGGAACAAACTGCATGACCCCAAACGCTTTTGTTGACTTTTTAAACCGTCAGTGGAAGGATAATCCAAGACGAGTACAAATGGACTGTTTCTGAGCGCAAACAAGCTGAAGCTATGTACACTGAGAAGGTCATTATGCGAGTGTGAAAAGACTTCAGTCGTATGAGGTTATGATTACTTGAAAATGTAAAATCCAACAGAAAAGAATACAGTAATTGCAGTGATAAAAGCTAAACATGCTTATATTCTTGTCTTGTAGTCAATTTCAACAAACAAAGACTGAAAAAACAAGCAAAATACTCCATAAAATCAATCGAGTAATGCATTTTTATTCAAGATGGTAGAATGAGATTTTATATGGGAGTATAGTGCTCAAATGGCTGCATAGTTTATAGTTAGTAGTAAATATTTAAACACTTAACAGCAGACAACAAATAGCTTTTTTGAAAATGAATTGTGAGTAAATTTCCTTTTATTACTCCACTGTATTTTTTGCCATAATGTAATATTTGTGTTGTTAATTTGAAGATTGTAGATTAACCATTAGTCAATATGGGAACATTTATTTCCTTGGAGACCATTAGTGTAATAGTTTAACCAAGAAGTATCCAAACGTTATTTAATCAAGAGAAACACTGAAACAGAGAGAAGGCCAAAGGTCTCTGGTTGATACCAAAAATACATAACAAGTTGCTTTTAGACAATGTTTGACTGAGCAGCCAACCTTCTTTAAGGCTTGAAATCTTAACGCCAGGTCAGCTTCACAGTAAATGTTTGTTATTGGGATAGCAAAAGGTTGTTTGCCCAGTTAGCAAGTAAAGTTCACCAAGAGTCATGAGGGAAGAAAAAGTTTTATTTTAAAGCAGTGGTTCTGAGCCTTTTTTTGTCACACTCAAAGTACCACTTAAAGGGCGTATGACGGGTTTTTATGATTTTCTAATTTTGACTTTATTCAGTGTGTTAATATCTTGTGTAAATACAAATTATAGTTTTACAGCAATCGGGTCGCTGTTTGCCGAGAAAATTTGAAACATCTGTTGACAATTACAGGAAGTAAACAAATTGATGACGTCATACTGGGGAGACAAAGGTTATGCATAATTTACACAAAATAAACGACTTTTTTGACCCTTTAAACATGATTTTGTTGAATCAATGTTTGAACAAATGTGAACAAAATCTGTGACATTAGATGAGTTTTGGCCAGTGTACAGTGTGGTTGCTATGGTAATTTCCTAGTGTGATGTCATACTTTACAACCAGGAAGTAAAATTTAAAACCTAAAATATAGCTAAACTGGGGTTAAATTTGTAAAGAGTTTAGTAGAAATCTGAATATATTTATCTTAACTGCATTTTAGTTTTATTTCAACCTGTCATAGGCCCTTTAACTTGAGTTTCAGGCAAATAAATGGTTTTACTAGTCACATATTGTCAATTATTACTGTTATATTTTTGTTTTAATCATATTTATGGTCCAAAATATCCAAAAAATATGCTAAATTTACAACTAATAACACTTTTGTATTCAGATAAAAGTACATTTCATCTTATATTAAATCCTGAAACCATTCTAAGTACCCCTTGGCGTCCTCGTACCCCTGGTTGGAAACATTGGTTTAGACAAGCCTGGTTTAACCCTATATACGACGCTCACTTCAGTAGAACAGCATATATGTACATGTTTTGTAACGGTGTCAAATAAAGTTGCTTTCACGGAACTGACTGCTGCACTTTTATCTCATTGCGCTTCCATGTATCTGTGGCCGGCTGCCTGTTTACGCCCGTGGAGTGAGGCTTTGTCATTCCACAGCGGAGTTATGGGCCTGACACTGGGAACACCATGACCCACTTCTCCACGACCTGATAAGACTTTGGCCGATGACCCCAAGTCCGGCGACGCCAACCACGCTCCGCATCCAGCTAAAGAGGTCAGGGGCTGGAATGGCTACAACTGTGAGCAACAAATCTAGGCTAACCATGAATTATTAAGAGATGATAAGAAAGCAAAGAGGTCGGGAGAGGTAGTGGCTCTTAAACACTCGACGGCGCGGCCCCCGGGATCTGAAATATTAAGACTATGTGGAAGAGCAGGCGCCTTCTTCGCTCGTTATTCTTGACTCTCGACGCAAGCCAAGGCTTTTCTCGGAGTTGACTGCTACTGTATTATCAGACGGTACGATCAGAGCTGAAGTGTTTATGCAAATATTTGATGTACGATTGTAAAATAAATCACACGAGTGTACTACTGTGGTAAAATCGTTATAGAGCGTGAAGCATTTTCCTTTGTATCGAAAATGAGATTGGAAATTTGCATTCGCCAGTGTACGTAAGGCTGTTACTGTGAAGTGTCTTGCCGAAGGATACAAGGTCACTATGCACCTTTGGAACAGTGACCCTCGACCTAAGGAGTTTATCTGGAGCAAAATCCAGTTTAGATTGGACTTAACTGCACATTATATGCTCAATTTTAAACAGCAAAGAGGGAATCTTTAAAAAATGACCATTGCTTTTAAATGTTGATTGTTTTATTCTTGAAAATGTCTTGAATGCGCTGATGTTTTGACATTTGTGTGCTGTTATATTCTCACTTTGCCCCAGGTCACACCCTTGAAAAAGAGGTCTTGATCTCAGTGGTTTCACACCTGGTAAAATAAAGGTTAATAAACAAATAAACTATCTTGAGACATTCTTTGCACTGAATATATGAAAATAGAGATGTGGTGTTTTAAAAATATACATATTACTCACATTTCAATGCCTGCAACTCATTATTCGCGTAGTAGTCAGCAAATATTTTTCTGATTAGTCGACTAGTCAAATGATTATTTCTATTGTACATTTAGACTTTTTAAAATGCATTTTTATCCAAATAAACTGGAATTTGGTGACTGAAGGCTAGATAGAAAATATTTGATGTCATGATATAAAGTATTACAATTACTGTGAGAAAAATTACAATTTAACGATCATTCACGATTTCTGATCAAACAACTGTTAATTATCTTTAATTCCTTTCATCCTAATTCGTCAAATTTGTGACCAGCTTTACAAAATCAAACTTTGTGAATGACAGAATTCAGGAAAAAATTCAGATTAACACAGATTAATACATTAAGATGTATGTTTAGACAATAAATTGGAGAACTGCTTCAAAAATAGTCAATTATTAACTTTTTTTTAGTTCTTACGATGTTATTGTGACCTGAATACAATTATATACACAATACAATTATAGATGAACTTACAGCATAACATTAATAAAAATCAGAAATAGTTTACTCATATTTGAACATTTTTATTTAGAAATGCCACTGTTTGTGATAAAGGTCTTTTCAGTCATGTGTTAGAGTCTGTATAGTCCAGATGACCATTATTTTTCTCATAATACGACTACAGATACATTTGAGTCCATTAATGGTTGCAGCTCTCATACTTAGACAGCTAAATTCTTCTGGTCGTCTGATCTGATTGCTTGGCTGATCTCTCGTCTCAGTATATTGCGTTTGAAGGCTTTACAACAGGTGTGCATAATAAAGTGTCTGCTTGGTTTCAATTCCCATTTGTGAGGTTGGAGGACGTCGATAACCCACTTTTTTTTCACAGAAATCCATGAACAGGAACAAAGAAAGGGATCTGATCCAGCGTCACACTGCGCAGAAAGTGAAACTAGCGCCGCTCCGGAGTGACTCGTGGACACAGTGTGGACTTGGCCCCGTTACGTGAGGACAAAGGAAAGGCATGCGCTGCAGCCAAGTAGTTCCATATGGGAGCGGGAGTTCAGAGAGTCCAGGTGGCACGTGGGAGAGGGCTATGGGACAGGGAGAGGGCGCTGTGAGGAGACGCTGCCCTCTCATGGACGGACAGGGGAAGTGCAGCAGGAGAAAGAAAGACGAGTGTGTTTTAGGGCGACTGAAGACATTCTTGGTCGATTTAGGACATGACAAGACAAAAGCTTGAAAAAATGTGAAGTATTTCTGTCATTTGAGCATGCATCTGTCCCAAAGTGCACAGACAATGCCACACGATCTCAGGAGATCACACTATTACAAATACTTAAATGGAAAACTGCTTGTAAACAGTGTATTTATCTGTAAACACAATTCACGAATCTCAAGATATCCCACTCCCTGCCTTCTCCTTTTGGTTGTTGTGAATATAAATCCTTTTAAAATCCACCAAAAATGTATATTAGTAGAAGAACCATAAAAAATTTGGTGGACCAAGACAGTATCGACCAGTATCGATCAATGATGGTTGCTAACTTATATGTGCATGTTTAAACTATACAGATAAAGAGAAACACCACAACAGTATTTAACTCAATGATGCCTAATAAAAAGGAAAGAAAAGTTGTTAATCACAATAATAATAAAGATACGCCAGCCATACAACTTTCAGAAAAAATATTCAAGGCTGTAGCCAACTAATTACATTATTGCGTTAACTAAAAACATGCCCAGCAGATCGATTAGTCGATTAAAAAAGGGGGGCGTGGCAAAAGCTCTCAAAGCTTTTCAGTCTCTCTGTGATCTAACCTACACTGCAAACTGTTTATACTGAAAAATATTTGATACAAACGGCAGATTAAACTTATATTTACTGCAAAATCTTGAGCTAACTCACTCCATGTCCATTACTTTTTGTTGTTGCCCCACAGAATATAAATTGTGGACCCCAGGAAGAATAACAATGTGGCTAATAATCAATACCAACTTTTGTTGTCAATGGACGTAATGGGCAAATAGAAGACTGTTATTTTTGAAGTATCATAATTTCCTCCGTGATGAAAACAAAACATCCTGTTTTATTCTGCACACACAGCAAACCCTATAGTTTAGAGCTGGACAAACATACATGTGGTTCTGTTATTGGTTTGTCACTTCATTCTGTCTTTTTGTCAGTTCTCCTGTACAGAATCTTAATATTAAAACGAATAAACTAAATAAATAGCAAATATAATCAAAATACAGTTCCGACAAAAACGCAACTAGATTTTTTTCCTAATCATGCAGCCGATTAATCAACTTATTGACTAAGAACAAACAACCAATAACTAAAGAAATTAGATTTATTACACATTTTATTGTACCAGAATAAAACTAAAAATGGTTGGCAGCATTGCTAATGACAAATAATACAAACAAATATTGAAATAAAGCTCAATAAAAAAAGTCAATAAAACTGAAATCAAATCTTCATCAAGGCGTCCAAGATGAACGTTGCAGTTGTGAAACCAATCGGGGTCAAAAAGTAAAAGATGAGCGCGGCCCTTGTTTGGGATCAGCAGCTGTGAATGATTAACCACGAAACAAGAGGCGCTCAATGGGACCTGGATAAATCTACACATGGAGCATTGGTCAGCTGACAGCCGCACTAAAACCAGGGGAGGAGGAGGTTGTGGGTCAACGAGGAAGAGCCCCAAAGCAAAACACAATGCCAAAATGCTGTATTATGATCAGGTTTTACTTAATATGTGCGTGCATAGCTGTTGAAAGTTGTGTGCAAGCGCTGCTTAAAAACATTTAGGTTTCAGCGTGAAAATGTCCAATTGGTTTGAGAGGGCGTACGTCTGATTAAGTGAGCATTTTTATAGACTGGCTAAACTTTACTAGCACTGTCAAAACGGCTACATCTGCGCTGGGATACACTCCACAACTTTTATAACCCTCTGAACCGCAGATCAATGCCCAATAAACCGCCAACTGCAGCTGCCACGAGGGGACGGTCCAAGTTTAGCCTAATAATAATTTTAAAAAAAAAGAAAACAACTCCACTGCTCCTGTGGGGTCAAGGACGAAATTAATTGGGGATTATTTTAAATTTCTGAGTTTAGCTACAAGGGCTAGTGTCGAAAACAGCTGTTGCTAACTCAGCTATTTGGCCTCCTGACCCGGGTTTTTTGGTCACTGAATGGGGGTCTCTCAATTCCCACCCCTGTCACGGCGTTTACAAGCCAGGGGAGAGCAGCTTTAGCCCCCCTTGACCTCCGCGTCACCCCTGGCCCAGGACGTGCACCGGCCGGGGGCATCCTGCTCCGAGGGAAGAACAGGAGAATGGGCCCGGGGCAGCTATAGCTAACCCGCCTCGTCAAGTTTACAACCCACTCGGCAACAATGGCGGCTATTGAACGAGCGCGCGGGTTTATAATAGTTCCTCTTCCTTTGGTTTGGCGTTGAATGGGACGGGCCCGTACACAATCGGGTCACGGCGGAGTCACGGTGGGGTCGGCGCTCTGTGAACTGCGCGCGACCCCCTGACCTCTCGTGGTGCCACCTGGACACAGGCACACGGGGTTAGTGCCGGCTGAACTTCGCCTGAACCTGGACCTTAACATTGGACCGCTGACTCACCCCGTGGCCTTTTGCTGCCCGTTTCCTCCTCGGCATTTTTGGCATTTCAGCGTCACAGGTTTTTTTTTTTAAGTTTCAGTTGTATTTATCTTTTTGAATTGGTGCAGTTATGTCACAATATAACAATAAATCACTATAAAGTACTTCAATGTGATGAGGAGTTTCCTGCAGTGGTGAAGAAGTACTCCACTGTTACGCAAGTGTAAGTACAGAAACGGAAAATAAAAGTAAAAAATATCGCATCAAAATTCCACTTAAGTAAATGTATTGACGCACTCGTTTAAAAAAAGTACTTTCAGAGTAAACTAAAATGTGATACTCATATATACTGTAATTGGGCTGATTTTTGGTCAACAGTGACAAAGTTTTATAAACTTCTTAGCTTTTCTTGTGAATTTCATCTGGGTATTTTTGTTTGCTCAATGCTAGGGCTTGAACTCGAAATCGTTATGCAGGATGCCACCAAATGTGCTAAAAATAACCCCTCAAACAAAAAAAGTTTTCAGTCCAGTAAAAAAAAATGTAGTGGAGTAGAAAGTACAGATACCTGCTCTCAAATGTAGTGAAGTAAAAGTAAAAAGTATCAACTGAGTAAAGTACAGACCACCAACATTTCACCTAAGTACCCTACTTTTGCTTTTGTACTTAGTTACTTTCCACCACTGGCTTCACGGTTGTGAAAATGACATTTAGGATCAAAATGTCCACATCCACATTCTAATACCATGGTACAATAAATATGTAAATATATACATCCCTAAAATTGTGTTAACATTATGGTAGTCAGTTCTAAATGTGTAACACAATGACTAACACATAATGTCATTATGTATGTCATTTATTTTAGCAAAATAGAAATGTTATTGGATTTCCCTGAAGATTTAATAATAAACTTCAAACAAACGGATTTTGGAGCCCTGTGTTCAGGTTGTGACAGGTTCAGAGCGCCCTCTTGTGGGTAAATAGGAAAACTGAAGGCCTGTCACTAACTGTGACTACGACAACATTACCACTAGATGGCGATGTCTGGTTGATATGGTTTTAAAGTGTACTGCATTAAAAAGTTGAGTTTTAGAAGTAGACTTTGAGGACTCACCCATACTGTCGTTCGGGTCCGAGTCCAAAACCAGAATAGAATCAGAAAAGTAACCTGGAAATAAAAGCAAAAGTTTCGATGAAACAGCAATGAGTGAAAATTATATATATATATAGAGGTAAAAAAATATAGTGTGAAAAAAAAAAATGCGGTAATGTTGTCTCTACATAAGAATTTATTATCCCATCATTCTTATTGACATATACTGCAAATGAAAATAAAACACCTTTGTTGAAAAAGGCTCTTGGCAAGGGACTAAATTGTGTGTCAAAAAAGCTTCAGATTTGTTTAACTGCTGGAAATGAAAAATTTACAAAAAATGTATTGATTTACGTAACTACTATGTACTATTAGAGTTGTAAAAAGGATCAAAAATCAGATACTAATCAATATTACAACTTGTATTGAAACTAATAACTCATTTAAGTCTCGACAATGAAAATCTATCTTATAAATAGGACTTTTCCTGAGTAGTTTTAGGGGTAATTAACGTCCATGTCACTCCCTCATGACAGAGGCTGACCAATAGAAGTGGGAATCAACTATTATTTATGGGCTAAGAATATGTACACGGCCAAAAAAAAGTCATCAATTGGATTCAACAAATTCAGCAAATCCGTCCGTGCAATCTATTGGATAATCTTGCATGAGTGATTGTCTTTCAGCTGCAACACGGTACTTAAACCCAACTGATGCAGTGAGTGGCTCCTCATTTTTGTAACAAATGTGGAAAAACAAACCCTGTGGTCGTGGAAAAGATGTCAGTGTGTTTGAGAAGTGTCAAATAATTGGCATCAAGCAAAGAAAACATCTAAGGAGAAGCACAAACTAATCTACTCTAGATCTTAATTTGTGCAGAATTTGATTTGCCTGCCATTATTTTATCTTATTTTAACACAGCTTATACTTTTTACTTTCTATTATTATTATTCATTGTTGTATGTTGTTGTTAATGTAATATGCCAAAGCAAGTTCCTAGGTTTGTTCACTGACAATGGCAATAAAAACCTGAGTCTGAATCTCTGGGTGAGCTGGAGAAGGGCTGGTCACACTCTCCCATCATCAATACAAGATCTTGGTGAAAAAATAATGCAACACTGGAATGAAATTAATCTTTTGACATTACAAAAGCTTACTGAAACAACGACACAGAAAATTAGGTTGAAATTTGATATTGTGAATGTAGTTTTGAAGCTATATAAAATGTGACGATCAAGTACATAGTTTATAGTCAAAAATGTTGCAACAATATCTGACTAAAAAGAAAAAAAAAAAGAAAGTTATGTTGTAAACTTTCCAGTACAGGTGATATTTCTGCATTTTTGTGATTCATTTACACACATTTCGCTGATAATTAACCATCAACAAAAACATTTAAAGACACATTTCTGTCGGATTACCATTATATCGTCTGAACGTCGTCATCGGGATAGTCAAAAAACCTGAGATATTCATTTTTGTCAATATCACCGACCGTAATCTGAACACATGGTTACTCATCTGCCGTCTCTCTGATCTTCATTTTCTTCCCATTTCGCCTCACGACGCACCATCTGGACCTTGACTCCTCGCTCGTCTTGGGGTATCTCTGTCCGTGTGCCACCCTGCTCTCCACAGCTGTAGACCCCATGACCCCACACACGCCGGCCGGCCGCCCCCCTCCCTCGCTGCTGTCCCGTAGGCCAGAGCGGCATATGTTTACCCCCCCGAGCGAACACGTGCCGGGACGGTCGCCTTACCCAGGAAACACGCAAGAAGAGGAGCGGCGGTGTCAAGCCCTCCCGCCTCCATCAAAGCCGGGCGCAGATATATTACAGCTTTTAAGTGAGATGGAACGGTGGGTGGTCAATCGATCTGGGTTTTTGGCACCGGCGCAGCACTGAGACGGTCATTATAACCACAATGCTACACTTGTGTTTGAGGCGTTTTCAAAAAGTCATCATTTTTGGATTTTCCTTTCAAGGAGGTCACAACTACAAAGCGTCTGCCTCTAGTGCCCTGCAGTGATCCTGAGGTTGATTTCGGATCGTTTTTACACCAGATGCCCCTCCTCAGCTTGGGATCACATGCGGCTTGTCAACGCCACTGATGGAATTGATGTTTCAACTTGAAAATGACTCTTGGATGGAAGTCAAAAGGTCTTGATTTCTAGAACAGTGTCTGTTCAAATGACCTCTGAAACACTTTCATAGCATACTACCACAGAGTTAACAAACATATATAACATAAAATGATAACTTCAAGCATGTCTTGCATCAAGGTGGCTGAGTGTACCCTCACCTCACAGTAAGAAGGTCCCAGGTTTGATTCCCAAATTGGGTGGGACCGATTATGAAGCTTCTTTGTTCATTTATTTTTATTCCTATTCTTCCCGAGCCCATATTTTTTTTTAAATCGTATTAATTACATACAGTTAGATAACATCACAAGATAACAATGCACCATTTCAAACACATAAAAGATGAAATACATCCTCAAAGAATTGTATTGCATTGTTTCAGAAAAGTCTTTAAATATATAGTATTAATTGTTCCAGGGAGTTCACATATAGTTTTACATATAGTTTTGAATACAACATTGGAAGTCAGTATTCAGGTTCCTTGAACAAAAAAGCTGCAATTATGTCGGTATGAAATAGCGGTATAGTTTCTCTATATTCCCTCTATTATTCAGGATAATGATAGAGTTGGGGTGCACGGTGGCAGAGCGGCTAGAGCTTCTGCCTCTCAATAAGGAGATCGTGGGTTCGAATCCCAGACCACTCCTCCCACCGTCCAAAGACATGACTGTGTAGGTTAATTGACAACTCTAAATTGTCCCTAGTGAATGAATGTGAGAGTGAATGGTTGTCTGTCCTTGTCTGTCTCTCTATGTCAGTCCTGCGACGAGTTGGCCACTGTCCAGGGTGTACCCCGCCTAAGGCCCAAAGTCACTGGGATAGGCTCCAGTCACCCGCGACCCCTAACGGGAATAAGCGGTAGAAAATGAATGAATGAATGAATGATAGAGTTCATCTACTTTCCATTCACTGCTTGGCTTTTCTATCAGGAAGCTATTCAAATACAGCATGTTTCTCATATTAAAGAACATGCTGTAAACGTGCTGCTGTGACCAGTCACTGCATTCATTTTGTTGAAAAGTAGATTTTCTTTCATAGCATTTCATGCCTCATTATTTAAATTTTGGCTTTTTCAAATACATACACTGCAGCTTGACATTTTCAGTTTGATGTGTGGTTCATTACTCTTCACTGAGAAACCACTGGAGCTACTTGTATGGTATAAAATAAACTAGGGTGGTGAAAATAATTGGAATGAAATGATCTTGACAGGAGAGAGTGGAAAGTTAATTTAACTTTATTACAACTAAACTATTGGCTACATTAAATCTTGATACTGACATCAGCAGATATTGTTATCAGCCTACAAATATGTATCAGAATTAGTGATTTATGTTTTAATAATGGGGTTCTGTTTCAAGTTCACATTTTAAAAACAATCAAGAGAATACCAAATAACAAATAAAAGAATTACATGTTTCAAAATTTTTGTTGCTTTTACTTGCGTTTTCGATGCTTTTACTTGCGTTTACCCTTGTAGACTCTTTTTCTTTTAATCACTTTTAGTCACTTTTTTGCATTTTTTTTTTTTTTTATTGTAGTAGTGTATTTGTCAATTTGAGTTGGGTTTTTGTCGCTTTTAAGCATGTTTTTTAATCGCTTTCAGCCACTTTGTCCCTTTAAGTCACATTTGTCTAAATTATAGAATTAGTAGTTTTTATGCAGTATAAAACAGGATATTCTGTTGTTTGCTAATTCCTCCCATTCAAATTGCAATTTCAATTCAATTTCAATTAATTGTGTAGCCCTAGTATACATATGCTCTGAGCTTCGATCAATCATAGGCAATGTTGTGCTCATTTGTGCGTCTGTTCATATAAAAAGGCGCAGATACCGCAGTGACAGAAGCATGTTTTGGGACGATTGGGGCGTGTGCTGTACTCAGTAGCTCTTTAAATGTAACAAAGCACAGTAACGAGAGTATCTGTGATTCGTTACTTTTCAGCCGTGCTTGTAAACCACAATCTGCAATCTAAAGCCAGTCTACATAATCGCTCCACATTCAAACTGTCCTTCAACCCTTTGTCTGACCTCCTGCTTACAACACGGCCTTTTCTATGGCCCTGCGTAGGAGGACCACCACATGGAGCGATAATATGCACCTCGCTTCACAGAGCAGCCTGTCCATTATAAACCCTCAGCAATCTTTGGCCATAGATCCAGCCTTTCTACAAGGACAGTATTGGTTTTTCACGGCGGCTCTTTCGTCCCACACATTTGTTCGCTGAAACACTGGGCAGCTCGAGCTCTTAAGTGGAACCTGGATTAGTCCTTGTGCGAGTAGATTCCCCAAGGCTGCGGTGAGAGAAGAAAGGCTCGCTCCGGTGTGGTCTCCATTGCTAATCCAGTGGACATCTTATTGACTATTATGGCCTCGAGGTTTCTCTGCGGATCCATTACAAGAGGAGCCCTATGCCGCAGAGGGCCATTGTGTGTTGACAAAGCACGTTTGCATCTTTAACCTTTCACCTCCTAAACCTCTGCAACCTCCGGCGCAATCAACTCTCCATCAAAATAACATACGCAGACCAGCGCGCTCTGTAGCTGGGCCTCTCGCTGATGAATGTACTGCAGCAACAAGGTTCTTCCAGGAATTAACATAATGTTCAGCACAAGAGGCTAGTTCAGGTCTCAGTTAATGCATCCGAAGCCCAGGAAGAACATATATTTTCTGTCCGTCTATATTCAATCTATAGCAGTGACGTATGCTTTTGTGCGTGTTTCATACCTTTCATACAATGTACAAGATTATAATAATTACAGCTGCTGTTATTGCATTTTTCTTTTGCAACCTCAATTTCCGCCATTGAGGGAAAAATAAAGTAGGGCAGCAACTTACTATTATTTTGGTAATCAATTAATCCATGGATTATTCTTTCAATTAATCGATTGGTTGTTTAGAACGCGTTTTCCTCAATTTGACCAAGATAAAACTGAAGTGAAGGAGTTTGAGGATCCTGGTATAAGATATTTACAGTGCTTTAATCAAAAACACAAAAAGGTCTGGTGTGAGTCCTGCTCTGTTTGAATAATGAACCTTTTTCTCTAAGCTCATGGCATGGTTTATTCGGTGATTATTCGATTACTTAAATGACCACTATTTCTATAATCAATTTGTTGTAGCCCTAAATTAAAGGTTTTATATCTCATCTCTAATATTAATCATTGATAATAATTTTAAGCTGTGATTTTTGTGTAATATTTGTCTTTATAGAATAAATAAAATTTAAAAATGTCCTTTTGTTTATGTTGGATTTTATTCTTTTCCATTAAGTACATAGATCTGATTTAGATCAAGTGAAGGTTAAAGGTTAAAAAGCTTAGGGGTGCACGGTGGCAGAGCAGTTAGAGCTCCAATAACGAGATTGTGAGTTTGATTCCAGAACTGCACTGTGGGCCCTCTCTGGGTACAAACTGGACAGAGGCCAACTCTTCACAAGGTTAACAGAGAACCTAAAGGCCCAAAGTCACTAGGATCAGCTTCAGTCACCCGCGACCCCTGACGGGGACAAGCGGCAGAAAATAAAAATGAACAAATGAAGGTTATAGAGATGATGCTTTTTGATAGCATTATATTCATTATACAGCTTACATTTTAACTGTGTCCAGAAGAATCGAGAAGAATGGGCAAAAAGACCTTTCAATTAAACTAAAACTCAACTAAAAAAAGAATAACATGCATTTCAGAACATGTTTTTGCACATCTATAAAGAATAGTTTTTATCAGAATAAAACTATATATTTTGTCGTCTGTGGATGAAATTATGATGATAGTTGCATCCAATAAAATTACAATTTATTCGAATTCAGTGAATTGTGCAGACTTTTTTTTACTTATTCCACCCATAACTTCTCTCCCAATAAACCCTTGAATTATGACATGTAAACAGCCATAAGACATTCTGTGAATCCACCTCACAGACAGTGGAGTTCATGGCCTGGAGACTGCAGCGAGGACATTCCTGGCTGCACATTGCCATATGTGCAGCGCCGGGGCCACTGCGCCGCTCCCTCAGATGTGATTTACATGCAGCACGTATTAAATGTACACAGGCCCTGAACCTGAGTCCATTAGCCCTCTCTGTTAGACCCTTTCCCGGTCCATCACTGTCCCGACTCCTCCGTCCCAGATGGCCGAGTTCTGCATGGCCAGCGAGGGCAACCGGAGCTGGATATCTGATAGACTCGTGCTGGGAGTTTGGGCACGGCCTTGTTGCACTTGCACAAAAGTAGGGATGCACAATCTGTACATTTTTATTGATCGAGGAATAGTCCTGTTTATTAATTATTCAGCATTGGCTTGATGTCACTGCACAATACGTATTATCAATTTTATATATTATATAATACATTAATATTAATAATATATTATAATTTATTTTATTTTATAAATAGGTCTTAATTTTTTGGATGTCTTTTGCTGCCCTTTTTTGTTTTATTTCATGTGCTCTCTCAGGTCTTGTTCTCTTTTTTAGTTTTGCTATGTTTTATACATTTTGGAATATAAAATTGAAAAAAAAATATATTAATTATTTAATTAATTATTAAGAGATAAGACAAATTAGACTTGAACATTTTAGAAAACACCTGCATATTTTTTGTTAGTTTGGTCCTAATTCTGTAGTTACAGGTAGATTATCCATTTGAAAAAACTGAGCAGTTTTGACTGAGGGTCAGTGAGTAAACTTGCACAGTATACTGTAAGTGGGCAATATATAGAAATTTAGATTATTAGTTTTGTTTGTTTTTTTGAAGATATGCAAAATTGGAATATTGAGTATGTCATTTATTGTAAAATATCCAACAAAAAGACATAAAGATCAAATTCTGGCATATTTTATCATATTGTTAAACGTCATCCCAATTTTGAACAGCGACACATTTTTTCTTAGAACTTAAAGTACACATATTATGCAACAGTGACTTTTTGATGTTTTAACCATGTTCTAACAATGTCATCAAAAACATACCTGGAGTCGCATTTAGCTTCATTCATGCCATTTTGAGAAATGCTGGTTTGACACTTCCTGCTGAACTCCCTCGATCACTTTCCGATTTTACATGTCACTTCCTGTCAGATCTGAGAATCTCCTGCTGTTTTAAGTCCTTAAATCATTGCCAGACTCGTTTTGAGCATTTCTGTCGTCTAAACACAATAACTGCTACTGCTTCCGGTCATTTTAACTAATATGTATATTGCTTTGTCCAACTGTGCGTTGTCTCTATTTTATGTAATGTTATATGTGTGCATCGTATACAGTTGTGCACGTATTTGTTTTTATTCTGTGTCTTATGGGACTACGAATGGAAATTAGCCCTGAGCTAAATCTGGTGTATTTACAGTGTAAGCTGTTCATTAATACATGCTGTCCCATTTAAATAAATAAAACAAAACAAAACAAATACTGCTAACCCGACTAGGATCTCACGTAGTCCCTTAGCTAATAACAACTAAACTGTGTAAGCGCTAGGTGCCATCTACTGGCTGCATTCACTCAGTAAGTGCCAGGGTAGACAGCAGAGAACAATACATTTCCACGATGACAACCTCAACAGGAAAACCTACATAGCGCACCTTTAAAGATAACACATCTAATTGCAGGGTGTCATTTAGCGCCTTATATAGTGGAAGTGTGCCTCCAGGAGAATCGGGGACAGCACAGATGGGAAGTGCTGTGTGACATTTCACCTGAACAATACAGATGTGGGCTGTGATCAATCAGTCCATCCATCAGCGGACCTCTCCACTGTAAGACGAATGACAGGAAGCCCGACGCACACACGCCGCATTGTTTTTGCTCAGCGTCAGGGCAGGCCAACTCCTGGGCGTGCCGAGAGGTCAGTGCCGAGGGGGGTGTTTCTTGCGCGACCCACCCCCGACACATGCACTCGGGCCCAGCAGGGACAATCAAGCATGACGAGACGAGCAGAGACTCCACAGGCAGACGGGGGCAGACTGGGGAGCAGATGGACGCTCCACTGCTGAGGCATCACTTTTCTATAACTTGATGTTGTTGATGGAGTAACGCCGACATTAAAGATAGAGTGGCGCAATATGTTCAGAGCAAAGGGTGCAGAGATTTGCTGTTGACTTGAGTTGCCGTCTTGTGGTGTCGTTTATGAATAAATAGTGGCCCAAAAGTGTAAAGAGAGGAGTGAGCGTGGATGTTTAACGCAGGAGAAGTTTAATTATAAGAACAGGGAGACTTGAATACAGGCTGGTGCTGTCCATTCAAGCGTGGCCATGTTTTTTGTTGTAGGGAGTATTATTATTACCTCGAATGATGAAGGCCAGATAACAACACCCTATCAAAGAGTGGTTCCAGCTTCAGCCACCCGGCTTTGGTCCCGCTTCAGAACCACTTCAAACCCAGTTCAGTATAGCTTCAGATCGGCATTATAGAAACTGCGATACTATTCTTTAGTAACAATTCATAGTTCAGACGTTTTCAGAATTTATACTTAATTTCTTTGTTGGTTTTATCATCTTAACGAAACAAATCCCCTCTCTTGATGAGCAGTGCGGGCTGTGTTACCTTCCCGGCAGGATCGGACTCAGGAGTCGACTCAGTGGCTCTGCGCTGACCCCTGCACCATGACCCTTGACCTTGTGTGTGACAGGACGGTCCCGGAGCGGAGAGGACGCCCGGCTCCAGCACCCGCTCAAGTTCACAGGGCACCGGGCTCGTGTCGGCCGCATGCCAGTCTAATATATACTTTTCTGTCTAAATGAGAAGACACACTAGCTATGTTCACATGCACAAAAAAATCTGATCTCTGGACCTTTGAGACTATTTAAATGTCATTCAAACCGCTAAGTCTGATGTGAGTAATCAGGGACCAAGGGATCAAGAGCAGAAAGAAATCGGATAAGTTAGCTGTTTACACATAATTTTAATAATCTAACTCAGATAAAGTTAAACTAAAAAAATAATAATGAATATTCAGCATATTCACATCATAATAACATAAATAAAGTCAATTTGGGCTAAAATTGATGACTTTCCTATGTAATTCATATTTGTGGCCAGATAACAAAATAAGCCTATTATTCTTTTACCCCCAAGAAAGAAAAACTTTACACAATGGTACTTTGCAGCTGGCCGTACTTTATATTCTTGGTTTAAGTTAATGCATTTATGCCTAATCCCACTGTAAAGGCCCTCTGTGGGGGTCAAGCTGTGGTCAGGGGTTTGCTCCGTTCATCACTGTCACACGCTCAAAGACCCACTTCCCTTTCATCCTTCCAGGGGTCTGAAGTTTTACTACCTCCTGATCTGGACTGCACACTGCACACTCCAGCCATCACTGCATGCAAGCACTCGAAGAGGCTGGAGTAAGTCAGGATGTAAACTGTGTTGTATCTTACAGTGGGAGCAGAAGTGGAGGTTAAATGTACTGTTGCTGTTAATATTCTAAAATTATCTTTTTCTTATGTCGGTGGGACATTGTTGTGTATGGAATTCACTATTCTTATTTGTTGTTGTTGTTGTTGTTAGTTGTTTCCTGCACAGTGCCCCTTCACTGCCACTAGATGTCACCAAAGAGTCCATGTAGCAGATGCAGTGAAGAAGCTTTAAGAGCATATGTCAGGGTGGACAACTCATTTTACTAAAACAAAATTAAGATAATTAAGATTTTTGCTAAAAATGTTAAAACTTTATCCCAGTTGACAATTTGTTAGGTTTGCAATTTTACTTCCTGATTGTAATCCATGACATCACACAGGAAATCCAATAGTACACTGTAATATATAAAGAAATGGCATTATTTGACAAATAAAAATAGGAGACACTTTTGTTAATTAATTAATTAATGTTTACAGGGTCCGAAAAAAATGTTTCTTGCAACTAAGTTGTGCCAAAGTTTGGATAGAATTCTGAATTCTCCCCAATGTGACAGATCTCGGCTCTAGTTCCTATCATTTTCAACTTTTCCTCACAAATTACCACTTGATTGATGTAAAACTATCCTTTTTATTATTATTGCACCAAATAATGTCAATGTGAAAATCATAAAAACCTGTCACATAAACTTAAACTAACTAGCAGTAGATGTAATAAATAGACTTCATAAAATTATTTTATGTGCAGTTACTTCGTTTTAGAGACTTCACTATATCAAATAATGTAGTGTTATATTGTGGAAAGAAACATCATGCTTTTACATTAATGACCCTTCCTCAAGTCTGTGACTAGCTTTATGAAATGTTTTTATCTGAATGATACAAAAAAGTGAATGTGACAAAAAGGCTTCAACAGCTTTGATGCTTGTGTTTGTGCTGATCTAATGAGAAGAGTAACGATGACAGACAGCGTTTATCAGGCCTGTGTGAGCCGACTGTCAAACCACTGCAGCTTATTGATGAACTCAGCCTGAAAACAACACAAGGACACTTTACTGACCAATACATATCCACTAGGGCCCAATGATGTGCAAAGACATGTAATTGCATCCTCCTGACGAGCTTTAACATTGTAGATGCTTAAACAGTATGTTTATTTTGAAAGTTCACATTTTCAAACAAAGCCAAGAACACAACAATTACATTACAATTTTAGAACATTAAAGTCTAAACTACAGCAATTAAAAAAATAGAATAGTATAAGACAGTTGCTGTTTGCAAAGGAAATGTTATTAAATGAATTACAGTCTTCACTAATGCAGTATTTGCTAACTGTGGCCTTTATATTATATTAAGTTGTGATAAATCTGATCATGTTTGTTCTGGCGCTAAATGTATTTGGATTTTATAATTATTTTTTTGACTCAATGATTGACGAGAGCTTATACAGTAGGGCTGAAGTCACTGAAAGCTTCTAGATGGAAAATATCTGCTAATAAAGTGTATTGTTGATGAAAATCTGATTTTTCTTTTTGGCAATGTCATAGTCTTAAAATGAAATATTTGTATGTATGTTATGTAAGTATGTGTTTAGATCTGTATATTCACTGCATATTCACCCCTTTATTTTAAATGTGCATTCTGAAGTATCACATAAGTAACTGGAAGTAGAAACAACAAAAATCCCATTTAGAACACTTCATTTGCATAAAAGGTTACACGCTCGGCTCAGGTGGATGTAATTTTATGCGCATAAGAGTTAAAGCAAATGAATGGTACAAACGCGTTTAGTCACTTAAACTCATGAAGTGAATATTTAAAGCCACATAACTGTCAGATACAGACCTGCACCAGACGACACCGGAGAGACACCGGGTATGGACAAAGACAAAAGATCCAAAATAATCCATGTAATTCAGAGCTAAACAAACATCTGAACGAAGCTTGAAGCTCGGGCTAAAAACAAAACATGTTGGCCTGAAAAACTTATACAACACATATGCACCGTTTAATCTTCATTAGAGGAGAAACTTTGGTTTATTTATGTTTGTCAACATTAAAAGTGTTGCAAGACTCCAGCATTCGTTTTTTTTACTTCAATGAAACATTTTGGCAAAGATACATGCAGCAGCATTTTGTTCGGTTTGTACAACATATCTGTAGCATGATTAAAGGGTTAACAACCAGCTAAGATTTGGACATGACGTATGCTGCCAACAGATAAATGCCAACAGAAAAGTGCATCTCTAGCAAAGTCAAAACAAACAGCCTGGACGATGCGCCCTCTGCAGGATCAGCCGAGTCACGACACAGAACAGACACTGCTCTCGTATCCAGGTAACCAACACCCAGAGGCACTCCAACGTTCACATGGAAACGGAACATTTGTATTTGTTATTCACTTTACATATACAAATTTAGATAATATGTGTGTTTTTGTTGTTTTGTAAGGGTGGAAACAGTTTGTGATATCCCCAGATATCAGTATCAGACGGATATCGAACGTTTTCAGCACTGCACTGAATAGGTGGAAGGACACAATCACGTCAGAAATTATTTTACAACAAAGATAAGTCTATTTTGTTACTTTTTTTTTTAAGTGAAAAGTAAATTTGTGAACTTTACTATAACTGGGTTGTATTAACTGTAACGGCAGATATCGGTAATCGGCCACAACAATAAGACATACTGTATTTCGGACATCAGTATCGATTCATAGTCCCCAGTTTTAGAGTCTGTATGGTCCAGATAACAATTATGATTATCAAAATACGACTAGTCACAATTAGTCGATAAATCTTGCAGCCCTACAGTATAAACCCCCACCTTTGGGCCCTGAATCACCATTTGGGAAACTTAAAACTGCATAACACCTCAAAAGTCCCACCATTTCTTTTTAAATCCCTCACTGAGTGTCACCTCTCTGTTATGGCTGAGCTGCTCCTCTGTAAAATGGAAATGTTCTTTTGCTCTGAGCTCCTTCAGCTGCTCCTTTTATTACCCGGAGACAACTGCGTCCTCCGAGCCTCACCAAGTTCAGCGCTTTACAGCCGCCCGCGAAGCCCTCCTCTTCCCCCAAATTCAAACTCAGGCCGGGAGCATTTACGGCCGCTGGCTCGGACTGTAAAGGTGCTGAATTCAACAGTGAGGCGGCATAAACATGGGTCACTGTCCCCGGGCTTACAGTAAAACACTCAAGATGGCGGCTAAAGTGTTCTGCATTTGGGAAAATAATGCAAACTGGTAAATATTAATAAGAACTCCAGCAGGTTTAATCAACAAATAAATTAGAATGTTGTTTTTTTGACTAGTCGTCAAAATGACACATACAAACACGATTTGGATGAAAATACTGATCTCTATAAAGGCATATTTTTCATCTTAATCTGTTTAAATATAATACCAAAAAAGAATAAAAACTCGATTCTGACATTCTGATATCAGGGGAAAGGCCTGATAATGATAAAGAAATAAAACAAGAGCATAGTTGAGTCAGTTGAATATTTTCTTTATGAAAGAAACCAGTTTGAAAAAAGAACATTGATGCCAGTCAGAAATACACATTATAAAGTTAGCTCCGATCCAGCTTTTTCATTTCCAATATCAATATCGATACTTGGGCTTTAAGTATCTGCTGATGCTGCCATGAACTGTATTTCCAAAATTACCTTATTACAAAACGGATCCAACTGTGTTTTGTCCCTCAAGTACAGAATAGCTCAGTATAAATAAATACATACATTCTAAGATGTTCTGGGCAAACAACAGCCAGTAAATAGTCTTAGCGCTGCAACTAACCATTATTTCGATAATCAGTTAGTCTAGCGTTTATTCTTTTGGTCAATCAATTACTTGGTTTAGAACACAAAAGGCCTGTGCATGAGATTTTTACCCAATTCGACCTGGATAAAGCTGAAGTGAAACCGTTTGAGGACGTCCAGGTGGAGAACATTTACAGACTAAAGGGCTTTCTCATCAAAAACACTACATTTACAAATGTCTTGTGTCATCCTTGTGGTTCCTGCTTTCTCTGAGACGTAAAACCTCTTCTCTGAGCTCATGGCATGTTTTGGAGTCTGTAAATTCCAGATTATTTGATTACTAATCTATAGTACTATCTATAGTCAGTTACGATTAATTGATTAACTTGTTGCAGCCCTGAATACAGTACATAATTTTACTCACCAAACCATCAGATTCCATCACATTTCACTACAAATTATAGTCCTAAAATATAAAATGGGCTTACAGTACATTGCATTTTCTGAGTCAAAGTTATAACAAATTAAAGTTGAACTACAATTTTTAAAGCAGGTAAAATTTCAGCTCCTCCATGCTTTTGTATCGCGCTGAGATGTCATTAAAAAAAAAAAAAAAGAGAACAAATTTGGTACAGAAAATATTACAATAAACGATAGCATTGAAACCACTTTATGTCATGACAGAATAACTTTAAAGTCAAAAAATCAAAGTAAACCCTTTTCTGAATAAACTATCTCATAAAAAATATGAGCTGTGATAAAAAAGCAAAACAAAACCCATAGAGATAGTTAGTGAGCAGAATTTATTACCTTAATATATTAATTATTCAACCCAACTCGAGCTGAAATGTGAAGATATTGCCGAAAAAAAAAAAAAAAATTTGCCATTAGCGCAAAGAAAAGATGCACACGATAAATACTGACCCCTGAAAATATTGTTCTGGCTTTCCTTTATTGAACGATAAGTCGATATAGTAATTATTGTGACAGACCTAACTGAGATTATGAGCTGCGATTACTATTATTTAGGGCTGGGCAATACGGTGATAAAAATCTAATCATGAGCTTGTTCCTTTGACAATCTGCTATTTTTATGAAATCGTTGTATCGTGATTCACTGTTTGTCTCTTTACTGTAGCTGTATGCTCAAATGCACTTTTTCTCCTGTTGTTTAGCCTCTGAAGCCTCTGAGCAGATGACATTTACCTCATATAGGCTACGGCTGCACAATTAAATGAAACTGACACAAAATCACAATTTCAATGGATGCAATTAGCAAATGACAAAAGCTGCAATTTTTGAAGTGCAATAATTTCTTCCACAAACAGAATAAAAACTACAAACACTGTTTGGATTTGTACAAACACATTCTGAGGCAAGCGACAAAAGTGATTAAAAATGCATTCAAAAGTGACAAAGATGTGTTTAAATGTGACAAACACAACTGAACGTAACAAAAACACAAAAAGTGACAAAGTTGGGTGTAAAATGTGAATTTGAACAGAATCCTATTATTAAAACATAGATCGCAATTACACTGGTCAGAAAAATCCCAATTAGATATCTTTCCTAAACCGTGCAGCTCTATTATAGGCAATAGAAACATAAAAAGTGAACACGAATCATGATTTGGCCTCAAGAAAATCGGGCTAATCATTTTTTGCCATATCACCTACTATTATTATTATGTCTCCAGATGTAGAGCGTTATCAGAAGCCTGTTGTACATTTCTAACACAAACCTCTCCTGCCAGGACGCACGGAGGGCTGTAGCTCATGGATCAAGTAGAGGTTGTAAATTCCTTCCTGGGTCACGCAGGGGTCGGCCGTGACTGGGCCATTAATGCTTCAAGAGCAACATCTCACTGACCCTGGTCACTGTTCCCATCACCGTGCGAGTCCTCCCCCTCTGTCCGTCACACAACAACAAGAGTCAGGGACAAATGCAGCAGCAGCAGAGGCAGATACCTAAACCAGGCACACGGTTTTCTACACATCGTATTACTATTATTGTTTTGAAAGTATCAACGCAACACGCATATGGTTCTCAGTGGATCAATGAGGAAATCAAAATATTCTTATCAAATTAAAAGTAGAATATATTTCGTTAGTTTTCTCGCTCAAGTCTGTCTTAACAATCTAAACCCTTGAGGAAAATATCTAGTTTTGGTTGTTTTGTGTAGATTAGAGTCTTGATATAAATGTATTTATTGTATTTAACCCAAATGTAAAGTAAAATAAACTCCCCATGTCAACACAGATCAATGAAGCCTTTTTACAATGTGTACACTGTATTTAATCAAATGTATTAGATTTGGAATAGTGAGTAAAACAGTGTGCAAAAAGCCCAATGATAAATGTCCTGATGATTGTGACAATAACACAACCACAAATAAAGCAGATCAGCGGCCACAGAGTCAAATGGTCCAATAATTACAATAACTTTTACGTAATATACATCCTGTACTGAATCTGATTATTCATGTATCATAAATCACTTCAAAAGCACAAAAGGTTTACATGATCTGTTGATTATTTTATCTAAAGCTCCCTATAGTTCCATGAAATCTAATTCTGACACAACAGTAAAAGGAGAACATTGTAAGTGATGGAACAAAACAGGAGTTTGTTGTAGTAACTTCCTTAGTATATTTTCACAGTCGCTCTAAAGCTGCTAGATCTGGTGTTCCCAAACATATTATTTTGTTGTTTTGAATGTATTTAATCTGTTTTGTTTGTTTCAGTACATGTCAGTCCATGTGTTTGTTGTTTTTTTTCATGTTACAAATGTACATTTTAACGAGGGATGATCCAATCAGTGGTGGGCGCTTCATTATTGGTATTGTACTGGATCAATGTGTGCGGCTCATTTAGTCTTAAATAAAATATGTTTATGAGTGTTGTTAGTGTGCTCCTGGAAATGAAAGCGTAATGTTCCCTTAGTCAATCACTTTTATTGTTTCATTTTAGCGAAGTATAATTTGCAAATTACAGTGACTATGATACGGAGGTTATGTTACTTATATTAGTAGAATTTTGAGAAGTTTGATTGTAAATTAGTACAGCTATTATTTCTTTCAATGAATCAATTTGTTTTTTAGATCACAAAAGCCCTGTGAATGAGATTTTTACCAAATTTGACCAAGACAAAGCCTAAAAACTGAAATGAGCACATCCTGTATTACTCTGTATAGTTAGTGTAAATCATTTATTGTGTGGACGACAGTAAGAATAGTGGCAGCTTTGCTAAATGTGGATCCAATAAATAAAAAATATATAATAACAATAATCCTGCTGGAGAATACAGAAGAAAGAGAAGAAAGGGTGATCTAGAATAAACACATTTACAAACTGTGTGTCATTTTTGTGTGATTCCTGCTCTGGGTATTAAAACCTCTTTTCTCAGCTCAGGGTTTTGGAGCCGATGTATAGAGCAGTAAACAATTATTCGATTGCTTAATTAATTGACAGACAATTTCTTTGATCGATTAGTTGTGATTAATCGATTCATTTGTTGCATCTCTACTCCTTTTATTCGACTGATGGATGCAAAGGGTAGTGGTGTAGTCTACTAAAGAAATTCTTGTTCAACTAAAGACCTGTTCTGTCGATCGATTAGTCGACTAAAAGAGGAGCGTGGCAAAATCTCTCCAAAATATTAAGCATCTCCATTTATCTCACTTAAACTTCACTCATAACACCACAATTATCTGAGAGTTTATGCAAAACAATTATTTACAGAAAAGTACAAGGATGTATTGATATGTAAAGAAGCAGATTAAAGTCATTTGCTAAACTATACTTTTCATTCTTGTTGTTCTATAAATCCTAATAATCACAATAAAATAATTTAGGGCTGCACCTAATGATTATTTTGGTAATCGATTAGTCTAGCAATGATTCCTAAACAGTTGATTAGTTGTTTAAAACGCAAAAAAACCTTGAATATGACAATTTTACTCAATTTTACCCAGATAAAGATGAAGTGAAGGCGTTTGACAACATCCAGGAGAATAATTACAGATTAATTTTAACACACAATTTAAACGTTTGCTGTGTGTTTTTTGTGTCATTCCTGGTCTGTCGGAGGAATAAAACTTCTTTGTATAGGCTGTGTATAGAACATTTAACAATGACTTGATTATTTCATTAGTTGACTACCATTTCTATAAATCGATTATTAGCAAGAAATCGATTAACTTCTTGCAGCCCTAAAATAATTACTAGGCTAATTAGAGCTGGTCCATATCATATCGTTCATCATATCGTCATTTACTTTCGGGGCAACATGAAATCTGGAACATCGTGATATAATTGCGTTGACTGCAGCAGAGTTTCCTCAAAGTCATTAAGTTAATCTGATATTGCAGCAAATTGCTAACACTAACGACAAGAGAGGCATTAAAAATCAATGTAGAGGTGATGAGTGGAAGCAAAAAATTATAACAAGTGAAATCATTAATTATCCTTAAAGGTTCTATGCTATAATTGCACACAGACAGCACACAGTGATATCATTTTGACCTGATTAGATGCTTTTACAACATATCTGTAGCAAGGCAGAACTGATTGTACTTGTACTATTACATGGAAAAAATGGGTAAAGCACTTTTAAACAAGTCAAATATTGGTGCCATTGTTAAGTATTTAGTCTAGAGTCAATTATATCATCAATTATACCGGTTTAACAAATGTTCTCCTTCATATCGTGATAAAAAACGTTTGTGCATATCGCCCTGCCCTAAAACGAATACAAATCCTGGTCGACAACGACACCATCGTCCGATTAATCGCCTAAACAATTAAAGGATCAAAGCTCTAAAGGGTATGGTCTTTAGTCGACTGCCGCCCTGAGTCTGTGCATGATAGCAGTTTCATTGGCCAACAATGATAGCAAAACATTTCTAGTAGGGCTGTATAACATTGGAAATTATTTTGATATGCATTATGGCTATTAAGATTTACAATATCGATATTACAATATTTAAATACTCTTTTTGACTTAGGCTGAAACTAGTGCTGTAGTTGACTAAAGAAATTCTTGGTCGACTAAAGATCGACCGATTAATCTACTAAAAGGGGGTGTGGGGAAAAAATATCAAAACTAGGACATATGTCCATGTATCTGATCCAAACTGCAGAGGAATTCATGCAAAAACTATTTTTTAAGAACTAGGAAATATATGTTTGACTCCAAAATCTTCAGCTAATTCACTCCATATTTTATAGTGTTTGCTGTTTTTGTTGTATAAATCCTTTTAATCTAAATAAAATAATTACTTAATAGAAATGTTGGTCGACTAAGACTCCATTGACCGATTAATCGATACAGCCCTAGCTGGAACTAACGATTACTTTAGTAGAGAGACTTAGAATAAACATTTTTAACCAAATAAATGTTGAAATTTTGTGAATGAAGCCTTCCAGAGAGAGAATATTTATGAATAAAGTGTATAATTGAGGAAAATCAGAAATGGTCTATACTTTTTTGCCATTTTTTTTTTTAATAATGTCACTGTCTTTGTTATAAAAGTCTTTAAGTTTGTGCTTGAGAGTCTGTTTAGTGCAATTATTGTTTAGAGTCGACCAGTCACGATGGTTCTACTAATTGTTGCAGCCCTATTTTTGATGCAATAATGTCTGCTGATTAGAATAAAACCAACAAATACAAAACTGAGGCTAATTTAGTTTGAATTTTCCCTTTTCAATGTTTTCATTTTAAAAACAGAACATTTCTATCAGATGGAAGACTTTGAAGTTACTGTGATACATTTAGTTTGCGATGTCGTTATTGTGTCAGACAATATTGCGATATCAATAATTTTGCGATATATTGTGCAGCCCTAATTTCTAATGCCAAATCATTAGAAACATCTCCTTGGTAGCACGTAATCGTCTCTTTGCTCTGGGACAGGAGTGTCTGACAGGTTTGGGACAAAGATGAAGTGCGCTCCCGTGAATGTTTCCGTAATGACTGTTAACGCTGTGTTGCCTGGAGACCGCCTCATCAGGACGAAGGACACGAAGCACCACGTCCCTCCTGCTCAGAAAACATGGCCGCCGCACTCAGAGATGTGCCCTCATTGATTGGATTGATCGGTAACAAAAGGAGTATTTCAGCTGATGTCGTGTCACGTCTCGTCAGAATCAACCCGTGACTCATGAGTGGATAAAGATTTCATTTGTAAAGTCAAGAAAAAAGGGTCTAAAGTTGTCATTTACTATAATGTATCAAGCTGTGTCCAAATTATGATGAAGACGGGACTAGAATGGAATAAATAAAGCTAGAATTACGTCTATTAACTCTTACAATAAAGATATAATTTAGTGGAAACTTTACTTTTGATTTATAAATGGCATGACATTGGGTTGCTTTGTGGTTGGATTAAAAAAGATTGACTAATCAGCAATAAAAAAAATTATATTAAGTCATTTTTTTGTTAATATTCTTACCCAAAATGTAAAAATATACCAACAGAAAGCTTCCAGAAATGTAAGATTAACAAAACGTGCATGAAAATTACAAAATGTTCATTCTTTTTTTCCATTTCAACTCAATAATGCTACTCTCTTCTAACAAAACATCTCTTGTCATCTCTGTATACAATAAAAAACAATTATAAAACTAGTTAGTGATTATTTTAGGAGTCGATTAGTTTAAACTAAATTTAACAGTCAATTTCAGGCCTACATTATCCACTGCACCCATTTTAAACTCTGAATAAGAATCTTTGTCTAAAATATATTTGTTTATATCTATTTTATAACAAACTGAACTGTTAAACCTCTCAACTTCTCCAAATATGTTATGAATTCTCTGCTTAAAATAATAAAACATGAAACAAAAGTCTTGAGAGAGTGTGATTACAAATGCAATCTTAGTGATATTTATATTTTATCTACATCTACATTTGTGTTTTAGGTCCACACCTGGCACAGCGCCTCATGGACTGTCATTTATTGTAATGATGCAAGACAATTGTTCAAATTCGCACCATTTCTGTCTCTTCCTGAAAGTGTGTCCATCCATCAACACGAGGAGCGGCTAAAGCCATCTGCTGCGGCCCGTGCCACGAGATGGATCGCTGTGTTTGAAATGCTAATTACGGCCAATGAAGGATTGTCTGATTTTTGTCCGGCGTGTGCCCCAAAGAACAGGAAGCTGCCCCCTGTGCGCACACTTCACTGTAACAATACAACTTTAATTATGACGAGTGGGTCCCAAGAGAAAAGCAGTTTATCAGAGGTAATACAGTGTGGCTCTATTTACACAAAAACACACAATAGACTATATTTAACTTTGTAAAAATGATATAAAAGGTTATGAGTCTGAAAGTATACATCGTCTTTAGATCATTGCAAAGTCGAGTTGTGTGATTGTGATTTTGTGCCATTAAAGTGTTGACTTTGAATGTTAGTGTTAGTTATTTGTACGTGACATTGTTATGTATTGTTGGGAGTATTTTAACTGTGACGTGGATCTGAATCTGAATAATCGTGATTATTCAGGTCACAATATAATCGTAAGAACTAAAAAAATAATGTGACAATGTGAAGCCAAATTTAGGTTTTTGAAGGTAAAACGTAAAGTACTTATCTGGCTGTTTTCGTCACATCTTTTTTTTTTTGTCACTCACGGGGTTAAGAGTTTATTTTGTAAAACAGGTCACAGACTTGAAGAAAATTAATATGTTAAAGACAAAAAATTAATAAATAAAATATTTAACTGTATTTGGTCATGATCTCAGTAACAGTGAATAATCTTTTAATTGTGGTGTTTTATTCTCATGATAATCGTAAAACTAAAATCTGATATTGTAATATCCCTAGTGTCAGATAATGTCATGGTCATTTTTCTGCTATTGTGTCGAAGATATTTCCCTTGTGCATCAATAAATTGTGCCTAAGTCTGGTGCAAAGAAAGGTGCAAATAATAATATGCTCTTTATAGATCTCTAAAAGCTCTGATTTAAAAAATGTGTGTGCAATAAAACAACTAATGGCGATTTTTCTGACAAATATTGCGATTATATTTGATATTTATGTTTTAATAATATGATTCTGTTTAAAAACACATTTTAGTTGCTCAGGTTTACTTGCATTTTTGTCACTTTACTTTGCATTTTTCTAAACAAAATCTAAACGACAGGCTTAGCAGTTTTGACGCAGAATAAAACAGGATATTTTGTTGTTTGTGGAAGAAACCATTGCCATTCATTTCAGAATCAGAATCAGAATCAGAAATTGTTTATTGCCATTGTCAGTGAAATTCACAAACGTAGGAACTTGCTTCGGCGTAGGTGCAACATAAAGCAAAGGATAAAATATAAAAAATATATAAAAAGGCATTTGCTAGTTGCGTTCATTCAAATTGCAATTTCGATTAGATAAATTGTGCAGTCCTTGACGTCACTACATCAAATGCAAGCATTGATGTACTTTTTGTATTCTCTGAAGAGGTCCTTAACTTCAAAACCCTCTCCAGTCCACTTTGCACTCCAGATGTGGCTCAGTTCTGGTGTGTAACTGTCGTCTATCTTTAGTTTTCAGTGGAGACATGTTTCTTTTGCGCTGTGGCAGAGGTGACGTGATAAATGGCATGAGCCTGCGCGCCCCTCTGCACTGTACCCCTCTGCACCATCAGTCAGCGTCCCAGCAGGAGGGGGCTCGGCGTCACCAGCACGGCCCCGCCCACAGTCAGCACCCAAACCCCCTCCGCTGACAAAGCACTTTCTTTAGGATCATCCCCAGCAGCGCGTCAGAGGGTCCCAACTGTGCAAGATTTGAACTTTTAAGGGAAAAGAGTGGAATCTAACTTTTATCCATACAACCTGGGGTCTCATTTCTAAAACTTAACGCAGAATTCTTATTTAAAAAGTACGTAAGGACTAAACACAAACGTTCTCTAACGCGCTCATGTCTCGTCTCTTATCGTTTTCTGCCTCGTGTCTGAAGGTCCCAACGCACAAAGTTCAGAGTTTTTGGACAGAACCGCTCATTTCCTCATCGAGTTGTCTTTTGATAGATCAAAAATTTCACGTATGCAACATTTTTTACACACATAAGCTTTATACATAAGACCCCTGGGCAATATTTCCAAATGTGGATAATATTATGAATGTTGTTTCATAGATATGCAAAATGTGTATATCAAGTGTATTGTTTAAAGTAAAAAATGCTTCAAAAAAGAGCAGATTAATAAGGCATTAGTCGTCTACAGTAATTCTTGTTGACTAAAAGGGGGATGTGGCAAAAGTGCTCTGAAGTATTAAGTTCACTCAGAACACTACAATTGCATGAGAGTTTATGCAAAACAACAATTTATACAGAAAAGTACAAGGAAACTGTATTAATATATATAAAGAAGCAGATTAAACTCTTTAGCTAAACTATTCTTTTCACTGTTGTTTCATAAACTCAATAAAATAATGACTAAACCAATACAAATCTTGGTCGACTAAGACGCCATCAACTGATTAATCGACTCAATGACTAAAGGATTACAGCCCTGCAGATTGAAAATGAAAAATGTTATGTTGTCAACTTTCAAAAAACAGTATAAGGTACATTTTCTGCTCCACTTTAGTGATTATTTTACAGGCATTTCACATTTGTCTGTTATTTAAACCTCAACTAATGTTTTAACACATTTCTTTTGGATTGACATAATATTGAATATCAAAAATAAAATAAAAAAATAGATATTCATTTTAGTCAGTATTACTCATCCTGCATACAAATGATCATCTGAACATATCTAAGCTTTATAACTGGACAATACAGGTAATAATGATGTCGACAATGTCCTGGAACACTACATTTTATTTGGCACTTCAATTGTGATTCGTCTTCAAAGGAGGAAAACCCCTGAGGCCAAAAGCCAAAAAACCCTAAACCCGTCCGTCTATATTTTTTCTAATGGGTTAAATTGTCGCCCACAGGGAAGCGCCAGGAGGGAGGGGCACAGCACAACTCCTGGTCAATTCTCAGATCAATGGAAATTGAGTTTGTTTTAATTGTGGTTATGTGGAAAACACAACTGGAAACTGCCTTTGTCTGGAAATTACCATTTAGGTTTGTCCACCCACACCAGAATGTATTCTTATGTTTGATGTTTAATGTGTGTAAAAAAACCACATTCAGCAGTCTTGAGAAGAATTATGCATAAACATTCACAAACATGTAACATTTATAGAACCACAGCAAAAAATGTGTTATGAAAAGGTAGGCTTATTGCTTATTATTTCAGTGTGAGTCTTTAATTTAGAAATATTTCATTTCAATAGGGCTAAAACTAACGATTATTTTGGTGATCGATTACTCTAGCGATTATTCCTTCCATTAATCGAGCGAGAAAGACCCTTGAATATCAGAATGTTTCTCAGTTTTACCCAGACAAGGCTGTTGTGAAGAAGTTTGACAACATCCTGGTGGAGAATATTTATAGATAAACAAGGATTTTAATCAAAAACACATAATTGACATGTTTCTTGTGTGTTTTTGTGTCATTTCTGCTCTGTGTAAGTAACAAATCCTCTTCTTTCAGCACATAGTGTTTTGGAGTCTGTGCATAGACCAGTTAATGTTAATAAGTTAATAATTAGCTGACAACCATTTCTATAATCGGTTAGTTGCGATTAATCGATTAACTTGTTGCATCTCTACATTTCATATTATAAAATTACACAATGTTGTAAAAACACAGTGAGCATAATAACTGACAATCCTTAAATGACAAGTTACTGCACACACACTGTTGGTTCATTAAATCCAAGGTGAGCCGCCAAGACACTGCCCACTCACTTCACCATGAGCTGAGATGTAATTAGAGACAGACAAGCTGATATTCACATTTTTTGGAGTAACTTCTATTGGCTTTAGGTCTCCAGCATAGACTGATAAAGCTTTATTTGAACAGACCAGTGTGAACATGGCATTGCACAAAATGTTCCTCGTTCCGACAGTACAGCGCGATATTACAAAAAATACATCCAAAATGGTTTAGTATTTAACACAAAAGAGACAGCTTTCTTCCAACAAACCACATGCTTTTACTGTCGGAGGATTGGCTAGAACTCACGATCACAAATTTCAGGATGATGACTGAATAGCCATCTCAATTAAAATGTGAGTAATTGCCTCGTCCTAATTGCTCCCTTGGCTATTACTGGTAAAGCAGGTTGTGCATCTCTAAAAATCATTTCTATTGATGTTATGTTTCCTCTTGTACTTTTAATATGTAGAGCAGTGCACTTTACAGTCAGTAACAGAGTTTGTAGTCAATTCAAATCAATCATTTCAAAAATCAAACCAAAAATGTGTCGGTTGTGACAGTCAAAAACATCTGCCGTCAGCAAAGACAATGATGGACGTGTAAAGGCAGGATGTGTGGCGCAAACGTGGATAGTGTCAGGTACCGCCAGGTGAAGGTCGCCCCTGGATAAAAGAGCAATAAGAGCCATCGTGGCGCTGCATTGCCTTCATCTGCATTTTTTATATTCACACAAGCGCCAGCAACTCCGGATTTCAGGAGCTTTAAAGCCCCTGATAGCCCCGGGGCGGTCTCCAAGTTCAAAAGTTCACCTTTTACGACCTCCTCGAGCCTGACTGACCACCACCAAATAAAAACATTCCGAGCCCAGCTCCCAACAGCTCGATATCACACGCGAAACAAACAACAGCGCATCAAAGAGAAGAGAAACACAGTGCATTGACAAACATGTAAGGATTTAGACTTTTCAACAAAGCATTTGCTACAAGTTCAGCAAACTGTAACTGGGAAGTTGTTATAACAGTAATTATATTTATCATTTCTGCACCTAAGAGGCTTGATTTATTTATTCAAAATGCATAAAATAAACTGCATGAGGCATCTTAATCAGAAGCTGTAAGTCCATGTGCGCTCTCTGGATCGTGTGCGGACATGTGCAGGCCTCGCCTCTACTTCCAGACTTGACAGTGAAACGGCGCGCTACGAGCTTTTCTTCAAGCCTAGAACAGAGCGTTTTCTCTGTGCACTGTAGATCCGTGGGCTTCCGTAGCCTAGTGCCCTGAATTACTTTGGCGGTTAAATTACGCACAAGTGCCATGCGCAAAGCATCCCAGCTCAGCCTGAGCTAATTTGTTCCCAGGTTTGCTACAATACTGTAAGAGCTGCAAACATACTGGCTGTACAACAGGTGTTGTCAATGTTGAAATAAAACTCCAAACCAAAGCAAAAAGCTAAAAGTACACGATAAAGGAATTAAAGTTGTGGATAAGTGCCGTTGCTCACCGTTGACGGACTTGGCGTTGCTCCTGTCTGTGTAGTCGAAGCTGCTGGTTCGCTTTTCCACCTCCATCCTCCCGAACAAGCCGAGCCCCGAGTGGGTCAGCAGCTGAAAGTCGCCTCTCGCCGCCAGTGACAGCCCAGAGTCGCCCCTGGAGGACAGGACCGGGCCGGTGCTGGTGCTGGCGCTGGAGAAGGTGAAGGGTGTCGCGGGACGTGGGTAAAGTTGAATGTAGCCGCTCGTAGCTGTCCTCGTCCTGGATGGCTCACTGCTCCGTGCGTCCCATGCTGTAGCTCTGAGCGCCACACTCAGGATCCACACCCCCAGCGCGGTGCGTTCAGGGCCCCGGGGAGGGTGGGACCTGTAGCTTTCACACACAATGGCTGAGGGCTCTTAGAGGGGAAACCTCACCCTGTATTCAGAAGATTATATTCAATAAAAACATTGACATTTGTTTGACATTGTCACTTGTATTTGAAGACTTGTATGAAAGGAATTGTAACTTTGGCCATTCTTTTCTCACAACTTAAAAAAACACAAGGAACTGAAATGTAGGACGCGAAAGCACCGCAGCAGGAAGTTTATTAAGAGGTGTTATGGTAAATGTAGTTCTCCGACATTTGCCCCTCCAGAGTTGTAAATATCGTCATCTGTAGTCTATTACATTTCTCAGTTCACCGTGAAATTTTAATTTTTTGCCACAGAAACAATTTTTAACGCAATAGACCTTTTCATCACATCATGAACTACAATATAATAGTCCTATCTATGTGATCTGGACATGCGCAAAGAGTGCTGACGAAGTTTTCTCAATGCTGAGGAAAGACTCTTCTGGAAGCAGTGTCAGGCGTTTCATAACATCCCAAGTGGGCAAAGTAAACAGGTCTATGCTCTATAGCTCCATCTTGTGGTTAATAAAAGACTTTTCAAGTCTAGGCTTCTAGCCGTGCATATGACTGAGAGAATTTAATATGTATTTTATGTTCTTAAAACTTATTTTAATATAAATATTTATGTTTTTATCTTGAATTGTGTTTCTTAATACGTGTTTTAATGTTTGTAAAGCACTTTGAATTGCGGTTAGTACGAATTGTACAATACAAATACATTTTGCTCGCTTGCTTGCTACTTTGGATATGACATGAGACACATGATACTGTAAGTCAATAAATAAATATGAAATTAACCAATAATTATCTATAATGTCCATGTCAGGGCAAGGATTGGTTTTGCTGTTTGTACATAATGTTGCTTTGACACTGACGTAATCATAGAAAATTATTTAAATATTAGGCTATAACCAAAAACGCTAATGACAGTGTGTAATTCAAGATTTTGAATATATGTGTAAATAAATATTTGTCCCGGCTCTGTCATTACTTAACTGTACTTGCACCATTTATCCACTAGATGACGCTAATTGACCTGCTAATCTTCCTCCTGCTCCCTGACAAGCGCTCGACTCAGTTCAATTGGACGATTAAAAAGTCCAGGTTTGAAAATCATTATCATTATCATTACTTATCATCAATAGTAACAAGTGTAATAGAGACAAAACAGGGTCTAAGGTAAGATTCTAGAGACAAATAATAGTAATAGTTGTTGTAATTATTTGTATTTATGATGCCTTTCTGGACCTTAATAAACTTTACTTTTGTGTGAACAGTCGCCTGGGCATCAAGCTTTAACTTGACCCCTTAAGTACACTTTACAGGCTTGGGACCGGGACTGTTCATCGTATTTTACATTTGCTTACTGTTCAGTTTGTGCTGTGGAATGAATTAATGAACACGTTTATTTCAGTTGTTTATATTCAGAGAAAAAAACAAGACATTTCCCAGCTCTTATAACCGAAACAATGGATTGGGCTGAAGCACAGCACTTACCACTTATCAATTCAGACATAATAATATCCAATTAATCAATAAATCCATATTATACGTCTTATCACTCACTTCAACAGTTTATTACATTCATATTTTAAGGTTTTTTTTCCTTCCGTCACAAAAATAGTTAATTAACTCTAACTGATGACCACTGAGATACTTCCAAAGTTGTATTCCTAGAACAGACAAATCTTTGCCTAACTTTGCCTTTAGCTCTTGATTCAAACCGAAGCAAACACAATAAATGACCAAAACAAACAAAAAAAATTCCTTTCGCCTTCCATCAATCATTAGCAGCAGAAGTTCAGTTGCAGTTTTTGTGCAGCAACAGGTAGGGCCTAATCGCTGCCTGTAGCTCATCCCAGCCCCCGGCGCAGCTCAGCCTCTGACAAAGTGCGTGTTTGTGGAGTAAACCCCTCCCTTTACGCATGGCGGATGATGAGAGAGCGCGCGTGGGGCAGCAATAGCAGACAGCTCCCATCCCGACACTCCACATCCTCTGCACACGGGCCAAACATGGAGCTAAAGTAGACCTGCGCCGGACCAACTCCAACGCTGCAAATTCAATCGTTTTATCGGATTTTTTTTAACTTTTACGCACGAAACAAGAACGACAAAATGTGGAGATATACCAACCTGATCGCGTGCCTTTTGGTTTTGTGTAAGGATGCAAACGCGCAGAGCAAGGTAAGATCATTTAAACTTAGCAAAACTCAGAGTGGACCGGGATAAGTGGATGAAAAACGTGATTGATTGTAAAGTTGTTGCAGCGGTGTCGTGGATGATTGGTTACGTTGCATGCCCGGACACTGGACTTGTGCCACTGAGCGTAATAAGCCGTAAAATTACCGCTTACCCAGTGATCCCAGACCTCAAATTTACGGTCTGAAGTGCGCAGATGTTCCCTGCTATGTGTCATATTTTATGCTTAACATTAACCCCCTCAATGTGCGCCTTTGTATATTTGACACGAGTTAACAATAGACTCTGCGGGCTCGGTAATGATAGGTGCGGGAGCGGGAGAGGGACACACACGTTTTGGAGTTGCGCACAGCCCGGTGGGGTTACTGTAATATGGAGCTGTCCCGTGTTTGGACAGCTGCTGGACTCCAATAACCTCTCACTCTCCCCTCAGACTCACTGCGACCCAACCACATAAACAGAGCAAACATCACAACTGAACCGTCCCAATAAATGTCCACGCACTGATGTGGTGCAGTCAACAGCTGCATTTATTTTAGAGGGATCGGAGACTAAATTATATGGAGCTTTTTTTTTTTATCAGTATGTATTTTTGATGTGAAAAAATGCTCGTGGTCTTGGTGTTGATCTTGTTTTCATCTTTTATCTTAAAGTTTAGGACAAGATACACATATTTGCTTAATTCTTGTGAACTTTGGTTTTCTGTTATTGACAAATGACTGTTTCATTGTTTGATTCTCTAACTCTCTGTTGGTAAAATCAACAAGTTTGTGCAACACTGTGAGACATCTTTAAAATGTATTGAATTTATTAATTCAGCATGCCAGCTAGAGTGTCCAAATTTGTTCTACAATTATTGTCAACAATGTATTACTTGTCAAGCAACAATTTTAGTTTTAGGTCACTTTTTTTGTTCATTTAATTTAGTTACACTTTGCAAACAGATAAGTGCCGTTTAAAAAGTCATCGGTGGCTTGCGCTTTTGCACTTCTTCATGATGAATGATAAAATCGCCCTCACCATTGTTTTTAATTGATAATATCTGCAGAAGATGGCAATAAGAAACAACAAGAAACAAAAAGAAAACCAATCTGTTTTTGCAGCTGAACTCTTAGATGGATTTCAGTGTAGTGCATGTCAATTACACACTGCACATTTTGGAAACAGTGGGTCACAAACTGCTGCAGCTGAAATGGAGCAGAAAAGTGCCTTGGATCGCATCAAAGGAAGAGTCCCAGTCTTTATATTGTTAGGGATCTTCAGTAGTACAGATAAAACTCGCCATCAGTTAGATCAAGGCACACTGCGTACATTTAGAAAGAGGACTGTGCGATAAGTGTAAGTGCTTGATAAAGAGGTCAGGACGCGTAGCATGTTATTCATTCTCGTTGAGCCGGGAGCTGTTGCCATATTTGGATGAGGAACATGAAAAGCAGAGAAATCGTGCGGCTGCTGACGGTGACACTGCAGTGCGTCAGGTGTCTTTTGTTTATAAAATCATCAGGTAGTTCTTGTAAAATACAGGCATCTGGCGAGGTATGGTGGCTGTGCTTTGTCAGTGTCCTTTTCTGTATGTTCCCCAAAACACCTGTGATACGTTTGAACGCACAGAGCTCCAGACTTGTTTATGAAACCAGGGCGTTACTGTTTTGTGAGCCATTAAAATGTCGTTATATTCTTCAGGAGCAAAAACCTGCACATGCTATGATTCACTAGATAAAGTATTTCATGTTTTTTTGTTTGTTTTCGTTGTTTTTAATCAGATGCACATTCATTTTACAAATTAATAATGTAAAATGTTTATTATCTGATCAAAACATTCAGATTTGCCATTGTAGATGTGGGGCTGGGGCCATTAGGGACGTCACGATATCAAACTTTTAGTGTTACGGTTATGAGTAAAAAACACCGCAATTTAACGATTCTTCACAATCACCGAGATCATGACCAAACACGTTATTCCTCAACTTTGTGACCAGTTTTACAAAATCGACAAAATAAAGTGACAAAATAAACAAAGCAAAACAGACAGCGATAAAAAAAAAGTTATAAAATCGAGTTGAAATTGCAATTTTAATGGACGCAGTTAGCAAATTGCAAAACAACAACAACAAAACAACAACAAAATGTCCTGTTTTATTCGGCATAAAAACTGCTAACCCTGAAGTTTAGATCTGTTTAAATCTAGTTCGGAAATACATGTGATGCTTCTATTAGCCTGTCAGTTCATAGGTTTGGGCTGCATATCTAAATACGATTTTTCTGACTGCTATTGCGATTAGAATTGCGATTTATGTTTTAATAATAGGATTTTGTTCAACGTTCACATTTTAAACCCAACCAGGAGAAAACCTGAGAAACTTGTAACTCTTAGTCGCATTTTTGTCACTTCTAGTTGCGGGTTTGTCACTTTTATTCATGTTTTCGCTGCTTTTAGTCGTGTTTTTTTTATCATTGTCGCTTTTAGCCATGCTTTTGCTGCTTTTAATCGCATTTTTCGCATTTCTGTCTCTTTTTGTCACATTTTTGTCGCCTTTTAGACACATTTCTGTTGCAGAACATGTTTTAACAAACCTCTACAGAGTTTTGTTGCGAGTTGCCAATTGCGTCCACATCCATACAAAGTGCAATTTCGATTAGATTTTGATTCTTTTGCAGCCTATCATGGACATATTCCAGTCTTTTCATCCCATATCTCCCACATCGTGCACTCGTAGTAAATGCTCTCTCCATAAATATTAAACAAACACTTGTAATTTGTGTCCATATCATAACTAATCTGTCTTTGCACAATTACCACTTTTGTGTCCTCTGATAGTTGCATTAACCTATAGCACACACGGGGCTTGCCAACTTCACCTCCTGCTTCACTCGGGGCACTTCAGTGGCATTAATGAGGCGCGGAGGGGGCACGGAGAGAGGTGGCGTGGGAATGGACGGATGCACCTGCCCCATGTTTTGGATGTAAACACCACGAACAATTGGCACAGGGTCATGGCAGGGCTAGCGAGAAAAAGACAACAAACTGCGCATAACGGGTACGCCTCATTCCTGGGCAAGAACGGAGCTCGGGGAGAGATTTCGTTGGGCCGTGTTATGCCAACACCGCAGCAGTTAATTGTGGCTGTCATATGATTTGATGAAGTGTTAACATTATCTGTCTGTGCGAAGTGTGGAAGTTTGTGGTGGAAAGAAATTGATAACATTCAATCATGAAACAGATTACTGACTCACCATCAGACTGTTGTTTATATTTTGTGTCTTATAGCTTCAACTCTTGGCTCAGCGTCATTATATGAGGGCAGTTATGGTTATTTACTGCTCCGTGGGAAGAAATCGGTGTGAATTGCCTCAAGATTACTTTTTTTTCTGTTGTTAATAACCAACCAGACCTATTGGTAATATGGCAGGCATGTATTAAAGCTGGGTACTCAACTTGATTCTTGTAAATGAGCAACAACAACAAAAAATCTCCACAGAGTATTTTGTAAAAGCCGTACCGCTGTGTGGTGTCTGCATCGAATAGTACAGTATTTTATCTTTTGTAAAACCTACAAGCAGCTCTCTGATTGGCTGAGCCTGTGCTGTCCGCCCCAGTTTCACTTCTAAAGCTTTGCACGCACCTGAAAATGTCTGTATGTGAATATGAATGATGTGAAAAAAAGAGCTTGGCACAGATTTAAATACTTACTTCCTCCGGTTAAAAATGCAGATAACCCAGCTTTAACGAAGAGAAGCAAAGATGAAGTTGAACTAACTTCGATATAAGGGGTGGGTGACCAAAAGAAAGATCTCCAGTTAATCAAATGATATTCTGAAGTCAGAAATGTGCTGAAACTTGCCTGTGGATGTCTTGATTGAAGGGAAGATACATCATTTTTGTCTGAACAATTGTGTCCTTCTTTTCATCAAGTCTTTATGTCGTTTTTGCATATCAATCAATCAATCAATCAAACTTTATTTGTATAGCACTTTTCATACATTTAAAATGTAGCTCAAAGTGCTTCACATATACAACAATTAGCAACAGACAAACAGAGAAGACTCCTTAGGGAGCATAAAAGTTAAAATGTGAGAATATCTTCAGAACAACCATTTCCATATCATCTCGTTGACAATATATTGTATTTATCACGTGGAAGTATCATAAAGCTGACATTACATCTGGTTTATTGTCAGCTTTTTCTGCATTCACTTCTCTACGCCTCATTTTAACATCTCTCCATGAAATGCGTTGGGTTTGGATTGTGTTGGATGAATCCTTGACAGTGGAGACGCCCCAATCTTCTCTAAAGCGAATCAGTCAAAACGGTGCCTATAATTACTACTTTATTTCCATTGGCCCAAAGCAGCAGAGCAAATTGAACTACTTACTTAGAAAGGAGATGTCCCGCCGTGCACCACCTGCTTCAGTAACATAAAACTAGATAAACCCAGGTTTAGGTCATGACCCGCCAGTCTCTGTGGAGCTGCAGAAAGACTAAATATGTGTTTAGCAATATTCAGAGCTACAAGATGCATGGTGAATGTCAGGGTTCTAAGATTAAAGCCAAGACAAACATGCTTATCTCGAGCTTCTGCGGTCATAAACATGATATATAACCTGTTGGATGTAATACCCAAAACATTTTAATTATGAGAGGATATGGTTATTCAATGGCTTTAATCCACACAGTTTTCACATTAACATTTACAGATCACATCACCACGGACAGTACATTCAGTCAAAACATCTACATCCACATTGGCTATTCTCCAAGTCTATTAACACAGTTTTAAAAGAGTTTAGAGAGAGATCAACTCTGAACACAGCTCATTTTGCAGCTGATTCCAGTCATTCGGGGCACTGAACTCCTCCATCTCAGCCTGGACTCTGGAGACTGACTAAAGGAAGTGGACTGGGATTTAAGGCTGGAATTCTGTTTTTACATAATAAGTACAGTAAGTATGAGGGAAGAAGAGGAACGATTTATAAATGACCATGTGCCAATGAATGAGGCAACGTGAAGAAAGAGAGGTGGCGGCTACTAACTGTCTTTTGCCTTAAAAGAGAGACAGCACTTGATTCTGAAGAAGAAGCCAAGTCTGATTTTCAATATGAGAAGTGAACAAGAGATGCTGTCAGTATGGAAACCAAGATATTTGTACAATGTTAAATGGTCGGTAACGTCACGGTGCCGTCACCATTGATTTCATCACCTCTTTGGTCTCTCTCTCTCGTCTGTTTCTGGTCTCTCTCTGTGGTCTAGCTCTTGTTTCTCTCAGGTCTCTCTCTCGGGTTTCTCTCTGGTCTCTCTCGGGTTTCTCTCTGGTCTTTCTCTCTGGTCGCTCTTTCGGTCTCTCTCTGGTCTCTCTCTGATCTCTCTCGGGTTTCTCTCTGGTCTGTCTCTGGTCTTTCTCTTTGGTCTCTGTCTCTGGTCTCTCTCTGTCTCTCTCTCGGGTTTTTCTCAGATCTCTCATGGTCTTTCTGTGATTTCTCTATGGTCCCTCTCTTTGGTCTCTCTCTGGTCTCTCTCTGGTCTCTCTCTGGTCTTTCTCTCTGGTCCCTCTCTCGGGTCTCTCTCTGGTCTCTCACTCTCTCTCTCAGGCCTCTCTCATGGTCTCTCTCTTTCTCATGGTCTCTCTCTGCTCTCTCTCTCTGGTCTGTCTCTGTTCTTTCTCTCTGGTCTCTCTCATGGTCTCTCTCTTTCTTATGGTCTCTCTCTGCTCTCTCTCTCTGGTCTGTCTCTGTTCTTTCTCTCTGGTCTCTCTCATGGTCTCTCTCTTTCTCATGGTCTCTCTCTGCTCTCTCTCTCTCTGGTCTGTCTCTGTTCTTTCTCTCTGGTCTCTCTCTCTCTCTCTCTCTCTCTCGGGTCTCTCTCAGACGGTTCACTGTCCAGATTAAGAAATAATCCCAAGCAGAGCTCTTATTTTCTGAGACAAAAACAAGTGGTCAGCATCAGGACCAACCTCACACACTTTCATAACAGTTTTGTACCTCGCCCCAGACAAATCAAAGTACTGATGACTCTTACAATATTGCTATACGTAGTGCTATCTTATCACAATATTTAGTAATGATCAGTATTCTTACTAGTACTATTGGTATGCCTCATTGCTGCTTTTACAGTATGGGTCTACTTGTGCCGTTTGGGGTGAATGATGAGCGTTTGACCCAACAGTGATGCAAATAGAACTCAATCCAATGCGCACTGGGGCCATCACAGGGATATTAGTAACATGTGGGAAAACATCCAATCATGAGTCTCTTGTAACAACATTTGGTAGTCAAGGAGCAGCAAATTATGAAAAACAATGATAAAAATTGTGTTTGACTAATTAATTATATGTTTGCATCCTTCGCAGTGTCCCTCATTCTGGTTATGTTTGAGGCGACTGCACTTCCTAAGATTCACTGTTACTGTTTGGATTTGCTAATAATTTCAACGCAGATTACAATATTTTTAGCTTCCAGAATTCTAGAACCACTTCATTAATTGTCTTAACTTTGTTTTGTTACCATTTGTAATAATTTATTTGTAGACAATGAAGAACATTTTCAATCTTATCGATCTGGATTGAGCAGCTCTACTAATACTGGTGTTCCTGATACTAAAATGAGTGCGTGGTTGGAGGCTGTTGTCTCTGTCGTGCTCCAGACTCTGCTCTGGAAGTCGTTTGTCTCTCAGGCCATACGTCTGTACAATTCATCCCTGTGGCTAAAGCTGACGAGTGCAAGATGATGAATTGTCAACTTTCACTTAATATCTGTTTTTGCTTTGCTGCGGCCAAACTTTCCTTTGGGATCGATCGATCGAAAGTATCTATCTATCTATCTATCTATCTATCTATCTATCTATCTATCTATCTATCTATCTATCTATCTATCTATCTATCTATCTATCTATCTATCTATCTATCTATCTATCTATGTATCTATGTATCTATGTATCTATCTATCTATCTATCTATCTATCTATCTATCTATCTATCTATCTATCTATCTATAATCTCACATTGTTTTATTGGAGGCTTCAATGCTCAGACATTTTCCATTTGCACTTGAAACATGCACATATATCAAGGGTTGTCAAAACCATAAAAAATACTGATACTAATCAAGACACTAATCAAGTTAAAACTGGTAAGACTAGAGGCACATTTAAGTATTCAAGTATTGATAAACAGGTGATGAACAGGACAAAATGTGAATTCCTGAAAAGTTTGAGAAGGATCTTAAGCTTTATCAAAATTAGAATAAGACGACATGGTAACATACTGTTATTTTGTTACAGTTTGTTGTTGTCCATAAATAGACTGATTAATTATTGGTAATCGGAAATTTTAGTATCATGACAGCACAACATGTAACCACCCATGCTTCTGTAATAGATAAATAAAAAAACATATATGCTTATTGTTGAAAAATGTTTCTTATGGACTAGTTTTATTTCTGTCACGACCAACATTGCCATTTACAACAATAAAATGAAGCACATGTCTTTGTATTTAATTTAAGTTTTTGTATTTGGTTCATCCTTTTCTAACTATGTTCTCTTTTTTTTTATAATGGTTCTCACTGAAATGTGTGAATTCATTTCATATAGGTGAACGATCATCTTTAAGTGGTTGATTTTCTGTCTGGACACTCACACAAACTGAGGAATGTTGAAGTGTACCCTGAGAATCAGCGAGTGCCTGAAGAGCTTTGTGTTGGGGCCATTAACGTCCCTCTGCTAATGCTCCTTCAGCCTTTGTTTCTCTTGATACATTCACCAGTGACTTTCTCTTTGTAGACTTAATCTTGACAATAGCCCTGACAGACTGTTTAACACAAGCTGTTCTAATTAGCTCAGAAAACCAATGGGGGATTCTGGTTTAGAGAATTGAATTTTTTTGTTGTTGTATGAGCAACATGGACTTCAATTATGAGAGTACATGACTTTTGGGAGTATCTTGTCAGTGTTATTGTTGGTTATGTGACCACTTCATTTTCAAGTTTACATCTGAGTCTCAACAACCTCATATTGGTTTGGCTCTTGAAATCTTCTACATCTATCCAGGCAAAATGATGGCCAATTAGTTCACAGCATCGCAAAAACATTGGCCTTAAATTAATTAAAATTGCTTAAGAGACTGCAGGTGAACAGGAAAAAGACTTACACCTAGAGATGTGTAGTTTACATAAATTAAAGAAAAAATGTGTTACATGTTTTTTTCATCATGAAATGTTTTCATATAGAAATAAGCCATTCTTTGTGTAAAAAGTTCACAGATTTAGAACATCCAAATCTGAAAAATGGGAGAAAATGGTAGAGCCAGGTTTAAATTTCTTGCTTCATTTTCTGGACATATTAGATGCAAAAACTGTACAGAGATCTTATCTTATTTAGTATTTGCGTAAACTAGCTGAAAAGTGAGGTAAATATTAATTAATTATTTTTTTTTAGTTAACCCTCAAGCTCTCTTCAATTGAGCTATGCACATTTGGTCAAAGAGCAATATACGTTTTCATATTAGGAAAAAAAAACTTATTTTGTCGAGTGAATGTTTCATAGCAGTGAAATTAAAAAAAAAAAAAAAAGAAAAGAAAGAAAAAAAATATAGGTGGGGTCAAAATGACCCAAAGATAGCGGGAGATTAAAATTTAATTAAATCAGGCTTTGCAGTAGATATAAACAATTCCTTCTGTACAATTTGTCAAACTGCCTTTGAAATGACAATGTCCCAAATAAATCTTTGGATGCAAGTGTTTTAAATGAAATAATAAAACATGCAGCTGCAGATTTTTTCTAGGTGAAGGCCTATGTTTAGAGAGAAAACTGACCAAAATAAATAAATCAAATCAAATAGTTTGCCTGCAGTGTCCTTAAGAACATCAAATCTTGAGAACATTGAAACTTGAGATGATGATAGTCAGGTAATGACTTGAGTGCTCGAATGTCTGTCCGTAAAACTATTGTGAGAACACGGCATGGATAAACTGCTGGCTCAACTCAAAAGTGGCCCCAAAATACCTGCCCTCTCTGCCCTCAGCACGTCTCGTTTCCACGGTAATTAGCGGCGGGCACGGCTCATAATGCTGAGGATTTCCTTGTTTATGTGAATGCAGGCTGTAAATGCACCCATGTCCCCAGCCTCGGACCCTTACAGGCCCCGTCGGTCACTCACGTCTGCTGCCATCTCCAGCACAGTCGCTCTTTAGCATGATGGCCGTCAGGGTGCGTTAGCTCAGCCTGCTCCACTTGATCTAATGGACTTCTGTGCGGGATACCGGACCCCTTTCCTTCCATTGTGCAGACGTGAGTTCATTTCCTCTTTGACCCAAAACTTGACTGCACTTGAGAGGTCCGCGCCGAAGATTTATTTGGTCGCTCTAAGCATGCGTGAAATCTCCAGTACTTTTAATTATTTGCGGGCTTAATTGTGTCAGCCGTTCCCATGCCGTGGGGCTGCTGGCACGGACTCTTGGTCAGGCACTGCGGTGTATATGATTAGACAAGAAGCAGTCGGTGGTGCAGCTCAAAGACGCACGTTCAAACTCTTTCTCATGCAAGGTGGACGTTCGGTTGCCAAGTGTTTACCTGCATGAAAGGGAAAGCAGTGTTGTGGCCAAGTCCGATTTAAACCGTAAAATGTGCTAAAACATCAAAGTATCGATATTTCATGAAAATTTGGAGATGTTGTATCAATATCATGGGCTGTCCTGAATTATTTTATGACGCCACTAACTTGTGTTCTGCAAAACATTTGACATATTCAGCTGTTTTCATGATTAAAATGTGTGTATTTCATATTATGTTTGTGCAAGTTGTAGTTTAATAAAGAACAGTTATTTGATTCTTAAAAATGAGTGACATATCGTGGAACGTAATGCACAGTTTATCAATTGTCACATGTATCGTAAAATCTTGACATGATCGTATCGTGAGCCTTGAATCGCTTCAAATCGTGATCGGCCCTAATGTAAACGCCTAACTTTGACTGAGAGGGTTGTGATTTGAATCCCCCAAATCACATAAACACGAGTTCTCGGAGCACTGTTGTATGTGTACCGTCCACTTCATTCACGCTATGCACTCAGCTACATGGGACGAGAAACAGACTAGCTGTGTTTTGGTCTGTGTTAAAGAGGAAAGTTAAAACTATTGGAGCTTCGATGTGTTTAATGAACTGCACTGTGGAGAGCGAAGGACTTGAAGAATGCGTTTCTTAACAATAGAACTGCTAAAATGATTGGTTTCGTATGTGCAGAAGTGTGGTCTATTTGCAATTATCCATTATAGTTTGTAGACATTGTAATCTAGCACTATTGCTAAATTAGATGCCCCTGAATGTCTTGTAGCTTACCAGTTGCAGCTATTTTTAATTTTTTTTTACCTGCATGTAGACTGGGACGAGAGTGGTCTGACTGATTCTCGAGAGAAAAACAAGACCAAATTCAGATAAAGAGCGTAGTCGTATCGCAGTAAACTGAGCATTTAAATGCACGGTTATGGTTAATGTTAAAGTCATGGAATTGTGACTCCCACTCTGGGCCTCTCCTCCCCGACCACCACCAATCATTTAAACACCCACAACATTCACATGCGAACGGATTGTATAAGACGACTGATCTCACAATATAGATATTAAGTTGAAGCAGTTTTATCGACAAAAATGTACATGTTACAGAAGAGTAGGGTGTGTTCACACTCGTCCGGGTTGAGTCCCGATGTAGTCTTGAGTTGGTCCTGCTCTGTAATGGTTTAGTCTGAGTCAAGTCGAGGTTTAGTTCTAGATTTTGTCCCAGTTTAGTCCCAATATTGACGTGGTGTGTGTGCAAGTCAAGGTCAAAGTGCTGTACTGTATAGATTTAGAATTACCATGAAAAAAGTACAATATTTCATGTAACAATGACAAAATGCATTAAATACAACAAAAAATAGTACATAAAAGAAAAAAAAATAGAAAACAGGATGTAAAACCAGCAACAATAGTGTTAGGGTTTGGGCTAGACTCAATAATTGTGAAGGAACCTAGATATGGAGGGTACACATGGAAACTATTGGTGTTTTTAGATACTGACACAATACAATGAGTTTAAAATTGATTGGATTTTGTAGATTTACTTCAGGTTAAGACATGAAGGGAACTAATCTGTCTCAACAAACGCTAAGACCAACTGTTATGGCAACTATATGTTCAAGACCCAAACTCATCAGAGTGACTTTATACCAGGTCAGGAAGTTGGGTCAAAATAGCTTTGGGAAACACAGCTTTGGTCGTTGTTACCAAAAGACCAAACAGGAGCCAATCTGACAGGAATTTATTTGACTTGTGTGACGTAAAGCGGCTTAAGTCAGGGCCTTACAATGGCAACCCAGTGGGACCGGACCCCAAAAGACGTCTAATCTGCTAATCCACTGTGTTTTCATGTGGCGGGACCATTTGTCAACCGGCCCCTGTACATTTGACATGAATTGGCCCCGGACCCCAGCCATGTTTGGGACCCCCTCCTCTGGTTCTCCGGGTCTCTGAGGAGATGTCTGCATTCCTCCGCTAATGAGCCAGCCCCCTCCGCCCTCACCTTCACTAATCCTGCTGTCAGATGGGATATTGTTCGCCGTGCATCCGTGCCATTTGGAATCAGAATCGGCATGCGCGTCTCCATGCACCTGCTGTTGGAGACAGAGGCTTCGGGAAATGCAGAGCTGAACTTCGGAGAACTTCGTTGAACCGGTGTTATGGATTTGTTGGGGAATGTGTCCTCAGTGTATATATCAACTGGTGGTGGTAATGGGGAGGTTGAGGCAGATGGTTCTTTTGTTGCGGTGGAGATGACTGGCCGGAGAGGTGGTTGACAGAGAGGCAATAAACTCATCCAATCAAGTGAAATCTGTATAAACCACACCAATGGATCTATTAAAATAACTGGACAGGGTAGCTTTAACCTGTCATGAGTTGGCCCTAGTGGTCACTTCATTGGTACTGCAGCGAAAATATCCTCAGCAGCCCAGAGAGCATTTTTCCCATAGTGCACAATGTAAAAACAAAGTTCTTGTGTTCGGCTTAGAGAGCACCTACAGCTGTCATGAAGGTTGGATTTTGTGGCGATTGTTACCTTTTTTCAGATCTTAACTTTTTTAGGTTCAAAATCCTTCTGTTTTCTCTCTCCGCTCCACTCTGGCAACTCTCGCTTTGACCAATCAGAGCGGTCACATGGTACACAAGCCCACGTCACTTCCAAGCCACATCCACAGGTGATCTAGTCGCTAAAGGCTAAACTGGCGAGTGCCATTTTGTCGGCCCAGGGCTTAACCACACTCCGCTATTCACCTTATTCCGGAAGTCGTACGCGCCACCATCTTTTTCCGTTGTAGTTGTAGGCGAGCGCAACAGAAAATAAGTTCTACATGGACTAAAAAGCAATTTTCTAGCCCAGGAAATTGTTTTGTTGCTGACTTGTTTTTGCATATGTACATTAAACATTTTAGACAAATCAATCTACTTTCTATAATGTTTAAGCGAAAGACTTTTCCCTCGATTGCCATTTGCGCGAAACACCGTTAGTGTCAAACCGGAAGTCCCTTTACCATAAGAGTGCGGATCATAAACATAAATAGAGGCAAAAGTGGGCGGGGCGGAATAAGGTGAACAGAGATACGGATCAAATGTTGTAAATATTATCTGGAAAACCCTCTATCTTGTTATATGGATGTGTGTGAGACTCAAAGAGGTCAAGCTAAATGTCTTGCCCAAGTGCAGTACTGGCAGTAGGGATTGACCTGCCAACTTTTAGGATAATGAGCAATCATCTTTACCCATTGAACTACACTGCGTTCTCTGTGTGTGTCCTTATGACCTGTGCTTTTATGGTTTCAGTCTTCCCTTTGTCTCTCTTATTTCCTGTGTAATGCATATATGTTTCAACAAGGCAAGTAGCTAAACAGTGGATGAAAAATTTAGTAAAACGGTGTTTTTACAGCACCTCCACATCTAACAATTGCATAACTCCCTTATGCAATGCTCCTTACCAATGAAATTCTTCAAATTCATTGTAAATTTCCTAATTAATCCCAGACTAATTATCTGTTTTGGTTTTTGTTTAGTCTGCAAAGTGAGAATCGCCAGTTGGCAACAACACACAAGGCTCTGGCACCAGTGGGATTTTTTTCTAAACATGCAACAGCTGTGAACATTAAAAGCCATAGACACTGTTCCTCCAGACCACATCCCGTAATACTTCTGTAATCTTAATTCTCAGTTTAAACTTGATCTAACCACAGCTGCCAGACAGTTGTCACTCCGTTGATGTATCAGCAAAACTAATAAAAGAACCATTGTATTTGAGATTTTGAGAACTTGGGTGGCAAATAGGACAAATTATTATCACTTCATCCATCAAGGGGGAAGCAGAAAACGTTTTTAGAATTAGCTCTGAGTGGGTGTCTTGATAAGATAAGGTCACCAAACCCATTAATCACTCGGTGTTCAATGGAAATGTGATCCTTAACCCGATGGAGCTTATCCTCTTTGTATTTGCTCGCACTATGGCAGCTCACTTTGGGAACTTCTCAGCTTGCCATGACCTCTTTAGACTAAGCCACATGATTGTCCCAACTCAAGAGGTTAGCGTAGTGATTTTCTGCTTATTCTTTTCCTTGCAAATTTTGGAAGTTGCAGCTTGCTTTCATTTATTTTTTTTGCTACAACACAAGACATTATATAGGTTTTGAGGTTAATTTAGGCATATAGTCACTTCTTTTGCTCTTAAAATTCGCCAACCCTGGTTCATATCTTGAGCCATTCACTTGGTGGTGGTGAAGTGGGTCCATAACCTTTTCCCACCTCCCCCAATAATATACATATGACTTTTTTAGCTTTAACCATGCTACACTGTTGTAGATGCAGTCGGTATCTGAGGGAACGTCCACAAACGAACCTCTGTGGGGGAAACAATCCAATAATTTAATATTAATAGATATCAGCAGCTCTGGAGGCCATGCTATAAATGAATGAATATGCTTATTTGGTTGAATAAAAGAAAATAATAATATATAAAACACATTTTCCAACTGGTTGCAACCAAAAAGGATTGGACTGAAGCAGCTTGCGTATATAAGCCCATGCTAGTGCTGCTTGCGGTATTTTAACATCCACAGAGCTATCCATTTACTTCTGTAAGGCAATGCCAGGTCAATAACCTCTTAAGACTCAATTGTGACTTGAATTGGCTATGCTTAAAATAAACACAATAATTAAAATATATTAGAAAAGTTAAACTTTTTGAATCAATGGAGAGTTTCCCCCACGACAGACCACGCCCTCCTAATGTGATCGTCGATGTAAACCCTCATTCGTCCTGGTGTGGTCCATCGTAGAAAGGGTTTCAGGGGTTGTCATCTGGACGCTGTTTGAAGATCGAGACGTTTCGGAGTCACTCCTCCCTGGGGGCAGGACTCTCACTACTTAGAGTAGCATATAAGCCTGAGTTCCCAGACCAGCTCTCTGATTGACAATGACTTTTGGATAAAAGTCGAAACGTCTCGATCTTCAAACAGCGTCCGGACAACCCCTGAAACCCTTTCTACGATACTCCTAATGTAATGCGTTGCTAACTGTATCTACATCCTCATCAAAAACGTACCTGGAGCTGTGTTTCATTTTATTTACATGCATTTGTGTAACCTGCATATTTAGTCCTTCTTCAGACCTCAGGATGCTTGCCTTTGACAGGTCTTTGTTGGCATATTATAACACATGGCGCGCTCTTCTCTGTTCATACCAGTGCTCTTATTCAACCCTCCCTAATAGAGTTTAGATCAAGGCCAAAAAATTCAGCACGGCCCAAGTGCACACTGTCTGGACCTGACTCTAAGATAGCAGTAGTAGTAGTTCAAAAGGCCCTAATAACAGCTTACATCATACAAGACATTTACAGTTTTACTTTTTTTTTTTTTGCCGTTGTAAGAACTCTGGTGCTGGTCTTGGGGTATTACATCACAGCTCTTTGTTCTTTTCGGGGATGGGACAGTACTTGATCAGTAAAGAATGTGCTTAATGCAAAATCGATTTCTTTGAAAACACGTTTGAGAGTTTAAACTGTCACCAGTGGCGTGACTTCAAATGAAAACAAGAACATGTGCGTGAAAAATTAAAAATAGACCCGGCTTGTTTCAATACGTTTGAAAGGATTACAAAGAAACATTATAACGTGGAATCTAACTGTTAAATAGAATAGGGGTTGTGTCATTAAAACAGACAATGAGTTAAGGATTCAAGATTTTAGACCGTCTGAAACATCTTAGCTACCTTTGTTCTCACAGGGTCTATCTTAGAGTTAGGGCACTAGTTCACTATTTGGACTATTTATTGGCCGTTTTTGACCCTGTAGTGAAAATCCCTTGCCTCCTGTATCTCCTGTCTTCTGTATTTGACCCATCCTTAATCCTTATCCCATCCTCATCCCATACAATCTCCACAGACTGTGAAGACCAGGCTGCTGGACAGTGAGGAGACTTTTGTTCTAATGACTGTTACTCACCTCCTCACACTGCCCTGAAACACTATCTGCTGACTCTACCAGACAAATCCTCCTCCACAAAGGTGACTAAAAAGCACAGTGACAGTGTTTCTGCTGCTGAATGTGAATTTCCTTCGGGATCAAGAAAGTTATCTATCAATCTGTTTATATACAGTGCCTCTCGAAAGTATTCGGCCCCCTTGAACTTTGCAACCTTTTGCCACATTTCAGGCTTCAAACATAAAGATATAAAACTGTAATTTTTTGTGAAGAATCAACAACAAGTGGGACACAATCATGAAGTGGAACGAAATTTATTGGATATTTCAAACTTTTTTAACAAATAAAAAACTGAAAAATTGGGCGTGCAAAATTATTCAGCCCCTTTACTTTCAGTGCAGCAAACTCTCTCCAGAAGTTCAGTGAGGATCTCTGAATGATCCAATGTTGACCTAAATGACTAATGACGATAAGTGGTGATGATAAATCCACCTGTGTGTAATCAAGTCTCCGTATAAATGCATCTGCACTGTGATAGTCTCAGAGGTCCGTTTAAAGCGCAGAGAGCATCATGAAGAACAAGGAACACACCAGGCAGGTCCGAGATACTGTTGTGGAGAAGTTTAAAGCCGGATTTGGATAAGATTTCCCAAGCTTTAAACATCCCAAGGAGCACTGTGCAAGCGATAATATTGAAATGGAAGGAGTATCAGACCACTACAAATCTACCAAGACCTGGCCGTCCCTCTAAACTTTCAGCTCATACAAGGAGAAGACTGATCAGAGATGCAGCCAAGAGGCCCATGATCACTCTGGATGAACTGCAGAGATCTACAGCTAAGGTGGGAGACTCTGTCCATAGGACAACAATCAGTCGTATACTGCACAAATCTGGCCTTCATTGAAGAGTGGCAAGAAGAAAGCCATTTCTTAAAGATATCCATAAAAAGTGCCGTTTAAAGTTTAAAGTGGCCACAAGCCACCTGGGAGACACACCAAACATGTGGAAGAAGGTGCTCTGGTCAGACAATGCAAAACGCGTTATGTTCGGGTAAAAGCAACACAGCTCATCACCCTCAACACACCATCCCCACTGTCAAACATGGTGGTGACAGCATCATGGTTTGGGCCTGCTTTTCTTCAGCAGGGACAGGGAAGATGGTTAAAATTGATGGGAAGATGGATGGAGCCAAATACAGGACCATTCTGGAAGAAAACCAGATGGAGTCTGCAAAAACCTGAGACTGGGACGGAGATTTGTCTTCCAACAAGACAATGATCCAAGACATAAAGCAAAATCTACAATGGAATGGTTCACAAATAAACATATCCAGGTGTTAGAATGGCCAAGTCAAAGTCCAGACCTGAATCCAATCGAGAATCTGTGGAAAGAACTGAAAACTGTTGTTCACAAATGCTTTCACTGAGCTCGAGCTGTTTTGCAAGGAGGAATGGGCAAAAATTTCAGTCTCTCGATGTGTAAAACTGATAGAGACATACCCCAAGCGACTTACAGCTGTAATCGCAGCAAAAGGTGGCGCTACAAAGTATTAACTTAAAGGGGCTGAATAATTTTGCACGCCCAATTTTTCAGTTTTTTATTTGTTAAAAAAGTTTGAAAAATCCAATAAATTTCGTTCCACTTCATGATTGTGTCCCACTTGTTGTTGATTTTCACAAAAAATTACAGTTTTATATCTTTATGTTTGAAGCCTGAAATGTGGCAAAAGGTCGCAAAGTTCAAGGGGGCCGAATACTTTCGCAAGGCACTGTATCTATCTAAAAGGACCCTCTTGCTGTGAGATGTGACCACTAGCCACTCAACATAAACTATACAACATAAAAATGTATAACTGTGTGTAAAACTGTCTAAGCTTTATGTTTTTTCAACAAGCACATATATTTTCATTGTATCTTACATAAGCAGTTTAAGATCCAAATTCACTCGGGAGTATATTTTATGTGTTTCATAACCCATAACGCACAATGTTTTCAATAAATCCAGGCATATCATTTGTAGAGTAGAAACTAAGCATGAATCATCTTAAACAGGTACATTTTTGTGTAATCTCAGCAGCTGTCCACCTCACTTCCAGCTCTTGACTGTTTCGCCATCAGGCTGTAAATCGGGATGCATTCTTGAGTGAAAGTTGTGGCTTAGTTAATGCCAGGCACTTCTTCCTGTTTGCGGACTGTGCCAAGGTCCAAATGTCCAACAATGGAGTCCAGGGTCAGCTCTTAATGCAGTTCTTTAATGGGATTTGTGCAAAGGCAGGATGCATGCGGTTACCTTTCCACATCACTTTCCTTCCTTTAGCTTTGTTTTTGTATAAATACAAGAAGGATTTGTTATTTGTACCGGTCCAGAGGGGGGTGAATGGAACAAGAAATGCCAGGTACAATGTATGGGAAGAAACAGCACAAGTCAGTTTAATACTGTCCACTCCATCTGGCATAAAATTCTGCCAAATCACAGACAACTCATTTGCTATACAGACCCCTGACATAATCGCTCAGTCAGCCAAGACCAAATGATTTTGCACTACTTTATAAAGAAGCGTGGAACTGCATCCTGTCCACATGATTTCAGATGGACGGAATTGACAGGCAAATTAACCAATCAGAGAAATGCATAGTCAGTCTGAGTCAAAACAAACATGACGAGTAAATAAGAAAGAAAGAAAACAATACCACAAATGACTGAGAAACAGTTCTGCAGAATCAACAAACAAATCACTAAACTGTGTAAAACTGTTCAAAGTTTAGTTTTGAACGGTACAAGCATATTTCAGAGTCACGTGCTACAAATTAAAAGATTGGAACGTCTGAAAACTACTGCTGCATTTAAACAGAAAGTAGGGAAAGTAGAAATGACTGGCAGGTGCCAAATGGGGTGTAAAACAATCGCCGAAAGTAGCTCAGTTTGTTTGTTAGTTTTCTATCTGTCTCCCAGAATCGAAAACCTCAAATAATAATGTCACAATAACACATTTTAAAGGGTGGTTTATTGTAAATGAAAATATTGCGAGAAACGATAATATGGAAACTACTTAATGCCACTGACGCAAGAATCCAGGTAAACCCTTTTCTAAATGAACATAACATTAACAACAAAAAAACACAACAAAACAGCAACAAAATGAAAAATGAAACAAACAAGATAATTATGAAATCATCTACTGCTCAAATGTACATGCAATATAAGAAAAATAAGAAAAGGTTTTGTATTATTGTAAAGAAAATATACAAGCGATAAATATTGAGGCCCAAAAATATTGTCACATCTATCATATATTGAACAATAAGTCAATATAGTAATTATTTTTGACTGACCTACCTCAACATATCTCTAAAGTCATGACAATACGATGTTTTGCTGAGTTGTTTTTTACTGATTGCCCGTTTGCCCGTGTTGCAGGTGTTTGGAGAGACAGAACCCGTGCGGATGACTTCAGAGGGCTCAGACTGCAGGTGTAAGTGCATCATGCGGCCCCTGTCCCGGGACGCGTGCGTGCGTCTGAAGAGCGGGTCGGTGCGCGTGGAGGACTTCTACACGGTGGAGACGGTCAGCTCCGGATCGGACTGTAAATGCTCCTGTACCGCGCCCCCCTCCTCCCTCAACCCCTGCGAGAACGAGTGGAAGATGGACCGGCTCAAGAAGCAGGCGCCCGAGCTACTCAAGGTCAGGCAGTGAGATCGAAAGAGCGCGCAAGGTCATGGCGGAAACGACGTCCGCGCAATCGCTCACTCGTACAGGCTGGTTCCACGGCAAGGGCCTGAGGGTTTTCTGCCCATAGACTGTAGACATAGAAATCTAGACTGTGTTGTTGAGTTGTATTTAGCTTTGTTCACACTTGTTTCATTACTATTTACAACTGAGCCTCACAAAATAGAACAAGTTTCAAATCGTCCAGTTTTGTTACTTTATAGGTAGAGCTCTGGACGTCTCCTGGCTGTTTTTAAGTCTATAAATCATCATCAAACTCGTTCTTATGATGATTTATGGACATTTTGGTGCAAGCTATTGTCCCCAAGGTAATTCCCGCTAATACAAATCCAAATGAAGGATGGCCTGACTAATAGAAAGTATTGTGTAGTTTTCAATTCATGCATTATATTACATTCTAAAACATGAGGGGGCAAAGCAGACGTTCTCAAGAGCATGTTTGAAAGTCAAAAGCAATAAAAAGGTTACATAAAAAGTGTCCTTCAAGAAGGCGCAACGCATTCACTCTGAAAACCTTTATCTAGTTCCCATAACTTAAAATCACTTTGTCACAGTAGAACCACCAAATTCTTTTTGCATGAGAGTATTTATTTCAAAGGTCAAAGATCAAGGTCAAATAAATGTATATAGCACATTAAAACACAATGTAGGTACAAAAAGAAATATCTATCTCTGCTTGGATTAAAAGCCAGTGCAAAAAAATGAGTTTTTAGTAATGAATTGAAGAGAGTTCCATAGTTTAGGAACAGCATCAGAAAAAGCTCTTGTCTCCTGTAGAAGACCTGGGACAGTCCAGGAGCAGCTGTTCGGCCGAGCTCAGTGCTCTGCTCGGAGCGTGCAAAACAAGCATTTCAGATAAATAAGAAGGGGCTAGTTGTTTAGAGACTTATAAACAAACAATCTTAAACTGCATCCTGAAGAAAACAGGTAACCAGTGGAGCGAGGACAGCTCGGGGAATGTGGTCCCTGCCTCTCGTCCCACTGGGCAGGCGCCCTGCTGCATTTTGGACCAGCTGTAGTCTGCACTGAGGACTGGTCCAGGCCAAAGTACAGTGAGTTACAACAGTTCAGGCCTGACGTTATCAATGTGTTAATGACTTTTTCCAATTTTTTTTTATTTTTATTTTTTTATTTATTTATTTTTGGTCGGGACAGTGTATGTTAATGAACATACATGATATACATGCTGTAAACACACCAGATTGTAGCCTTGGGCTAATTTCCATCTGTTGTCCCGCATTCACTCTCATTCATTCACACACAGACAGACAAGGACAAACAACCATTCACTCTCACATTCATCCACTACGGGCAATTTAGAGTTCTCAATTAACCTACACAGTCATGTCTTTGGACGGTGGGAGGAAGCCGGAGAACCCGGAGAGAACCCACGGTAACACGGGGAGGACATGCAGACTCCACCCAGAGAGATCGTGTGATGTTGGTCTGGTCCGGGATTCGAACCCACGATCTCCTTATTGGGAGGCAGAAGCTCTAACCGCTCTGCCACCGTGCAGATTTGGTTCAGGGGCAAATAATACTTAGACTTAGACTTAGACTTAGACAAGAGTTTAAGTTGGAAAATGCTAGTTTTCACCACTGAACTGATCTGTTTGTCAAGTTTAAAGTTATTATCAAGAAAAACACCAAGACTTTTCACAACAGGAGAAGATGAAAACTTTGTAAATTATGGCAATCATCAAATATTACAATTTCCAGTCTTTTTGTCTTTCAGATTTAGAAAATTCAGTTCTTAACTTCATTTATGCATTTGTGACGTGTTCCAACTGAGCCTGATTTTGTATTGAGAGGCAAATAAATTTGCACATCATCAGCAAAACAGTGGAAGAACATATTATATTTCTTGAAAATCGATCCCAGAGGCAACGTATATGATGAAAACAAAAGCAGGCCAAGAATCGAGCCTTGAGGCACACCACTCGTCAGGGGGCTCTTTCTGAATAAAAAGGGACAAGGTTGACTGAGAAATATCTTTCAGACATGTATGACTGGAACCATTTAAGAGCTGTGCCTTTTATGCCAGCACATGACTCGAGGCAGGACAATAGAACTTTGTGGTCCACTGTGTCAAATGCTGCTGTCAAATCTAAAAGCTGCAGCATGGTGTATTATGCTGGTGCATGGTAAGAATTATATTAGCAAATGTAATGTCTATAACAAGAATCTAAAGATCCCAATTATGGTTATAATTATTGGTGTTTTGTACTGACAGAATTCAGAGTCTAAAATTATGAGTTGGACGTTAATCAAAAGTTAGTCTAAGGCCTAAATTTGTCTTGTTTGTGATTTTTTTTTTTTTTAGTAATGATTCAAATGGATCTAGTTTCAATATCTTATATATATTCATAAAATTCATCTATTCATTCATTTTTTTTTTAAATCTTGTACTTTTGACAAGACTAATAATATGAAGATGAAACTTAATTCAACTTATCATAGGAATTCACATTTTCTCATTTTGTGCACTTGGAGGGAAATTGTGATATTTGATTTTCCATGACCATATTATCTTCGTAAACAGCTAAATTTACTCATTAGTTTGCAAAATCAACCGAAACCAGTTTGAGAATTCTTGACCAAAGTCACAAGTCCACATCTTTGTTGACCTCTCACCTAATTATTTAATTGTATCATGACTTAACACTTCCGGTCATAGGACAAACACATCTTGAAATTGTATTGTGCCAAATTGAATCATTACCATTTTATACCGACCGGCAGATTTTCCTAATTCTATCTACAAATAGACGGCATGTGTCTTGGGAGACTGGCCCTGATGACACATTTAGGGTGGAGGCCATGTTTTCAGAGCACTGTACAATTAGAGACAAACCGAAGCCAGTGTTTCATTTGTATTTAAGTAGGTTCTTTTGATTAAGTTCGACAAAACACAGGTGCATGAACAGATTTTTAATGGGATTGGTGGATTACATTTAACTCATATTCTTAAAATGACTATGACAAGTTGAACCACTCATGTAACTAAAATACAGGTAAACTAAATATTTTAAAAGTTTTGCAAAAAAAAAAAAAATTACACATGTTGTTATGTCACTTCCTGATTGTAAATGATGACATCACTTGTATGCTGGGCTAAAACTTAGCTAATGTCACAGATTTTTTTTTTATTTGACAAATTGAAATATATTTACACCTTTATTTTGTTTAATTAATGTTTAAAGCAGAGGGGGGCAAACTAAGGCCCGGGGGCCACATGCGGCCCTTTTGGCATTTTGATCCGGCCCGCAAAGCATTAAATAAAAAATTGTATGAGTTAGATGTGGTGCATTTGTCATTTTATAGTTTCCTGAGCAGCTGCTTGTTCATTAAAAATCAGTTTTGAGAACAGCCACCACTAGAATAACACCAAACTTTGATGCATTGGATAAAAGGAGTGATCAACTGCACTGTTTCCACTAAATAAAGGTAATGATTTTTGCTATTCTGTAGTAATTTTTTGTGTATTTTAGGCATTAAGTCTATGTGTAGTAGCGCGTGTAAAATGGTCCGGCCCCCAGGCAAGTGTAAAAATCCAATGTGGCCCTTGCGTCAAAATAATTGCCCACCCCTGGTTTAAAGTATCAAAAGAAGTTGTTTATTGAGTCTCCCTAGTGTGATGTCATCAATTTGTTTTTACTTCCTGTAATTTTCAACAGATTTTTCACCTTTTCTCCACAAACTTCTACTTGACTGCAGTAAAACTAGAATTGTTATGTACAATAGGTATTAATGCACCAAATAAAATCCAAATTAGAAAATCGTTCAAACCTGTCATACGCACTTTAAACATACATACAGGCCATCTCATTTCAAAAGCCGGTGAGTTACTTTTCTGTTCAGTCCACTCTGCTGGCTCCAGGAGCTTCAGAGACCTATTAGTGGTTTATAAAGTCGATGTCAGAAGTCAGTGTTTGTTTTTACTGCTAAGTGTTTCTGCAAATGTACATGATGTCTATGTTGAACAGGTCAGACAGGAGGCCAAGCACAGTCAGGAGGATTTCTGGTAGTTACTTTCATTTCTACATTTGTATGTATATGTATTTAGAGTGATGTATATTTGAGTAATTCATTCATTCATTTTCTACCGCTTATTCCTGTTAGGGGTCGCGGGTGACTGGAGCCTATCCCAGTGACTTTGGGCCTTAGGCGGGGTACACCCTGGACAGTGGCCAACTCGTCGCAGGGCTAACACAGAGATCAAGATCAACTTGAGAGAGAGAGACAGACAAGGACAGACAACCATTCACTCTCACATTCATTCACTAGGGACAATTTAGAGTATTCAATTAACCTACACAGTCATGTCTTTGGACGGTGGGAGGAGCCGGAGAACCTGGAGAGAACCCACGGTAACACGGGGAGGACATGCAGACTCCACTCCACGTGTGATGTTAGGGTGGTTCAGAATTCGGAACCACGATGTTGGGGTGGTCTGGGATTCGAACCCACGATCTCCTTATTGAGAGGCAGGAGCGCTAGCCGCTCTGCCACCCCTATTTGAGTATTTCATTTTGTATAAATGAAAAAAAAGCTGCACCTGTACATAGAGGAGGGTGCGTTTTTTAGCTCGGAAGTCGTTTTAGGGCAATATTTTGATTTAAAATGTCCAACATATAACAATGATCCACGGGTGTGTAAATTAGAACTATGCAGGTTTATGAGAGCGCTAATAAAATATATATTATCGTGTATTGGTTGAGGTTAAGTTGAGGTTGAGTTTAGGTTTAGTTGAGGTTTAGTTTGATTTGTGGTTGAGTTTAGGTTGAGTTTGAGTTAGTTTGAGGCTGAGTTTGAGGTTGAGTTTGAGGTTGAGTTTGAGGTTGTGTTTAGGTTGTGTTTAGGTTGAGTTTACGTTGAGTTTAGGTTAGTTTGAGGTTGAGTTTGAGGTTGAGTTTAGGTTGAGTTTGAGTTAGTTTGAGGTTGAGTTTGAGGTTAAGTTGAGTTTGAGTTGAAGTTGAGTTTAGGTTGAGTTTGAGGTTGAGTTTAGGTTGAATTCAAGTTAGTTTGAGGTTGAGTTTGAGTTAGTTTGAGGTTGAGTTTGAATTAGTTTGAGGTTGAGTTTGAGGTTGAGTTTAGGTTGAGTTTGAGTTAGTTTGAGGTTGAGTTTGAGTTAGTTTGAGGTTGAGTTTGAGGTTGAGTTTAGGTTGAGTTTGAGTTAGTTTGAGGTTGAGTTTGAGTTAGTTTGAGGTTGAGTTTAGGTTGAGTTTACGTTGAGTTTAGGTTAGTTTGAGGTTGAGTTTGAGGTTGAGTTTAGGTTGAGTTTAGGTTAGTTTGAGGTTGAGTTTGAGGTTGAGTTTAGGTTGAGTTTGAGTTAGTTTGAGGTTGAGTTTAGGTTGAGTTTAGGTTAGTTTGAGGTTGAGATTGAGGTTGAGTTTGAGTTAGTTTGAGGTTGAGTTTGAATTAGTTTGAGGTTGAGTTTGAGGTTGAGTTTAGGTTGAGTTTGAGTTAGTTTGAGGTTGAGTTTGAGTTAGTTTGAGGTTGAGTTTGAATTAGTTTGAGGTTGAGTTTAGGTTGAGTTTATGTTAGTTTGAGGTTGAGTTTGAGGTTGAGTTTAGGTTGAATTCGAGTTAGTTTGAGGTTGAGTTTGAGTTAGTTTGAGGTTGAGTTTGAGTTAAATCAAATCAAATCAATTTATTTTTATAATGCCCAAAATCACAACAACAGTTGCCTCGATGGGCCACAGGTAAAAGCAGTTCAGATAACTGTCCCAGAATGCCCCTGTCCTTTGACCCTCCTTCGCGGCGAGGAAAAACTACAAAAAACCCCATGGGAAAAAGTAGAAACCTCGGGGAGAACCACAGTGAAGGAGAGATCCTACTTTTACGGACGGACAGGCTGCAGATGAACTAGGACTGACATCCACTTGGACTGAACCAGGACCACTCAAGAGGGAGGTGGCTTTAAAGAGTTCCTCCAGGCGGACGAGGAGCAGTCCACCAGTGTAGAGAGATCCTCCAGCAGGAGAGGAGCTACAGTTCATCTAAAGTAGAAGGAGTTCGTCCAGGCAGACGAGGTATGGCTAATCCAGGCGGGTGGTTAGTTTGAGGTTGAGTTTGAGGTTAAGTTGAATTTGAGTTGAGTTTGAGGTTGAGTTTAGGTTGAGTTTGAGGTTAAGTTGAGTTTGCGTTCAGTTTGAGATTAGGTTGACTTGAGTTTGTTTTAGTTTCAACCTGGTTTTGTACACGTCTAGTATTTCATACATTTCAGTAGTGCAGTATAGTTCTGTACATATGGTCTCAGTAGTTTCAATATGTAGCATTGCAGTATAAATTATGATGATATAAAGACTCGTACACACAAACCACGTAATGAAAGGTTTATGAGCGCGCTAATAAAAATATATTGAGATAGTGTTCAATCATTCATGGTTCAATAATGATTTTAAGATGTTCGCTTAAATCATACGGGCATTTCAACTCTGGCTTAACTCGGAAGACGTCATTAAAATGTATTAGATGTATGTTCTTTACCTGCAGCGTCTCCAGTAGGACACGTCGGCTCACCTTCTCTCATGCAAACGCCGTGTTTTTTCATTATCCACAGCAGAAGAAGCACCATGTGGGACCCGAGCTGCTTCCAGATGTGCTGCTTTAGGCTCCGCGAACAGAGCACGTGTATTTACGACGCAAACCCAAGGCAACTGGTACATTAGACGAACTCAGAGTGACCCCGAGCGTCTGGGTCAATACAGTGGAAGTAAATGGAAGCAAATGTTTGGTCAAGTGTCTGGAAATAGTTCTGGTTTAGTCCTGGTTAAGTTTTAGTTACTGTCTGTTTGATTCTTGGTCAGTTCTGAGGTTAGATGTGGTTTTGTTTACTCTCGGTCTGGTTCGGATTTTCAGTCCTTGTTAAGACCTGATTTAATTCTGGTTGTATACAGTGAGGTCTGGTTTAGCGTTGGTTTAGATCTGTTCTGGTTTTGTCTTAATCTGGACCTTGTTAAATCCTAGATTGCAGACTTTGTCAAGTTTTTCTGTTCTGTTTGTTACATTTTATTCATTTTTTTGTTGAGTTTAGTTGAGACGAGAGCCCGTTGGAGGTTTGGTGCAGATCTGGTTTAATACTTTTTTGATACTTTTGAATTTGAAAACAAGGGCATGACCAGCTTGAGCTTCTGCCTACACCTAATCATGGACTAATTTTGTTATTTTGATTTTGTTGTTTAGTTTAAAGTTATTGACCGAAACGATAAAATGATGAGTGGTATTGTTTTCGTCAGGTTTGTCCTTGATTTAGATCTGTTTTTACCAGGTCTTCTTGGTTTACTTGCAATTTCGAGTGCGTTCACAATTTTCCTAATTTAGTCCTGTTTGATCTCGTTTTTAGTTTGATTTTTAGTTTGGTCTGGTTCAAATTTAGTGTCCCAGTTTAGTCGCAATATTTATTTGAACGCACTCTCATATTTAAAACCTGTTTTTGCTATTGGTTCAGTCTTCATTAGGGCTCCACATTAGTGCAACATATTGTAGACTTTGAGCTGCATTCTTGAGTGGACGTCAATAGAACCAAATGTTTAGGAAGTGCACTTAGGCTAATGCGGTTCCCGCTCGGGCAAACAGAGGCGGGTTAAGATGTCGGAGTGTTTGGGGTGCAGTGATTGATGCATGTTTTCCTTTTCTGTCTCCTCTTTCTCTTCCTGAACAGCTGCAGACCATGGTGGACCTGCTGGAGGGCACTCTGTACAGCATGGATCTGATGAAGGTCCACTCGTACATCAACAAAGTGGTGTCCCAGATGAACACGCTGGAGGAGGTAAGGATTGTCTGTGGAATGACAAATAAGGCATTGATTTAGTCCCGTTCTAGTCGTGGTGGTCCAAAGTCCAAATAAAACGACTTGATTAAAGTTAACAGTCTAAATTTGAAAAAGGAAATTCCTATTATAATGTTCCATATTTCTTTACTGGTTGCTGGAGAAACTGTGGTTGCCAGCCGGCCCACTATTATCTGTATTGTTCATAAATATTGGACTGAGATTAACAAAGCGCTGCAGGCTGTTTTTGATGTTGCCCTTCACTTGAGAAGTATGCATTTGGGCCCCAAAACTGCCGTGGACACAATAAATGGATACCTTTGGAGTATACTCTTGGCAGCAGGAAAGAAGGTAATTACGAAAAAATGGGCGACACAAATTGCACCAAAAATCAAGGAATAGAGGGATGGAAAAAAAAAAAACATTCAGACTTGACAACTTTAATAAACTTTAGACAGTTGACGTCGATGTAATCCCTCATTCGTCCAGGCGTGTTTCCTCGTAGAAAAGGTTTCAGGGGTTGTCATCCAGACGCTGTTTGAAGATCGAGACGTTTCGACTTCTATCCCGAAGTCATTGTCAATCAGAGAGCTGGTCTGGGAACTCTGGCTTATTTAGACAGTTGACTGAAAATATGCTTAACTTCTTATTCAATTCATTCTCTATGGGAATTAAGCTTAGTGACAGGAATACCCATTTGTTAACACAGGTTTTCTCTCTCTGAGGTATTTACACTCTATGTGAAAGGTCTTAACTTGCTGCCAGTGATTAGCCATTCGTAACTCACTCTCGCTTTGTGTAAGTTAATTATTAATTTATTTTAGACTCAGCTAATTCCCCATAGAGAATTAATGGAGCAGGAAGTGAAGCTCCGCACTTTTAAGGCAACCGGAACTATGTGGTATTGTGGATTACTAAGCCTCTCTCTCTCTGTGTTGTTTCTGTTCTATAAATAAAATAAAAATAAATCACGCTTCATATTTCTCTACTGCTAATACTGCTAAATACTAAATCTCTTCTTTATATATGCGCACACTGCTACTTTGACTTTTTGGTATAGTGGCACTTCTAGTATAGTAAAGGTTTACAAAGTGATTCAGCATTCTACAATACACAAAATAAAAAATAAAAATAGTTAGATTTAGTTACAGTAAAGATGATAAACAGAAAATAGGCAGGGAAAGCAGAGAGACAGAGATCAGACAATTAAATAAAGAAATGAAAACAAGAACAGTTAAAGGTTACATAGGTACAAAGTGAAAAAAGTTGCTTCTAAACTATTATAAAAAATACTAAAAGAATTGCATGTATTTATTGTGTTTTGTAAAATACTTTTGTAGAGTTTTGTATTGCATAATTGTTGTTTCTCTTTTAGACAATCAAGACTAATCTGACCCGGGAGAATGAGTTTGTGCGTGACAGCATGCAGAGTCTGACCAACCAGTTCAAACGATATGAGAACTACTCCAACATCATGATGAGCATCAAGAAGGAGCTGTCCGGCCTCAGTCTGCAGCTGCTGCAGAAGGACGAGAACAAGGCACAGGTCAGACACCGTTCAGTTAAATCATACATGGCCAACAGATAAACATTTGGAGACATGTGTTTTAGAACTGTCATATTACCCATAAATATTGGACTGCAATCAATGTAGCACTATTTACTCTCTTTATTGCCGTCCCACTGGATTTTAGAACTATGTATCTGGGCCTCAAAACTCCAGCCATGGACACTATAAATGGATACCTTTGGAGTATTCTTTTGGCTACAGGGAAGAAGGCCATCACAAAAAAAAAAATGGAGGACACAAACTGAACCAATAACAAAGGACAGGACGGACATAGAAATCGAAATTAGCAAAATGGAAAAAATTATGTACGAACTTTACTTGAAAATTGACAAATTCTACAAACTTAAACTAAATGGGAAGGTTTTGTTGGACGATGTGTGCTTTAACTTAATCGTATGTCGCTTCTTGCGTTTAATTGTTTTGCTTTCTCTCTGTGTCGTGTTCAATGTTCTGTGTCTGTTTTGTTTTGTAAATTTAAAAACTGAAGAAAAAAAAGATAAATAAGAAATGCAAAATGACTTAACATTATATGACAGCTTTGGTTCTCATACAGTTCAAATCATTTTGTTTATTTTATTGTGACCTTTGTGTTGACCTTTCAAAAGTCAACCTTCCCACAACCAACTTTGAGACTCCTCACTGTTTATCTTTTCAACCCTGGGATTGTTAGTTTTTCTTCAAGTATGCCTAAAATAGTTGAATTTAAAAAAGTCATGTTTGCACTGACTATTTATAAACCAACCAAACATGGCAGTAAAACAGACCAATTTGGAGATATATTTGGACATTTAGGAACTTTTACAAACCACTGTGTACACAAAATAACCCATCATTTAATTCAATCAAACCTGACATGACCTTAAACAAGACACATTTTTGTTCCAGGACACTAACGAAGAGAAATCCAAGGACGCTCTGAAGCTAACGAACAAAAAGGTCCCGGCAGCAAAACCTCCTCCGAAACCGCCCAAAGACAAGGCCCTAAAGCCCAAGAAGGACACGATCAAACCAGTCAAGGCGGTTAAACCCGACCCCACGGCCAAAAGCAAGGTCGGACACCAGCCCGGAGTCGTCCGAGGCATCACCTACTACAAGGCCACCAAGACTGACGAGGACGAGCGCAGAGAAGGTGAGAGCGCCTCCAAGTGATGCCGCAATTGTGATAATGAATATTTATGAACGTAATATTGCAATATTATGAACGTACACAGCAATAAAATTATATCCATCCAAGCTTACAATGACTTGAATTTACAATTTTTAGAGTTTTTATCTTATTTGAGTAGATTTGACTCAGTGGGATTTAATGTCTCACGTAATGCAGAATATTTCACTGGTTTGAAGATATTTCTGCCTGATTATGTGATAATTTATCTTAAAATAAGAAAATAAATGTGCCAATGGGTTAAGTAAAATAATCTTAACTCACTGGCAGATAATTTGTCTTGAAATGAGAAAGTAATGTATTGAAACAAGTCAGAAACAGGTTGAAACAAGTAAAATAGGCTAGTTCCATCAAATAGAATAGAATTAGAATAATTGCTACAAAAAGAGCTGAAAAAATAAAAAACAATGGTCTGCAATGATATTTCTGATTAATTTGACAGACATTTCACATTTGTCAGATAATTAAACCTTAACTAATACTTTTAAAGGCATGTTTTAACACATTTCTGTTGAATGGACATAATTTTGTCTGAATATCGTTTTCGTGACACTCCAAAAAAATGTTGAGATGTTCATTTTCGTCAATACCACCCAGCTCTAACTTTTAATGGCATAGTTCTTATTGTGCCGGTTTTGGTTGCCATCTGATTGAAACCATTTTAAGTCTTGATTTAAAAATACATTGTAGATTTGTCCCAGTTTTGTTTTATACCAATTATGCGGTATTTTAGTCCTCGTTTGGAGTGGATCTGTTCCTGTATGAGAACAAATCCAGTTTAGTTCTAGCTCAGACCTGCACAGCAATTTTTTTTAATCTTGCCTAATTTAAAAATACTTGAATGTATCATTTAGACCTGGGTTTGAGTCGCTTTTACACGATGAGAAGTAATTGCTTTTGAGATGCAGAATATTTAATTGGTTTCAAGGTATCTCTGACTGACCCTGCAATAACTTCGCTCAAAATAAGTTTTAAAAAATGCCAATGATGTAAGTAAAATGATCTTAACCCACTGGCAGATAATTTGATTTAAAGAAGAAATGTTGTATTGAACAGACTGAAACAAGTAAAATAAGATACTTATATTAAAGAAATAGACTTAACTGATCTTAACTAGTCAAAACGTCTGAAATTAAGATTAATATCGTGAAATCAAGACTTTTTAACTCATCCAGAAATTTATTTTTTCATAGTGTGGTCTGATAGTCCCTGAAATTCAGTAAATATTATTTTATTGTGATCATAATATTCATCTACAGTTGTTTCTAAGCAGTGTAGACCTCCTTATCTGTGGACACATCTTGTTGCACATTACTTTACAATGTGCCAGTTATCACATCTCAAATCCGTCAACACTGGATTGTTTTTCCATTAGTAAGCAGGAAATCTTTTATTGACAAAATACATGCAGCTTGTATGGTATGCTGGATCAACAGTGCCATGCCATGCCCTTCAAATTCCTCAACTTCAAGCAGGAAGCACTTACAGGTTCCTCCACCGCCTTTGGGCCTATAGTTCTCCTGAATAGCTGGGATTGTCCACAGTCTTTTGAACATGGTGCTGTCAGGCTGCATGTTATGCCCCTGACGTGAACCTCAGGGGATCTTTGCACCTCTCCGAACTCTGAAAACATCTGGCTGCATTTCCATAATCCTCGGACAAGTGTGCGGAGACCCCTTTTATCGCAGCCGTCAGTCCTGCTCCCAACCTGCAGGTCAAGTCCAAAGTCTGGCTCGAGTTAAATGTGCCGCGGGATCGCAATTGTAAAATAGAGAAGCTGTGATTTGGAGGTCACTCTGCTCATTACAGCATACTACATGGATATGGAGAACATTTTAGTCCTACTTTTCTTGATAAAACTAAAAACATAATTACAACAAACACATCTAACTATATTTTGCCAGTATTTTATCATTCTAACGCCACAAAAAGGTCGAAGTCTCACCTGACAATCTAGTAATAAAAGGTAGCACGGCCAGTTTAAAAGTGCACTGTTAGAGGGTCTGCATTGTTTTTTTGAAATAGTAAAAGAAAATGTATTTCTGTTTACTGGACAAAAGTTGAAGTGCAATATGTTTTGACAGAAAAAGATCGCGATAAAGCATAATATTGTAACTTCTTTATGCCGCTGACACAATAATCCTAAAGCAGGAGAATCCCAGTGAACCCTTTTCTAAATATACAATATCATTTATTTATTTATTTCAAGCACAGTGCATGTAAATCAACATTTCTGTAAATATGCCAGAATTTGCCAAAAGGCTATTTATCATCTGTAAAAACATGATCTGCTACAAAGAAGAGACACTTGCTTTGTTACTTAGGACCTAAGGGACTTTACTTTTTCAAACCTCTACTGCTCAAATCTCATTGTAATACTAGAAATTGACAAAGACGCAAGACTACTATGGCAAGAAAAGGAACACACGTTAAGTATTGAGCCCCAAATTTTTATTCTTTAGCCAAACAAGTGACGGGAAAGACATACCCTTACATTTAGTATTGAGGTAATTGATGGATTGAACATTTGTGTGAGAACTATAGTGTCTACTACTACTTTGTCTGTAAATCTGCGCCTCAATGTGTCATCAACCAAAGTGAAACTGTTTGTTTGTTACAGCTTCCTGTTATACGTAACATTTCGAAGACTTTTTCCCTTACAAAAGATATAATATTTACGTTTAAATCCTTAGTCGCTACGGCAGCTGTCCTTATTTCTCATCATGCTGAATCCATGGATAGTGGGATGCCTAAGAAAAGCTAAAGAAGATGAATGAATATTGAACACAGCCGTTTGACAGAGTTTATGCAATAACGTCTTTGAACTTTATGTAGAAAATGCTATAAAAATGTGCTGTCCATATGTACGCATTCACTGCAGCCGCCATCTTGTTTGAGACTTTTTGACACATTTACTGCCAGACTGTGTGCACCAAGTCCCATTCAGCGTCCATGAAACCTGAACTGCTCTCTTAAACCCTCCTGTTAATTTAATAATCCTTCAGTTGGTTCTTATCAGCTCCACATGTCGACATTAGGACGTGGGAGAAGATGCACAGTGGAAGTATGTGTTTGGCCGGAGCAGACGTGGCAGCCTCGAACAGACAGACAGCAGCATCTCTGGTTCATATCCACCGTTAATTCACTGTCATTTCTATTTCTGTGCAAAATAGAGCAGAAACGTGGCTTCTTGCACAAATTCTATGAAGTGGTGAAATAACCATGCCTCTGTTCAAATAAAAGTTAATCTTGTTTCATGTGTGGTTGTAATTTAGAAGGAAATACATGCAGAAACAAAATAATTATGGGACTTGGTGGTGGAATGAACTCTGTACAGTATAGACCGCTAGAATGGGCTGTAGATGTATTACAAGGAGAAGTGAAACAACTCCATTAACTAGGTCGCTTAATAAAGTAAATGAATAACTACAGTGTCAGAATGCTTTTGTGAGAACCGTAACAACCCCAACATCTTTAGTACTAGAATCATTTAGAAGGTGAAGGTTAAGGTACACTTTAACCCTTTTACCCTGTAGGGAAATTTGTCCTCTGCATTTGACCCATCCTTCACTGGAGCAGAGGTTACAGATCTTTGGGCTAGCCTTGGTCAGGACTGCTGTGGGTGAAGGATGTTTTACCTATGGTGCATGTTTTTGGTGGATGGGGACCGGAGCACCCAGAGGAAACCCACTCAGACATTGGGAGGAACATTTAAACTCTACATAAAGAAATACGGTCTGGCCTGGGAGTCGAACCCGCGACATTCTTGCTGTGAGGCAAATGCTAGCCGTGCCGCCTTAGAATTCTTTATTTGTGCACTAATTGGTACTTTACACTCATTTCTACTTTACTACAACAACAATTTGGTCCTGTTTGTAAAATAATTGCTATTAAGAGTTTGAATAGCCAAGTTTAATGTCATGAAGGACGCATAAAAAACACTTATCTAGGAAGAAACACTAGAAAGAATACACATTTTATTGAAGCCAAAATGAAGAGTTGTATTGCAGAAACAAAAATAACAGTTTCTTGAGCAAATGTGCAGCGTACAGTGTGAATTACGACAAGGCTTTTGAAATATGGCAGCCCAGTCTCTTGTTTCTCTCATTAAGCCTGACACTGTGTCTGACTCTAACACCAGCAGAGTTTCATCCAAGTCAGATGAGGATGGAGGAAGTGGCTATTTTCTCTGAGCTGCATTGATAATGTGTGGTCTTTGATGTGAGGCTCTGGAGCAAAGCTAAAATGTGTCTCCTGCTGTCGCCGGGTCTCACGGAGAGGACACAGCGAAATGAAAGTTCTGAAAAATGAGACGTGGTGTTTAAGATCAACACAGGTGATCAGCTGGAGCTCTGTCTGACCCCATCATGGACGCGCTCTGAAGTGTTTGGATGTTCTACTTGTTTTAAATTTAACATCCAGCGCTTTTGAGGTTTGACATGGGTTCCAATTAGAAAATCTAGTATTTGACTTACTTGGGCTGGGTACTTTCTTTATTTTCCTTTTTTCCCCAGATATCAGTACTTTGACAGTTTCTGGTTTTCATTACCAGAACCCAAACTGTACTTTATGCTTGTAATACACATTATCTAGAGAAGAAACAAAAAAATATATAAATCAAAATAAATGAAACTCATTCTGAATCTTCTCTGATAAATGATAGCTGCCCTTGTTCTCTCCGGGTTCTCCGGCTTCCTCCCACCGTCCAAAGACATGACTGTTCAGGTTAATTGACAACTCTAAATTGTCCCTAGTGAATGAATGTGAGAGTGAATGGCTGTCTGTCAATGTCCTTGTCCTCTGTGTTAGCCCTGCGACGAGTTGGCCATTGTCCAGGGTGTACCCCGCCTAAGGCCCAAAGTCACTGGGATAGGCTCCAGTCACCCGCGACCCCTAACGGGAATAAGCGGTAGAAAATGAATGAATAAGAATTGTACTGTTTATGCATTTCATTGATTTCAATGAATACCAGTTCTTTTAGGAAAAATTGTAGTTCCCATCATTCATTTCACATTATTAATAGGTTTTCAATGCGTGCACATCTTGCACATTGTCCCCAACCTCAAGCAAAAGTTAGAACTGAAAAGATATAATGGAAGAAGAACACATGGTCATAAAATGCATAATGTATTTGCTTGCAGAACTTGTGACATCTTTCCAAACACATAAAAAGATTAACAAACAAACAAATGCCATGACATGCTCTCAATTGTATGTTTATATTTCTAATAAATACGCAGCACTTCCCCTCATGTTTACTTAACAACCATTCAAACTTGACCTGATTAAAAACACATTTTAATCATTATTATTTCATATGCTCACAGATTCTTATGAAATGTGGAGAGTAAAATGTTTTCTTTGGGTATCAAGTTAAATTGTGTGAAAGGTTGTATGATATCTGGTGGTCAAAGAGGCTGTTGGTGCAGATTTAAGGTCTTATTTATTCATGTATGTATTTGTTTATTTAAGTTATTATCAAGAGGGTCCTATATGTCAGTCCACCCAAGGGCAGCTATCATTTATCAGAGCAGATTCAGAATGAGTTTCATTTATTTTGATTTATATATTTTTTTGTTTCTTATTATTATTTTTCAATGTTTGCTTTTTTCTCTGTACGTTTGTTTTGTTTTGGATGTCAGTTACTGTTATTGAAATAACTGTAAAATATAATAAACCATTAATCATAAAATAAAAAGAATTAGTATTGGACCCACTTTAGGTACTGCGAAATGCACAATATATTTTTTTAAAAGCCGTTCCTGCTCTTGTTTCTTTAGAGAACTCTGGTAAATCCTACTCGGTCCACCACCACATGAAGCAGACCCAGTCTGAGGACGGAGGGTCTGAGATGGTCCTGGAGACTCTGGAGGCCACGGAAGAATCTGAAGCTCCTCCCACCACCGAGGCACCCACCACCACAGTCTCCACGACAACCGCCAGCACCACCACTTCAGCAGACACCACCACCACCATGGCAACCACCACGACAACAGTTCCCACGACGACAACCAGCCAGGCCCCGCCGCTCTCCGAGAGACCCGCGCCCACCATCGTCCTCCTCCTGGACAACTCCAACAACAACAGCCGGCCCAGTCTGCACCGAGCAGGTACGGAGCGATATGAGACCAAAGTACACAAAGAATACTACTGAATACTCACTAGTACTCATGAGTTTATAGTATAGTCTCTCATAGTATTATTATAGTATATTAAGTCTGCACAGAGCAGGTACAGAACGCTACACAAAGAACACTACTGAATACTCACTAATACTCATGAGGTGAATATAAACCTTATGAAACTTTCCTGACAAAACTTTGTTTAAGTTAAATTACTGCTTCTGGCTCTTTAAATGCTGAAAATATAGTCACTCTAACGACTGATCATGCTGATTCACTCAAATTCCGCAAATCACTCAAACTGAATGGGATGACAATGGGAACAGGATCTAGTCATAGCTATCTCAGATCAGCAATGGAATGCTGATCTGAGATCAGCATTCCATATATTATTCTACATATAGTAGAAAATTACAAAGCTCATGAAATTGAATTAAATATTTTAGATGCAAACAGCTCCACATCTAAGGAGCATATATGAGAACGGCTATTCTGGCTCTTGTCTCAAAATATATTTATCATGTCTGTAAACATGCTATTTAATTTATTGTGAAATGCCCTATTGATCTTAATTCTTTTCTCTGTACATAAGGACTGCACTGGTCAACAAAACAACATAAATGTTTTAAGTATCTTATAGTATTGTGCCATTAAACATTTCTCCAACAACGATTAGAAGAAAGACACAAAACCAAACATTACTGACAGGTCGACAAATGTTCTACAACTTATTCCCAATGTTCAGAATCACTTATGACTTAGTGATTCCTTCAGAATCTGGAATATTTATTGGAGAGGATCATGCCAGCACACTAATACAATGATCAAATCATCTTCATTTAATTTTCTGTTGAAAAGGGCACATTACCAATCGTTTGTGTATGTTGAACTTTGTCCGATGTGCTTACCTTTAAACTAATTAAAAAGATTGGAGGAAAAAAATCAATTAAATATTTGATGTTGTTGTAGGAAAAATTCTGAACTGTGAGGGCACACTGGCCTCCATAGAACCGCCTGAGAAGCACCACAGCTACGGCCGAAACGAGGGCGCGTGGATGAAGGACCCGCTGGCCAAAGACTCCAAAATCTACGTCACCAACTATTATTACGGCAACAATCTGGTGGAGTTCAGAAACCTGGACAACTTTAAACAAGGTGGGTCTTCCTGCCGCTGAAAGGTTCACACTCACTGTTTGCTGTTTCAGTCATTTGGTTTGCTTGCTCACCAAACTGTGACTCGCAGCGCTGCAGAACATGATAATATTCACCAAGCGGTCCAATCATATCAAGTTGGAATAACACTCTTAGTACTGTGAGTGGCCCAGGAGCTTCAAACTCACTGAGAACTGCAGAACTCGCTGAGCACTTTTATTACCAACTTGAAGTAGAAATAGGTTTGTTTTCAACTTGAGTGGTCACATCAGTCCAGTATGCGAAAACTAATGTGACGTTGCTAGCCATTTGGTAAGGAAGGCAACTGCTCGGGGCCCTCCTAACCCTACGGCTCCCCAGAGAGTTGGTATTTTCACCCCATCGCCACAACAGAAAGGTCTATTCACCTTATTACAGAAATTGCCATGGGCGCATCTTTTTTGTTGTATTGGTGTACTTGGGCCAGGCGAGTTCAACAGCAAATAAACTTTACATGGAGTACAAAGCCGTTTTCAGGCCCAGGAAATCGATATTACAATTTACACAAATGTATCTACTTTATATAATATTTTAGCAGCGTGACTTACAGTATCTCTTACAGCATATCGTCCCACCAAACTGGGGCCAATACAATGGAAGTGTGTATCTGTTGCAAAAAGAGGCAAAAGTGGGTGGGGTGGAATAAGGGGAATAGATGAGACACTTAAGCGCGCTGTCTTTACAAATAGTTTCATTGACCTGCAAGAACTTACAGTGAATCTCTGTGACGTTTTGCATGGAGTACCAAAAGCCTCTCGCAGCACCCTGACTGTAGCCCTCTAAACATTTCTTTCCCAACAGCTTTATGATACAGGACAGCTGTGGAGTGAGACATTTTGCAAAATTGTCGAATCAAACCTACAATGCCGCAGTAGCAACTTCAAATGTGCAACGCCTTAAACTGCTGCACTGTTTAAACATTCCCACTGAAAAGAAACATCTAAAGAGACTACTGGTGTCAAGATTATAATCAATAATAGTGATTATTCAGATATGTAAAAAATATATATAATTGTGAGTATTTTAGAAGCTAAATCAAGTGTTTTTAATTCAATGTGAAGTAAAATCTATAGTAAGTACTTTTTTATCTGCCTGTTTTTGTCACTTTTACCCTTTTTGTCATTCAGAAAGGTCAATTTCATAAAGCTGGTCACAAACCTGAGGAATAGTAATGTGTTAGAAGACAACGGGAATGAAAGAAAATGAAAGATTTTTTTTTTATCACGGTTTCAGTAATCATGAATAACTGTTGTTTTTCTCACAGTAATCAAAACAATAAAATTTAATATCCTGACATCCCACAACCAACAAGCAGTCTCTCTCACTCGTGCATTATATGACTCTTTTTGGGAAGGAAACATTGCAGTAAAAGCTTGAAACTTGTGATTGCTAGACATAAATCTTCGACAACAATTTGTAAGCAAGAACAGACAGTGCTTTATTCTGCTGTTTATTGCTTCTGTTTTAACTTTAGCTATAACCATAAAAGTCTTCAAAGCTCGTGACAAGGAAACGCTAACATTAATGGTTCAATGTATGCACTCTGACATGGTGCACCTAATATCACTTGAATAATTAGACTAAATTGTTGTACTTGGCGGTGGCTGATTCTCCCGTGGCATGACTGATGTTAATTGGTGCTGACTGATTTGAACTCTGGGGGGCTGCGGTGAAGAGCGGGAGAAGTGAGCCGTGGAGAGAGGAAAAACCAACTTCAGACCAGTGTTTCTCTTTCACGAATCAAAAGAGGCATTACATTACCTTGTGGTGAAGAGAGAAGCAAGATCTGTATGTTTTAGATGTTTTTCTCAGTCCAGTTTTTCCACTTTCCAAATACACAATTCATTATTTCGTTCTCATTATGCAAGGAATCGCCTTTTGATGGTATTTTAAACCCTTCCCTGTGCAGTTCTCTTTTGTGCCGCACTAACACCAAAGTCCACAGTTAGACCTGTAACAATAACACATTTTGAAATGCAATATATTGTTGGAGAAGATATCACGATAAACGATAATATTGAAACTATTTTATGCCACTGAAAACACTGGAAAATCCAAATTATAGTCATTCTAAATGTGAAATACTGATAAAAACATGAGCTACAATAAATAATTTGCGGAATCAAACACTTTTTCTGTAAATTGGTGCAGATTATGAGTCATAAAATGTACTTATTTTATACTTATCTCTCTTGAATCCAAATCTTATCAAAAAGTGCTTTCAAAACATTCACACGTAAAATATTGAGCCCCAAAAATATTGATTTTCTTTCTCATATTGAACGATAAGTCGATATAGTATTCACTGCGACAGGCCTATGCAGAGTTTAGGCGAGTAATCGAAATGTGACTAGCCGACTATAAGTATAAGTAATCTAATTGGATCATTCAAATCAAATCAAATCAAATCAAACTTTATTTATATAGCGCTTTTCATACATATAATGTAACACAAAGTGCTTTACAGTGCATTAAAAACATTCCCACATCCAGTTTCCCTTCCAACCTCCCCCACAGCCCCCCCCCATAGGCAGTCACATATACAAACCTGTACATTCACGCACACACGCACACACACACACACACACACACACACACGCACGCACGCACGCACGCACACGTTCTAAGAGACATGAGGCTGAGTACAGATACACCAGCTGAACAAGCACCATCAGAGGAGCCGTCTGCACCAGGAGCAGAGTCGGCCACAGCCACAGGACACAAACTCAGGGCCCAGAGATGAGGCAAACACCTCCACCAGGGGCCCATGAGCCAGGGCCCCACAGCCACAGACGACCGCCGCTCCTGGTACAGAGGGCCCCTCAGAGGAAACACTGGAGTCTAAAATGAATAAAACAATAGATAAATATTAAGAAATAAGTCAATAAGTGGTTGAAATAGAGTAAAACTAAATAAATAATAAATAAATACAACTAAAATGCTAGGCCTAAGTTAAATAAACACAATAAATAGGATAAATAAATATATTAAATGAACTGATTAAATTAAATATTAGTCAAAAGCTAAACTATTCTTATTGTTAGGGGTCTGCCCACTATAGGAACCCTTTTCAGTCCCCGTTTGACGCGATTCCAGTCAGACCAGGGACCTTTTTGGACATTTACAACATTAACTTTACTGGTAAATATGTTTCAGCCATTACTGACTTTAGTGGTAGTAACTAAAAAAAATAATAATAATAATTGTGTTTTATTTTAATTTCATTGTTTGTTTGAGCTTTTTGCACATCATAGTTTTACCCGCAGATTTACAGAGATCAAAAGGAAAAGGATGAAGCTCAAACTAAACAGGGACGGAGGGGAAACAGGGACTTCTTGGTACTGGTATCTGGACTAAACACGCCTTTTATAACAAAGGCAGCAACATTATCAAATCAAATTAATCAAAAAGGCATATGTAATTTCTGTTTTTAATGAATAATACACTTGATTTGTAAAAATTAAAAACCTTTAGTCCGTATATTTCAACCTTTATTTGGTTAAAATGTGGTTAAAAACATCATTGTCTAGAAATAAAAGTTTGACTAGTTGCTTTATTGAAAAAAATATGAATCCTATGAATAGTTGACTACTAAAATAATTGTTAGTTGCGGCCCTGGTCCACATTTTTTAAAACTTTTGTTGTGTTGTTGTAGAAAATGGGGCACACACATTAAATAAAATAAAAATACTGTATACAATGGTGAGTGAAAGCATGTAGTTACCATTAATCCTAACTGGGACAGAGAAAGAAGACACACATACATGATCGCCCTGGATACATGGGTAGTGTTTTTGTAGATATTATACGCTTGGCCTCGAAGCAAATGATAATGTTTGTACAACACCAGGCTGTGTCCACTGCGGCTTCATGCAGCTCTAACCCGGTTTATTTAGCCTTCCACTGAAAAAACACATTGTATACGTTTAGTGTAATTTTCTAATCGCTAATATCGCGCTCTCAGGATGTTAGATTTCTACACCGATAAGCGTTTAAAGCTTCGGGGTTGCACTGAAACAACTATCTGCATGTTCCCCTCCTCCACTGCATCGCTCTACGTCCCACAATGCACCACCAAACCCCCAAAATCCGGCCCTCCGGCTTAATCCCCGTCCGTTGTCCCTGGTTCAAAGTGAAGGCCAGAGCGCATGTCAGAGAATGGAGATACCTAGTCACCCGCACGCAGCCCGGAGCTGGCCACACGGCACGGCTTCTCACATCCAAGTGCGATAAAACAGCCCATTGTCCCAAAGAATCAAGATCAACAAGAAGATGTGTGCCATAGACCCAGCAGACCTCTTTTAAGGGTTGTATAATTAGAAATATACTGAATGTTTTGACAACTTAGAATATAACTATAATGCTTTCTTTTTACTAGTCAACTAATCAAAAAATCATAAATAATCGCTGATTATTTGACCGAGAAAAAAATTAAAGCACCTATGACAGGTTGGACTTCTCGTTTAACTAAAATGCAGTTAGGATAAAAATATTTTAAATTCTCCTAAAATCTTAACAAATGTTACCCCAGTTTAGCTATTTGTATTAGTTTTTTAATCTTACTTCCTGGTTGTAAATGATGACATCACACTGGGAAATGAAACCGTCCTCTTCTGTGCACCAAAACTCACAGATGTTTTTCATTTGACAAAGAAAAATATATGTGAATACCTTTATTTTGTTGAATTAATGTTTTAAAGGGTCAAAAATGGTCTCTTTTATGTAAATTATGCATAACTTTTGTCATTTTCAACATATTTTTCAACGGTTTCCGGTTTGATGAGAACCCCGTTCATGTAAATGGCGAACGAGGGAAAAGTCTCGCCGATAAAACATTATATAAGTAGATTGATTTGTGTAAAATGTTGAATGTACACGTGCAACAACAAGTCACAACGCACCGATTTCTTAGGCGGCCTTGAAACAGCTTTTTAGTCCGTGTTGAACTTATTTTCTGTTGAGCTCGTATTCCTCATGTAAATTAATGCAACGGAAAAAAGATGGCGGCGCCCACAGTAACCACAGTTCCTAACCTTTTTTGTCTCCAGTACCAACGAAGCTTTGTCTCACACACAGAGTACCCCTTAACTTGAGTTTCGGGCAAATAAATGGGTTTCGTTGTCGACTATAGTCAACTATTACTATTATGTTTTTTGTTTTGATTATATTTATGATCCAAGATACTCCAAAAAGATGTTTACAACTAATGACGCTTTTTTATTCTTCTTTTAAAACCTGAAACCATTCCAAGTACCCCCTGATAATTCCTCACGTACCCCTTGGGGTCTCTGTACCTCTGGTTGGGAAACACTGCCCTATACTGTGGACACGTAATAGTCTTTCTTGTCTTATAAATCACTCTCTTCCCTCTTGTGTGCCTCAGGTCGCTGGAGTAACCTCTTCAAACTGCCCTACAACTGGATCGGCACCGGCCACGTGGTCTACAACGGAGCCTTCTATTACAACCGCGCCTTCACCAAAAACATCATCAAGTACGACCTGAGGATGCGCTACGTGGCCGCCTGGACCCTGCTCCACGACGTCGTCTACGAGGACACCACGCCCTGGAAGTGGAGGGGCCACTCGGACATCGACTTCGCCGTGGACGAAAGCGGCCTGTGGGTCATTTACCCCTCGGTGGACTACGACTACAGCCAGCAGGAGATGATCGTAATCAGCAAACTGGACCCGGGGGACTTGTCTCTGAAGAAGGAGACGACGTGGAGGACTGGCCTGAAAAGGAACTCCTACGGGAACTGTTTTATCATCTGCGGGGTTTTGTACGCCGTGGACGTGTACAATCAAAAGGAAGGCGAGTTGAACTATGCGTACGACACTCACACCAACACAGACGCTATCCCACGACTGCCTTTTACGAACGAATACGCCTACACCACTCAAATCGACTACAACCCAAAAGAGAAGGTGCTTTACGCTTGGGACAATGGACACCAACTGACGTATAAGGTGAACTTCCTCGAACAGCAGGAAGTATAGTGGACAACCTTGTATGGTGCCCCAAAAAATTATTATTATTAGGCCAAGTGGCAGCCATCTTGGACTGAACAGGACAATGGATGAACCTCCTCCAGCCTTCAATGCATGCTATCTGATCTTGTGACCTCAAACCAACACGCATATCTCAAACGTGCAGAGTACTTCAGATTTTAAATGGTTTATTGTGGGAATAAGCTCTTAGATTGAGGTAAGGGTGAAAAGGAAGAGATATCGCCATCAAGAAATTCAACTGAGAGCGTTAGAGTATGTATGGGTACAGTTAAATGGATAAATAAAATAGTATTTGATTCGTTTTTGTTTTGTTTTTGCTACATTTCCCATGAGGGGTTGGAAAAATGTAAGTTACCTGGGTTGTTAATGCAAAATAATGTAATCATCCAGCGAGATACTGATTTTAAAGCAGTGATGTGAAGATTATCCACAATTACAGTTTTGAAGGAGGGGTTGGTGAAGTGGAACGATGCCTTAAGTATAATATAAATATGTATTGCTAAGTGCTAAAGTACTAAAGTGCAATTCTGATCTTTGCGACACCTCATATCTTGAATTGCCTTTTGCTGAAGCTGAAGTCAGGGCAGGCATCGCAAAAAAAATGTCAAACAGAAACCACTTCTGTTGTTAAAAGAGCAGTTGATTCTGCTCTTCCTTCTGAAGTCTAACCTTAACCTATTTACATTTTAAAGACAAGTGTGCTTTTGTAATATAATGAGCGGGAAGCTTGTTTGTCGATCCATCCTTTCACCAAGCACTTTTTGTTATGCTTTTTGTGTACCGGCCTCAAAATTGTCTCGTGTTAACAATGTGTTCAATAAAATATGACCTCCAAAAATAATACACATGCTTGTTGTCAATTATACATTTTTCTGTAAATTTTAAGTTTTGTACAAATAAAAAAATGACATGTGTTTTGTTAAAATACCACTATTTGTCAGTTTGTAAGATTCTGTACATTTTTGTCAATTGTATTTCATCATTGTTGCAAATAAGAAAGACATTGGTTATATGAAATAAAATCTGATGAAAATGACTGTTTATTGGCTCAGGTGTTTTCTGTTTCTGCTTCATTCTCCAATCACTGGAAAACACAACAGTACAATAAATTCAAGTAACACAATTCTTTTAATACAAAAGAGCACAAAATTATATTTAAAAAATGTGCATGTGACAAAGTGCAGTGTGCTGCATGCCCCCATTTATGACTTTAAATGTTGCACTAACATTTTTTAATAGATACAAAATTTACAAGGAGAAGATGTTGGACTATGTAAAAAAGGAAAGTCATGTAAACCATAACAGAAAATTGTTAACATTTCATACGGTCAGTGACTTGGTCGGGGAGAGGATAGAATGAGAATAATAGAAGGTCTTATTTTAATTGATTGAAAGGTGCAGGGTTTATCAGATTTATCTTCTTCCTGTTCCTTTTGTTCATGCCAATAATGCATATAATTAATTTGCTGCACTGTTTTTGTATTGCTTGGTTTGTTTTCTGAATTTGTGCAAACGAATATATGGTAAATGGCATGATCAACCAATCGATTAAAAAAAAACAAAAAAAAAAACACTTGTACTTGTTTATTAAAGGAGATAAGTTATAGTTTTGTTTTTGTTTTTTTGCTATTACACCCATGGATCATTAGCTTGATATTGATCTGAACTGAATAAAACAAACAAGTCCAGTGAGTTCTGGTTGAAAAGTGCGACACAGATTTCCCCCGCCTCTTTTGCATTGCTGTGAACATCATCCCGGCTGACCATGTTGACGGCTCCAGATCTGGAGACCTGAGGATCACGACAACAAACAGTCGATGTTTTTCAATCGTACCAAATTTGCTTCGTGACACTGAGGACTCCAATGTGTATCACTGATGGAGAAAAGAAAACAGAGCTTGAAGTAAAGAGCAATGGACGTGTATCGGAGGTGGGTAACTGACATTTGTAGCAATAGCATCTTGAATGCCCCGAAGCAACCACTCTAAAGACATCATCAAGTGGGAGAATTAAACGTCAAGTAGGAAAGTGAAAAGGGAAAACAAAGCTCTTAAAAGTCGATTTTGCGCAGTGTGTCTCCTATAAACATTTGGTCTTTACACTTTCAAGAGGCAGATGGTCAGGGCCAACATAATGTAATATGATAAAACTAAAGTGGGATTTAAATCCTCAGTTGTAAATATTGAAGTTGTTTTGTTTGTTTTTTGGCAGGGAAAGGATAAGTGCTGTGTATATTTCAGAAGGATTTTCGTATTCGTATTTGTTCTCTTTTCCCTGGCACATAATACTATCCAATAATCCTATAATGTTTTTGTGCTTTGTAATGTACTGTATAGTATTTTTACTTTTCCTGTATGTGAAGCAGCTGAAGTTGTTTTAAATGTGCTATATAAATAAACTTGAATTGAATTTAATAGAATTTTGTAAAAAAAAAAGTGTTTGGAGCTGTCAGACAAGAGGCCTGGAGGACGTGTGAGAAGTGGAGATTTTCAGAATTTGACTTAGTTGGAAGTAGTTAACAAGCCACTAAAAAACCTCCTGGGAACTATAATCCACCCTTGGCCCGTCCTGCTGTGAGGCAAAAACACTAACTATCAGAGTTCAACTAGGAAGCGCATTACACGCCATCCATTTCTCTTTTGCTCGCATTTTTTGTGTGTTTTCTGTGCCGAACATGTGACTCATAGATCCTGACAGGCCTCTCATGAGTTTGGGGTCAAAGGTGAACATGTTCTGTCTTGTTCCCAAAGTACTGAGAGTGAGCGGCGCGGGGTCGTGGTACCGGGGCACGGCGGCCTGATTTCTTGGCTGTGGTTAAAAATCCTGGATCTCAGAGGAGGAATGACTGATATAAACCGCCTGCTGGAAGGTGTGGCTGGGCTCATGTCAAGAAAACATCACCTATTTTGAACGCAATCTGGGTGTTCTCCTCTATAAGTGGAGCGTGAAGATGTTTGATGATTGCAAATTAAGATGAGAAGATACAGTTATTAGTAAAATGTTACAGCAAATAAAATGTATTTAGTAGAAAGCTTTTACTACTTCTTTAACTACAATTGTTCAAATAATAAACTATACAGCACATATAACTACAAACAACTCTACTGTGACAAGTAGCACACAGTAGTGGAAAATAACAAAGTAAAACGTGCTGCCCCAGTGCAGATATATTGTAAAATAAAATTGTATTCAGGTGAAAATGAGACAACAGCGCTTTCTCTACATCTATTTAGACAGTGTTTTATTCTTCGAGAAGCAGGAAGTGTGGCGTTGGCGTGTTAATGTTTATTAACTTTACCGTCACGGAAAGAGACTCCTGAAAAAAAAAAAAGCTTATAAACTTATCAAGGTGAATATTTAGGATGCTGGGACTGCATTAGGAAAGTGAGTGATACATGTGACTGATTTAAAGACTTGAAAAAGGTCTGTTTTTCACATTTCAAAACATTTAATATAAGGTACAGCGCCTTTGAGTAAAAATGTTTATGGATCTGTATTTCAATTCCGTTTCAATTCGATTTTATTATCATTTTTATGCACTAAAATTAGATACTTTTTCACAGAACCCCTGAAAGTCAGTATAAAATCTCAATAAATACACATTAATAGTACCAATAGGCTATAGATATAAATAGATATATGTGTAAGTGTAAGTAAAATATAATACATTTTACTTGCATTGCATACTTTTACTTATTCCTCATTATATTTGAGAGCGGATATCTGTGCTTTCTACAGCGCATCATTTTTTAATTGGACTAATAAGTAAAGTACTTTTCTATTGTGTTTGAAAGCGCCTCAACTGGCTATAGTGACATCCAGGATAAAGAATTTGAGTTTAAGACCGTATTTTGACAAAAACGACCATAGATTAAGTTATGGATTCCTTTAACCAAAGCTTTAATAGTTCAAACAGTCTCAAAATCTGCATGCAATATTTTTATTAAGTAGTTTTCAAGTAATTCTATACAATGCAAGCAGTAGTAATGCATCTGTATCTGCACTTTTACTTAACAAACCTGACTACTTCTTCAACCACTGTACAATTTAACATTTCTATATTAGGCTTGAAATGGATACTAAAAGTGAGATGTTACTTTAAAGCCAGAGGCCAAGAACAAAATCCTCAAATGTTGGACACGTTGGTGTAATGGGGAATGATGCCTGCACAGTGACGTTAGCCTGAATTTGAATTGGATTAAAGAGTAAAGTGCCCTCAGATGTTTGGACTTTCTGGTGTTGGAAATGCTCATTATCCAAACAAACGTGACGAGAAGGAGAACACGGCTAATGGTAAGTGCAATCAAGAACTGTGTCACTGAAATGTAAATAAACTGTTACATCTTAACGCTTTAATAATGCTAATGTTCTGGAGCATGCACGCTTTCAAAACCTCCACAGAAATGTTATCCTTTCCTGTATCCTCCTCTCTATATATTTTATTGCCTCTTTTTTTTTTTTTTTAATCTCTGTTATAGATACAGTCTGAGGAAACGTCCAGTAACAGACCGCTGAGGGGGAAGCAGTCGATTCACTTTAATGTAGAACAGCTGCTCCATCACCCTCTGCTCAACAACTAACACCAAGTTTATGAGTTTTACTGTGCCAAATGGAGACGCAAAGACCTGGAGAACAATTAAGAGCTCAAACAGCCCAAATTTGTATTGTTATCCAAGATGTTAGCTGTGGGCTAAATACTACCGTGAAGCTAGCGCCCACTGCTGTATTTTAACATCTGACGAACAAACGCCAGGTGAACAACAACAACTATTAATGTCTGTGCACTATTCAGAGATACAATAATCACTCATAGGTTGTCATTTGGGACTTTTTTGTCATTTGAATATGTGAGCTTTAAAATGGAGATAAAACAATCACCCTCCATACTTTTTGTAGTTTTATACAAGCCTCCCCAGCACTGTCAAAGTTTCATTGATGAATTTACTGAGTTACTTTCAGTTGTATGCACTGACTTTAATGGTCTAGTCATTACAGGTGATTTTAATATTCATGTGGACAATGTTTGTGACAGAAACACTAAAGAGTTTCATACTGTTCTTGAAACCTTTGGTCTAACTCAGCATGTAAGTGGCCCCACCCACAGCAAAGGGCACACTCTAGACCTGCTAATTACAAAGGGGGTTAACATTTCAAAAGTGAATGTGGTTGATGTCGCTCTGTCAGATCATTTCTGTGTCTTCTTTGACCTGTCTATCCTTCCCAAACAACAGGCTCCTCCTGCAGTTGTTCACAGGAGACATATAAATGATAGCACAAGTGCACTCTTTCAGGAAATGATAAACTTTAAAACTGCCTCATGTTCAAATGTTGATGATTTGTTGAGCTCTGTCTCATTAAGTGTTGTGAATGTTCTGGACACCATTGCCCCTTTGAAGGCTAAAATGGTCAAAAATAAGCAGAAAGCTCCATGGAAGAATAATGAGTCGGTCAGGGCACAGAAAAGGGCGTGCCGCAGGGCCGAGCGGAAATGGCGCAAGTCAAAACTCCAGATTAATTATGACATTTTCAGAGAAAAAATGCTCATATACAACCAAATTTTATGTATAACAAGAGAGAGGTATTTCTCTGAAATTATTGGAAATTGCTGTAATAACTCCCGTGTCCTGTTTGCAACTGTAAATAGATTAACAAACCCTCCAGCCCAGCTGCCAGTGGAACTCATTTCTACATTCAAATGCAATGAATTTGCAAAATTCTTTCATGACAAGATTCAGAACATTAAAAATACAATTAACACCTCAATGCTAATAACAACCAATCAGCCAGTTAAACACGTGGAGCTGTCTCACTTTGCAATCGTGAATGAAAAAACTGTCCAAGAGACCATAACCAGTCTAAGTTCTTCTTCTTGCTGCCTTGATGTGTTACCCACAACATTTTTAAAGTCTGTGCTAAACAGTTTGTTAGCTCAACTCACTCAAATAGTCAATATGTCACTTCAATCTGGGATATTCCCAAGGGCCTTAAAAACTGCAGTCATTAAGCCTCTCTTAAAAAAGAGTAGTCTTGATGCGACAGTACTAAACAATTACCGGCCAATCTCAAATTTACCTTTTTTGGGAAAAGTTATTGAAAAAGTTGTTTACCAACAGCTTAATAATTATCTTGTAATAAATGACATTTTGATGTTTTCCAGTCAGGCTTCAGATCACACCACAGCACTGAAACAGCTCTTATAAAAGTAACAAATGACATCCGTCTTAGCACTGATGCAGGCAAAGTCTCTATCTTGGTCTTGTTGGACCTCAGTGCTGCCTTCGACACTGTCGATCACAAGATCCTCTTACAGAGACTTGAGGACTGGGTGGGCGTTACGGGCAATGCTCTAAATTGGTTCAGGTCCTATTTGGAAAACAGAGAGTATTTTGTTGAGATTGGTCAGTGTGTCTCAGACCGCATGTCCTTGACCTGTGGGGTGCCCCAAGGGTCAGTCCTGGGACCCCTCCTGTTCAACCTGTATATGCTACCGTTAGGTTCATTGATTCACAACTGTGGAGTGTCCTACCACAACTATGCAGATGACACTCAGATTTATGTCTCGCTGACAGCTGGTGACAATGGTCCAGTAGATTCACTCTGCCACTGCATCCAACAAATCAGCTTGTGGATGCAAAACAACTTCCTCCAGCTAAATTCAGACAAGACAGAAATAATTGTGTTTGGCCCGCAGAAACAGAGAGAAAGTGTCAGCAGGCACCTCCAGTCTCTCTCCTTAAAACCTTCAAATCAAGTGAGAAATTTAGGTGTAATGATGGACTCAGACTTGAATTTTGACAGCCACATCAAATCCATAATATCAGCAGCTTTTTACCATCTGAAGAACATTGCCAAAATAAAAAATATAGTGTCTAACCCAGACCTGGAGAGACTTATCCATGCGTTTGTCTCCAGTAGGTTAGACTACTGTAACGGCCTGTTCACTGGCCTCTCCAAGCAGCGATAAAACAGCTGCAGTACATTCAGAACGCTGCTGCTCGAGTCCTGACTAGAACCAGAAAGTACGACCACATTAGTCCTGTGCTCAGGTCTCTGCACTGGCTTCCTGTGGCTCAGAGAATTGACTTTAAAGCAGCTCTGATTGTATTTAAGTCCTTCCATGGCCAAGCACCAAAGTACATCTCTGAACTGTTAGTGCCATACGAACCATCTCGTACTCTGAGGACCTCAGGGACCGGCCTCCTGGTGGTGCCCAGAGTCAGAACTAAACATGGGGAATCGGCGTTCCAGTTTTATGGAGCTAAAATCTGGAACAGTCTCCCCGAAAATGTAAGACAGGCCCCCACACTGCCAGTTTTTAAATCTAGGCTTAAAACTGTTCTGTTTAGCTGTGCTTATGATTAAGGGAATTTGACCCGCATTTTATTGTGTCATGTACATTTTAATGTATTTATTTATGCTCTTATTGTTATTGTATTGTGAGTTTTAATGTGTTTTTATGACTGTAAAGCACTTTGTGTTACTTTTGTATGAATTGTGCTATACAAATAAATTTTGATTTTGATTTGATTTTGATTTTGATATTAGGACTCAGTTGTGACTCAACTTGAATTTGTGTTTAAAATACACATAATACGCCAGGAAACGTATGAGAAGAGGGAAAAAGTCACATTTCCTATTGAATCAACAGAGAATTTCCCCACAGCAGACCACACCCCCCTGATATGACGCACTGATGACTGTATTTATTATACGCCTATATTCTAAAGCAGGGTATTCAACTTTTACAGAGGGCCAGATTTTTCGGATGGTTTTGTCCTCAGGGCCAGAAACAAGTCCACTTTTGAAATACAAAAACATGTAAAACAAAAGGATTTAACAATCTGCAGAACTGAACCAGGACTAAACCAGAAGTGATCCAGAACTAAGGATTAAACAAGGTCTGAACTAGGACTGATCTTAGACTAAACAAGGTCTAAACTAGGATTTATCCAGGACTAATCCTGAGCTAAACCAGGACTGATTTAGGACTAATCCTGCGCTAAACCAGGTCTAAACTAGATCTAAACCAGGACTAAACCAGGTCTAAATTAGGACTAAACCATGTCTAAACCAGGAGTAAACCAAGTTCAAACCAGGTTTAAACCAGGACTAAACCAGGACTAAACCAATAAGACATAAAATATTTCCTTTATTTTTGGAAGATTTAGGGCGTGATTTGGCTCCCGAGCCTTAAATTGAATAGCACTGTTCTAAAGTATGAGCTATGAACTCCAGCTTCTCAGGTTAATATCTTCAGACTGAAAATTATGGATGGTGAAGTCAAAATTTTGAAAACAGTCTCTCTTTCAAATATTTTCTACCATGTGCGAGCTATTGTGTCCAAGTCATTCCCCTGTGGATCCTCAAAGTCTGTCAAAGCTTACAAACACTAACAACTCACTGCATTACACAACACTATTGGCAAACCAGACCCATTAACCATTATCCAGAGTCTGTGCCCTCTTTCAACAGGTTGTGCAGGCAATATCCATAACCAGGAGCATTTGTTCTTTTACAGGTTAAAGCTGCAGGTATTTAAACTGTAACCCAGAGCACTCACTTTTCCCTCGTTCCCACAAACCCTCTGGCACATCTTCCACTTGGATGGATTTTTCACAGCTTTAGAGCAGCTTTGACAGTAGCACATCCAATCCAATAACAAATCATCATGGGACATTGTTGTTTTGAAGATATAAAAAACATATGTTGTAAATTTGGTGTGTAATTTCACATTTGTCTGATACCATGTTTTTCATCCATTTTTGTCATCGTTGCCCACCCATAACTGACATTTCTTTTCAGTTCAATATGACATCAATGGTGGGAAAAGTACTCAATTTTGTTACTTAAGAAAATTACAGATAGATGCAGAAGCAAAAAAATACTCAAGTAAAAGAAAAAATATCACATTAAATTCTACTTAAGTAAAACTATTGAAGTACCTGTTTAAAAATGTACTTTAACACAGATTTTGAGAACTGTTTAATCAATTAATGTACTGATTTTGATAAATAATTGTGCAGATTTTTGGTCAACAGAAGCAATTTGAATCACGTTCTTAATTTTTCTGGGGAATTTCATCTGTTTTGCTCAAAGCTGGACCCAAACACAAAAAGTTTAATGAGGATGCCACCAAATGTGCTAAAAATAAACCCTCAAACCAAACAGAAAAAAACGCGGTAGAGTAGAACGTACTGATACTTGCCCTCAAATGTTGTAAAAAGTATCTACCGTAAAGTGTACATTTGATCTAATTTTACTTTTTTACTTTGCTTCTTTTAGGTCACTTGCAAAAAAGAAAAAAAGTCTCTCTACATTCTGCCATCTGAATTTAATAGATGAGCCTTCACGGTAATTTTCAGTCCACTTGATTGTTCATTATTCCCAGCCCCGATGAGCGGAGCAGTTAATGACATGTCCAGCCTTGAACTCTGTCACGAAATGTTGACATGTTTTTGTAACGGGACAATGAGGGCCAAGCGCGGCTCCAGTGATCAGGGCTGACACTTCACATGACCCCGGGCTCCCGCACTCCTGTCCCCCCTCTGCTGTCCCAGTGTCCCGCTCCTTTCACCAGCACAAAGACCCTCCTGTGGACAGACCAGGCCTGGACTTGAACCTCACTCCAGCGCCCTGCAACATGACATCTGACATCTACAGCTCCTCGTCAGTGTGATACAGAGCACGTGGAGGTGACTTTTCAAGCACAGTATGACCATAATGACGTCTGACGGCGCCTCTCTGGGCACTAAAGCATATTGTGCAATGCAAACAAAGAAATGATGTCAAAAAACGTTCTACATAATACAAAATGCATGATTTTTATACATAAAAATGTCCTTTACACCAGTGATTCCCAACCTTTTTTGTCTCAAGTACCCTTTAACTAGAGTTTCAGTCGAATATTGTCAATATTTTTTTGTTTTAATTATATTTATGGTCCAATATACTCCAAAAAGATGCTAAATTTACAACAAATTACGATATTTTATTCAGATTTTATTCAAAGTACTTTTAATTTTCTTTTAAAACCTGAAACCATTCTACGTACCCCCTGGTAATTGCTCATGTACCCCTAGGAGTCCCCATACCCCTGGTTGGGAAACACTGCTTTACACAGTACTTGTCACTGTGTTTCATATTTTTCAATTAGAATTAAGCGCTATTTGGACAGGATTAGTTTTACCGCGTGACCTCGGATAAATTGTAATAATTACAAATGTTGTCTGAGTTTCTAGTCCGTCTATGTCTGTGAAAATGTTTGTAAAATTACTCGAAAATTTTCTTTCTTGTCTTTCAGCAATTTAATTTTAGTCCTGTGCGATGCTAATGTCTATGATTTGGACTGTTTTTGTTGTGCATTGAAGCGTATATTGATTCAAAATGTCTCTTTGTCCTATTTACGTCTTATTCTGAACCCGATTAATATTACTGATTCGCCACAGAACCTTCACCAATCCAATTATTGTTTTTTCTTCAATTAATAGGTAAAAAAAAATACAAAAGAACTACAAGACGTGACCCCGGACGTACGACCTCGTTGTTGTGGCAACCGAGAACCGAGCAGCATGAGGCACTTTGGGAAAGTTTAGTGGTAACTTTGTGGGGCAAAGTTTGTATCGAGGGTCTGTCGGCGTTAATGGATTAAAAGAGGAAAGAAACAGCGGGTATTTATAAGAAATCTGATGGCTTGGATGTTATTTGGATCGCAACACCGTGTGAAGAGCGATGTTTCTGTAACGCCACATAACAAGACAAATCTAAAATAGTTGACAGAATAAAGCTTGTAACATGGATGAATTAGAAGGTTCTTATCGTGTTAAATATGTTTGAAAGTCCAGAATAAAGTGAGTAAAAACGAGTGAATTGCTGATCCTGTGCAAATGCTCATAATAAAACACCAACATCGTGGGGTAATTAAATTTTAAAGAAGTTCCAAGGTAAAACTAATCCCGTCTGAATAGGTCTTTAGTTTTACAAAAAAAGCATGCAAATGTGATCTTTTCCTGATGTGTCTTTTAGTTGTATTTTTCTATAAGCAGGCACACTACTACATGTTGAAGTGAGACGATACTGAAAAACTCAAGAGTCTAGTTGACCCCTGTGCGACCTCTCAGCTTGACTCCCATTTTCTCCTCATTGCATCCATTCAAAGGTTGCTTCTGCCTGGACGCGCTTCCCTGGCGAACATCTGAGAAATACCCAGTGCTGACTTGTTATTTAACCAGACCACTTGATTGTAAAACCTTTGAATTACGCTGAGAGATTGTGGGCTTGTTGTCCCATCCTTACAAGGCTGTTGTAAAATCCAACTACGTCAAGGAGAGGTGCAGGGGCTCATTTACTTTGGTCCAAACACTTACAATGCTTGTGACATTTCAACACGTCTAACCAACACCATTTGGCCGAAACTGTATTTTTTTATCTTTTTTGCATGCACTGTTCTCGTGAGTACTTTGTCACCTGCTTGTCTCTGTGGAGAGGCTAATTATTTGCATGCAATGTTCTACAGTATTGCATTGAATTTATGTCTTACATTTATTCTGTGACAGGTGTTTTGTTGCTCAAAAATACTTTAAAAATCAGGCATTCTCACTGGGAGCGGGGCCTCTCAGTTGGCCTCCGCGTATCAGTTGGACAAGAAAACGATGTCGTGTTCACAACAGGGTTTGCACTCACTCCATTAATACAATATTGATCATTGTTTAGTTGAGCCGAGTTGGCTAATTTTTCATAAAGAATTAAAGAAGTGTGTATTCTGGATGCACGGGCTGAGATGCTCCGGGGAAAGCCCAGATTCAAATCAGTCCCGACCCAATACATTCAAAAAGGCAGCAGTAAAAGCAATCCCATGTAAAAGTACTGGCAGTTGCTTGATTTTCAACATTTTCGATGGCTGCAGAACTTTCTGTCCCGACTGAAAATAATCCATCAGTGACAGAGAGTTCTTTGTTAACTTAACCCCTGTATGAAAAGCTATCCAAATTTAAAAAGCTTGAACAAGGCATAATTTAGATTGTGTCTTCACGATGTCCACAATGTTATCATTTGAAATGAGACACTCCTCTTTAACCCCTGTCAGGTCTCTTCCAAACTGAGCTCATTTCTCCATTGTCCAGTCGGCCCACACGGACCCACACTCCCAATAAATTACAGGCACCCCAGTGTATTCTACTCATTACACACACAAAGAAGTGTCTGACATCCGTAATCATTGACTTAACAAAGCTTTGTAAGGCTGTCAAAATGAATGATGTGTTTTCAAGTTAGATGTCAAGTTAATTTTTAGTTTGAACATTTTTTAGCCAGGATAGCCCCTTGGAGAAAGCTAATCTCTGTTCAAAGGAGTGATGGACCAATGGGGAACCTTTTGTGTGAGGTTTAGAGTGGGGAGCACCTGGAAAAACCCATTCAAACACATGAATGAACCTGTGGTGTCTTGAGCAAAGCAAAGCATGGGGTTAGGATCGTGAACAAGAGGCAGCAGACTGTACCACCTTGCCGTTAAATTGGCTGGCAATAAAACATCTACAGAGCGAAGCCTGCTGGCGCACAGAGTTAAGTAGTTGGCATCAAGTTGAATAAATTTACTGAGCTGCATTATATGCAACACTTTAAAATTAGTTTTGAACATATCAATCTGCGCTAGCTTTCACTGAAAGTGACTAGAAAAAGGTGGAACATTCAAAGAAACCAATAAATCAAATGTATGTGTTTATTTGGTCAGGAAATCAGCGAAATTGTCATGATTGTCACGATAACTTGAAGTTTCTTTTTGATTACACAAGAACTTGATCAAAACTCAAATATTCAAAAAGGTCAGACAGCATGACCTATTGTGTTAGTGCATGACATACAATTACAGCTGAACACATTTCACAAGTTAACAGAATCCTTTTTCCCACAACTTCAGAATTCAGAGCAAGACGCTCTGACAATGACATATGTGTTAAAGGAAACAGGGCTCGTGATGATTCCAGTGTTGGGCCCAATACAACTGAAATGTGACTTTAATTAAATGCATTAGGCCCACTTCCTGTCACAGATTCAGGCTCATGCGGAGAGTTGGCTTCACACCAAAGAGGAAGAACATGTTCTACAAAGCTGTGTGAAACAGGGGTCAATTGTAAATTGAAGCAGCTAAAGTTCTTACTGATTGATTAATTTTGTAGCTCACGTTCTACATTCCTCAGTCACCGCAAAAGACAATTTCACCACTCATCCAAGTAGCTTTTTCAGTTAATTTGACAGGGAAATGGTGAGTCACTTCCATTTGAAGGGAGTTTCAGTGTAATTGCTCCTCGGTTCAGACAGATATAAGGCAGACACAGTTCTCTGTCAGATGAAATGAAGAAGCTACTTGGATGAGTGGCAAAACGTCAGTGGACTGAATTTAATTCTGTTTTGCTATTACCGGTACATTATAATAAAAATAAAATCATAATAATGAAAAACAAATAGACCTTCTGTTGTGAATTTTATTTGATTTTAGTTTAGTTTATAATTCCCAAACAAATGTTGCACCTTAATTTGCCACAATTAAAATCCATTCACATTTTATTTTTATCTTTATTATGCTTCAAAACCAGCATCAGCATTATCAACGCTGAAGCGTCCTCCGGGGAAGCATTCATCTCATGTGTAGAAAATGTAACATGTGACATCCACCTGCAGCTCATTGATCACTGTCTGATCTTTAAGGATTTATTCACTGTGACTCTGCAAAAACCTCACAGAGATAGAATTTGAAAGTTCTCAGAAATACAATGAGCTACCCATTTAAATAAGCCATGAAGCCATATAAGCCATAAAAAATAGCCAGCTGTAATTCTGCGCACAGAGTCTATTAATCCTATAAAGCATGAGCACAGTGTCTTTGGCTCTTTGGCGTGCGGTGCAAATGGACATCAGAAAGGTATATTACTCCATCATGTCGGAGTGACTTTGGCATTAAGTATTTGAAACTACTGCTAAATGCTGACGTGAACATATTTTTCATGTGGTAGCACAAGTCTGCATTTGTGTCACTTCATCTGTCCTCCGCCTTCAGCGTTGTGTCAGTGGTTAAGCTTTGAACCCAGTGGTCCTGTCGTCCAAATTAATCTCATTATAAGGTCCTTTCCCTCTGAACTGGTGCAAAAGTCTTGGCCGACACTCAATACTGTCTGAAGTTATTTGGAAAAAGAGGGATTTTCCTGCAGCGCCGGGGCAGTGACAGCAAAGCTCACCAAAGAATCCATTGTGACCAGTACAATGGAGCTCTACAGAAACTGATGGAGGAGGAGTGGACCTGTCAGAACATCACATCAACATTTAGCAGCAAAACACCCCCAGTCCAGCAATGTGTTTGAAGAGATGGAGGACAAGTCATTTATTGTTTATTTAGACAAGAAAAATATCCAGGATTGGTCAAGCTTCATAAAACAGCACAATGAGACTAAAAACTTGAAATGAGTTGATGTAGTTACACTTTTGAACTGTCAAAACTTTAATGCATGATGAAATATTTATAACTGATTATGGTTTGCCAAATGGACAGGAGCCGAAACTGTGTCTGACTATCTACCAACCACATGGACGGGCCTCCTGCTGGTGCCAGAGTCAGGACTAAACATGGACCGGCCTCCTGCTGGTGCCAGAGTCAGGACTAAACATGGACCGGCCTCCTGCTGGTGCCAGAGTCAGGACTAAACATGGACCGGCCTCCTGCTGGTGCCAGAGTCAGGACTAAACATGGACCGGCCTCCTGCTGGTGCCAGAGTCAGGACTAAACATGGACCGGCTTCCTGCTGGTGCCAGAGTCAGGACTAAACATGGACCGGCTTCCTGCTGGTGCCAGAGTCAGGACTAAACATGGACCGGCCTCCTGCTGGTGCCAGAGTCAGGACTAAACATGGACCGGCCTCCTGCTGGTGCCAGAGTCAGGACTAAACATGGACCGGCCTCCCGCTGGTGCCAGAGTCAGGACTAAACATGGACCGGCCTCCCGCTGGTGCCAGAGTCAGGACTAAACATGGACCGGCCTCCCGCTGGTGCCAGAGTCAGGACTAAACATGGACCGGCCTCCTGCTGGTGCCAGAGTCAGGACTAAACATGGACCGGCCTCCTGCTGGTGCCAGAGTCAGGACTAAACATGGACCGGCCTCCTGCTGGTGCCAGAGTCAGGACTAAACATGAGGAATCAGCGTTTCAGTTTTATGCAGCTAAAATCTGGAACAGTCTTCCTGAAGATGTGAGAAAGGCCTCTGCTCTGACAATGTTTAAATCCAGGCTAAAAACAGTTTTGTTTAGATGTGCATATGCGGATATAATGATTTTGTATGTCTTAAACTGTTTTGTGATTTTAATGCATTTTTTTCTGTTCTGTAAAGCACTTTGAATTGCCTTTTGTATGAACTGTGCTACAAATAAGCTTGCCTTACCTACCCATTCCTTATTACAGGACACTATCCTCATGCCATTTTGCAAAACTGTCCAAATACATAGTGAGTGAAAAGTAATTGCTTACACACACACACTAAAACACCTTGCACATCTTGTGCAATGATAGGTCCACATAATGCAAGTTTGAGAGTTTTAAATTAACTTTTGTATTGTAACCAAGAGTAAAATTATTAAAATTAAACTATTTTGGTGTTAAGTTGAGTTATTAGAAGTGACTGAGATTCTGAATTCATATTTCCAGAGCACTTTATAATCTGCTACATTCCAAGACAATAGGAGACTGACTGGACACTGTGCTTGTTTCCAGTGGCGTGTTGGGTAATCGGGAGAGCCGGGACGTACAGGTCTCGAAAAGTGGTCCCAGCATGCACCTGCCTGTTTCCATGGAGATGTTATTGCTTCACCTGGAATTTCCACAGTATGACATTAAATAAATCTATCTTTGTTGAGATAAGCAGGCAGCACCATGACATGCAGGTCAGATCTGTGGAATTCATCAGCCTTTTTTTTTTTTTTTTTTTTTTACAGTAATACAATTGAAATGAAAGCTGACTGGTCGAAGTGTCACAACACCAGAACAAGCTGAGAAATCAAACTTTTGTCAAATAGTTGAGAAAAGGAAGAAAAATCTGAGACAAAAATATAAAATAAATAAAATATCAGTGTCACAATAGAATGAAACACAACACATCTTAGTTCAGCCATCAGTTAGTCACAAACAAAATGCAGATATTCTAAGGAGAGACTTTTCTGTTGCTTGACCTTGTGGCTTGTATTCTAAAGCACATTTCATTTCCTCATCTCCACATTGAACTCTTCCCTTTGCTGGTATTTTATCTCATCGTAAAAGCTGTCAGATGGGTTGATTAGATAACTGTTTGGCGCATACATAAAGCGTTGAATGAATGAAGCCCTTGAGGAACCTGCAGCACCTTTCCAAAACAGATAAAGCATATTTTTGGCCCAGACCAGAACCAGCTGTCGAACTGTGACGAGGAGTAAATCTGTCCACAAACAGGAACAATAGATCCACGCAGCATCTGTGCGCTGAGATGAGACGAGGGTTACATTTCACAACTTGATACGTCCATACGAAAAGTTACAGGAGGGTGCTGTTCAAAAATAGCTCTTGGGCTTCCATTGGACAGTTCTGTGGGAGTTTTAGAGCAAGAAAATCATAAAACCTTTCAAAAATGTGTTCTTCTTTGTTTTAAATGAAGTGTACAATGTTTAGTAAAGCCCTAAGCCTAAATCAACTGTTACGAGCTTTTAACCATGTTTTCATTGTTTTCCCTGATTTTTAACCCACTCAGAGTTGTATTTTGTGGTTGTCAATTAATAAACAATCAAATAATCGTTGACTTGTCTATACACTGACTCCAAAACCTTCTATGAGCTGTAATATGAGGTTTTATTTTTCAGACAGGGCAGGAATCATGCAAAATGGACAGAGGAAACATGGAAATTGTGTGTTTTTGATCAAAATACTTGCTCATCTTTAAATATTCTCCTTCAGGACGTCATCCGAAGGCTTCACTTCAGCTTTATTTGACTCAAATTGAGTAAGAATCTCATATATACAGCCTTTCACGTTCTAAACAACTAACTGATTCATCGAAAGAATAATCGCTGGGCTAATCACTTACCAAAATAATCGTTAGTTGCAGTCCAAGAGTAATCTCTATTCTCTTGCATTCAAGATGTAATTGCTCCTTAGATTCTGGCAGAAACTATCCACAATATGTTCTTTAATTAAATAGGAGATGTTTACCTTGTTGACATGTTTGGGCTGCTTAACTGCGAGTCTCTTCAGAACTGTCACTGGCGTTGGTGACGTGTCACTGATCAGCTGATGTTACTTCCTGAGGTGCGGTCAGCCTGATGGACCTGGCAGGTCGCTCAGACTGACCACGCCTCCTGCCGCCCGGTGGTTTCTGGAGTAGCGTGTCCCATGTGTGGGACAGAAGGAAGCCTCCGTTGTCACGGTTGATGCTGTCTGTGCCTCGCTTTCTGATTTCAATGGCCTCCTTGATCCAGCGTGGAGGCGATTGAAATCAGACGCCGGTGACAGTTCTGAAGAGGCTCGCGGTTAAGCAGCTGAAACATGTCAACAAGGTAAATACATCTCCTATTTAACTGTCTTTAAGAAGAACACATCGTGGATAGTTTCTGCAATTAGGAGGAGCAATTACATCTTATCGTGGATTACATATCGTGAATATAACAAAAGAAGACATAATGAAAGTTGTTGGAGCTGGCAGAAACTAGTTTAGCAGTAAAAAAGACAACTATGACAGGCCAAACTACCTATTTCTAATTTAAACAAAGACATTAGTCGGGTTTCCACAGCTTGAACTGAATTTCAACGGGCAGAAGAATGACAAAAGATCGTTTCATATTAAAAACATACACAGTGGATTCTGCATGTACAGAAAAGTTGTTCTGTAATAAACCCATGCAGATAAAGTCTATAATATTGCTGTTACTTTTCAATTAAAACATTTTAAGATTCGGTTCAAGTGTAACATATTTTGGTGAACATCTGTATATGATGAGAAACATGATTCCCAAAAGCCAGACTATCATAACACTATCCATCATGACACCCAGAAAAGGAGTAACACAATTCATACTAATTACATGTTACATCATTTATTTTCTGTCCTTGCCCTGTTCACGTAAATTCCTTTTTTCTGTGAGGGGTGTTACTTGAATTGAATTGTGGTTTGGCCATAACATTTAATATCCCCAAATGTCTGTTCTTTGACTCCTGTGTTTTCATTCATGGTCCATCTTCCCCGCGCTGCACAGGTTTAGGTTGCACCCCGTCCCATATCAGCCCAAATACTCCCCTGTGTTGCCTTTGTGAGGGTCTGAAGTCATAAGTTACATTTGGATTTACGTGTGGCGTAGTACCGTATAACTCTGTCTGCAGTTTCTCTCTCTCATCAGAACATGAGACTCCAGGAGGGACTGAACAGATAAATCTACTTTTCTAGAGCATATTCTATGGTTACACTTGATGTTGTGGAGGCCAAAAGGGGATTTTGTTTCATTATCTAACATAAAAAAAACAAAATCAAATCCTGTGAGTCCAAAACAAGTGAAGTACTTGTTATAGTTGTAGAATATGTAGTTATATATTCCATATTTTAGATTAAGTCAGGTGAATTATTAGTGTTAAAAATGCATTGGCTTTAAATAGCACCTTTCATAATATTCATCCAATGATAATGAGCTATTTTAAAGGTCCCATAAAATGCAAAATCGATTTTTCAGAGGTTTTAACCTTCCTACAGTGGTATTTGGGCCTCGTATGTTGTGCCCAAAGTGGTTTTTTGATTGATTCCCGCATGCTTTCGCTAGAGAACTGTCTTTTCCGTCCCCCTCGGCTGAGCAGCAGACGGGGGCTCCTCACAAGGATGACGCGCTTCCCAAGGATGACGCGGTGTTTAAGCCACGCCTCCGGGAAGCGCGCAGCTGCAGAATAAATAAACAGCTAATGCTAATGCTACACAGTAATTACACGATGGATACGACAGATAGAGGAGTTAGCTTGTTATTTACCAAACGGCAACGTCCGTCGTCGAGGTACTGGAGCACGTCAAACTCCAGGTCAGATCCAGGACGTAGGACTCAGCACGACGCACCGTCAGGACGGATAAAAGGTTTATTCCCGTGTTTGTGTATCGCTGTTTACCGGAGCACAAGGCGCATGCGCACTGTCTCCGCTCTAGGCTTCGGCACGAGTTGGGCGGGGGAGGCGTGCGGGTTGGGCGGGGGAGGCAGCCTGCTCTCTGTTCGGGGGGGTCAGATCTCAGAGTGAGCCGTTTGCTTTTGCAAGGAGGGGGGCCAGTCCAAGAAATGGGTGTCTTTTGGAAACTGTTATGTTATGGATATTGCACAACGCAAACATTTATCAACAAAGCCCTTAGAATAGACTGTGTGAAGGGGAAAATAGCAGAATATGGGACCTTTAAGTGGCAAGGTGGCTGAACTGAAGTGTCTTAAGAACGCAACATTATGCCTCACTGTGGCACCTGATGTTCCCAGCAGCTTCCAATTCAAGAAGTAAACTGATTTTATTCTCCGCTGTATTTTGCACATCCAGTTGATTGTATGTTACTGGAATTTGTGTGTTTCTACATAAAATTATACAATTTATATCTTACATCCAGCTGAGGAATGATCTAGTAGAAGAGGCAGAGAAGCTTGGCATTAGAGTGAGCTGGACAAAGACTACATTTCTGCACGTTGGCGACAGTTCTTTTCCACCCTCACTACATCTTGGGCTCCACGGTATGAAATAATGGTGATCGAAAATCAGGGTTCAAACGCAGAAGAGCCCGGGCCGTATCAGCTCTGCAGTCTCTCTGGAAACTATTCTGGCAGAACTGAACAATCACGCACAATGCAAATTTACAATATCTCACTGATCTCCATCCCGTTCCACAGCTCAGACACATGTTCACTAAATAAGACGCTGGCGGTGAGGATATCTGCGCAATCAGGACCATCGAGAATGTCAGGTGGCCCCAGCATGTGTCCACCAAAGTGCTAACCCCGCTGCCTGCTGCCTCCTGCAGAGCGACGCACTCTTTGGTTTGGCCTCAGTCTACTTCCAGACCACGCGACATGAGCCATTGTTGTGTTTGACCCCAGACCCTCCAGGTGGAAAAGACTACAGTCAAGCTCTGTTTTCCATGGCTTGATGTCACTGAGACTGACCTCCAACGACTCGGAGTAACACCTGGCACCGGCACAAAACTCGTTGCAAATAAAGTTCTAATTTAAAAACTCAAATGAGGGCGATATTGGATTTGACTTTATCTTGTCTAAGTCATGAGTCTGAATCCTACTCTTGACAGTTTGCTGTATGTCCTTTCCCAGTCTTAACCCTGTTTCATGCTGCTCTGTCCTGTCAAATAAAGCATACGGGCCAAAAAATCCTAAAAAATAAATAAATTTATACAAATAAATAAATAATAACGCCTTTCAATATTAATTTCTTGTACAAAAACAAGAGAAGCTTTAAAAAATGTCCATGTAAAACAAAAACATGGTCATATTTCTCCCTCCAAAGCCTGTACTCTGCCCCAAACTACATGTTTTCACCGACAAAGGACAGATCGTAGACCTTGATTAAAAAGACTGAAGCCTATCATCAACGATATGAGAAGACTCACTCCTGATCTCTATGAAAACACAATCAAATTATTAAACTGTTCTTTCATTCAGACAACTTGGACTAGGATATAGTAACTCGTATAAGGCCCCTGCTTTCTCCAATGCTCCAACAAAACAAATGCACAGTCAAATTCCTGTATATATAAATCTCATATAAGTTTCATAGTGTTGGGATACAGAACCTGACTTTGGACGCAGTGTTTAGGGACCGCGGGGGGTGTGGGATTTCTGGGCGTTCGCCAACAACAACGCAGCTCAGGGTTCAGAGACGCACCTCCTGTCTGTGGGCCTCCGACGCAAATCCTCCATCGAGCACAATGTGGACACATCCAACAGCTGAACCAACCCGGCTTTAAACGGCCGTGTCGTCACTGTCTCAAACCGTGCGTTTATTTGAACAACTCTGTGCACGAATGACAAATCTGGCGGTAGTTTTACCACATGGTTTGAGTCCAGTTTTGTTCACATCAGACAAAAGGGCTTATGCGGATGACATCACAACATTCTGAGCGGCAAAAACACACGAGAGTCACTGGTGAGGAATGACGTTTTCTCCCATAAAAGCTCAAAACGCAACCGAAATGTGAAAAAGCTGTTGAAGTCTGATTGCAAGCCTACAACTCTGCTAAATTTTGTGGTTGTATCTGACATCTAAAAGAAGAAAATCAAGTAAACAGTTGTGTAAAACCAGATAAACAACAGAACACAGAAGCTGCGCTCACATTTATCACCGACACAGACTTTGGGATCGCACACTGTTGACGACTGATGATCTTTCTTTCCTTAAATAGCATGTTTGTTGAGGAACTTACTGTTTTGTAGCAGTTGAAGTGTCCTAAATCTCCCACTGTTGTAAACAAACAAGCTAGTTAAGCACCAGCAAACATACAGTTTACCGTATAATGTTGATTTGAGCAAAACAAAAGCTCCAGGTACAAACACTAGCACTAAGAAAAGCAAAGAAACACACTTAGGACAGAAACTGGACAGGAAGTACTCATGTTGTACTTGCCATTTTAAAAATAAAAAGCCAAATGAAATTCTGTGCACAGAGCCAATTCTGCCACTGAAGTCGGACTGTTGAGGAGCATTGTTTAAGTAAAATATTGTCTCTGCATAACCTCTATCCCTGCTCTTTGTTCTGACCAGTCGCCTCTTCATGTTGAAACAGGGGGTTGTGGTGAAGGGAGGGGGGCTATTAGGTCTGTCCTGGGACACGGAAATGGGCTGGGTTTGTTTCTGATCCCAACTGGCCCCAGCTGTGAAACAAGTGTTTGGGGAGACAAAGGAGGGATATTCCAGCAGGATAATTAAACTACACGGCTGAGGAGGAAAGGTGGACTTCATTAAAACTTAATCAGGTTTAGGAGACGCTTAAACAGAGCTAACAATAGAATAAATAAGGAATTAAGGCGAGACGCTGCAGGTGAATAAGAAAAAAATCTTACATTTAAAGATATCTCCTGTAGTTTACTCACATAAATGTAAGAAAAAATGTATTACAAGTTTTTATCATGCCATGTTTTCAAATAGAAATAATGCATTTTATGTGTAAAAATGGCCAAAAATACACATTTTCACATAGACTATACACATTTCTTAGTTCATTGTGTATACATATTTGTTACTATAAAAATTTACAGAGGGGATTTTGGATTTCTTATTTAGCTTTTGAGTAAATTTCACCTATTTTTTTTAAAAACTTAAACTTCAATAAATCAGTTTTAGAATTAGGTATCAAAAAAAAATCCCTCTGTACGTTTTGTGGGATCTACTTTAAGTGGTGATCCTTATGTCCCGTGGCATTTTAAGAAAACAGCCTTTGAATTTACAATGTCCCAGAGAAATCTATGGAAGAAGTGGATTAAATTTAATAATAACACATCTTTAGGAGCAGATTGGACAAGTTTGTTGTTTCCACATAAAAGCCGATATGTTGAGAGAGCAAACTGACCAAAAAACAAAAACTGAAAAAAATGAGTTTTGCCTGTAGAGTCTCGCCTTAACATAAGATTAGTTGGATATAATTTGAATTCATAGTTTTTATAAGTGGAAGTTATATATTTTATTGGACAAGCTCTCCAAAAGTTACAGTTAGAGTTCTTTCAAAATGGCTGCCACAAAACTGCTCTGTTAAAACTCCCTTTCCTTGATTTCTGATTCCATGTTACTCATTACATTGTAAACCACCTTAAACCATAAAAATCTCACTTTCATTGGTTCACTGCCTGTTTCCAAAGTCTATTATTTCCCAAACTAGATAATAACAGAGAGCGGAGGCCTTTTACCTGCAGCATTACAACATGTGTTTCAATTCAGCGAAATTACAAAGTGAGATCACTGTTACTTAACGTGTTTTCCCCTTATAGTTTATTTGTTCATTTATTCGTGTATTTAATCAGTTCCGTTTACACTTAAGGCACATTCAATAACAAAACACAGTGATATCCTAATTGTGCTAAATTGGAACATTAGTGGGAAATTGATGTATTTCCTTGTGAGTTCTTACTTGGCAGATATATACATTAGCTAACTAACCAAGTGCAATTGAAATTTCTATTCATTATCTGTAAAAATTTGTTTGTAAATGTTGACTTTCCCATGGACACAGCCACGAGCCATCTGTAGCGCATTTTCACCACAGTTGTCCAGTTATAGTTTCTATCGCTGATCAAGACAAGGTCAATTAAAAAAGAAAGACAGACAAACATTTTTTTTTACTTTGCTGAAGACTTCAAATACTGTAAACAATTGTGAAGTTAAGAAAAAAAAAAAGAACATTATCTTTTGAAATAATATAGATGTTTTCCAAAGATAGTATGAAGACAGAACATCTCATTATTATTAATATTTATTTCTTTTTTGATCTGTTTATTTGACAGGGCAGATGTGAAACAGGGACGAGAGCGGGGAATGACATGCAACACATTGTCGAGAGCCGGATCTCATTCTACACGACATTCATTGCACTTTTGGTCAGATCTGGTGTCATGTAAACAATTCCTAACTTATAGACCCTTTAAAAGTTTGCAAACAAAAACATTCTCAATTTGGATTGGAGGCAAAAGTGAAGTGCAACATAATGTGATTTCACTGGAGAAACTGGGATTTAACCTCAGAATATCACAAAAAATTGGGATGATTTTGGAAAATGAAAAGCCTCAGACACATGTGAGTGACATCAGAGCTGCTTTAAACACATTTATTATTGTATTTTACATTATGTTTTAGGAAATTATAATAAACTCTTTGTATTTTTTGTTGAAGGAACAATCCAGATTTATGAGTTTTACTGAAAAAATATTCATAGAAATGTTGAGCTCACAATCAGTTTTAATTTTATCTAGACATAAATTAGATACTAAACCTTAAATTAGATTCGTTTGAAGCTAAAATACAATTTTAAGACTGTAAAAATTTTATTTTGTCAATAATTTGTTTGTAGAAAAGCAAACCAACTGACCTTTCTACCGTGGAAATTCAAATGTGTTGCTTTTTCCCAACACAAACACTTAAAACCAGTAGAATTTAGATCTAATGTGTGCGAATCATTGAAAAATTTACAGTCAACTTCACTTTCGCCATTTAATTTCGCCTCCATTCTGGAATTTTGATGACGTCACATTTTAAAGGGTCTATTTTTTTCTGTGAAATCTAGCGTTAAGATGTATAATACCTTTTCTTCTAATTAATAATATAAAACGCATTATTTTGACATTTTATTTGGACTTTTGGACTGTGCAGGACCAAACGACAGTCCACCCTCTAGCTCCAGGCCATCGTGTCATATCAGCAAAGCCCCTTACACATTCCCCGAGTCAATAACACACTCTAATGCTGTTATGCCTGTCTGGTTTACTGTATTTCACGCTTTATTACATTCTTTCCTTTTGATTCCCCAAAGCCATGGCCCTGCTCCAGATCAGGACTCGCTGTTGGTCCTTTAGCCTCGGTTCATGAATCTCAGACATTTTCAGCACCTAATGGAGACCTCGTTTGACCTGGTGCTGTTTGAGCTGAGCTGGAATCTCATGTCTTTAATTGTCACTCATCTCGTTTGTATGAATGAGGAAGTGACACGAATCGTCTTACCTCAGGGCCGCCACGTTGAAAGTTGGTATTTTGCTCATTTAGCTTCTGGGTATCGAGCCTGGATCCCCGAAGTGAAAGTCGAGGAAAGTCAGTGAATGTCTGAAGCAATGGAGAACAGAGGAAGACAAGCCCTTGCACTGGACAAACCACTGAAACAGAAACAGAAGAAGAAATCAAGAGAGATACAGACACATATCAACATCAAACTAACCATAACACATCACTGAGGTGTGATTGCAAGTTATTGTATAGACCCCTTAAAATGCTTCATGCGTCATCAAGATGTTCAAACTTCTCGAATGGAGGCGACTGGAGGCAAAGTGAAGTGGCTAATAATACACTTTCAATGATTAACTGACACCAAATCTAAGTAGTAATGATTTTAGATCAGAGGGGGGCAAACTAAGGCCCAGGGGCCACATGCCTCTTGCCCTTTTGGCGTTTTGATCCGACCCACAAAGCATTTAATTAAAAAATGTATGAGTTAAGTATTGTGCATTTGTCATTTTATACTTGTCTGAGAGTGCATCAAACTTTGATGCATTGGATAAAAAGAGTGACCAACGGCACTTTTCCCACTAAAATAAATAAAGGTGATGATTTTTGCTATTCTGATGTAGTTTTTTTAAATGTATTTTAGGCATTAAGTCTGTGTGTAATAGTGTGTAATATACTGTAGTTAACAACATCCAAACTGTAAATGGTTCGCCCCCTGAGCAAGTGTAAAAAAAGTGTGTTTTTTTTTTTCTTTTTTTTCACTTGGTTGTAAATGATGACATCACACTAGGAAATGACGAAGCGACCATCCTGTACATTGGGAAAAAATCTAATCATCTAATGTCACTTTTTTTTTTATTTGACAAACAAAAATACACATGAACACCTTTATTTTGTTGAATTAATGTTTACAGGGTCAAAAAAGTTGTTTATTATGTGTAAATTATGCATGACCTTTTGCTACCAAGTGGGATGTCATCAATTTGTTTACTTCCTGTAACTTTCAACTGATTTTTTTCATTTCAACAGTTACTTATTATTATTATTATTTACAACAGGTATTAATACACCAAATAAAGAGAAAATCAGAAAATCAGGAAAACCTTTCATACGCACTTTAATATAAAACATTTGATATTGTTCTAAAAAATATGGACAGGTTTGTTCGTTTCGTCAAACTTGCGTCTTTGAAATAAACATACCTGATCGCACTTTTACTTTTATGTGGTTCTAATCGCGTTGATCCAGTTCTAAAACATTATATCAACAGACTCATGGCTGCTGATTTTGACAGAATGACAGGAACGTTATCAAAGTGAACAAGGGAAATGACTCAAGAGTTGTACACAGTTATTCACACTCAGAAAGTACAAGTAGAGTCTTGCACTTGAGATTATGGCGTCTGGATGGAAACATCATACAGACCTGCAACTGCTCCAGTACAATCGCTTCCTACGTTACCCCTCCGCCTCCCAAAAAATGCCTTCCCTCTGCGTCTGACCCGGGGCAGTGCTGGGAGGCCTCAGTCTGGTTTAATAATGAAGAATGCATGTATTGTTTCGAGTGGGCCCGTCATCCCTCTCTGTCACCGCCACAGCCTCGCTCACAGCTGCCGTCTGAAGCCGCCGGCTCAGACACATGTGCCCCAAAGGAGCGCTCTTTACTCGTCAGGTCGCCGCGCAGACGGGGAAACGGACCTGGTGAGTAACGCTTCAGCCAAGGCGTGAGAAGAGGCTGATCCAGGGAGAGTCTACGAATGGCAAAATGAAGATAGAGTGAAGATGTACAGTTGTGAACCAGGATTTAACTACGGCAAACTGATTTTATGTTTTACACTATCTTCAAGGTATCATTCACTGTCTTTATGTCCTTGGGCAAGACACTCAACCTGCACACAATAATGGATGAACTGAGTGTCTGAAAATTGTTCATTTTTGAGAGCCCTGTGGAAGTTGGAAAGTTTGTTATTTGGCCAAGATTTTTCAGAGAAGTGAATCCTGAGTCGATTGGGTTAAAACTTACAACCCCCTGCTTTGTAGAATGTTCCACCAAAAGGCATTGAATCATTCGGACAGATTTTCTCTAAAAGGCTTGACTACAATTCAAACAGAAGCTATTTCTGAACCCTTTACAAACAAATGTCTGGACTCTTTGTGAAGCTGAGACACTGTCAAAGTCAAATCCTGCCTCAATTTTCTTTGGTAAATATAAAGAGGTGCTGTTTCTGACTCACAGACAATGAACTGAGCATTTGTTTTGACATTTCCTTTTTCAAAACTGAAGCTAATTTCATTAAAAATTAAATTTGACTTGTATTAAAGTAAAAAAGGTTTAAGCAGAAATCCTAATATAAGGCCTATATAATAATAACAACAATAATCAAAGGCTCTCCTCTGTTTAGAGTTTTGGAGCACAAGACTGATCCTTCTCAGAATTGTTGATTTGACTAAAAATAAGTGGGCTAAAGCTTTCTCTAAAAATGTTAACCTCCCAGGAGTTTGATTATTTATTTTTGGACAAAATGGACAAAATGTCAGCTGGATCTGTGCAGCTACACAGAGTTTACAGAGCTTAACATGATCTCCATGGAGACAAACGTGTGGCACCGCCGGTCAAGTTACAGGTCAGATTTGTGTTTAAAATGGTTGACTTTACCAACAGTAAGTTAGAAAATGACACGATGAAACGGTCATTGGTCACTAATAGAGAAGCAGATTGACAGAGGAATTAAGCAAATGAAGAACTGTCTCAGAGCATCGCTTGTTCTTGACCTTGACTTTCCTTCTCGGCAAGAAAGGAATTAGACACATTTAATTTATTCCATACATAACCATATGGCACATTCCTCAGTGAAAAACAGATTAAATTAGTAAAACTATCTATAAGTATTATGCCACCATGTGTTTCTGCCTCTCAAAGACACTTGAATACGTTCTTTCTTTTGTGAGTGTGAAATTATAAACATTTTGATTTAAATATATCATTTTAACCATAAGTTTTCATTCTTTTTTTAAATTTTGGCTGTGCCTGAAGTATTGGGCCTGTAACTCTTGCTATTATTGGGTTATTGAATTTAAATAGTTTCATTCTTCGTCTGGACAAAACATTCAGCATTTCCTGTCTAAACTTTTCCGGTTGTTTTGTCGACACTGAGACAGTCTCCTGATATCATCTCCCATTTCCTTATGCGGGCTCTTTTTATGATAACATGTGCCAAGAATCCATATTTGGGATCAAACTGAAGAAGACAGCCATTTGTTCATGGTATGTTATACCGTAGATTATTTCTGATCAGTTAATGGCAAATCATATAACTGCATGAATGTTTGAGTAATCCCATAATCTGTTTCCTCAAACTCAAAACAACACACACTACTAAAAACACATTTATAACAGCAATAACAGCAATATGTTTAAATCAAAATGTCAAAAAAGAATAAACAATTGCTGATTTGCATTACAATACACGTTATTCCTCTAGAAGTCTTGTGACCATAAAGCCACCTTTATTTGGTTAGATATGTATTTAAAAAGTTTAAATTTACTATAGAAATAATCATTTGACAACTAATAATCGCAACCAGTCGACTACCAAATGAATCGTTAACCCTAACTTCATCACTCCAAAAGGCTCAGGTCACCCTTGAAAAAGACATACAAGAAGAAAATAATTTTGGCTGGCCAGACAAATAAAAATCTCCATTTAACGTACAAGATTTGAACAGATTTTACTGAGGAATTTAATTCTTTAATGGCGGAAAATAGCCAAAATGTGACTTTTTAAGGCTCATCAAAACATAAAATGCCTTAAAAAACAACACAAAAAAACTTGCAATATATTATTTTCTTATACTATGTGTATGAACTACTGAAAGGTTTAAAATTGATACCTCTAAGTGTAAGATTTTTTTCCTGCATCATCTGCTCAACAACTGCCGCGCTGTTGTGACTTTGGGCGTTACAAAAATAAATTGTATTGAATTGAACTTTTGTTACCGCTGTAGGGTTGCCAGGTTTCAGCAGACAAATCTGCACAAGAGCGCCTGAAGAACAACCATAAACCCGCAGAACGTCCCAATATATTTATGAAAGTAGCGCTCCTCGATGAAACAGATCCTCCTCTCTCTCATGATACAAGCTCTGTATGGCTTTGGACATGATGATTTGTCACTGAAATTCAGAACTATTTATTTATTCTATCCATTTATTACTAAAATGAATACATTTTACATGGGAAAATTGCTCTGGCCCTACATTCTGACAGTATTTTTGATTCATGTTAGATCTTAACAAGTTGCCCAATTCTGCGGGAAAAACACATCTACTTCAGGGGCGCAGCACCATATCATGGGCCCCAGGTACAAACGTTCTCATGGGCCCCTAATACATAATTTTGTATTTGATTTATTTATCTCAGCAATTTTTGGGGGGGATTTTTTTTCATTAATTATTGCTAGAATATACACCCTGTGTATGGTTTCTACATACACCTAACAATAACTCGCTAATTTATAGAAGTCCTACCACCTTATGTTATGATACAAGTCTGTTTTCATTCATTCATTCATTTTCTACCGCTTATTCCCGTTAGGGGTCGCGGGTGACTGGAGCCTATCCCAGTGACTTTGGGCCTTAGGCGGGGTACACCCTGGACAGTGGCCAACTCGTCGCAGCAAACACAGAGACACAGACAAGGACAGACAACCATTCATCTCACATTCATTCACTAGGGACAATTTAGAGTTCTCAATTAACCTACACAGTCATGTCTTTGGACGGTGGGAGGAGCCGGAGAACCAGAAGAGAACCCACGGTAACACGGGGAGGACATGCAGACTCCACCCAGAGAGATCGTGTGATGTTAGGGTGGTTCGGAATTCGAAACCACGATGTTGGGGTGGTCTGGGATTCGAACCCACGATCTCCTTACAAGTCTGTTTTGTATTTGAAATTTACCTTATCCAGCCCCGCCCACTTTTGCCTCTTTTTATGTTTATGATTTATGAACTGTTCATGATCTGATCGCGCAAATGATGAACAAGGGAAAAGTCTCTTGCTAAAACGTATAAAGTAGATTGCTTTGTCTTAAATGTACACGAGCAAAAACAAGTCAGCAGCGCACCGGTTTCCTGGGGCCTGAAGACGGCTTTTTAGTCCGTGTAGAACTTATTTTCTGTTGAGCTCATCTGTCCCATGTAAACTTAAACGGAAAAAGATGGCGGCGCCCACAGCAACTTCCGGAATAAGGTGAATAACAAGAACAATTTCACAAAGATCTCGAAATATAAGAAAATACTCCAACTGCAATCATACTGAGTAGTTTTATTTGTTAATAATTTGGCTAATATATGTGAGCAATGACTTTCATCTTTTTAAAGAGGTGATGGGGCCCTCAGATCTTAGGCATAATTGTACTTAGTCTCCCACTTTACTCAACCACATTGCATTTTATTTTAACAGAAATAGATGCTGTGGGCCCCGGGGAAACCAGTACCCTTTACCCCCCCACTCCAACGCCCCTGCTACCGATACGATCTACAGAAATTACAAAAAAAAACTACACTTGTACAACACCAGGGACTTCTCATCTCAAGGCCAACTGTTGCTCAAATCAATTTCTTGGTGAATGAAGGGGAACAATGCATGTAATCCTCCCGACCGGGTTCACACTGACACTCCTCCAGCGGGACGTCCCATCTCAACCCCGGCCCTGCTCCGTCCTAATGCCCCTGATGCCTCGTGCTTTGTCAGAAACCTCTCACACATGTCAAATTACCCCAGATCTTAAGGCGGACACGACACAACTTTGGACTGAAATATGAACTGAGGCGAATCAGGGACAGTAATGACGAGCGTTTAGTTTGACAGAGGGACGTTTCATGTACCGAGAAGTAGTTTTACGACGAGCTCTGATATTCAATACAGTTTTCATTAGGTTTTCATGTGTGTTCAAGATGTGGCTAATTCAATTATTAAGGAATGCAGCTGACACAGTGTAAATGATAGGGCTGTGTACTTTGAAAGACATAATCCCATTTTAGATGTTGCTGTATTAACTTAACTGAGAGATAAGACATTTAATACACTCAAACTCCAGCTGCCATTGTATTATTTGTGCAAAAGTGCAATCCAGCAAGTACAATAAAATATTTCTTTCATCATTTAAACCACACATTCTGGTTGACAATGAACAATAAAGGCATTGTTTTAAATTGTTTGCATAAAGCATGTTTGAAGGAATGTGACAGCGATGCATTCAGAACTTGATTATGACGAATGACTGTCTCGTTTTGAAGACACTGCAGAGTCTGTGCTGCAGAGCTGTTGCCTGTTCGCCCTGCACATGCTCCACCAGAGAGTCGTCATGCCAATCGTGCATATTTTTCATGTTAAATCACACTTGTGTTTGATGTGAGTCCAATATGACAGACAGATGTACATACCATACCTTTTTCTACCACCAGAAACCCTTCTCGATGCAACCGGTGTTTTGGTTAAACACAAAGCAGACTCTGGATAAGTGTAGAAGATGAACAGTTGAATACAAATATATTACAGTCTGGACTAAGACCCAGAGCAAACACAAAAAGCATAACATTAATTTTATTTTAAAGTTAATTCTGTATGTATTCTATAATCAGGTGTTCAGTGGAGAAGAGAAGGCCTTCAGAGTGATGGCCTAAAACAGGTCAACAAATGGAGGTTATAGTTTCAGGGTGAATAAAGACAGATTTGTTTGAGGGGAAACTCATCCCATATTTTTGTAGAGCTGTTGTAACGATTGGTGGATCAAAATAATGCAGACTAGAATTGTTTAAAAATACAATATTTATTCAGAAAACAGGACAGCTGGATACTGGACCAAGGAGCACAGGTGAGTACTGGAGTGGCGGAAAAGAAAAAAACAGACAATCCTAGATGAGAAATATCCACTGGGAACATCACTGGGAAAAATGATCACAGAACAAAAGTCCTGGGTGTTCACCACGAATGTAGACTGAACGATCTGGCAGGGTGTGGATGAATGAGCCGAGTCTTTATATTGCAGAGGTGTATGCTTGATTGAAGATGGGTTGCAGGTGAGTGGTGGGAGGAGCCGTTGAAGGTGGCGCAGCATGTATTGATCTTATTCCAGAAGTTGCCGTATGCGCCGCCGTCTTGTCCCCGTTGTATTAGTTTACATGGAGCAGACGATCTCAACAGAAAATAAGTTCTACATGGACTAAAAAGTCGTTTTCAGACTGACCAGGAAATCGGTCCATTGTTGACTTGTTGTTGCTCGTCTTCATTAAACATTTTACACAAATCAACCTACTTTATGTAACATTTTAGAGGAGAGACTTTTCCTTCGTTCGTCATTAGCTTTAACGGAGTTCTCATCAAACGGAAGTGCGTTTACAACAGAAGTACAAAAAACGGCAAAAGTGGGCGGGGCAGAATAAGGTCAATACTCTCCGCCCAGCTCCAGACAACACAGATGGGAGGGGGAGAACACAGGAATCTTGACAAGAGCCAAAAATCACAACAGCAGTTATCTCAAAGGGTTTCCCAAAAGTTGTTGATTTAACTTACAAAAGGTTAGAAAATCAACAAAGAGACAGGGAGAAGGTGTGGAGAGGGGGAGAACAGTCCAGGTCAGGATCGTGGCATCTGAGGTTCAGAATCACTGGAGCAGCAGCATCGGACACAGTAGTGGGAGAAAGGGACAACTTGTGAACAGCAATGAAAACACTCCAGGTGAACTAAAACATTGACTATTGCTGACAGGAAGAGTAGGAGGAAACAGGCGAAAATGCTGAAGCTGACATACTTAATCACAAGGGGTGGGGCTTAGTCAGTTCAGAGCAGTTTAAAGTCAACTTTCTCAGACCAGCTGTTCAGATTGAATTACTTTTGGAAAATCTAAACGTGACTACCTTTGAAACTTGTTCTACGATTACAAGGACTCATTTATTTTGTGTAAAAATGCATGCAACTCTTTAGGACTTGGTCACATATAACTCCAGTCCAGTGATTCATGAGACATCGGGGGTGTCTCACGAATAGACTTTTTAAAAATTATTATTACATACATATTGTAGCGAATTCTGGATGGGAGGCAGCAGAGACACTTCCTGGAGGAGCGTCACCACAGCTCGGCTTCACATTTGTCACACAGAGGGAGCAGATGTGGCTCTCTGAAAACCCTGCCCACCGTTTCTAACGAATAAAGCAATAAAATGAACAGATCATTCAATTCAAGTCTATGTCAGGTTCTCAAGTTTTTCTAATTATGGCTTAGCTTGGTGGTAAATATTTATCCTAGTTTTACACCCGCGAAGTTTGTGAAGAAATTCTGAAAAATAAAAGTTTAAAAACACAGGAAGTAGCGCTGAGTTCTACAATGGAATCCCGCTGTGATGTCATCAAAAAGCGACGCACCGTTGAAAATCAAGAGACAGTTAACACTCGACACACACATTCTTCTTTTAAATAAATAAGTTTAAATCATCATTCAACAAAATGAATGTGTTGACAGGTATTATTTTTTGTCAGATCATAACTATTGTGTAAGTTACATGGATTTTGGCTGTATGTACCTGGCAACTGTATGGTTGCCAGGTAACAGCTGTGGAATCACCTCTAAGTTCAACCAGGAAGTACAAATGTAAAACTACACGGAAACTGTCAAACTGGGGACAAATAAGCAGAATGTTTAGTAAAATCTTAAATATGATCATGTTCACTACGTTTTAGAGAAATGCGTAGACTTTAACATTAATCGATAGAGGGTTAAAAGCTAAAAGTTTGCATTTCTGCATTCCTGTTCTCTTCTACATGCCTCCCCAACATATATGTATCCTTGTTCCCTTCAGTTTAAGAATAAAATATCTGAACAAAGCACTTAGAGGCTAATATCTCTTCCACACTTAATCTGGTTCCTCCCTGCGTGTGTCTCCGTGGGGGCCGTACCTCCTCTGGGCGAGCAAAGTCCACTTCCTCTGTACCATTATTTCACCAGCTCTGGAGCCCGTGCCAAACATATCAGAGCGGAGAGTCCCGTTTCCCTTTCTCTGCTGCTGCCTGTAGAGACACCATCACATGTCCACTGATAAAAAGCTGAAGCAAAACATGTAGATTTATCTCCAGATGTGGCAACGGGACGGGTCATTTCACTTGTAAAACAGAGGAAAGTAAAGCGAAAGTATGAATAAACTTGAGCATCGTTTCATGGGAATCGTCTGTTTTTTTTAAAAGGAGCAAAATGTGACTTTAGCGCCCCCTGTGCTGTGATTGGGAAGTGTAGACCCTTTAAAATGTGACATCATCAAAATTCCAGAAAGGAGGCGACTGGAGGCAAAATGAAGTAAAGACTGCAGATTTTTCAGTGATTTGCTCACAATCGATCACGTTTGTGTTGGGGGGAAAAGCAACACATTTGAATTTCCAGGGTAGAAAGGTCAGTTAGTTTGCTTTTCCATAACAAAACGATGGACAAAATAAAAATGTCTAGCCTTAAAATAGTATTTACCTTCAAAAGAATCTAGTTTATAGTGTAGTATCTAATATATTTCTAAATAAAATGAAAAATGATTGTGGGCTCAACATTTCTGTGAGTATTTTTCCAGAAAACCCATAAATCTGGATTGTTCTTTCATCAAAAATCAAAGAGTTTATCATAATTTTCTAAAAATCAAAATGTAAAATAAATAAATGGGTTTTTAAAGCAGCTCCGACATCACTCATATTTCATATACTGATGATATTTTTCAAAATCATCCAAATTTTTTCATATTTTGTGATATTCTGAAGTTAAATTCCAGTTTCTCCAGTGAAATCACATTATCTTGCACTTCACTTTTGCCTCCATTCTGAATTTAAAATGTTTTTGTTTATAAACTTTTAAAGGGTCTATAGTGTCTTTTTGAGAACTTGATAAGAGGGAAATCTGTCATTATTTCCTTATTATTTATTGTTTTTATGTGTTTCACGTTGTTTTTTTAATTAAACTTTGTGTTATATTTGTTTTAATTACTAAATTTTCCTTGTGATGTTGCTAAATGTTGCTTTTTAACAGGTATAACCACAAACAAATCGTCGGCAAAGCATAAATCCATCTTTCTTAAGACGAGAGCCACTGTTTGTAGTAACTGTTGCAAAAATAATCGTCGTCCTAAATATAAATCCAATAAGTAGCACAGTTTACACAGAATGACCTGCTTTTCTCTGTTTGGCGAGAGGAAGGGTGACTCCGAGTGCTTCTGGTCACAGATGTCCAGCTATTTTCTCTTTCTGGCAGCTCGGCACAGGCATAAACAGTGACAGTAACACGTCCGGAGCCTGGTGTGGCCTGAAGAAATTATAGCTTCAAGAGGAAATGTTCAGACAGTCGGAGGTGAAGAGGGTCACACCTTTGAGAGCAGCAGAGGAACACACAAGAAAACAGAGTGAGATGAAAGGCTTTGAAGACATTCACAACTGACGCACCCCAAGTGTTGAGGAGAATGTGTTTCAACATATTTGGAATTATAAACACTGGCAAATTTCTTTCTTTTGATTTTTTTTTACCTTTGAAAAAAACAAGTTAGATTTGTATTTTTTTCAGTTGTTGAATTTTGCAAAAATATTTTCATTGTTTTCTCAGTTTGAAAATTTAAAGTGACAAAATGACCTTTTAAATTTTAAATGTATAGATTTTCAAGCTGTCAAATTCAATGGTCTTAAGTCAGAGGTGAAAATGTACAGTAAATTTTTCAGTGCAAGGCATTAGCAATCGATCCGAGTGATTGAAGCTTGGCAACTTGAATCTTTTAGCTGAGAACATTTTCACTGCACATTTTAAACAAAATTTAGACTGTTGAGCATTGAATATTTAAAAGGTGATGTTTTGATTTTGAATTTTAAACAAAACTAACAAAACAACAAAAAAACACAAAGAAACATAGAAAATGTATATTCCGTGGATGAAATTTGGGATAAACACAACTCAAACTGAAATTCCCCATTCAAAATGAAAGAAATCTGATGAAACAATGTCTCTTTCATACCTAAATACGTTTTTATTTCTTATGTTAAATGTTTCGTGGACACAGAATTGTTTGGTGTAAAATCTATGGTTGTACAATGTGAAAAAGAATGAGCAGCTCTTTAAAATGCAGCTACTACTCAGTTTAGATAAAGTGGAAATTAAATACTTTCTAAGTACCATTATAGCCTAAAAGCACTCTGTTCCACCATATCTACCATGCAACAGGTCACATTTTAAAGTGCATTGTATATTGTGTGTTTGTGTTTTTTAAGCTATAGGGATGGACATGTCAATATAATCTTAGCTATATATGTTGAGTTTTAAGTGTAATGTACATACTTCTTGATTCTAAAATAAAAAAAAAAAAAAAACTGTTTCCTCTGACTTTTTGCCTCCCACGACAATACAGTTTTCTGCCTTTTCCCCATTTGTCAATGTTGCCTCGGCACAACTTGTCACAACAAATCAGTGGGAGACTCCTAACATTTTCCAGAGTTTTAGATATATGTCCAAAAATAGGACAAATACCTTAAAAGGTGACAGGACTAAGACCTCATGTAAGACGTCTAGCAGGAGGAATAGTCTGTACTTGTGATGGATGAACTGAAACACCCAGAAAACCCCTACCAGACACAGAGAAAGCATGCAAACATTAATCCCTACATTTTTTTGAGATTGCGTTCACTTTACAAATGTTCTTTCAAGTTTATTGTGACACCAACAGTAATCATGTCCCTTTAATGGTGAAAATGTGTACATGTTTCAGTTAAATCTGTAAGAAAGTGTCACGGCTCCTCCAGCAGCCCAGCCCTCCCCTGCTACAGCTCCTCCTGCAGCCCAGCCCTCCCCTGCTACTCCTGGCGAGCCTGCCTCTGTCTCCTCCCCTTCTGATTCTCACAGTGGGGACAGGTGTGCAGGAGCCTCGTCTGCTTCGACCCAGCTGCCAGTACTCAGCAATCAACTGGGTACAAAAGCCTCTCCAGCCAGCTCCTCGGTGCCAGATCGTAATACTACCTTCAGTTAGTGCTACATCTTGCTCCCGTTATACTTACCTGCTATCAGAAGACTTTTTTGTACTTACCTGTATTTTTTCCGTCCGCTCCAGATCCTCGCTCTGCAACCTCCTGTCCTGCTCCAGCTCCAGTCCGCTCCAATCTCCGTCCTGCAACCTCTTGTCTTGATCCAGCTCCAGTCTGCTCCAATCCTCGTCCTGCAACCTCCTGTCCAGACTCTGCTCCAGCCTGCTCCAGTTAACTCCTGCCGGAAAGTCTCCCATATTCTTGTTACAATAAATCCATATTTTTACCATCTGACTTGTGTCTGCGTTTGGGTTCAAACCTTGAGCCGTGACAGAAAGTATTGTTTTTTAATGAGTTCATCACAAAAACATATTCAAAAACGTTTCCGAAATTATCTAAATTAAACTATCTTTTTGACATAACTCTTCAGGCCAACACCTTGCATGAACTCCATCCTAGAAACTCTGAAACAAGAACAATTTTCTTCTTCCACAGAAAATGTAAATAGTTGTAAATTGCAAGGATAAAGAGTGGAAGAAGACTGTAATAGTTTTGTCTGAAGCCTGATTCAATTTTGTCCAGTGGAAAAATGCCTAAAGGTGAGATTTAGTGGAGAAGATTTTCTTAGTAACAGGCTTTAGTCCGCGAGGAAGCTGTGGGCTTTTGAACAGTCAAAATAAGAGCGGGAATTGTAGATGAAGTGCCAAATTGTTTCAAATGAAGGTCGGGTCATGGAAACCTTATCTGCTCATTTTCCAGGGCTTAAAGGATCGGCTGCTAACACAACAGTGACAGTTCCCACACAGAACAGCGCGTCTGCGGACCGCTGGGACTAACATGCATTTGTAATCGTTAGTTTGACTTTATGTTATGTTTCAGCAGCAATTACTTTTACATGAATTTAGCAAAGAAATAGACTGTAATGCAATTCAAGCTAACTGGTCAAATTACTCTGGAAAATGCTATAGTATATCAGGATCATGTCATAAACGTATGGTACATTTATCTGCACAAACTCAAACTGAGATTACTTTTTGAATAGAGATTTAATCAAATGTTGTTTTTTCTGAACAGTACATTAAAAAGTATGTCTGATTGAAGCATCTTACACGGCTTTACGGTCTGAAAAACCACACTTGGCCGTTCAGTCCCAGTTCTAGTCGTGCATACTGATGTTGTGTCTGTGTGCAAGATACTTCACCTGTATTGCTAAATGCAAGATGTAAGATTGTAAGAAGCAAGGCTGCCAATCTGTACAGCTCCTCCAACCACCACCAACCACTCACACAACCACCGTCATTGGCGATGTAGGTGAAGTGTCTTGCCTAAGGACAATGCTCTGCAGTGGCACCTGGTGGTTCAGTGTCTCTCATCCAAGAACTGACCAGGCCCTGACCAGCTCCAGAAATCTGATGGTGACCATGAGGTTTGTTTATGTTCAGCACAATAGAGCAGGGGTTCCCAAACTTTTCTTTTCCCAAAATAGCCAAGCAACTGACTCAGGACCCCCAAAGCAAAATGAAAAATAATTGTGAAAGTGTCAAAGCATGTTAAATCAGATTTAATTTTGGTTATTTGAATAATTTATTGCTTATTAAACCGTATTTCCCTAAGAAATGCTGTTTTTAATTTGAAAAATAGAGCAAATACAGTGTCACATTTATTCAAATTAGATGTTGAAATCATCTCGCGACCCCCAGATCATCCCTCGTGACCCCCAGGGGGTCCCGACCCACTTTGGGAACCACTGCAACCACAGTGAGCAACAGGATAACACAAAAGTCCTAAACATTTGTGAGCTTTGAATTATGGGCTTCTTGTAATGACTTTTGACACTACAACAAAGAATGGAGAAAATTGATTTGACTATTAGATAACAAGGAGCAATCACATCTTCCAGCAGCCCTGAAGGACACTGCACAGACATGAGTGTGGACAGCTCTGGACAAGTCTGAATGACCACAGCAGCTGCTCAATCAGCACAAATGTAAACAGATACAGGCTTCCTCTGGCGCTATTTAGTAATGGAGGACGTGACGGATTTATTTGAATCACTAAAATTGTGATTTGTACAAAACTACTTGTACAAAGTCCCTCTTTAATCCGCGTTCAGTGAGTCTCACTGTTTTGGATATTATATCCCCTCGACTGGATTTCCACAGCTGTCTGCCTGTGCGCTCCAGTGGGACGTGTAATACAGCCATGAAGAGTGGAGTCATGCTCTGGTCTGTGGGGATACGGCAGATTTCACTGTTCCAGTCTGGCAGAGGCCTGAGTTTGGAGTTAAGTATGAGGGTATTTGCTGTGGATATTATGTGATGGTGACGTGAGCGAGTGTTGTACAGGTTTAATGTTCTATGGCATGACGTACAGGGATTGGATTTAATGAGTGTTTAATATACAGTTTTTAAAGGTCTTGATTGGCACTCCATCTGTCATTGATTTGTTGCACAAAGCAATAGTAACTGGAGGATTGGTGGTTTCAATCTCAGAAACAGCCACTTGTCCTTGGGCAAGACACATCACTTCTTCTGCCCATGAATCTTAGTCGACTTCTATAATTCAAATCAAATCAAATCAAACTGTATTTATAAAGCGCTTTTCATACATAAAATGTAACACAAAGTGCTTCACAGTGCGTTAAAAACACATGCCATTCCCTCCCAACTTCCCCCACAACCACTGGGGTCCCACACAACCATCCCTCCCCACAGACAGTCACATATACATACCCGTATATTCACAAACACACACACGCATGCACACACGCACGCACGCACGCACACACACACACACACACACACACTCTAAGATACATGAGGCTGAGTACGGATGCACCAGTAGAAGAAGCACCATCAGAGGAGCCGTCTGCACCAGGAGCAGAGTTCGTCTGTAGCCACAGGACACAGACTCGGGGCCCAGATGAGGACAGATGAAGCACCAAACCTCCTCCAGGGGCCCATGAGTCAGGGCCCAGGAGCCAAAGCCGACCACCGCTCCCCATACAGAGGGCCCCTCAGAGGAAACACAAAAAAAAAAAACACAAAATGAATAAAATAATAGATAAATAAATATGGGGAAATTAATAAATAATTAGATAGAAATAGAGTAAAACTAAATAAATACATAAATAAAATAGTGAACCTCAAACAAGTAAACACAATAAATAGGATGAATAATTGACAGTCCACCCCAAATTGTGTCCCTGAGTTTCAGACTGGAGCTAAGTGAAGTTTCAGACTGGAAGTTCACCTGCACAAGCTTCACCTCTGGGTCAACACTGAGCGCCTCTCCTCGTTCATTGCTCATTGCCACATGTTCTTTTTTAATGAGATTTTTCCATTTTGCTCATTTGATTTGGGACAGTGCATGTTAATGAACTTGTTGGATTGTCATAGTTTAATTTCCATCAATTGATCCGATTTCACTGTCACAAACACACTCTCATTCATGCACCAGTGAACATGGACACTGGAGGTGGGTAAAGTGTCTTGCCTAAGGACACAACAACAGTGTACACAGCCATTCATGTTAACCAAGTATCACTTTGCCTATAGCTTCCGAGATTTGACGACATCTGACATCAACAAGGAGGTTTGGATGCTTCTCAATTTACAAACAGCTCACCACCTTTGAAGAGAACTCATAAATTTTCACTTTTTCAGGTCTTTTTAATTTAACCTTCACCAGTTCTGGGCCCAGAGAAGAGTCCTGGCTCATATTATCTGGTGCAAAGTTTCTCAAACTTTTTTGCCAAAATACTGCCGGAGAAAACATTTGGCCTCATGGGTACCATAAATCAGGTCAAAATGATCAACACAAATGCAGCAGTGTTTACTCTCTATGTTTTTGTATACAGTAGAATTGTGTAATTATTTGGTAATACATTTAAGTAGCTGTAAAATAAATTAAAAAAATAAGATGGATTAACCATAAATGAGTTTCTCCCAACACAAATGTATGATTAATTCTAGTAATCCTGAAGTAATTATTTTGCTTTTGGCCAAAGTAATAAAATACTGAAAAAGTTGACAGAACACAATTTGGACAATGCAACCACGTTTGTAATATATTTTAAGCTTTCGACGAAGGCAGCGATTGGGTATAAGCCAGACCTTAAGGATTACAATAACCCCAAAGAGGACAAAATGATGGATAAAATTTAGCTTGAGAACCCCTGATCTAGAGTGTTCTCTTAACTCAACACTCACACCGATCTTTCTAGACTCTGTCCAGACTGAAAATGGTTTTGAAATGGTTTTGTGCCTTTTCTTATGCAGCTTCTTCATCTATCCAGGCTTGTGACATATATAAAAATGCACTGTTTAAATCCCCTTTGACCTCTGTAGCACTGAAACATCACAAGAACTGCATATCACTTAATTTCACTCCAAAATATTCACAATAAATGGTTTGCACACGTACGTAATTTAGACTTTTACATAACAAGCTTGTTTTCTGGCTTGGAGGAGGTTTCGCTCCAGAGACAGATGCATCAAATCTGTCCATTCTCATCACTCCTCAGCTCAGCCCCATCAGAGGATTTCACACACGGAGGAGGAGAGAGATATTGAATGACTTTGGTAATGATTTGTTTAAAATACTCCACATCTGCTGCGTCCCTCCGGATTCACAAACCTCTGCTCTGGGCCTATCAGCAACAGCGAGGTTACAGATTGGATATTTAACATTTGACTTGGCCCCAAACTGATAAATATTTCGGTAAAACAAATAATCGTTTAGACTCTCTCTGTGTTGTGTCAAGACTAACAGTATTGATTGAGCCAGAGGAGGAAAATCCTTCATCTCGACGGGAAATCTGATGAACAGGGCTTTTGTTTATGTTGCCTGACCCGATATTTGAAGCGTATAACCGATTACACAATGTAGTGTTCACAGCGTGGACTCTGAGAAAGATGTGTCGCTGACTAAGAGGGGAAAGTTGGATTTAAAAATAGGACCGGAACATTTGCGGTGATTTATAAATTTGGGGAAAATATTAACGGTCGACTTGTGGTGAAGTGGTTTCCCTTCTCTGTCGTTAGGCGATATCTTGTAAATACTGCAGAGGGTTTGTGTTCGCCCAAAACGGAGAATTGCAAGCTTAAACATCCCTAGTTTGTAAACAAAAACATTGCAAATTCCAGAATAGAGGCAGAAGTAAAGTGGAACATGTGATTTCCAAGGAGAAACTGCATGGGCTGAACCTGAGATAAACACAAAATATGAAAAATCAAGATGGTTTTGTCAATTGAAAACCAATCAGACACATGCAAGTGATAAAAGAGTCCAGTTTAAAGACATGTGCTGTTGTATTTAACATTAATTGTTCATGCAATTGGAGATTATGATGGACACTTAGCATTTTTGATGAAAGAAAAAGAAGATTTTTAAGTTTTACTGGAAAATACTTGCACAATAGTTTTTTTCATTTTATCTATAGATATATGACAAACTTTACCAGAAATTACCCTTTTTGTGAAGCTCAAATATCTAAAGGCAGGAAAATTGTGTTTTTTTCCATCTTTTATAACAGAAAAGCAAAATAACGCACACTTCTATCGTGGATATTCAAAATTGTTACTTAAAATACTGATCTCAGTTAATCATTGAGAATGTTTTATGGTCTATATTTTATTTTGTCTTCAATTTTGAACATTCTGATGCCAAAGCATTTTAAAGGGTCTGTTTGAGCAAGACACTTCAGCCATATGCATAAATCGGGTCAATTTAAGCACAGTCCACAATTTATGTATTTATTTATTTGAATAAGGGCCGTGCATATTAAAAAATGTGTCCGCAACTTCAACATAAATATGCCAGGGTTAGCCCAATAGCAAGATTTATACAATAGCTAAAATGTTGTTGTCCAAAGGCAGGTCCAACCATCAACCATTACATTAACATTAACATTAGAAGAAATTACAAATTAAACCTAATACCTAAGACACAGACATTAAAGATAAAACAGAGACAAAGATTCACAGTAAAAACACTCAAAAGTTGAAAGAGCTCAGGAAAAAAGCATCATCTGTGGGTGCACGACTGGTTTGTTTTTAATCATTTTTAAGAACTGTTGTAAAGTTTGAGTAGTTTCTAATGTGCTCTGGCAGTTTATTCCATAGTTTTGTGCCTCTCATAGACACCGCCATTGTAAAAGAAAAAGTTTGTCTGTATATCCACAGCCTCCACTAAGAACTCTACAAACGTTGAGCTGCAAGAGCTTGTTACACCTTCATTAAATGTCTTATTCTTACGGAATTTCCACACACAATAGTTATATTTTCATTCCAGAGCGCACAAACCTGTTTTAAATTGATATATAATCTGTCTTTGTTTCAGAGATTAACGCTCCAAAAACTTCAAAAAAGTCGCTCATTGTGGATTAGATTAATGGTTTTAATTTTTAGGGCTTTGGAACAAGTTATTGGCTTCCATTGTGCCCTCACTTTCCAAACAGATGCTTGTGCATTGTTGCTATAAAAGAAAACAGACAGAGCGTTGGTTACATAAAGAAACTGAACTGATCAGAAAAAGAATACATCTAACTCTAGACAGAAGAAAAAGTGTTCCAAGATTCAGAATTTAATGGTAAATGCTTCACAAGTGACAGTGATGGAAGAAGAAGTAAAGAAGTGAAGGGGATGAAAAATACTCAAGTAAAAGTTTCACATTACTAAAGTACACCTTTAAAAATGTACTTTAAAAGTAAAAAGTAATTTTGGGAACTGTTAAAACGTGAAATAGGGATCTTGAAAAAAAATGTCCTTATGATTATTGGTCATCGTTATATATATGTGTGTGTGTGTGTGTGTGTGTGTGTGTGTATATATATATATATATATATATATATATATCTTTTTTTTTTGGTTTTTTTTTGCTCAAATCTCAGAAGAAGCAAGATGCCACCATAAAAATACTAATGCTAATGCAATTTCAGTAGGTCTTCAAAGTCTAAAACCATAGGAAAAAACTATGTTTACTGTACTGTAGAAAGTGCAGATATCTGCTCTCAAATGTGCTGAAATAAAAGTAAAAGGTGTCCTCCTTAAAATGTACTTAAAGTGTGTACAGTATGATTTTCTAGTTTTGACTTTATTTGGTGGATTAAATCTGTTGTGAATAAAACACAATAGTTTTACACCAGTCAAGTGGCTGTTTGTGAAGAAAAATATGTTGAAAATGACAGGAAGTTGAGCAGAGTTCAAAAACATGCTGACATCACAGTCGGGAGACTTTCATCCAAATGTCTGGGACAATTTACACACAAGAAACTATTTTTTCTGATCCTTTAAACACTAATTCAACAAAATAAAGGTTGCATGTATTTTTATTTGTCAAATCATATATTTCTGTTTATTTCCAAGGTCATCATTTGCAATAAGGAAGTACATTTTAAACCTAAAAAAAAACCTTGCCAAACTGGAATAAAAATGTTTATATTTTCTGTAAAATTTTAAAGTCTATATGACAACACATTTCACTAAAATATAGTGAGCATGATTAATTTGTCCTCAGTTTGACAGTTTTCTTAATGTTCATGTTTATAACGTTACTTCCTGGTTGAACAAGAGCAGCAAATATGACACAGAGGTAATTCCACAACTGTTACCTAGCAACCATTGTGAAAACAAGGGCCAGGACCCATCTAAATTACTCAATAGTTACTGTTTGACAAATAACACCTTATTTGTCAAACAGTAAAAGGTGTCCTCCTTAAAATGTACTTAAAGTGTGTAACACCTTATTATTATTTTGTTGAACAACTGTTTAAATTGACAGAAAAATGGTGTGTGCTTTTTGATGACATCACAGAGGGATTCTGTTTTAGAACTCAGCACTACTTCCTGTCATTTTAAACTTTTATTTTTCAAAATTTCTTCCCAAACTGCAACTTATCAAATTAAAAACTATGCTAAATATTTACTACAGGTCCTATCCCACCAAACAAAGTCATAATTAGAAAAACGTCACATATAGACTTTAAATATAATTATCTTAGCTGTGTTTTAGCAGAAAAGTATTACAGTAAAATCTTGAGCTGTAACACTTTTATTTTTGTACTTTGTTACTTCCCACCACAGCAAACTGAGTAACAACACCAGGTAGAAAAGAAAAACTCTTAAAGTTGTGTTGTAACTTGTGAACAATCTACTTCCCCTGAGTTAACACAGCGACTCAGGACGATAACAGCACCATCCAAGTGAGGATCAGCCCGTGCTCTCAGTCGATCCTCCACATTTCTAACTGTCCAAACATTATTTTAAGATCCATGCACTACATTTTGCTCCTTTAACCTCACGACAGGCCTTTGTGAGAGGTTGTTTGGGCCTGTCTCTGTGTCAGTGGGAGACATGTTTCTGTATTTTGACACCAAACACCGCGCTGCACTGAGGAGCTACAGTAGTTACAGTCAGGGTGGGCCCATTGCAACACGCACACAGCTGTTTACTGTTTTATCCTCCATTAACCACAAACCTGGGACTTAGCATACGCCACGCTCAGTGGAGAGGAGAGATGAGGGATACAACGGTAAAAATAAAGAGCCGTGGCTTTTTCGATCTTTTGTAAGTGAAATGTATGGTTTTGCACGCAGTTATAAAAGGGTAGTGTGAAGGTTTACAGTGTTTACATACAAATTTTCATCTTACTTCTATCACTGGAGGTTTGGGTGGCAGAGGCAACAGTCTGAATAAATGTCAAGACTCGTCTGAGTGACTTGTTGGTGAGGAGCAGCAACTCTACTCTGAGCTCTGTCCAAAGTGACCTCATCTTATGGGAACACCAAGCCACTCTGCAGATGAAACTCATTTGTATTATTCAGGCAAACTACTTTGGTCACTCAGAATTTCCTGTTGTAAAATAATTATATGATGAAATTATTGACTCTCATGATTCATTCAAAATGTGAGAAGAGGGCACTAAGCTAAAAATAGTCTTTTTTAAGCTTTTAGCCATGTTCTAACATTGTTCCATCATCAAAAACATACCTGGAGTAGCACATTTGATGAACACTCGTGTGTAAATCATCTCTCTCCGACACTGTGTCCTGAACGTGAAGTAGAAGATGCTGACGTCATTTATCCCAGAATATTTTGCTGTTTTAAGTTCTTAAATCATCCCCAGACTCACTATGAACATTTCTTAGTCTAATCCCGATAACCACAACTTTGTCAGATCCACTGTTTACTGCAAAGCATTGTGGGTATATATTTACATGAGTATTATTGCCTCTACAGCCAGTAGATACAGCCACAGCTAAGTCAGAATGGCATTTCCCAAGGCAATGATTAAGTTATATTTTTCTTTGCAAAAGCATTTCATTTTTAGTTCTAAAACATGACATGTCAAACTGAAGACAGGTTTAAAGGCCAATAACAATACAAATAATGTCAGTTGAATTTGTGTTGAACACCAGGGCAATTTGAAGATGGGGAAGTGATGATGATGTAAAGTACGACAGCATTTATAAAAGCAGTTATGAAAAAAAAAAAATTGAATTGCAATCCTTGTGATCACGGTTAGATTTGCAATTTATATTTTAATAATAGGGTTCTGTTCAAAGCTCAGATTTAAATGTGTCCATGAGAGTCGACAAAAGACTGAAAAAGGAAGGACTAAGACCGACTTGAGTGGCACACAATTCAGAACATGTTTGTGCAGATCTAAACTAGAATTGCAATGCAGAATAAGACATGATAGTATGCAGTTTGTGAAGGAAATAGTTAGCGATTGCTAATTGTGTTAAGACCAATTGCGATTTCGATTTGGTTGCGATTAGTCTTGCAGTGCTAATGTAGAGGCAGTAAATATGCAAGATTAGGGACTCTAGGGATGATTTTAATGACAATTTGACAACATTTCAACCAAATTGAGCAAATAACTTCTAAAAAAAAGATTGTGATTGTGAAAATTGAGCTCTCTGGCTTCACCAAAACAGACTACACCGAAAACACTGTAGAAAACATACGATGCCTTTTTGAGGAATACTTAGCACTAAACCAAAACCTACACAACATTTTGTTAATTGTAACCCAGAATGTTGGTCTGAAATGGCTTAGTACTAGAAACAGGTTCATTAACTTAAAACTGTGATAAGTTCTGTCTCTTCATTGTAGAAATTCTCTTGTAGTAAGCATCAGGTTTTAATTTACTCACTTTTGGACATTTTTGTACCCACATGTATAAATGTACGAAATTGAATCTGATTTTTGGTAATAATACAGAAGTAAGAACAGAGAAATGAATGGAAATAGAAGGTAAAAAACAGAAATAGTTTGAGCACTCAAGCCTCAACTGCAGAACAATACTTAAAGATGCAGGAATCAACCAAAATCACAAAAGAATTCCATCAAAACATGGCTAAAAACTCATAAAAGTCCATTCATAATTCTCAAACCAGATCCAGAGAAACGATTTGACTCTCCAAACCACACTTCCCCTTCATGAACGCCACCAGTGGAAACATCTTGTATGAAAACCAAAATGACTACCAACTTTCACAACTCACCGAAGCTGAAGTGGACGCTGTCTTCTGTGCTTTATCACCAGCTCCTCCTCAGATCTCCCTCAACACTTCAGCTGTGAGGGGCCACGCTCCCAAAACACAGGGTTATCCCAGGTCTGAGGAATGCACAGCTCCTTACGTTCTAACACTCTGCCTAATGTACCATGGACTCTGTGTATTTGTGAAAACTAATGCTGCTAATTGGAACTTTATACTTCTGCCAGTTCACTAATAATCCAAGCAAATACATTGATTGAAAGTGTTTTTGTATCGCTACGGTTGCATGCTTCATAATAATCAATGTATTCACCTTAAAAACACATTTTCAAGGCTAAACGCAACTGACCACATACATACTCTACATACTTTGGTAGTAGCTGTTTGACGCCTGTGACTCTTTAGTTTTAATAATAACGAACATTACGTGCCAATCAGCACAGTGAGTTTACAATGTGCTGTGAAGAGAAACACTTCCAGAGAAGCTGTTATGGAACAAGCAGTGTTTTGGAGTCAAAATTGCGGAAATTAAAAGCAGATTTGTGGAAAGTGAGAAAATTATCTTCATTATATAACACTGTGTACGTCATTTTCATTATAGACTTCAATCTCGTTTGGGAGGTGTGTGAAATGAAGGTGTTAGTTGGTTGTTATAGGAAGTTATAGTGTAGTACAACAAATGAAAAATGGTCAAATTGATATTATTTATTTGGGACAATATATGTTAAATCTACACCTTTTCTGGTTGGGGGTGGAGTCATTTGCTTGTTTCCATGGAGAAGATATTTCTTCCCTTGACTGTTCAATAGTAAATTAATTAAGCATTACTATTTAAGTATTTTGGTATTCTGATCTGACCTGTAGCTTGGCCTGATGTTGTTTTGTCTTCATGGAGATGGATGAGTTTAATGCCACGTTGCTGAGCATTCCAGGCAAGCCAACGACATCTCTATGGAGAGCGAACATTCATAAGGTATTTGCATGTAAACACATCGTAAAACTGTAACGTATTAAAGGACACATATTCTGCTACAGTGACTTTTTGAGCTTTTAACCATGTTCTAACCGTGTTCCATCATCAAAAACACACCTGGAGTTGAATTCAGCTTCATCCATGCTATTTTGGGGAAAGTTGGTTTGACAATCCTCTGCCCTTAGACCGTCATAAACATTTCCTGCTGAACTCCCTTGATCTGTGAGGTTTTTTCAGACTTCATATGTCACTTATGTCACATAATATTTTTCCTTTAAAGATTAATTATGTTTGGTGTCAGACAGTGTATATATCTAATTGAAAGTATATGTATGATGTAAATATTCAAAATCAGGAAAAATCAGAAACGTTTTGTTGCCTTTGTCAATGAACAAGATTCGCAAACTAGAAACCTTGCTTTGGCGGTAAGACGCAGCATACAACAATAACACAATGTTTGTTTTTTGCAAAGTACAGATTTTAAAAGCATCTACTTGGGTCAAAATGAGACCACAGCACTTGTTCTGCATCTGATTCTAGAGGGTTTATTCTCCGTGAAGCAGGAAGTGCGCTGCTAGCATGCTAGTTCTTGTTAGCTTTGCTGTGACGGCAAAACTTCAGAGCTTCAGAGAGTTGTCAAAATCGCTTGTAAACTCAATGCAGGGAATAATTACGATACTATGAATGCATGAGGTAAGTGAGAATAGTTTAATTTGTACTGTTCTGTTTTTCATGTTTTTAAGATGGTAAAAATCAGGTACAGCACCTTTAACTTATCATAATGTGCTGCTTTGTAATGACACTGTATACGGTACTTTCCAACAGCAAATCGTTTTAACACAGCTGATATATTGTGTTATGTTTTCAATAATATGAATAGCTCAATAAATTTGATTTTCTCCAAAATAAACCCTTTTTACAAACATTCTCCAATAAGTGGGTGTAACAACACTAATGCTCCCTGGCTGAAGTCATTCAAACCTCTGGAGGAGAAATGAAACACCTCATCGCATCCACGCGGGACGTCCCGGGATGGAGTCCTGACCAAGGGGGACCTCCGCACCCCCACCCACCCACCTACCGAGAACCCCCCACCCACAAAGAACATGCAAGGAATCAAACCAGAGAGAGAATCAGAGAGAGACTGGGGAAAACTGCAATGATATCATGGTTTGGAGCGAGGAAACCCCCTTCAGATGATGTCCAGGCCCAAAATCTCTTTCTGGACGTGGGCCACGGAGCAATGAAGCGGTCCCCCGTTCACACAGAGCTGCTCTATTCTGGAGGAACCCCTTTTGAGCGCACAAGGACGCGGTGAATGGGGCCTGTGTGCGCCGTCACTGATCTAATAGACGCACATGAACGGACGGATGGCTCGGAAAAGATGACAATTTCTAGTCAGCTCATCATCAATAAAGTGTGGGATAATGGAGTGGCGAGAAATGCTCGGCGGGATAATGACGGCGAATTTTAGAGGTTTCTTTCTCGTCTGTGAAGCTGTAAAGTTCAGCTGGATTTTTGCTGCAGTGGGAGCTTCAGTGACATTTAGGAAGAGGGAAAAATGTAGTCAGATGACATTTCACTGATAAATGCACAAATAGCTGATTTATGCAGAATCTGGGTCACACAACATTAGATGAGCTGTGGTTTATTTGTGGAACGATTACAAGATTTTGTTGCCACATTCGAAAGTTAAAAGGCACGTTGCTTCATTTGTAAGTAAAAACATTATGAAAGATTGTTGAGCATGGAAGTGCTGGGATCTGCTCCATTGAATCACTCCCCGCTTTTGACCTTGTGCATCTAAATAGTAAAAGTTGTGCTGTTTAGTTTGGTATTTGACAAGTTGTTTTGCAATCGCTAACAGTTTTATTATGTTGTTGGACTAAAAAACACATTACCCAAAGAAGGTCAAGGGATTTTGTCAATTGTTTTTCTCTTTATATATGATTAAAAAGAAATAGATTAGAGGTGGATTATATATAAAAATTTAGATCATATTGTCAATGTTGTTTTGAAGATTTGAAACATTTTCCTCATTTGAATCTTTTTATTTGGTATTATTTTGTTAAACACTGTATTAAAAAGTGTTTTGTATTTTAGCAGGATTGTTAGTCCTATATCCCCACCCGCAGCAACGAGATCATCTATCATATAATCATATAAACATATACATGTGCATTTTTCATATTTTTATTAGCCTTTAAACATGCTCTTGAGTACCTTAAATTTGCCATTTAATGTTTTGAAACAAAATATATATATACATTATGCATTAAATTACAGGATTTATCAGCCTGTGTGAAATGACACTTACTGAATACATCCACCCACTAGATGGCACCTTAGCGCTCACACAATTTAGTGATTTCAGCGCTGAACAGACGCTATGATGTGGTTAGCAGGAGCAGTTATCGCGTTTAGATGGAAGAAATGCTTAGAACTAGTCGGGCAATGATTTAAGGACTTAACACAGCCAAAGATTCTCAGATGTGTGACTTATGAAATCCAAAAATACGTCCCAGAACCAGGAAGCTCAATAGGAAGTGTTTTTGACGCTCGGAGGGAAGATTTTCCGATAAACATTCCTCAAAATTGTGTAAATACAACTGAATGCAACTTCTGGTATGTTTGATTGTTTGTTTGTTGTATGTTTTATGTGATGATAGAACATTGTAAGAACATGGTTAACTGTGGCAGAATAGGTGTCCTTTAAGTCTCTCCTCCCATCCACCCTTCCATTTTCTGTTAAAACCTGAACGAACATTTAAAGACACATTTTAACACACTTTTGTTGAATTGACATAATATCGTTATCGTATCGCTCACCCCCAGAATACAATAAAACTTTTGTACGTTTGTTTGTTCCAAGATAAAACAGACATGTATTTAGACAAACATTATCCACAGACCCCCAAACAACACATTCAATAAAACTAGCATTATAAAATTTAAATTAGGTGTTGAAATAAAACAGTGCAGCTTGGTGTTACTTTGTGAGCTATGGGAAATTAATGATCTTTTGTACATGGTGTTATTTCTCCCAGAATTTAATGGACTTGGAACTATCCATACATGTGCACCAGTGGAGTAAAACACTAGCACCACAAAGGAAAAGTACCTTTTGAACTACATTTTCTTAAGATTTTCTGAAAAATTTCTGAAAATGAAAATAAAACTGATGAATCTGTGAACTGTTCTGATTTATACTGTCTCCAAAATAAGCCCAACACTAAGTTTTAAATAAAATCTGTTCAATTTAGAGAAAAAAAAACATATAAATAAACTAGTATGTGAACAGAGAAACCACATAGTATTGGACTACTCCCAGTTGAAGTCAAAAATGGTGGATGTAGGGGGTCGTCCTGGAGCATAGCGTGTTTCCACAACAGTGAAGTGTGTTATGGACCAGTCTGGGCCGTCAGTCCGACACAGGGAGGACGGCTATAACTCACTGGCAACAAGTTTCATTTCTCAGTTTGAGTTGGAAACAAAGACAAGCAGATTTTTCCTTTTTTGGTTCAAGCGTTCAAACCCAATTTCAGCTTCTCAGTGATTTAATGGCACCACACTGACAGGAAAAAGTGAGAGAGGATCCGATATGACCAAACGGGCTGCGTTCTGAAGCACATTATAGGATGTTACTGACGTCAATTACAACCACACCAAAATGTAAACAACAATAGCAATATATTTGAACGATGCCAATTAGAGTGGGATTAAGCTTTGGCTCGTTTATAGTTATAACAATGTATTATTTATATAGTGCTTTTCTTGAAAGTCTGTCTTGTTTATGCTTTGTTTTGCTGAAAAAATTAGGATATAGTAAGCACTTTATTAACAGCGATGCTTAAGGGCTGCACAATATATCGCAAAAATGACGATATCGCAACATATTTGTCAATACCAGGGTCCTCCATTTGACAGAAATGTGCTGTTTTTAAAAAGAAAAGGCTGATAGAGGTTGATTTCATTCATGATTTTCACTTATCAATCTAAACTTGCCTTGATTTAGTCTCTGTTTTGTCTCTGTTAAAGTGCGTATGACAGGTTTCTATGATTTTCTAATTTATTTGATGTATTAATACATCTTGTAAATATAAATTATGGTTTTACACCAATCAGGCAGCTGTTTGTGGAGAAAAGTTGAAAAATCAGTTGAAAATTACTGGAGGTAAACAAACTGATGACATCACACTGGGGAGACAAAGGTTATGCATAATTTACATAAAATATACTTCTTTTTTGACCCTTTAAACATTGATTCAACAAAATAAAGGTGTTCATGTGTATTTTTCTTTGTCAAATTAAAAAATCTGACATTAGATGAGTTCAGTCCAGTGTACAGGATGGTTGCTATGGTAATTTCCTAGTGTGATGTCATCATTTACAACCAAGAAGTAAAATTAAAAATCTAAAAAAAAAATGGCTTGCAGAATTTGAAATATATTTATCTTAACTGCATTTTAGTTAAAGGAGTAGTCCAACCTGTTTGAGGCACTTTAAGATTTTTTTTTACAAGGTTTGACTAATACATTTAATTAATACATATTTGTTTTAACATCTGAAATTATTGAGTCTAAAGAAGCTTACTTCACTGCACTCTTTCAAGAACTGCCTGAAAAACTCAGATGAAAAACTGTCTGTCTTGTTTTAAAAGTTTCTGTAAAGTTCTTGCTCAGTTTTGATGTCATTTTTATGTTTTTTTTGCAGTTAGGAATTACTGTATCTGAATTTGTGCTGCTGCAATTTGACCAGGACACTCTTTTAAGGAGATTTTTTTGTATTTCATTAAGCTTTTATTAAAGGGTTGACGGAATTCATTAATATTCAACTACCGCAATAATATTGAAATTGCAATTCTTTCCAATATGATCCAGCTTTTTATTAAATTACCAACCAAGCTGTTTTTTCTTTCTGCTCAGGGGCTTCGGTAGCAGGTGCGCTGTGGTTACTATTTGTCTAAACCCAAATCCCACTCGGACCATTGCGTTTAGTGTAGTTGAGCCTCATTTCCGTCCGTGCAGCCCAGGCCTGAGAGGCTCGTCGAGCTCGTGAAGACAAGTGTTGTCTGCACGGCTGAGATCATGTTGGTCAAACAATAGATTACATACAGGCCTCACACGTCCCATGTATTTCCATTAGAAGTCAAAGCTGCAGAGGCCCGTCCAGTCTCCAGCTGTTGTGGGCCAGATGTGAACCAACTGTGAGCTTCTGATCCTGAGACGCCTGGAAACCCACAGGTCCACTCTCTCTTCTTTATCTTCTCTTCTCTCTCTTTCCTCCCCTTTCTCTTCTTTTTCTCTTTCTCTTCTCTCTCTTTGTCTCCTCTTTCTCTTCTCTCTATCTTTTCCTCTTCTCTTTCTTTCTCTTCTGTTTCTCTTCTCTCTTCTCTTTCGTTTCTCTTTGTCTTCTCTTTTTATCTTCTCTTTCTCTTCTCTCTCTTCTCTTTCTCCTCTTTTTCTCTTCTCTTTGTCTTCTCTCTTCTCTTTCACTTCTCATTCTCTTCCCTTTCTCATCTCTTTCTCTTCTTTTTCTCCTCTCTTTGTCTTCTCTCTCTCTTTTCTTTCTCTTCTCTCTATTTCTCTTCTCTCTCCTTTTCTCTTTTCTCTCCTTCTCTCTTCCTCTCTTTTTCTCTTTTCTCTCCTCTTTTCCTCTCTCTTTCTCCATTTCTCTTCTCTCCATTTCACTTCTCTCTATTTCTCTTCTCTCTCATTCTTGTTTTTTCTCTTCTCTTTCTTTTTCTATTCTCCTTCTTTTCCTCTCCCCTCTCTTCTCTTATTATTTCTACTACTTATTATTTCTCTTCTTTGCCTTCTTTCTCTTCTCTTCCTCTCCCTTCAATTCTCTCTCTTCTCTTATTTCTCTTCTTTCGCATCTCTTTTCCTCTCTCTCTCTCCTCTCTCTTTCTCTCCTCTCTTTTCCTCTCTCTTCCTCTCCCCTCTCTTCTCTTCTTTCTCTTCTTTCTCTCTCCCCTCTCTTCTCTTCTTTCTCTTCTTTGCCTTCTTTCTCCTCTCTTCCTCTCCTCTCTCTTCTTTCTCTTCTCTTTCTCTCTCCCCTCTCTTCTCTTCTTTCTCTTCTCTCCCTCTCCCCTCTTTTTCTTCTTTCTATTCTCTCCCTCTCCCCTCTCTTCTCTTCTTTCTCTTCCTCTCCCCCCTCTTCTCTTCTTTCTCTCTCCCCTCTCTTCTCTTCCTCCCCCCTCTCGTCTCTTCTTTCTCTCCCCTCTGTTCTCTTCTTTCTCTTCTTTGCCTTCTTTCTCCTCTCTTCCTCCTATCTCTCTTCTTTCTCTTCTCTTTCTCTCTCCCCTCTCTTCTCTTCTTTCTCTTCTCTCCCTCTCCCCTCTTTTTCTTCTTTCTATTCTCTCCCTCTCCCCTCTCTTCACTTCTTTCTCTTCCTCTCCCCTCTCTTCTCTTCCTCCCCCCTCTCGTCTCTTCTTTCTCTCCCCTCTTTTCTCTTCTTTCTCTTCTCTCCCTCTCCCCTCTCTTCTTTCTCTTCTCTTCCTCTCCCCTCTCCTCTCTTCTTTCTCTTCTCTTCCTCTCCCCTCCCCTCTCTTCTTTCTCTTTCTCTCTCCCCTCTCTTCTCTTCTTTCTCTTCTCTTCCTCTCCCCTCTCTTCTTTCTCTTCTCTTCCTCTCCTCTCCCCTCTCTTCTTTCTCTTCTCTTCCTCTCCCCTCTCTTCTTTCTCTTCTCTTCCTCTCCCCTCCCCTCTCTTCTTTCTCTTCTCTTCCTCTCCCCTCTCTTCTCTTCTTTCTCTTCTCTTCCTCCCCCCTCTCCCCTCTCTCTCCTCTCTCCATCATGGTACTGAACACGTACAGAGGCATGGTCCACACTTGTATCTGCTGCAGTCGTAACTCAAAGTGCTGGAGCCTGAGGTCATCCGTGAGAGTCCATTTGAACAGTGCAGTGGAAATGGGAGCCCTATGGTATAACAGGTGCTGGAGGAATGTACAGATCTGCTATACATCTTTCTTCACTTGTACCTTTGCTCGAAACAAGACCCAGCCAGCTATACAGGATTATTGTCTGTTTTCATTTACGTCTGATGATATCCAATGTCCAAGACGATATTTCTCGTCAGCAATTTTTCCCCACAGCCTTTGATATGATCGTAATGACATGATTGGGTGTAGTGGAGCTGTTCTTTTTCAACACGCTGCCATTAGCTTAATGTAAGGGAGAAGCAAAAAAATGGGAATTGGATACATTTATTGTGACTGGAAAAAAATAACGTTTTATAATTTTGTGCATTTTGTGGTGGAAAATGCTTGAGAGTAATGACATTTTCTCCTGAAAAAGCTCAAAATACAAGAAAAAAGTGAAAGAGCTGCTACAGTCTAATGACAAATATCAAGATCTACAACTCCAAATGCTGAATATTTAGTTTGTAGCTGATATCAAAAAAGAAAATCAAGTAAACAGTTGTAGAAAACCAGATAAACAACAGGAACACTGCAGCTACACTCACACTTGCACACACAGTGGAACTCATTATTTTTCTCTCCTTAAATAACATGCTTCTGAGTCCAAGTGCTGAGGAAATTAATTGTTGTGCAGCAGCTTAAGTGTCCTCTATCTCCAACTACAATTAGCAAACAAGTTAGCTCTGCACTGTCGGAGCAACAACGGAGAAACTACTTTCAGTTTCCATTTCGCAGTCTAAAGTTAAAATGTGCAAAACAACAGCTCCATAGGCAAAAATTAGGCCATAATAAAAGCAAAGAAACACACTTTATCAGATGTGCTGTTAATAAGTCTTGTCTGGGATCCAGAATACGCTTTTTCAATTCTTTACGAAGAGTGCGTCTGGTCTCCACGTCCTTCATTGCGCAATTCCAAACTGCACCATGCAATCAGATATAGGTTTATAGGTTTATTTCTGTGACACATGTGAATAGAACAGGTTCATTGGTAATTTAAAACAAAATCAAACTTCTCTCACCTCAGTATAACAGTTTTTCTTCTTGGAGCTTTAATTCCACTGAAATCTGCAAGGTTTTTCCAACAATGTGATAGTTTTTTCCTTGTAAGCTGCCATTTTTGTTATAATATGGACAAACCAAGCGTACATATGCATACATTATTACATGAGTTTCTCTTCATTTGGACACCATTTTGAGGACTTTTTTCTCAAAAGACAGAAATGCACTGCAATGTTTTGAATTGTTAATTACTACGACAACAAACCAAACTTCCTGATCACTTGAGATCCATAAAACAAGGAAACATTCACCTACTAATTCACACAAACAAGTGAAACTACTGAAAGTAAACACTACAAACAAGTGTCGAGCCACCAACCTTTCATTACTGGGAACCTGAGGCAACAACTGAGCAACAAAACACAAGCAATATTTTCTCAGTTTTATCAAATCCTTTATCCTTAGTCAATCAATAGACATCATAAAGTAATAAGGCAGTTTTCATAATGAATAATTGGTCTTTCCATGTAATTCTTTTAAAATGAATGTTCATTTGAGTCCATATTTTGAACCCAAATAATCAACATCATATGCTTTTAAAATGACAAAGAAAAATCAAGAACATTCAACCAATCAGTCAAATTAAGCTCTGCAAAACTTCAACCCAAGCAGAACAACGCTGTGATTACTGTGGAGCTGATTTTGTTCTTAGAATGACTTTACAGGTGAAGGTCTGGTTGGCCAAGATACAAAGCCAGTTCAGTTCATTCGAGCCAGACACACAGATGGGCCAAAGTTGGGCTCAATCATCTCTGTTCGGTTTAACTTGTCCAGACATTTCAGAAAACATGCCTGCATTTTTTTCTTTCTAGAATTTACTGTTCAAAAGTGTGAGCCAAAAGTCTGTTGTGTAATGGCTGCGTGATATTTCAATGAGTGTGTGAAGGATGAATCTGGTTGAAATGTGTATTAAGAGTTACAAAAATACAACAAGATAGCTATTTAAAAATGAATGCACAAAAGAGAAGATTGTGAAATTGTCTACATTAATTTGCTATGAATGTATCGAAAAATGTCAAGTACAAATCTGGGCCATGGACAGAAACCCTAAAGCCTCACACTTATGTCAGAACAACTGGCCTCATGTTTAATGTTGCTTCAAAAGAGAGAAAGAGAAATGCACTGTGGTAACTCTTGCTATTGAAGATGTATCAGTTCATCAGCTGTGTGTGCGAATAATTCTGCAAATAATAGGCGGATTGAACGGAAATAAAGACTGACAGCTAAGTGAATGTAGAACATCTTTTTGGACTCTAGAGATGATATTGATTGTTTTCAGATTCTAGAATTTGGTGATATCACGCTCCCAAATGAGGGCAAGATTTTCCTATTGATCTCATTGTACTTTGCCATTTAATGCCAAAAAAGTAAATTCACAAATGTTGCTCCTGATCATTTATAAGTAACAAGACCTTGAACTCACTATATTACAGCTAAAATCTACATTTTAACAATGTTAATGTTGGTTGCCCCCATCTGTTATGGATATTATCGGTGGTGGCATCGGTCTGACAATCGGACAATCTACATAAAAACATCGACCATCACAAACAAGGAAAGCTGCACTTTATAGCATAACGTAGCATAGTTGCTCATTTCTTCCGGCAGTCTCTGCACAGATTGAGGTAAAAATGGCCTACATGCCAATATAATAGGCTACAATAAATGTGCACATATCAAGTATAATATTACACTCATCCAGGCATTCATTTAATAAAACTAGTCTCCAAAGTCACATATATCATACACTATATACATATAATGCATGTTATCTTCAATACACAGTGATCCATATGTGTGGTGTTCTATATCTGTGAGGTTCAGCATCTTATAACTGCAACATTGCTGATGTTCTGTCTATTTAATATTATTTTCTATTTATTCATTTATTTTTCTTTGTGAACTGTACATAAATTGCATGTAAAACAAACATCCTGCATTCAGCCTCATGCCCAATATCTTAATGTATGTATGTGTGCGTGTATGTGTGGTCGCGTGAATGTGTGCGCGTGTGTGTGCATGCGTACGTGTATGTGTTTGCGTGGAAGCTTTACTGTGGGGATGGTGGGGTCGGGGTCGGGGTAGGTTTGGGGAATTGTTTTTAATATTTAAACTGGAAGGCACCTTTTTGTATGAAAAGCGCTTTATAAATAAAGTTAGATTTGATTTGATTTGATAAATGTATGTTTATATTTTGGGTATTGGCAAATATTGGTTATTGGCCATAACAATAAGACATGTATTAGATATTGTTATTGGTCTAAAAAATATTTTCTAATTCTCACTAATCACTGATTCTAACTGTCTCCAGTGTGCGTCATGAGCTGTTAATGATCGAGTGCATTCAAAGTCTCATTGTGAGCTCCAGAGGGCAGCGGCTCCTGTCGCTGTCACTTACCTCGACTGTTTATGCCTCCCGTTCCTCGCTCTCATGTCTTCAGCCCCTGTCCACAGTGGGACCACCAGTCTCCAGGGGGCAGTAACACGGTTTCACACTTTACACTTGTTTAACCAAAAGCACAAGTTGGTGATATTTGGAGCAGATCTGGTGAAGGATGTTTGTGTTTAGTGCATTAGGGACGTAGGGTTTTAACTTGAAGCAGGTGTGTGTGCGTGTACAGGCCCGTGGGGACTGAGTCATGTGACCCCTCGGCACTTACTTCCTGCTCCGTGTCATTGCTTGCTGTAACCGCAAATGATCGAGAACAAAAGGACGAGAAAAAGTTCTGGAGGATTGGATTTCTTTGCGGTTGTTAAGTCATGAATCTTCAGCTCATGTTTGTAACCAAAGTGAGTCCACAGTGAAACCGAACGGCACCCGAGAGAAATTATGTTGTTGCAAAAACAAAAAACAAAAACCTAATTACAAAGACATGTTTTCCCCATATATTTATTGACGTATTGCTTTGGAAATGCTTCAGAAAACAGCTTTGGTCATTTATTTGGGATGTTACTTTGTGGTAGCTGTAATTTGGACAAAACCATAATTGCATCAATGTTTCGTTAGCCATTGAAAACAATAAAGCAACAAATTGCAATATAATCTTTAGAGACAAACAACAAAAAGCATAATCAAAATCATATATCAAGATCATTTTGTGTGGGGTCTGATGTTTCCTATTAGACTTGTATTGCTGCTATTTCAGACATGTCTCAGCCAGTCTGTCCCAGGGCAGACGAGCCTAAAAGTAATTTGCCACCATGGAGTATGACTAACATGCTTCAACCAACTCTCGCTATTAAGTATTAAAGGACAAATATTATGCATTATTGGTACCTTTGTTGACCTTTAAACATGCTCTTGAGTATCTTTACTTTGATATCTCATGCTTAAGAAATTTTGTTTGTCTTTTTATAAAGAACAATATAACTTTATCAGTGCCTTGAGAGATGCCATATTCACTTAGCTGTGGCTCCATCTACTAAAATGTCACACATCGAAGGAATTCAGAGCAATGTTTTTAATGGTCGGAGGAAGAGGATTTTCAACCCAAGATTCATCAGACAATTGGGAATCAAGCTAAATGCTACTCCAGGAGTGTTTTTAATGACAGAACAATGTTAGAACATGGCTAAAAGCTCAAAAAAGTCAATTTTGCATACTACTTGTAATTTAAAGGGGCTATACCTGATTTTTACTGTTTTGAGACGTGAAAAATGTAGCCAGTCCATATTCCTGATTTTGTGAATGAAATAAAGTAAAATTAGTTTTGCCCCAGTACATATTGTAACAACACTTTCTAATAAACAATCTATTCATAGAGTGTTTTATTCTACGAGACGCAGGAAGTGCAAGAAGAGTGAATATAGGATGCTGTAACTGCATCGGGAAAGTGAGCGATACATGTGACTGCTGTAAAAACTTTACATCAGGGATGCACCGATCCTGATACTGGTATTGAATATCGGTGGCGATATGTAAAAATTTGCTGAATCGGTTATCGGCTCCAAAATATCGGTTCAGCCGATATCCTGGTTGGGCCTGTAAATTGATGTAATAAGACTACTGACTGGCCCTTGTTGGTCCAGAACATCTCATATTTGATGTTTTATTTAAACAAAACTGTTCTGTATAAGGATAAAGAACAGTTACACAACCCATTTAGATTTGTCATACTTACTTACTTTTAAGAAAATAAATTATATTTTTAGTCTCGATTGAGGTATTGGTTGATGTCCAATATTGGCAGATACTTAAAGCCCAATTATCGAACTTGGTATCAAATCTGAAAAAGCTGGATTGATGCATCCCTACTTTAAATCAAACTAGTTTTGTTTTTCATGTTTCAAAACAGTAAAAATCCAGAACAGCGCCTGTAAATGCAGTTTCACAGACTTGACATGAACTTATATCAAAACATAGCTTAGACATGCTGTGCCAGACAATGACAAACAGCAGAGTTCAATTTAACAGTTTAGATTTTTTTCTGTAAACAAATGTTCTTGTGTGATTGATTTTGGCCTGTACGTGAACGCTTAATACTCAATGACTGCATTTATTACATCAAACATAAAGGGTCTAAAGTTGTTCGTAGTGTCTGGTACAAGCCTCACTCTGCCCATTAACTATCTGCCCTGTGTAATCCCCGCACATGGTTCACATTATGCACTCTTTACAGCCTGGACCACAGCTCATTTGGCACAAGACGCACAGCCGTGTCAAAGTGTTTATTCACCAGTGCCATGTTCCAGCGGCGGCGGCCATTTTCCCCATCAAACGACCCGGGGAGAAGGAGGAAACGCATCACGGGTCAAGTGTAAACCTCTCACGCTCAGGGTGTGAACAATCAGAGGAATCAGTCCATTGACAAACTGGAAACATAAGGCTCTGAGGCTGTTGGGTGGAGTGGGCAAATGCAAACCGATGTTGAAAAGAATGTAAAAAACAATAGCCTTGGAGCACACTGTAAATGATGGTGTATCTACCTCATTAATTTGGCGTATTACATCAGAGTTTTTACCTTTCAAGGCTTGGGCCAGTACAAGCTTATGCTGTTTTGTGATTGATAGACTTAAGATGGATTACACAATTTTGTTTTTCTCCTTTTAAAGTGCCATAAAAGCAGAACGTTTTGACAAAGATCTGACCACTCCAGTCTGTCTTAAGCTAACTGTTTGTCACAGCTAATGGTAACTTTTATTGAACGTAAAATATAAAGAAACAACTAACTAAAATGTAGCTGTCTATTTTTTATTTTTTATTTGTTTAATTTTTAGCTTTATTATGCTGCAAAATTGGTGGTAGCATTGACCCACAAACACCTCCATTTATCCACACAGAAGTGTCGCTGGGGAAGTGTTCATCTTATTTGTAAAGTCTTAAACATGTTGTCAGTGAGATTCACCTGCAGCTCACTGTGCACTGCCTGGTCTGTCTGGAGGATCGATCTCTACACTGGACGATCTATGCGCCACCCGCCTGGAGGAACTCCCTCAACCCTGGATTAGCCACACCTCGTCTGCCTGGACGAACTCCATCTACTTAGATTAACTGTTCCTCATCTCCTGCTGGAGGGATCTCTCTACACTGGTGGACTGCTCCTCGTCCGCCTGGAGGAACTCTTTAAAGCCACCTCCCTCTTGAGTGGTTCTGGCTTCACAGTCCAAGTGGATGCGTCAGTCCTAGTTCATCTGCAGCCTGTCCGTCCGTGGGAGTAGGATCTCTCCTTCTCTGTGGTTCTCCCCGAGGTTTCTACTTTTTCCCATGGGGTTTTTGTAGTTTTTCCTCGCATGAAGGAGGGTCAAAGGACAGGGGCATTCTGGGACAGTTATCTGAACTGCTTTTACCTGTGGCCCATCGAGGCAACTGTTGTTGTGATTTTGGGCATTATAAAAATAAATTGATTTGATTTGATTTGATTTGGTCTTTAAAGGGCCTGTACCTGATTTTAATTTTCTCTAGTTAAGATAAATTCTCTTCATATCACACATTGTTTGGTAAAAGCAACTTCACGGAAAGACATTGGGTTTGTAATGTATAATCTGTGCATATTATGAACACAATTTGTTAGAAAAGATCTAGTGCAGAGGCATTTGCCAGGGTCACCTCTTTTCAGCCAATCAAGTTGTATACTATGAATTATGGGAATTAATTATGAATGAATTATTGACACTATCCCAGACTGTGATTCTCTGTCCTGGTGCAGTTTCAAAAGTGCTAAAATCTAATTGTAAAAATAGTTAGAGGAAGTTTATGGAAACAGTTGCACAATATTATTCCAGACAGTCGTTTCTAAGTCATTCTGAAATATTAAGTGAAAAGAAGGACTCTGTGGGCGGGGCTAATGATTCAAACAAAAGCATGTTCCTGTCTCATGGTTGAAAATCAGGTACAGGTGCTTTAATGACTTATTCATTTTAGTGTGACTGCAAACAACCTGAAGTTCCGTGCACAGAGCGTGTTATAAAACATTTTATAGATTGCAAACCTCTTTGAAAGCCCCCCATGGCACTTTGGGCTGAGAGCTGATTGGCTGTGCAAGTGTGGTCCACCCGCTTCACTTTTTACCTCTAAAGCTGTGCTACTGGCCTAGAAATTCATGAACTCTCACAATGTGCTAAAGGGTTTGCGACATCTAGGAATTAGTTAGACAGATACAACTCTCTCTTTTCATGGTTTGAAATCAGGTACTTCTGGTTTAACACTGTTCATAAAATCCATCTAAATAATATGTTTGTATGTGACATTATAGAACATTATTAGCAGTGGCTTCAAACTGCACCATATTATTGCGAAAATAAGAAAGTACAACTATTGTGGTGACTCCATGAACAAATCCTTCTCTAATCTGTAACACAGTATATTTTAATGCATTATTCAGTGTTCTGCAACTAAAAAGTACTCTTCCCAACTCTGATTATTAGTTGTCTTTATGGATATTGATTGTCAGAATGCGATGATGTCATGCTCCCAGTTGGAGGGCAAGAACAAGTTTTTCCTACTGCTAATATTCTACTTTGCCATGAAATATTCAAAAGGTCATTTCAGAAGATTTAATCGTGATTATTTCTACCAGTGACCAAACCTAACAACTCAACAAATATCAACATTTTCACAATATTCCTTATAGTTGCCCCCCATCTGTATTTAATATGATTGGCCCTAACAACGTTGTGATGTCATCTGAAGCCCACATGGACAGGACAGCTGTGTTTTCTGGATAAGGGTCAGTGGCGTGCACCTTTCTGATTGGTTACTCAGCACTTGATTTGTCTCAGGAATACAAGGAACAACATCGAAAATCATAAATTCCAGTTGATGACTTGATGTTAAGGAAAAGGGTTTCTGGAAATCCCGTCACGTTGAGTCAAGAAGTTATGAATTACCTGTGTTTTGAAATCTTGTCGGAAAGGTACTTTTGCCACGCCAAAAATGACCACTTCATGACTATATTTGCTGTTTAACAAAGCTGAAAATCCTTGAAATTTGCAAGGAAAATATCTGACATCCAGGGCTAGACCTTGGAGAGAGTTAAAGAGAACATTAACAAAGATGCCAAAACTACATAATGTCTTACTTGAATTGTCTGTTTGCACAATTTATAATAGTGTCAGTGTGTCAGTTATAATAAAACTTACATAATGCACTTGGGATTACAGTAAACTCACCCTTCTAAAACTATTCTGAAGTGAAAAATGCAAATAAAAAACACTGACCGAGTCTAGAAATTACTCTTGCTCTAAAAATGTCTTACGTAAAACTATTTGTCAAACATGAGATTGATTATGAAATAGTTGGTTAAAACCCAAAACTGGTTACAAGGAGGTTGTACATAGTTACAGCATGCATCGTCAACAGTAATGATCCAGCATAACAAAGTAAAAGAAGTAAAAAATAAAGAGAAGAATTCAAACGCTACCAATATGAAAAGGACGATTGTTTAAAGTGCAATTGTTTGTCAACATTACCGTCTTTATTCAAATAGAAACTGCAAATTTGTTGACAATAATAACTAAATTACTTTGACATAACACAATACAATATGAATCTAAATTAATTATCCTTTAAATTCATCTTATAAAGCCATGAAAGTGCTATAGAGTGACTTTCTACGGACAAATTCACCTCAACAAAACCCGTCTCTTCACAGAACTAAAGCTATATTATTCCACTGCTTTTCTCTGTCAATGTTAAAACCTCACATTTAACCTTTGGGTCAGACACAAACTAAAGGCTGTAACTATGACGATGGACAAGCCCGGGACGTGAGCGCGGGCCCTTAGCAACCACAAACAAACCAAAAACCTCTGCTCATAGCAACAGCAGCGTGTCACAGTGAGATCTGGGTGTGGAGACACATTTAGAGAGACATTACAAAATGGGACATGGTTCAACTCTACTCTGTTGGACTCCGGCGGGGCTCCTGCTGCGCCGGGACACGAGGACCTAAATGAAAACAGGTAAGTAATAATAGCAAGAGTAGCTTGTTTTTTGACTTGATCATTTTGTGCAACTATAATAAACCCATCTGTAAAGTACAAGTGATAATGTGAAATGTAAAAATGTGTTCACGCTTTTTCTGGCTTAGAGGCCCTGGTTTTGTTCAAATGTAGACCTAGTTGATAGAAATGCATTGGCCAAAAAATAAATAAACAAAAGAGTGGAATAACTGGATAAGCTGCTGAGTCACAACTGTACAATAATGACAGAACAGTTTTGGATGAACCCTGAGTTTATTCTTCAGTAGCAGAAAATCTCCACTGGTTTAACATTAGACAAATTAAAAAGATCTATAATCCTGCCAGTTCCAAGTTTAGTTCCAGTTTATTTATTTTTTATGTGGTTTCTAAGTGTGAATCTGTCATGTGATCATTTCTTGTCATTCTGTTTTTTTAAAAGGACTGTTTGTCCCTTACGCTTTATTGGACAGGACAGTGCAGTGTGAAATGAGGATGAGAGAGGGGAAGGACATGCAGCAAACTGTCAAAGCTGCATAGGAACGTACTCAACTCTGTGGACTGCATGGCGGGCAATTAATTAAATAAATACAATTTACGCTAAGGCCCAAAGTCACTGGGATAGACTCCAGTCACCCACGACCCCTAACAAGTGGTTGAAAATTAATCAATAAAATGTAAAAAGTGCTCATTTAGCCTTTGTTTAGTCCCAGTGTAGAAAATGTAAAACTGTACAAAAGCAGTCAGTGTACTCTGGTTTATTTGAGAAATGATTCTGCAAGTTCTCATGTTATATTTACCATTGCAATTATAGGCATGAAAATGAAATTGCAAAAACAAATTATTTTATCAGAAAAATAAATACACCTGTTTATATTATTCTGTATTATTCTGACGCAGTTTGTGTCCCATGACATGTCTTTGATCATCCGGAGGTTCAGTCCCTGTTCCTGCTGTTTGTGTCACTCTCTGAGCGTCTGAACCCAAACTGTGCGACTGACGCCACACTGAACGTAGCATGTTACACATTGTTCTTCATCATACATTCTTCTCTGAAGCATGTCGTCGATGTAATCCCTTATTCTTCAGAGTAGCATAAAAGCCAGAGTTCCCAGACCAGCTCTGTGATTGACAATGACTTCTGGATAGAAGTCGAAACGTCTCAATCTTTCAAACAGCGTCCGGATGACAACCCCTGAAAACTATTCTACGATTCTCTGGAGCATGTTGCACATTGTTCTTCATACATTCTTCTCTGGAGCTTGTTGCACATTGTTCTTCATCATACATTCTTCTCTGGAGCATGTTACACATAGTTCTTCTTCATACATTCTTCTCTGGAGCATGTTGCACATTGTTCTTCTTCATACATTCTTCTCAGGAGCCCTCCACAGTTATGGAGCGCGTTGAAAGACGCTGTTACGAAGTGTAACCAAAGTCGCACAGGTGTTTTGTGTTAGGAGCCCGATGATAACCTTTTGCTTGTCCAAAACTGAAGTGACGAATGGCTTCCAGAGGGGACTGCAGCGGGCGGCCCTCTGTTTTGCTTTAAGAAGTGTCGGACAGTTAAAACAGGATTGTAAAAGCGAGCGGGCCGTGTGAACCGCCGCACAGACAGTATATAAACCACACAGCCATAGCTCCTCGTATTGTCCCATCGATAAATCTGTCTGGAGTGGACTAACAGTGAAGAAAGGCTGGACATGTGCTGAGAGAGGCCCATGACTGATCCACTGCATGATTTAAGAACATGATGTGTGTCTGAACACAACGGCTGACCCTCGGCAAGAGATTCAAATAATATTGTTTTACATCACAATATCACTGATGACTTAAAGGTACATCATAATCACAAACAACTTGTTTGTGATTATGATGGAGATGTCTTGCACATTGCACTATCTGCCAACTGTACATTCTGTATATAGTCTATCTTAGTCTATTTTATTCTTAATTTTATGCATGCCTTTTTATATATTTTTTATATTTTATCCTTTGCTTTATGTTGCACCTACGCCGAAGCAAGTTCCTACGTTTGTGAATTTCACTGACAATGGCAATAAACAATTTCTGATTCTGATTCTGATTCTGATTCTGATTCTGATTCTGATTCTGATTCTGATTCTGATTCTTTACTTTACCTGGAATGTCCCACAATACAATCTGCGTGGAAGCACAGGAGTTGTCATCAGGTCAGATCTGTGAATCAAATTAAGAATTTTCAAGGTATTTTTGAGCAATAAAACCACCTGTGATTGAATAAAAGCAAGACAGAGAAGTTGAAAAAGAGGCAAAGCAAAAACATCTCCATGGAGACAAGCCGGTGGCAGATTCCTCTCCTGAAAAGTTACACAGTGCACCTTTAACCTTAAAAATATAAGAAATAGCTGTAAAATTAGAGCTCATTTCTTGCTGGTTTTACAAGATAAGTGATAATGTGTGACTAAACAAATATAAGTAAAAAAGTGATTGATCATCGCCAAAGAATAAACAAATTGTGTATGTTTTGATGATCATTTTAGGAATATTTTAGTGAACAGAAAACATCAAGGGTCCAACAATAAAGAAATTGTAGTGTTCCAACAGTAAAAGAACAGAAAGCAGAAAAAAGACTGTTAAAATGTTGTAGGTCAATGAAGATTAAAAAATGTGGGCTTGTTAAAACAAATAAATACATGTATTTACCGTATTTTATTGTAATTTTTAAACTGTACAACAGCAAAACAAACACAGAACATGACCAGAGAGAGAGAGAGAGAGAGAGAGAGAGCAAATGAAAAAAAAGTGCCATAAAGTCCAAAGTTTGTCAACTATTTCCATTTTCAAATTAAGTCCGAATGTAATTTTTTCCATTTGCCTAATGTCTACGAGCTCTGTCCAGTCTTTGCTTGTTGGTTTGTGTCGTCCATGTTATTCTAGTATGTACATGAGACTTGTATCACGCTACATTTACAGCCGAGGCTAATGTGCAAGGCTCAATAGTAACTTTATTGTCTGTTATGTTATCATGGCTTGCTCATTCACATACACAAAAACACACAAGTTTAAGTTCTTTGCAGACTCGACAGCAGAAAAAAGCACCGTCTGAACAACATAGAGGGGCTATGACTGATTTAGCTCTCTGAACAGACAAAGGGCACAACAGAGTTTCTGTTTTTTATTGATGAACTTCCCTAATCCCTGCAGCCAGAAGTATGTTCCAAAGATATTCTCTATTCACTCACATTCATTTTAGATTTCAATACTTCAAATAGACCCTTTAAAATGTGCCTCCTGAGTGGAAGAGACTGGAGGCAAAATTAAGTTGATTGTAAATTTTTAATGATTCGCTCACATTAGATCTAAATTTTACTGGTTTTAAGTGTTTGTGTTGGGAAAAAGCAACACATTTGAATTTCCAGGGTAGAAAGGTCAGTTAGTTTGCTTTTCTACAACAAATGATGGACAAAATATAATTTTATAGCCTTAAAATTGTATTTTAGTTTCAAAAGAATCGAATTTATGGTACAGTATCTAATATAGCTCTAGATAAAATGAAAATCTGTGAGTATTTTTCCAGAAAACCCATAAATCTGGATTGCTCTTTCATCAAAAATGCAAAGAGTTTGTCATGATTTCCTAAAACCTAATGTAAAATACAATAATAAATGTGTTTAAAGCAGCTCTGAGTGTTATTTATTTTCTAAAATCATCTAAATGTTTCATATTTTGTGATATTCTGAGGTTAAATCCCAGTTTCTCCAGTGAAATCACATTACGTTGCACTTCACTTTTGCCTCCATTCTGAATTTAAGAATGTTATTGTTTACAAACTTTAAAGGGTCTATGCCTTGAGGATTTTTGCAATAATTAGAAAATACATGTAACTATAAAGAATGAAGAATATTACTAAATATATATATTTTCTGTATGTGAACCTTATTTGGATACACAATCTATTTACATTCTTATTTAGGCCCATCACAGCTTAACCTTTCCAGAACTAAGATTTATTGTAGAGTAATTAATTATCCACCCAGTATCATTATTTTATTAAGTCTATTCATATAATTTATTGAAGCGAGAAAGGAAATGCCACTTCTAAACAGCCCAAATCTTTGTCCCTGTCTCTGTCCCTGAGCATTTTCCTGTCATTTCTTTTTTTTAAATGTTTTCTTCACAAAAATACATTTCTCATAAAGCCGTGGCCCTCCTAATCGCTGTGACCGCGGAGCCAACACAACAGCCAGTTCGAGGTTACCCTGTTTTTATTTGACGCTTTTGTGCTTATTGGCGTCGAAAACGGGAGGAATTTATAGAGTCGTTAAATGTGGGAACAACATAATGACTAAATTAACAATATGATGAGTCACTGGATATTTGATTGACACCGTGAACTCTGGTGTAAATAATGGTTTGAATTCATAACACGAGAAAAGACTATGAGTATTTTCTGTTCTGACGCGTATGATTTAGACCTTGTTACCACATTTCAGGGAACACCCTTTCATAACATAGTAAGTGTGACAGTTTTTGTTTGTTTTGCTTTGAGTGAATGAAAAGTAGGCCTGTGCCATGATTTTCTCTCTTATTTGAGGAATCGTAAAAGATTAACAGACTGTGTAACAAAATATTTAGAATCCAAATTGGCTGATGTAATGGGTTTCAAAAGGCGATTGGTCACTTTACGTCAGGGGTGTCCAAACTTTTCCCATCGAGGGCCACATATTGAAATATAGATCAAGCGGAGGACCACAAATCAATCACGAAACATTCAAAAAAGCTGCATTTATCTGATGTTTTAAGTGCCACTACATCTACATTCAGTCTCAGTGCCTTAATATCAAGTCTGTCTCGCACCAAAATGTTAGTTATTTAGGTTGGAATAGTAGAAAATCTGAAATGTGCTGTAAATAGTACTTCTCAGGACAATGTGGGCCAATTCACCAGGAAGCCTAAGGGCCAAGAAAAATTGGTCTGAGGGCCGCATTTGGACCCCGGGCCTGAGTTTGGACATGCCTGCTTTACGTCATTCAGATCTGTGCGTGATTGATTAATGCTTTCTAACCACCGAGGCATTATCAGCTGCCAGTAACAGAGAAACAAATTTAGAGTAAAATTTGGTTAAAATGATTACTTAAATAATATCTACAGGGGCGTGGCACCAAATTCTGGGCCCCAGTTTACAAACCTTCTCAGTGGGCACCGAATACTTCATTTTCAATCTTTATGTATCTCAGTAAATTCATTCCTAATACTAGAATATGCACCATTTCTACATACATTTAACAATAACTCACTAATTTATAGACATGGATACCGAACTTTATTATCATACAGTACTGTTTGTTTTTGCAATAAGGCCAAAACCTATTATTACTCTAAGAAAATACTCTAACTGCAATATATAATGCGTATATTATTTCGGGAACAACTTGTAATATGTGAGCAATGACTTTCCTCTTTGTTAAAGGGGTGATGGGGCCCTCAGATTGTATTTAGTCTCTTGAGGACTTTATTACAACAAAAATTTGATTAATGTGTGCATCTGATTAATAATCCATTACATGCTTTTGAGGGGCCTTTCCTGCTCTGGGCCCTGGGGAAACCAATACCCTATGCTTCCAGAAGTCTTCGAGTGTAAAACAGTTGAGGTTTTACTAAAGAGAAAGCATTAATTAACAAGTCACTGCAGTGTTTTGTTTTGTTGTTTGTTTGTTTGTTTTTTACAGTAAATTGCCGCAAAAATGAATAACCGGAGCAAAGTGCAGACTGCTGTCATTTTCAGACCCTCCAGCAGGGGGCCCAAGTCCAAACACCGCAGCAAGACACCTTTACACAGACATGAAGAAACAAGGTCTACAAGTGGATGCTATGGTCCCAACTTACAAGGTGAATGAATGAACTGACACATGACTTTGAAGGTTAAATGTGAACTACTTTGAGATTTGATACGCAGAACATTATAACAACCCAGATATCTGTGTGCAATGTATTTGTGTGAGTTATTAAATGCAGATGTATTGTGTGTTTTTAAGCCATCAGTGTAAACAAGTTGAAAAAGGGGGTATAGCTCTTTTTTTGTGTATTGTCGTATACGTTTAAGGCTTCAGTGCTCAAAAAATCCCTGTTTCCACCTACCCCATATCTCCAAACACTACAAGTGATCGTACCACATATTCAGATTCATATAAGACAGACTCAAATAAATAAAATAAAATAAAGGATCTTCAGTGTTTGTCACAGTATGAGTCAATGGATCTGCATAATGTTAAAGCTGGGGTTCCTGACTTAATGTTTGTAAATGTGTACATTTTGTCTTATTCCCCAAAGAGTTTACTGTCACTTTGAGACAAAATCATCTGCATCTAATGATAAATAAGTAAGAGCTGAAAGCAGCGCTCTGATTGACTGCAATTGAGCTTACCCCGGTTTCACTTCAAAGCAGGTCTAAAGCCATGCACAAGTTAACTCTTTTTCTTCTTCTTCTGAAAATCTGGTAGCCCGCTTTAAGTTGTTTTACACCAGTATACTTTTACATGTGAAAAACAGTTCATTTTAAACTCATTATAGCAGTCACATGTATCACTCATTTGCCAAATTATTCATTCATTCATTTATTTATAAGTACTTTTCATGTCATGGTAAAGAAACATTAGCATGTTTACGTCACACTTCCTGCTTCTCGTAGAATAAGACACACGCTGTGGTCACATTTTCACCAGAATAGATGCTTTTACCATATATCTGTACTGGGGCTAAACATTTTACTATACTACATGCAAAATAATCGGGTACATTTCAAAATCAGATATAGTGCCTTTAACACTGCCTGTATATTGCAATGTACAATTAATGAAATTGCCTAGAACAGCTTTTGACATGTTTTCTAATAAATGACAGCTATAATTGTCCTCTTTAGTGCAGGGCTTTGGTTGTCCTCTCTTGCACCGACCTGGCAGCGTACAGCCCTCACCTCAGCAGCCCTCACCCAAACAGGACCAGTCAAACCCCACCAGTCTGCTGCTCTTGACCACCATCAAGGACAAACTGGAATCCCGAGTCCTCCCGGCTTTGAGGCCAAGAGCTGCACCCAAATCTGGACTTTCCAAGATCTCTACGCCATGTGTCTCCAATATCTCTGCAACAGGTGCTTTATTTTTTACTCTCCATATGCTTCTATGTGAACTTTGGGCGGGGAATTTTGGCCGCGTTCCCTTATTTCTGCCTACTATACACTGCATGCTTCCTCCCGTGCGATTGCAGATGTAGCTATAACCGAAAACAGACACATTTCTCGAGACCACATGTGCTTATTTGCGCTGACTCCGACAAATAATCAGATTTTATTGTCAATTGACATGAAAGCCGCTCCGCTGTGCATTCTTTCTGTATGATTTGGATTGAAAGCAGCATGTGTTATTGCTACAGTTTGGGGTAATTCTGTCGCGGTCGGCCTTTTTAGCGATCACCGGCTGCCGTGGTCCGCATGCGGTTGCTCTACAAAGATTGAAACGCTGTCCAAGATCCACAGTCGTGTTTGCGTTGCTGATGTGCTGTGAATGACATCTACTTGGGCAGAAATGGCTCCCACGAATCCGCGCAAAAGGCAAGTTCAGATCGGGTCGGTCCCAGAGCTGCACTTGTACCTGCCCTCGATCGAATGTGAGGAAGAGGACGACGACGACGACACGCAGGACGTTAGGTGAGGAGTGAGTTTAACAGGCTCATATCTTGCCCACTGCACACTTTTGCAAATGTATAAAGAACCACAAACGCAATGATGTTTTCCTGTTTTTCAAGTCAAAAACGCCACCAACACTGTAGAGCAGGCATGTCCAAACTAAGGCCCGGGTGCCAAATGTGGCCCTCAGACCAACTTTTCTTGGCCCTTAGGCTTCCTGGTGAATTGGCCCACATTGTCTTGAGAAGTACTTTATACAGCTAATTTCAGATTTTTTTACACTTCTAACCTAAGTAATTAACATTCTGGTACAAGACAGACCTGATATTAACACACTGAGTCAGAATGTAGATGTGGTGGTACTTAAAACATCACATAAATGCAGCTTTTTTGAACATTTCACAATCGATTTGTGGCCCCCGGCTTGGTCTATATTTCAATATGCGGCCCTCGATGGAAAAAGTTTGGACACCCCTGCTGTAGAGCATGTAGAGGTTATGCAGGTGACATCGTAGCATTCTGAATTTTAGCAGTAAATAGCAAAAACGCATAAGAGTCAATGGTGAGCAATGACGTTTTCTCTTGAAACAGCTCAAAGTAAACTGTTAAAGAGCTGTCTGATAGTCTGATAGTGAATGTAAAAGTCTACAACTGCTAAATGTTGTTTGTACCTGGTGTATAAAAAAAAGAAAATCAAGTAAACAGTTGTAGAAAACCAGATAAACAACAGGAACACTGCAGCTGCGCTCACATTTATCACTGATACAGACTTTGGGAACACACACAGTTGAACTCTTTCCTTAAATAAGATGTCTCTGTGAGTCCGTGTGTTTGAGAAAATGTATTGTTTTGGGTCGAGTTCAAGTGTCCTTTATCTCATCCTATCATTATTATCTACTTTCAATTTCCCACAGACAAAAATTAGACACTCCAGCATTCCAAGTTGAGAGACATTTTTAAATTGACGTCACTGCATAATCTCTGTAGAATAATGCTCACTGTACTTGTCTACATTAGCAGATTTTCTACAACAGTTAAAGTCTAAAATGCACAAATATATAGTTTATTTATTCCTTGCAATAATAAAGAATCATTATTTCCAATTTCATATAAAAATTTAATCCACTGCCCACCGCAAATTCATTTCAAAACATAGTAAAACTGTGTGGGCCAGTGGTCTAAGCAGCAGCTCTGTGCGGACTCAGCATCATGAGATCCATTCCAAACTCAACACAAATTACTGAATGCATTCCTTGCTCTTCACCCCCATTTACACACTATACTATACCATATTCAATAGGTTGTGTTCACGTGACTTCGAAACTATCCAGAATCCAACAGTTTAACAATGAGCAGGAGCAGGTCAGAAAGGGTGTATAATTTGCTGTTTAAGTGTTAGATTTCAGATTTGTTGACCTGGTTTATGGGTCATATCTCTGTAATTACTTGGCCAATCCACATGAAACAAAAACTGGCGCAAAGTTCGACGTCCTCTCTGACAATAAAATAAACAAAAGTGTATTTTATTTTATTACAACTGTCTCTGCCATTAATCAACTCCAAAGCCATGATCGTTGTCAGTTCAAGACATAATCTCTGGTTTATCGTTAGCTTTTTCTGCATTTATTTCACTTCTCTGCGACGTTTTTAAGCAGAACTAAGTACCTTCAGTGACACAGCTCCCCCTGCAGCTCTCTTGTGAAAATACACTGCCAGTAAAGTGATGGAAAAGCTTGTTTTTTTTTTTTTGTCAGGACAAGTTTGTAGAGCCAATATCTAACAAATACTCAGAAATGTCAATGTTTGGGGATTTCTATTTTGGATATTTCTTTCAAAAACAGTAAATCATCAATAGAATAGAACACATCGCTCCATCTGAGATCATTATGACTTCATTAAATGCTAGACCATGAACACAGGACAAAAAAATCTTTAAAACGCATAGCAAATATTGACTGCCCTCATTAGCGTAAAAATACTATAATCCTACTATAATATTCTTTTATGACATATTATAATTATAATTGACGAAATGCTATTTAATGGTCTGTTATCTTTGAGTGCAATTTTAATCACTTTTGAGTCACAAACAACATTATCCCTCCAAATAGTTCATTCAGAGTCCAAAAGATTACTTCAAAAAGCACTCAATCCATTATGAAGCCTTGTGTATCTGCACGTCACACAGAGCTGAATCTCTTGTTCCTTTACTGCTCTGGGTCACTCACATCTGCGGCTTTCACCCAAAAAAGTCAACACGCGCCCCGTCCAAAACCATGTCCTAGCTGTGAAGTCCAATAAAGGGTGTGGACTGGAGGCACAAACTATTTTCTCAACCAATTACCGAGAGCTGCGGTGCCCAGTGTTAAAACGGGGTTGTTGTGTTCACGGAGCAGTCGTGTCGAACAGCAGAAGAGGATGAGGTTACCGGATTTTCTATAACGCCGGGGCTCTGTAAGATATCACTCCTGAGCAGAGGAAAAGGAATAACAAGGTTTCCAATTGCCAAAGAAGCTCGCTGACACATGACAATGTTCAGATTCGGCTATGAAGTAATGGGAATGATCCATGTAGTTTTGCACAACAACTGCACAAACTATTTAGAAACAAAACATTGTGTGGATGTTCTTCTCTCCTTTATGGGATCTTATTAAGCCATTAGAGTCATTGGTTGGATTTAGATTTGATTTTTTAAGATTAGATTTCTTTATTTGATCCTCGAGGGGTAATTTAGTTTGGCAGTTTAAAAACAAAAACATCACACAAGTAAGAACAGGGGATGAAAAAATAATGCCATTTTCTATTCTATGTTGTCAATTATATGGTTGGGTTTTTGAACTGAGAAGAAGTGTTACTATTGTTTTTGTATTGAATGGTGCCATTTGTTTTTCATATCACCCAACCCTACTTGATACTTAACACATTTACGTATCACAATGCAAATTTAGTACATTTTTACAACAGAACGTAGCATTTTAAACTATATTATCTTGGGGCTTTGATTCAAACATTCAGGAAAGGTTCCATTTTGTTTTTTTCTCCAGGGTTGATACTTGTTTGAATGAATAAATAGTAGGGCTGCACGATAAATGAGTGTCATAGGTGTCAAGTATTGCGATATTATCATGATATTTTCTCCTCATTTGTATATATTTTTCTTTTCTTTTACAGGTATAAAGGATAATTCAACTCTATATAGTCATTTATGTACAAATACACACACATTGTAGACATTTGTAGAGTTAAAACCTGGAGTTGCTTTGTCCATTAATCTTCAAACCATAAAAATACATTACTGAGGCATTTTAAACATTTCAGACATTCTATTCACCTTCATTTATGTAATATAATAAATAGTTGGAAAAAGTTATGAGCATTTTGAAGAAAGAGCTTGAACTAAAAACACATTCACTTCTGTATTTCGCAAAACCGCGCTTTTGGGGGTGAACATTTGAGTCTGATTGGTAAAATAGTAAAGTTCTGTAAAAAGTGAAGTGAAAACAAGCTCAGGCGCACAAGAAACGCAAGATTAATGCATTTAACCATTAGAAATTATCGTGCATCTTTGCGATATCACGACAACAACAAGTGCAATATATTTTTGGTGTTAACATTGATTAGTATCTGGATAGTTGGCAATACCTCAGCAAAGTAAATTAAAAATCAGCGCATACCCAGCTGCGCAAGAGCACAAACCACAACACGAAGGTAGACGGTAAACTTTCATCTTTTTTCCAGTTTTTAAATATAAAACACCACAAACAGAACATGACGAGAACAGAAAAAAAGACATTCAAAGAAAATGAAGGTACATATAGGCCAAAGAAAACGTTCCATTTGGTCCAAAGTCAAATGTTTTTTCCCGATTTTAGGTCAATTATGTGTCAATCGGTCCAGTCCTTGATTGTTTGTTTCATCCATTGTTTGTAATCTTTAAAAATGTATATGTTAAGTTAAACATGAGTTAAGCATTCATAAAAACACAACATTATCTGCTAATAACCCTGCACAAACAGAGAGAAACATCAAGGTTTATGGTAGGTACAAAATTTTAACATAAATGACAAACTAAGGCTACAACTGACTTTTAACTATTTCTGTTTTTTTTAAATAATGAAAATCTAGTCAAGCTAACGACTAACACAATTCATTCAAACTCGGCAAACGACTCAGACTGGGTAACGACAGCTTCTGTTGTGCACTTTACAGGACGCGTGCAGAGCCGTCCGACCCGCAGGAATCTGAGGTCAAAGCAAACAGCCCTGACCCTCCGCCGCTGCCAAACTCTTCATGCACCAGTGAAGACCAGGCCGCCCCGGGACCCTCCGCCACATCACCCTCCGCCCCGCGCCCCCATGACATCACACTGGACACGGGCCCTCGTGACCTCACACGACCTCAGCCCGACCAGTGAAAAAAAAACTAAAACAGCGAACCAGGAAGAATGGCTGCATGTCCTGCTATGTTTGGGCTACGCGTGTTTACTTTAAACCCATCATGTCTCTAAATTTGAAGACTATAAAGCGGTTGCTGTGGAGAATTAACTCTGAACGGGGCCAAACCATGTGCTAAACAGGCGTCTGCGTGTGGGAAGACTGACGCGGTGGACCGAGTATCCAAATAACTGCGATGATTATAGAGAATGGACATGTTACATAAACTACAGCGTAAGGCCAAGTCTCCCGGTGGTTGCTCAGACTGTGACGCTAAAAGGTCTGTGACAGAGTTGACAGCTATGGTTCTTGAAGTGGTCGGACGCTGTTAAGTTGCGTTAAACCGGAGCAATGGTTTTCAAACGTCGGGCGTGGAACTGCAAACGGGTCAAAAAGAGATCAAACGTTGTATTGTTAATGTCGGTTCTGTTTTAATTCTCACTTCTTGGTCAACGCAGCAGCTTGTTCCCGATGTGTAAATGTATTACCTCAGATGCTTCCAGTTCTGAGTAAAGGACGCTGTGACTGGATTACGGACAAAAATGTTGTTCCAATTAAAGTGAATATGACAGGTTCTCAAGTTGTTCTGATTATGACTTGTGGTAAATATTTAGCACGGTTTTACATCAGTCAAGTGGCAGTTTGTGAAAAGAAAATGAAAAATAAATGTTTAAAATGGCTAGGACTAGAAATGAACATCTTTTTCACTTCAAGACAGGGCCAGATGGTTATTGTGATGTCTTGCGTTATTCAAGTTCAGTTGGTTTTGTTGTTCTGATACTACATAACTAGTCAGAGTACTTTTGTTTAGTTCGACTCACTTTAATTTGAGCAAGTAGAGGTATACATTTCTTTCTTTTGTAATCTTCCAGTTTGTTATAATGTAAGTATATGGATTTTTGCAACAAGAGATGTCACGATTTCAATTTCCGATCATTGTGACAAAAACTGCATGATTTAACGATTATTCACGATTACTGAGACCAGGACCAGCACTGAAGTCGTTCATTTTCTTTGATTCCCATTGCCTAAAACGTCACTCAAGTTTGTGATCAGCTTTAAGAAACTGAACTTACTGAATGAAAAAATTAAGTTAATGTCACAAAAGCAGTTTACTTTTATGTGTTGTAGGATGTAGGACTGAGCTCTAAAACGTCATCAAAAAGCGACATTTCGAGACAATTTACATGCAACAATCAATTTTTTTGTCAGTTTAACTAAATAAAGTTTTATTTTGGTGTTTATTATTCATCAAATCACAACTAGTGTGTAATTATATGGAATTTGGTCCTTGTTTACAGTATGGTTGCTAGGTAACAGTTGTGGAATTACTTCTACCTGTGTCAAATCTGCTGCTCAACCAGGATGTAACATTATAAACATCACCAAAATTCATTCATTCATTTTCTACTGCTTCCTGTTAGGGCTCGTGGGTGACTGGAGCCTATCCCAGTGACTTTGGGCCTTAGACGGGGTACACCCTGGACAGTGGCCAACTCATCACAGGGTTAACACAGAGACAGAGACAAGGACAGACAACCATTCACTCTCACATTCATTCACTACGGACAATTTAGATTTACCAATTATCCTACACAGTCATGTCTTTGGACGGTGGGAGGAGCCGGAGAACCCGGAGAGAACCCACGGTAACACGGGGAGGACATGCAGACTCCACCCAGAGAGATCGTGTGATGTTGGTCTGGTCTGGGATTCAAACCCACAATCTCCGTATTGGGAGGCAGGAGCTCTAACCGCTCTGTAAATTTTTTTAAATAAAATCCTAAATACAAGTATGTTTAGTGAAATGTGTAGTCTAACTTGTCACATGTACTTCAAGCTATTTTTAATACGTTTATCTTGTGGTAAAATATTGAAGAAGAATCATTTTAAGTTGCCTTGTACTAAAGGTTTCACATTTTTAAAACAACAACACATTGTGCAAAAATGTTTAAAAAATTAAGCCGTCCAAAGACATGACTGTGTAGGTTAATTGACAACTCTAAATTGCCTGTAGTGTATGAATGTGAGAGTGAATGGTTGTCTGTCCTTGTCTGTGTCTGTGTCTGAATGAATGAATGAGAGTGAATGCGGGACAACAGATGGAAATTAGCCCAAGGCTACAATCTGGTGTGTTTACAGCATGTATATCATGTATGTTCATTAACATGCACTGTCCCAACCAAAAAAAAAACATGTTGAGCCAGTTGTGCTGCGTTGAATTAATTTATTTCAGCACATTTAACAAAAATGACAATAATCAGATTGTCTAAATGTACTTGTCAAGGTCCTGGGCACAAAATCCAATCTAATCACCAATTAAACTGTGTTATTGTCTATTCTCATGTTGTGTCCAGTTCAATAGCCTCCACAGAGCATCCCGCCTCCGGGTCATTGTACTTGACACAGTGAGCGTCCTGCAGGGCTGTTGTTTTGGGTTCACTCCTCTCATTGGCCCATGTCAGTTTAGGTTAAGGGCCTGTCTAGACAACAACGCTGGCCAGAAAAACGTGACAGTCATGCCGCGTCTGAATAACATTTACATGTAAACAATGTGGAGGAAAGAGACTGGGCATGTATTAACAGCATTATTGTGTCATGCAGGCCACAAACACTTTCCATATTTATGCTTTCCATAAAATCCTAAAGCTCTTCTAAATTAGCTAAGCATGGGTTTCGGTTTCCTGTTATATGCAACATTTTGAGGACTTTTTCTCATTGATATTCACAGACGAAAAATTCTCCATCTCTGCCCCCCATATTAAAGTATGTCATTTATCTTGTTTGCTCACTGCTCAAATTTAAAAGATGTTTTGTGTCAAAAGATTGTTACCAGAAGTTCAGAAACCTCCATTTAAAGTGCATACATCGACCTCAGTGGACATCCAGAGTGTGACGTCACCCATAGCATTTGGCTCCAGCTAAATGAAGCCAATCGCGGCTAGCAGTTATAGCAGCTAAAGTGGAGCCAGACTCCATATTGGAAAATCTGAGTGCCCGTATCGTGGTAACCACACAGACCAATCAGGAGCGAGGTTGTTCCACCCCTCAGCGGGAGGAGATGGCAGCAACGTGCGGTGCTAGTTGTCAATCAAACCTGTTGCTAACGAAGCGTAGCGAAAAGCAAAAACCAGCCTCTGGAAAAAGTAGCTTATTGGTCAGTTATTGTTGCTAATAACTTGATTTATGAAGAACCTAATGAGAAAAAAACACCCGGATCATGTAGAGTGTGTCAAAACGGACACAGTTTCAAGATGATGAGTTTGACAGAAGCAGTTTCAACATAAAGGGCACCAATGTCCCAATAGAAAGTGAATGGAATTGATAATAAATTATACTTGATAACATCGTTTTTGTTAAATGATTGTTTAAACTGTCAGAAAAATGTGTAAACTTTCCCTGTATTTTCAATGGTACGTTATCTACTGATGACGTCACAGAGGGATTCTGCTTTAGAACTCACAGATGTAAATCAAGGATAAATATTTACCACAGGTGCTGTCCCCTCAAACACCAAAACAAAATGAGACCTGTCATATAGAATTCAAAGTCAGTTAGCCTTTAGCTCAGATGCCAGTTTTACACACTAATTATCATCTAAAATAAAAAGCCAAAAGGTTTACACACTAAATAGTGACTTTTAACAAGGTTTTGACCTCATTCATACAAGCCGACACACTCTGGATTATTCATAATTTGCAGCTAATGCTAACAGCTATAGGAAAAATACAGGGGATTGGCTTCAAAGGTCTTCAAATCTAATTATATTGTCGAGTTGAGCACGAGCAATACATCTACTAATATGCTTTCTATTCGTTTAAAAGATATAGTATTTTGTTTCAATTTGTTAAATGCGGTAACAGTCCTTTGCTTCTATGTCCCTTTTACAATGAGGTCCCAGTTCTGATAGTTTGCTGAATGCTCTTCACACTCGTCTCACCATTTCCTTATTCCCCATTGTCCAGTTTAATAAATCCTACTCCAAAATAAAAACAAGAAGAACAACCAACAAGAAAACAGACACGATTCCGGGCAGGCCGTAGGGTTTACCCTGTCACTGTCCCGGGTCGGTGTAGTTGTGAGTGTTGGGGCGGTTCTCGCTGCAGTGGTAGCAGATCATGCACCACACGCTGGGCTCTGGGCTCATCTGGACTCCACTGCTGCTGCGAAAAGGTCTGAGCGCACACGAGCCTGTCACAGAGGAGAAAATACTGTTATCTGTTTCAGACTGTGCGTGAGTTAAAGCCCCAATGTGGGACAATTCAACAAATACAATAAAATAATACAAGTATTTGTTTGAATGTGGGTGTTTGGTGGGAAAATACTGTGAAAAAGTGGGATTGCCTCCAGTCAGACCTAACCTTGGTCTGGAGGTCTTGGTTATCTTGATTATCTACTTGTCTCCGTAGAGATTGTGTAGCTTTTATTGATAACGATTGCTGTGCTAATTTATCCTTCATTACAAAAAAACGGACCAGATGTTGATGTTTTGGCTCTAAAGACGATTATCCAATGAGAAAGCAAAGTGAGCCCAACATGAGTCTCTCATTTGTGTTGCCAGTTTGAACGCTGAAATCAAGTGTGTTTAAATTGGGATTCTGAATATGCGTTTTTGGTACATGTACAACAAGTTTTACCTGTTATAAACTCACGCTTTATAATGCTGCACTTAAAGGTTTTCAATGCCATATTCAAAGTCACAACAAGACATTCACACTTTTATCACAAAAGGAAAGATGGATCGTACCAGGTTGTACTAGAATATGCAAAATTCCACCTGTAGTCATTTAAAATCTTTCAAAATGTTTTTTAGAATTAATGCCTGTGGGGTATGAATTTAATGCTTTTTAATGCATTTTAAGGCCTTGTTTTTACCAAAATTCATTTCATTACTTGCTGCTTGCTTTTTGCTTGCTTTTAAATGCCCCGCAGAAAATCTTCATCACAATCTTCACAAATCTTCCATTCATGTCTTTTTCTATTGCACCCGGCTTGACACACTGACTCACTACAAAACAAAGCCAGTACACTTCAGAGCTTTACCCAGGACAAAATAGGCCACTGCGCTGACACAGAGCATGATGAGGAAGATGGTGCCGAGGCCCAGGTCTCCGAAGGCGCAGGCGTTGGGACATGCACAGGGGCTCTCCACCCAGACCTGCAGGGGCCCCTCCGCGGACAGCCCGGTGCTCTGGATGAAGGAGGACGACTGGTTTGGGGCGCAGTGGTAATGGACGACCGTCAGCGGCTGCTCCTGCTCGGCTGAAAAACAAAAACACGGCAGGATGCTAAACAGTGATTACCAGGGCTTGACTTTAACAACCGTGCACCTGTTTTGCGCTGGTGGACTTCATGTGGGCAAACTTTTTCCAATTGTTATTTATGTATTCACTTATTTGAGCATCAGAACAGCAATGTACACAAAAGTATTCATATACAGACTTGAAAAACAATAACAAATGGGATTTATCATTTATAATAAGCTATGGAGCTCAGTGGGAACAGGAAGAAGTTAAAACATATTGTACCGCTCTTGTAAGGTCTAATGATTACATAATAATTATCAATTTTAACAGCAGCATGTGTGCAAAACAATAATTTTCAGTATATGGATGATTTATAGCAGGCATGTCCAAACTCAGGCCCGGGGGCCAAATGCGGCCCTCAGACCAATTTTTCTTGGCCCTTAGGCTTCCTGGTGAACTGGCCCACATTGTCCTGATAAGTACTATTTACAGCACATTTCAGATTTTGTACAATTCCAACCTAAATAACTAACATTTTGGTGCGAGACAGACCTGATATTAAGGCACTGAGACTGAATGTAGATGTAGTGGTGCTTAAAACATCAGATAAATGCAGCTTTTTTTAACGTTTCGTGATTGATTTGTGGCCCTCCGCTTGGTCTATATTTCAATATGTGGCCCTCGATGGAAAAAGTTTGGACACCCCTGGTTTATAGGCATTAAATGGTCAAAATGTATGAAATGGTAGCTACCCAGCAGAATGTTTGCATGGTATGGTACGGTATATTGTTATTTCTACAGGGATAGTGTATAATAAACATTGAGCAAAAAAGGAAAGATGCCTTGTACCTGGTGAAAGCATAATTTTGCTAATAGTCTCTGGGCAGGTTGATGTTACAATCTAGAAAAAACTGAATCCAAATGTAAATGGATACTAGACCTTGTCACTCTACATATTTAAATTACACATTGTATTTAATTATAAACAAATAATCCCACCCTTAGATCAATCACAACTAAAACTGCTTGACAGCATCCTTCGCCAACACCCACACACCCCTCTCCTCGCAGACATCCACTTACACTTAAATTCATTACTCATGGGTACAAACTTGCCTTTCCAGAAGACATTTTTTGTCAAATGAGCAAATGTTTTAAATACAGCACATGTGATCATCTCTGTTGTGTTCCATTGACTCACCGAGAAGAATATGACATTGCACAACCCAAGTATCTTTCTAAGATTTATTACATTTATTGTAAAACTGGTTATGTCTTGAGTTAGTTTAGCGCCAATACTCAAACTATTCCACAATCTCGTGCCACAAATGGGAAACACAATCAGCCTTTGTCACTGTGTGTATTTTTCCTCATCTTGGACTGTATTTGTGTTAATAATTTACAGCTAGCGTTAAACATTATCTGTGCAGTTATAAACGACTTAAGAGCATCTCGTTTGACAATTTTTGAATGCAAGAATAACCGACGAGCCCAAAATTAAGAAACACTAGTCTGACCAAATGGACCACTGCCCTAATGATCTTTCAATACTTGCCAGTTTTCAAGGCTTTCAATGTTTTAGAAGTCCTGCTGTATTGTGTCTGTAAATGTGTTAAATGTGACTCACCAAAGTACGAGACTGACAGCACTTTGAGGCTGTCGTTGTAGTGGAATTCATTCCCGTTGTGTCGGCCATAGTTAATAAATCTGTTCACTTCTGGAGACCTGAAAAACACGCACGGTCATCTGCCATAACAGAATGAGTATGGGATAAAACTATTTAAATAAAGTTCTAATGATATTGCTAATTAATAGAATCAATATGTTTCATTTGCTCACTTATAAAACAGAGTGTTACCCCAGGGCTCTTCAATTTAAGGCCCGGGGTCCAAATCAGGCCCTCCAAGGGACATGATCCGGCCCTCAACCAATCTTAAAGAATATAGAAAATATTTAGTCTCTTGTTATTGGTTTAGTCCTGGTTTAGACCTGATATATTCCTGGTTCAGACCTGGTTTACACCTGGTTTAGACCTGGTTTAATCCTGGATTAGACCTGGTTTATACCTTGTTTAGTCCTTGTTTATTCCTGGATTAGACCTGAATTAGACCTGGTTTCGTGCTGGATTAGACCTGGTTTGGACCTGAATTAGACTTGGTTTCGTCCTGGTTTCGTTCTGGATTACACCTGGTTTAGACCTGGTTTAGTGCTTGTTTTTGGTTAATTTCTGCAAATTGCGCATCACATTTTTTTAAATTTCAAAAGCTTTGGCCCTTTGGACATGTTTCCGGACTAAAGGACAAAACGGTCTGAAAAATCTGGCCCTCAGTGAAATAAAGTTGAACAGCCCTGTTCTACCCCGTTGTGCTTCAGTTACATCCACTTTATTAAGTATTATACTGCACTGTAAATGTAGACGCTGTGTTTTGGCGCCCTCTGGTGGGCGCGGTGTGACAGATTAAGCGATCTTTTAGGTACCTTCAAATAAACAGAAATTCTCTGACGCAACCATTCACCCTTTAAGCTGAAGATGTGGTACATTGCACTTTTCTTTATTTATTTAATCATGTCCACCATCTGATTAAAGAAAACCATCAAGCTACAACAAATGTTAGACAAAAAAGAAAGCTTTAACCCTCTTAAATCCAGATAAATCCATCATTCTGGGATGAATCAGGGTCAGTTTGTCCTCCAAACCCACAAATAAAAAAGTACCTCCCAAAAAAAAAAAAATTGTTGCAGGACTTATATGGATTCCGCCTGAACTATTTACTTGACCCCTTGAGTCCCTAAATCTACTTTAGTTACATTAGCTTCAGTTTTTAAAAATGTGTTTGTCTGTCAAAACCCAACAAATGCCCAAACTAAAGTCAATCCAGCCCAATCTCCAGACACCAGCTTTCCTCACTCATATATTTAACAAAGAAAATTTAGGCGGATTTTACATTTTGGTTTTCCTCTTTCAGAGCTCGTTTCCACTTGTAATTAGAGTAAATCAGACATCAGAGCCCAAAACTGCAGAGTCTCAGCTTCACGAAGAGTCCAGACATTTGTTCAGTTTGAACTGGGACTCATTTAGTTGGACATTTTAGGAGAAATAGGCCTTCAGTGTGAGAGGTTTTTATGGAGAAACGAACAAACTTGACATTTCTACCTTGAAAATTGCTGTTTATGTTTTATTACAAATAATTAAAACCATTAACATTTAAATCTGATGTACTTTAATTATTGAAACATATTATAGTCTGCTTTGTTTTTCCTCCACTCTTTACATTATATATAAAGTGAACTACATACACCTCGCCCTTCATACAAAGTGTGAAAACATAATTCCATGTCATTGCCTGAAAATTAATACAATATTGCCACCATTTCCTCTTTATAGTCTGTGTAAACCAATAGAGTTGAATCTGTTTAAGGTGAGACACTACAGGCAAACTATTGTTTCAAAATGTTTTATTTTTTGGTCAGTTTGCTCTCTCAACACATAGGCTTTCATGTGGAAACAACTAACTTGTCCAGTCTGCTCCTAAAGATGTTTTATTATTTCATTTAATCCACTTCATCCATAGATTTCTACAGGACATTGTGACTTCAAAGGCCGTTTTCTTAAAGTTTATTTTTCTCCACTCGGGACATAAGGACCACTTAAAGTAGATCCCACACACACCAAACTTTACAGTCTTGGACTCAATAAGATTTTGTTGAAACCTACAGAACGATTTTTTTGATATCTAATTCCGAAACAGATTTATTGAAGTTTTAAGTTAAAAAAATTAGCTGAAATTAGAATTTTTAGGACAATTTTCAGTCAAATCTAGTTTATTTAAAAACTAAATAAGCTATCCAAAATATCCTCTGTGCATTGTTTTGGAACTAATCTGTGTACAAAATGAACCAAGAAATTTAAACCTGGTTCTGTCCATTTTTCAGATTTATATGTCCCAAATGTGTGTATTTTTGGCCATTTTTACACATAAAATGCCTTATTTCTACATTAAAACGTGACACAATGAAAAACTTGTAATACATTTTTTTCTTACATTTCTGTGAGTAAACTACAGGAGAAGTTTCCAGTTCATATCTTTAAATTTAAGATTGTTCCCTATTCACCTGCAGCGTCCCACCTTAATAAAGCCTGAACAATACCTGACATAGAGACACGCTGCTACGTCCGTGCACTCGCTCATCCCCAGCAGCTCCGGCAGGCTGAAGGGCTGACAGGGACTGAAGGACAGAAGCGTCTCCTCCTCGGCGCCCTGGTCCACGGACAGGGGCAGGAGCTGTCCCAGGAAGCCCTCCATGTCCCCCATGGCTCTCAGGCTGATGACTCCGCTCCCGTCCTTCATGATGCACTTGCAGTTGTTGACTTTAAAGCAGCCCGGTTTCTTCTGCGGCTTTGGGAGACACGAAGGAACGAACAGGGTGAAGCAAAAGATGGAAATAAAAGAGAGGAGAGCGGGAAGGCCCATGGTGACTCTGGGTCTGTCCAGGGCGAACCGGCGCGGGGCACATGACGAGCTGGTGCGGACAGTGAAGTAATTAGAAGAAAGGTGATTGGCATTCTCAGCATTTCTCCTTGGGTCACAGCAGCAGAGGTTTGTTTAATGGGTGCAATGGTCCTTGAGTTACATTTAATAGCGTTCTCATTAATGTATATTGAAAAGTGATGAGTGAACGCTGTGAAATACTTTGTAGATTTATTGTAATCAGTAAATTCCAACAATGTTTAAATGTTTTGTGTGGTGAGGCATAGCTTTCTAAAATGGAGAGCAGTCGTCTCAGCTTCTGGAGGTCCAACTTTTGCTCCTAAAGACAGATAACAAAAGTAAGCACAATGCCGCAAAATTATTCATTTGGTAAATAATTATAGTAAATGTAAAAGCTTGTATTAATTTAACCTACATGATGGACACACAAACAAGAAAAGAAATAGACCCTTTAAAAGTTTGGAAAACAAAAATATTCTAAATTCCAGAACGGAGGCAAAAGTGAAGAGAAACACAATATGATTTCACTGGTGAAGCTGGGATTAACCTCAGAATATCACAAAATATGAAAAATGTGGATGATTTTGGAAAATGAAACCCACTCAGACACATGTGAGTGACATCAGAGCTGCTTTAAACACATTTATTATTGTATTTTACATCATGTTTTAGGAAATAGTGATAAACGTTTTGCATTTTTCATGAGGGAACAATCCAGATTTATGGGTTTTACTGGAAAAATACTCACAGAAATGTTAAGCACACAATAATTTTATCTTGAGATATATTAGACACTATTCAATAAATTAGAGTCTTTTGAAGCTAAAATAAAACTTTAAGGCTAGAAAATTGTATTTTGTCCCTCGTTTGTTGTAGAAAAGCAAACCAACTGACCTTTCAACCCTGGAAATTCAGATGTGTTGCTTTTTCCCAACACAAACACTTTCACTAGCAAGGACCACAACCTCAAGCTTGGATGCAGAAGTTTATTGGCGAACGAGAACAAAGATAAAATGCATGAGAGTAGATGATAAATGCCGTTTTGGGGCTTCTAGCGATGAGGGCAGCAGGCTCCCGGGCCTCGATACCCCCCGACTAAAGGATCAGACAGAATAATTAGAAGAGGGTGGGAGGGAGGGGCACGAAATAACGAACACTGGTGTGTGTGACCGGGAAGCTTAAATAGAGTAGTCACCGGAAGGGGCATGGATGAGGTGTGGTCCTGCTCCCGAACTTCAGATAACAGACTTATCTCCATTAAAGGCCATTTTCTTAAAATGCATTTTTTCTCCCCTCAGGACATAAGGATCAGCCTTAAAGTAGCTCCCAAACACACCAAACTTTACAATCTTGGACTCAACAAGATTTTGACGACCTAATTCTAAAACTGATTTATTGAAGTTTTAAATTAAAAAATGAGGAGAAATTTGAATTGAATTGGACAATTTTCAGTCCAATCTAGTTTACTCAAAAACTAAATAAGAAATCCAAAATCCCCTCTAAATGAACCAAGAAATTGAAACCTGGTTCTGCCCATTTTTCAGTTTTGTATGTTCCAAATATGTGTATTTTGGGCCAAATTTAAACATAAAATACCTTATTTCTACATGAAAACATGGCATAATGATTTTTTTTTTTATATTTCTGTGACTAAACCACAGGAGAAGTTTACAATTGATATATTTAAGACTTTTTCCTATTCACCTGCTTAAATATTCTTCTGAGGAACAAGCCCCAAACCCCCCTTTTTAAAGCAGTTTGAACATATAAGATTTAAAATGTAAAAAAAAAAAAACGTGACGAGGGGCCTGTACTTAATTTTGCCTCGGGCCCCCAAATTCCTATGTCCCCCAATGCCAAGACAGAGACAAGATTTGCTTTCCCCAAATCTAAAAACTACAGAAATATTGAAAGGTTGTAATATTATCTGAAACATCCGTGTGTTTAACCTTCTGTGACGACCTGCTGCACATCCATCAGGTTCAGCTGGAGAAAAGAAGTCCCCCCCGCCGACCCTCTACACGTCCTCCTCGGTTTGTTCAAGGACACTGATGGCAAAATAAAGATCATTTTCAAGGGTAACACTTTATAATAACTACACTTAATCATGTCTGGGTAAAGAATGAACAAAAAGTATATTAAGAATGACTCAGGCTTGGTAATTAGAAACAATCCTCTAACCCTAATTCCTAACCCTAACCTTAATTATCCTGAATAATGCTCAATAAAGCATCTGTTCCTGATGATATTATAAAGTGGATTGGACAATGTGACAATAAAACAACTTCAGCTCATGTCAAATACACTTTCCCCTGGAGCTGCTCAATGAATCACAATTTTGATCAAGGTTACCACTTTATTATAACTTATTTTGCCTTAACAAAGCATGAACAAAGACTTAATTCACAAAGAACATATAGTATGATTCAGGCTTATTAAACTGCTTAATTAAGGTTAGGGTTAAAGAATTACTTAAGGAGTTAAAAAGCATGAATCATTCTTGTGTTGAGTGCCAGCTAACAGTTACAAACAATGTATAATTTAATGTTAGATTCACCAAGTTGGGTAACAGCTGGACAAAGTTATTATAAAGTTATTATAAAAAAGCAACGAGTAACGTCAGCCTCACCTCTTTATTTGGTCCTGAGTGGCAGAGTTGTTTCTTATACTTGTTCTTCTATAGAAACGTGTTTTCTGACTCATCAAATGTTTGTTTTATGAGATGTCTAAAGAAAGAAGGCATGGAATGCACTGATGTTAGACCTGACAACCTGGTTTAGATCTAGTACAGACCTAGTGTAGTCCCAGTTTAGATCTGGGTTTAGTCCTGTTTTAGATCTTGGTTTAGTCCTGTTTTAGAACTGGGTTTAGTCCTGTTTAAATCTGGGTTTAGTCCTGGTTTAGACCTAGCTTAGTCCTGTTTTAGAGCTTGGTTTAGTCCTGGTTTAGATCTCGGTTTAGTCCTGTTTTAGATCTGGGTTTAGCCCTGTTTTAGAGCTTGGTTTAGTCCTATTTTAGATCTTGGTTTAGTCCTGTTTTAGATCTGGGTTTAGTCCTGTTTTAGAGCTTGGTTTAGTCCTATTTTAGAGCTTGGTTTAGTCCTGTTTTAGATCTTGGTTTAGTCCTGTTTTAGATCTGGGTTTAGTCCTGTTTAAATCTGGGTTTAGTCCTGGTTTAGACCTAGTTTAGTCCTGTTTTAGATCTTGGTTTAGTCCTGGTTTAGACCTAGTTTAGTCCTGTTTTAGAGCTTGGTTTAGATCTCGGTTTAGTCCCGGTTTAGATCTTGGTTTAGTCCTGGTTTAGATCTTGGTTTAGTCTTGGTTTAGACCTAGTTAGTCCTGGTTTAGACCTAGTTAGTCCTGGTTTAGATCTTGGTTTAGTCCTGGTTCAGACCTTGTTAGACCTGGTTTAGATCTTGGTTTAGTCCTGGTTTAGACCTAGTTTAGTCCTGTTTTAGATCTTGGTTTAGTCCTGGTTTAGACCTAGTTTAGTCCTGTTTTAGAGCTTGTTTTAGATCTCGGTTTAGTCCTGTTTTAGATAATGGTTTAGTCCCGGTTTAGATCTTGGTTTAGTCCTGTTTTAGATCTTGGTTTAGTTCTGGTTTAGACCTAGTTACTCCTGGTTTAGACCTAGTTAGTCCTGGTTTAGATCTTGGTTTAGTCTTGGTTTAGACCTAGTTAGTCCTGGTTTAGACCTAGTTAGTCCTGGTTTAGATCTTGGTTTAGTCCTGGTTCAGACCTTGTTAGACCTGGTTTAGATCTTGGTTTAGTTCTGGTTTAGATCTCGGTTTAGTCCTGTTTTAGATCTTGGTTTAGTCCTGGTTTAGACCTAGTTAGTCCTGGTTTAGATCACTGTAAAATATAATGAGTATTTAAAGTAACAGTAGATTTATTTCTGGTGGCTTTAGTTTTTTTGAACACTTTAAAGTAAAACATGAGAAGTTTAAACACAATAAATACATAAAGCCTGTCTTAAAGCTCATTAGTTTAAAGTGGCACATTATTAAAGACAGTTATAAACATTAAGAATACAATACATTATGGTAAACTGAAATAAAACAAAAGATTATAACAATATTTATCATTTTTGTTTTGTTGTGTTTCCCTACGTTTTACTTAGTGACGTTTTATTTGACCTAAAGCATATTGTGTTTAATGAAGGAAACATTAAGAAGCACATTCCATCCAAAAGACCCGGGTTTTCATCGTTTACAGATTCAGAAGTTGTACATCTCCAAGAAGAAAATCGACAGAGTATCGACAGAATATAATACTGAGGCTCGAACACGACTTAAAAGAACACGACGTGAAATTTCTCCTGAACTCAGACTCAGAAAAGGAACATCTCTGAACTGAACCGACATTTGGACTTTAAATCACACAGCGTTTACTTCTTAGAGCTTCACAGTTTGGGAAAATACATATATAATTGTGATTTTTTCTGTTCAGTATAATTATGCAACTTCAAAAACTGTAGCTTTTGTGCTGATTATGTTTATCAAAAATGCGATTAACAGTGCAGCTCTTCTTTGCGATCTCCAAAACCTTCATCTGTCACGAGCTGAGCCGTTTTTGGAGTTAAAGTGCGTATGACAGGTTTTCAAGATTTTCTAATTTTCTCTTTGTTTGGTGTATTAATACTTGTTATAAATTAAAATGATAGTTTTACACCAATCAAGTAGCCCTTTGTGGAGAAAAGTTGAAAAATCTGCAGAAAGTTACAGGAAGTAAACAAACTGATGACATCACACTGGGGAGACAAAGGTTATGCATAATTTACACAAAATTAACTACTTTTTTTTACCCTTTATACATTAATTCAACAAAAAAGGTGATCACATCTATTTTTATGTGTAAAAATGTAAAACATCTGCGACATTAGATGAGTTTTGGCCCAGTTTACAGGATGTTGCTATGGTAATTTCCTAGTGTGATGTCATCATTTATAACCAGGAAGTGAAGTTAAAAGCCTAAAAAATTGCTAAACCATGATAAAATGTGTAAAGTATCTTGGCAAAATGTGAAGTATATTTATCTAAACTACATTTTTGTGAAGTGCGTAGCTCAACCTGTCATGGGCACTTTAAGCCTTTGCCAGGTCCTGTTTGTAGACTCCGAGAAGCCTCAGGTCCATGTGTGCGGTTCTGTGTGAGACCAGGCTCAGCAGAACTCTGTCCCGAGGAACTTTGTCCTGTGGAGGAACTCTGTCCTGTAGAACTGCTGCTGCTGTCAATCCCAGAGTCATCACTGCTCTGCACACTGAGTCTCACACTGGAGTTTTCTTGCTGTGCTGACCAGGAGTTCACTGCGAGAGGATCACAATGGTCACTCCGAGGGTCACACTGAAGCTCTGACGAAGAGTTCACAGTGAGAAGGTCACACTGAAGCTCTGACGAAGAGTTCACAGTGAGAAGGTCACACTGAAGCTCTGACGAAGAGTTCACAGTGAGAAGGTCACACTTAAGCTCTGAGGAAGAGTTCAAAAGCAAAAGTTCTGGAGAAACGTGGAGCTGGTCCAGAAACACAGGCCAAGAAACACTGGGGTTAAAGCTGTTTTGGAAGACTCTCTGAACGTGAAAACATCCAAATGAGATTCCGAAAACCACCAGAAAAACAAAACACAGCGAAGCCCCAAAGTACAGACAGATCATCTCCCAGTGAGGTCCTCCTTCAGAGCTGACACAGACCGGCTCTGTGAAGACACTGCTTCTGTTGGGTTCAATGGTCCGAGACTGGACACTGACGCAGTACCAGGTCCAGGAGCTCAGGTCCTTCAGAGCCACAACAGTGTTTGGACTGTCCACTGTTCTCCTCTGATCTGAGCGCTCCATCTCCCAGAACATGAACCTGAATTGCAGGGACGGGATGTGGTTCTTCATGGACGTGTTGTGGATGGTCTGAGGCTCCGTCACAGACACCTCCAGAGTGTTTTCAGCAGCAGACACCGTCACCTGGGTCGGAGGTCCCACTGCAGCCTGTTGAGCTGGTTTGAAGTACAGGCCGGTCCAGTTTGAGTGCAGCCCATCCACAGAAGCTTGGACCTGCAGAGAGTAGTTGCTCAGGTAGAACAGGTCCAGAGGGTTGAGGTCACAGAACAGCTCTGAGGTCTCACAGGCCGGTCTCCACTTCAAACTGCTCGTCTGGAATGCGTGCCTGTACTGGACCATGAAGGAGGCGCTCTGTCCGTCTGACCTCCGACCCCAGCTCCAGCGCAGAGTGTAGTTTGTGTTCAGAGCCTGCACCCACAGCTTCTCTGGAGCTGGAACCTGTGAGCAGATGGTCAGCGGGAGAAGAGTGAGGGCCCTGACCAGGAGCCACAGAGGAGCCATGGTGTGCCCTGGTCATGGATTTACTGCTGATAAAAGCGCGTGATTCCTCGGATCCGCGGCGCAGACCTCTTCGTTTCCGGTGCCAGTTTCACATTTTCAGAGCAAAAAGCGACGTAAGAGCGACAAAAAAACAGCATAAGAACATAAACTGATGCGATAAACTACTCTTTAATCGTTGTGTCGTCGCGATGGGAGCCTCTTCCTTCCCTACTCAGATCAAAAGTGAAAGTAACGACGTAAGACGCAAACGGAAGGCACGCACAGACGTAAGAGAAGACAAGAGGCTCGAAACCAACGATGTTATATATCATTTCGCAATTCTGTCATTTGTTGACGTTCCCTAAAGAACAAAAAATTAATTATCTACACGCTGCCAAAACGCTCTTTTTAAAGTTGTGATAAGTTACTCCCTCTTCCTCCTTTGAAAGCACATGTTCAATTTGCATTAATTTAGAACATTTAAGGTTCTACATTATAGGGTCCTTTTAAACCACTTTGTTGAATCCACGAACACGTAGTAAGGAGTCCATCAATTCCCCAAAAAGCCACACTTTATTCGAACCATACAATCTGCAAACATTCAAAATTACCTTTCCTACTCAAGAAAACCCGATAATTTCACTGATCTGTGCTAAGGATTGCATATCCAAGTTTACATGATACATTTCATCTATTGTATCTATTCTAGTTGGCACTTTTTCTCCCACTGTTGAAATCTGTAGTTTCTCAGTTTGTTGTATTCACAGCAATTGACATTTCTCACTGTCAATCAATTACACAATACATTTGAATAGATGCACAAAACGACTTCTCTTTTCCACAAATACTTTATTTGAACATTACAAAAAGCCTCAAGCTTTGACTGCAAATTTGCGGATGGAGTAGAGGAGGTCCTTCTTCTGCTGTTTCTTGGTGCGCAGACTCTCCTCGTATTTGTTGAGGCGGCGACGCAGAGCTCTGGTCTTCTTCGGCCTCAGGTCCAGGGGCTTGTACTTTTTGCCCTGCAACATTCAAAAACAGTCAGTCACCATTATAATTTTAACTAATAAAAGCTACAATTTCACTGTGTTGATGCCAAAAGGACCAAATTGTTAATCCAAACCAATTTAGTTGAATTGGAGGCACACAGCACTAAGATGCCAGCCATGTTTACTGTGACTGCAAGGGCATTTATATTTCTTTATCTTAAATGTAAAAAACATGCAAGTTGCTTACATGCAGTAGTACCCCATGCTTCAAATTTTATATAAACTTATAAAGAATCCCCCCATAAAGTAAATTCAAACAGGCATTCAATTGAAAATGTATTAAAGCCCAGTTTAAAATGGAGCAGTCAGTAAACATGGCAGCACTGAGGTCATCAAGTCTCAGTCTTTTGGTAAGCATTGTGAAAGCGTCAGCATAACATCTGCCACAAAGATATCATCCCCGACAAGAGAACCACAAGCAGTGTTGAGTGCACACAGGATCAGGATTAGGAACAAAACGGGGTGCATTCAGAGCGCTCACCTTGTAGAACTTCCTCAGGTTCTCCTTCTGTGTCTGGTTGATTACAGTCAAGACTCTGGCGATGGATTTGCGGACGACACGGCTGAAGAGAAAATATAGTATTCATAACATATCCTATATTCATAAATTCGATGATCAATTGCCTATTAAAGTGGCATATGCAGTAACTAAATGGATATATAGATGTCTAGATTGTCTCAAAAGAAGAAAACTTGAGTACAATTGTCTAATCTTTTACCTTTTAATTTGAATGTCAAGATTTAAGTGGGTATTACTTCAAATAGCAGGTGTACTTCTACATTAGACTTGCACTCACATCTTTGAGAGCTTGGACGCGGCTCCTCCGGTCACTTTGGCCACACGGAGCTGGGACAGTTCATTTTTCAGATCGTCCAGCTGTTTGAGCAGCTCCTCCTTTTTCTTGCCCCGCAAATCTCTAGCCTTAATCTTGGCCTGAAAAATAAAGACAAACAAATCGGTTATGGATCCTTTCGTCAGAGTACGTCTAAACCGTACGTCAACCGACATCGTGTATGTGATGACAGCCTGGATTAAAACATGGGATATCAGACCGATCGCATTCAGTAAATTAAAACAGCACGCAATACTACATATTGTATTTTAAATGTGAAAAGGCTAATTTGTTTTGTGGGCCGACCAAACACTTATGCACACGGCTAGCTTCTGTACTTAGCAGCTAGCACGTTGACGGCTTGTAACAATACTGTTTTATCTGGTCTTATGTTACGTTTTACTAATCAAAACACGCATCGACGTTTAGCCGAACGCTTTATGTGCGCGTATTGAACAAAATCGACGGCTTGATCCGGTCCCAAAGGCTGTAAAAGTAACATTTTGTAGAGCAGCCGTGGGCTCCTCACCATGTTCGTGTCGCTGCTCTCGCGGAAAGGCCGGACGCACCGCGTGCGCTCGTCAAGTAGCTTCCGGAAGAGCCCTCCTTCACGGGACGAGGCGCGTGGAGCTAAAAGCACAGCGCCGCTGGTGGACAAAGGACCGAAGGAGAACTGCAATGAAAGGAAGCTACAACTGGAGGCACACAGCACTAAGATGCCAGCCATGTTCACTGTGTTTACTGTTTACTGTACAAAATAAAATAAAACTACAGCATTAATTTGCACAATCATCTGTCTTTAGGTCTCTGTCCTGAGAATGTCCCACTTTTCCATCAGTCCCTCATTAACTGTTTACATGTACAACTTTTTTTTTTTTTAAGCAAAGAAATCAAGACTTTTTTGGGTATAAGCTACTGGCATGCTGGAAAAAATGTGCTCCTGAATACGTTGTCTTGTTAAATAAATACATGAAAAAATAAAATGATTACATATGAAATACAAAAGTTATATACAAAATGCAAAAGAGTTGTTTGTTTTTTATTTATTTAGAAAAACTGGGAAAATGAAGTTACTGTAGTGGCAGCATTTTGAAATAATCGATCTTTCATGAAAGAACAACAGAAGATATCCAGTTTAAAAAGTGCATTGTTTACTTGATTCTCACAGAGACAGTAGAAACAATTGCCATTATAAAACACAAGATTAGTATAGTGTTTTTAAATCCTCGCTATGCATTCATGTCTGATTGAAGGCAATTTTTTGGAAAGACAGTCACAAAGATCCTTATGATATAATGTAATGCAATGAAGGAAATTTGACAAAGAATATTATCAGAAAAAGGGACAGAATGTGCTCTGCCAAAAACATAGGAACAGTACGCTAAAAACGGTTACCCTAAAATTAAATACAAATGTCTGAGACAAAATACACTTCAATTTGATGCCCCAAACAAAATTTACACATGTGAACAAAAACAAATAGAAATGTTACCCAAGCATGAACAAATACATACACCTCTAAAACGATCTAAACATAGGCTTGACAAACAAAAAAGAGGGGGGAAAAATCCTCTGCAACCACTGCAACTTGGTGAAAAGGGTAAGAGTTTTCATCGTAAGTTGTCCAAAAATCTGATACATCTTCCACACATTTATAAAGCTCTCAATGCATACAGTATGTACAGTTTAAATATACACATGGAATGTACATTTGCAGAAAAAAAGGTAGTTCCAAGTCCTTTACAAAGCATTCATTTTTTTACTTTACACAATGTTTGCCTTCATCCAGATTTGAGTTAAAATTGCCTACATTGAGGAGAGTGTGCATATGTAGGTTAATGATAAAAACAACCATATTGCAGCAAACCACTTCTGTTTTTTGGTACATGCACCAATTAGTAATATTTTCTTCTTCTTCTTATTCCGGACAGAGGGTTGCCATTTCAGAGACGTTAAAGTTCATATGACCACTTCTAATGTTTTCTTAATTTTTACTTAGTTTAGTGGGAATTTATCATAGTTTTACATCAGTCAAGTTGCAGTTTGTTAAGAAAATTTGAAACATTAAAGTTGAAAATGACAGGAAGTGTCTCAGAGTTCTAAAACAGAATCCCTCTGTGATGTCATCAATAGGGGACGTGCCGAAAAATCTAAAACGCAGCGACAATTTACGCACAACTGCCACGTTTATCTGACAGTTTGAACAAAATAATGCTGTTATCGGGTATTATTATTTGTCAAATCATAATTATTTAGATTTATATTGATTTTTTGGCTCTTGTTTACAGTACGGTTGCTAGGTAACAGTTGTTGAATTACTCTGCTGCTCATGTCCAACCAGGAAGTAACATTAGAAACTTTACAAAAACTGTCAAACTGGGGAAAAATAGACAACAGTTTTAGTAAAATCTTAATATAAACATGTTTGCTACATTTTAGTGAAATTTGTAGTTTCATTGTAGTGTCATATGCACTTTAAGTTCAGACAACCATTCACTTTCATTTAAATTTCAATTCACCGATTTGCCTAAACATGCATGTTTTTAGACAGTGGTAGAATCATTCCACAAAACCAGACAAAAAGGACATGCAAACTTCATTGAGAGATGATAGTCTGCTGGCCTGAGCGATAAACCCACACCAAGTGCACTCGGAGTTAAATACACTTTTGCTCAAAAACTCTTAACACTAGCGTCCCGTTTGCAACATGTCGACAATTGAAAAAGTTCCAATTTTACTAACCATAGTCTGACATTTTGTTATTAAAACAAAATCGTTATCGGAGCAGCATATAACTGGCTGTCATTTCAACGACATTCTTACTTTTTAAATTCGATTGACTGCAACTCCAATGAGATCAAGGCAATTAAGCTAAAGTCAACCAAAGTTAACCTACTTAACCACTTCTTCAGACAATTAAAATATCATCTAAATTAGGATTAGGAAAAGCCTGCAGAATCCACACAGCCCTTTTGTCTCCACAGTGGACGCAGGCGCAGAGCAGGAGGCCGTGGAGGCAGTAAATGCTTCAGTAAAGCTACAGTCCAGTGTCTCTGCTCCATCAGCTCCAGTGTGTCGAGCTGCCTGAGATCGAAGGCCGAATAATGCCTTTAGGAGAAGGCTTGGATCCGAACCAGGACATCTGACGGGAAAACAAAACATGCACGTGAGGAAAAGACTGAGATGAGTTTTGTGTTCTGCTTCGTCAGTGATTCTAAACCTAGAGGAAGAAGTTCCAAACTGGACTGCTACAGCTGCACGAGGCCTGTCTGAGATAGGATCTTTTGTTATAAATTATCACTCTAAAATAAGGATGTCAAGATTATATGGTTAATCAATAATTGCGATTATTCACATCACAATATACTCATAAAAACAAAAAACTAATAACTGCGTATTTCAGAAGATAAATTATTAAAAGTATTTATACTCCTTTTCATGTGGCTGTTTATATCCTAATAATTACTTTACTTTTGCATTCAGAAAGTTTGATTTCATGAAACTGGTCACATACTAATGAAGCACTAATAGATTAGACGGAAGGAATACAAAGGATTTGGCTTTTCTTTTGTTATGTGTCAAAAATTGTGAATAATCGTAAAATTGTGAGTTTTCTTCTCATAATAATTATATATTGTGACATTTAAAATCTTCTTTGATTCTTCTTCTTCTTTGTGAGACGCGGTTGCAGTTGCAGCTGCTTCTCCCCTTGTCACTCCTCATGCTATTCTTATTTTACTGCTAGTTGTAATAGGAAAATGGTGCTTCAATCGTTAACATTCTTGTTGTAAAATAGATGTTATTGACTAGAGCTGTCACTAACAATTATTTTAGAACTCGACTAGTCAAATGATTATTTCTATTGTATATTTAGCCTTTTTTATATACATTATCGGCCAAATAAAGATTGAAATATGGTGACTGACAATCTTTGTTTTTATTTTTTAATTTTGATGATGTTGGTGTTTTTGTTGTAAAAAGTCTGTATAGACCAGATAACGATTGTAGTTATTTTTTAATAGTCTACGATTGTCGATTGTTGCAGCTCTATTAATGACTGGGAGAAGGGTTTGGATTTAAGTCAGACTAATCTAGTTAGTCGTTAGATTAGTTAGATATGAATCAACTGATTGTGAAGTCGATGATTAAAAAAATAACAGTATTTTAGTAATCATTAATGTTATCTGGGGAGGAATATACAGACTCGCATGCAAAAAGATCTTTTATAACTTAATTTAAAATGTCAAATGCTCAATAAAAATACACTTTGTACATTTTCTAGAAGCTTTCAGTCACAATATATCAACCTTTATTTGGTCAAAAATGTATTTAAAAAGTCTTTTGTTTGGCTAGTTTGTCAATTGTTAGTGGAAAAGAAGATATTGTTGGATGAAATATACTTTTGACTCTGTAGTGACTGACAATAGTAAATATAAACACAGAAATTCCTGATTGTTGTAGGCAATGCCCGTAAACCCTCCAGTACTGTAAGTAAAAAAAGGAAAAAGTATCTAAACTCTAGAGAACAAGTATTGCAGCCTTTAACCTTGTATTCCAACGTCTGCTTCAACAAATCTTCCTCTTCTCGGGTGAAATTCAGCAGCACAGACACCGCTCGGATTAAATGAAACGCCTGCAACAAACAAGAAGAAAGAACAAAAAAACAACTTAAATCTTAAAGCCAGAATTAGTGCGTTTACTCCTGCCTCTCACTTTTTAACGGAATATGCACAGTGATATGAACAGTAAGTTTCGTGTAAAATGATTTATACAAACACAGAAAAATTCACAAAAAACAAAATAATAATAATAATAATAATACATTTTATTTATAAGCGCCTTTCAAAACACCCAAGGACACTGTACATGACAACAAGAAAATAAAAAACAACAGAATAAAACCCACAAACAGAACTGGATGATGGTGTTGGAGTGACTGAGTTCTGTGGTGTAGGATTGTCTGAACAGGTGAGTTTTGAGTCTGGATTTGAAAAGTGGAAGGGTGTCTATGTTGCGGAGGTCAAGAGGGAGAGAGCTCCAGAGCTGAGGAGCAGAGCGGCTGAAGGCTCTGCCTCCCATTGAAACAAGATGGAAAGAGGGGACAGAGAGCTGGAGAGAGGAGGAGGACCGGAGGGAGCGAGAGGGAGTGGAGATGTGGAGGAGGTCAGAGATGTACGGTGGAGCCAGGTTATGGATGGCTTTGAATGTGGTTAGGAGAATTTTGAAGTTAATCCGTTGTTTTATGGGGAGCCAGTGAACATGACATGAACAGACATTTGTGACAGTGGAGCGCTTACCTCTGCCTCTTTACAGGACATGAACTTGAGGACGACGTGTTTGAGATATTCAAAGTTGATCTCGCGCGAGTCGTTGAGGTCGGACGTGTTGGTGACGGTGGTGTTGGAGGTCGGGGGGCTGGGGCTGGACGTGGGAGGAGGGTCTGGGCTGATCCGCTCCGGTTTGTCTGCTCGAGTCTCGGCCGCCTTCACCTCGGCCTCTCCTTCAGGTTTTAGCTTCTACATGGCGGAAGCAAAAGTGAATTGTCTTTAGAGATGAGAGGAGTTTGAAATGGATCGATAAATAGATTGAAGTGACATTTTGAGGGAATGTGAGAGGGAAGAAACAATTTGTATTATTTCTTTCATTTACAACTTGTGAAGTCATTAAGATACTGTACCATGAGTGCTAAAATAGCCAAATTGTGATGAGTAAAATTTATAGCAGATCTTTAAATAACAGCTATTCTTTAATCTAATCTAATGTCATCATTAATCATTTTTTGTCAGTTAAATATTCATTCACTGCTTAGCTCAACAAAACAACAATAACATGACACAAAATAAATAAGAAACAGTAACTCCTCAAAAGTCAAATACTCAAAAGTAAAAACTTACAGAACAGTCCTTTGGTCGATGGTATCTTACGCGACCAAGATTTTTATTAGTCGACTAATCACTTTATTTATATTAATTGTTCTAAAATGATTTATATGACAAAAAATAGAAGATATGAAGTGAGTTTGCAGAATATTTTGGAGTCTTAATGTTTGCACTTACTGTCTTCTTGTACTTTTCTGTGTAAATAGTTGTGTTCTTTTGAGCACAGTGTGGTTTAGATACTTGGAAATACTTTAGTTTTTGATATATTTTTGCCACACCCCCTTTTAGTCGACTAATCGGTCGATTGGGCTGGTCTTTAGTCGACCAAGAATTTCTTCAGTCGACTACAGCCCTACTACTAATCGATTAGTCTAACAATTATTCTTTCGATTAATCGATTAGAGCGCTAAAGGCGAGAATATGAAAGTTTTACTCAATTTGACCCAGATAAAGATACGGTGACAGAGAATACAGTTTTTATGAAGTAATATTTGCTGTGTTTGACTCATAAAACCTCTTCTCTAGACAACATGTATTGGTGATCTGTGTGAAGTCCAGATAACAAATATTCAGTTACTAAATTAGTCAAGGATTATCTCAAAAATAGATTTGTTGCGATTAATCGATTGAACCCTACAACCGTCCCAGCACCTCTCATATGCAACATTCTCAAACATTCAGTTCCACATTGCACAGAGCACCAGATTTAGCACTCTAAAAGAAAGATTGCTTAAACCTGTCCCTTGTTCCAAAGCACAAAGTCTCACTAAATGTAAATGTTAAGTAAAGTTTAATATAATATTTGATGAAAATGTCATTTTAAAATTTAAAAAGGTTGGGCAGCATCTCACCAGTTCCTTCTGTAGTGTCCTCTTCAGCTCTGCCAGTCTTTGTTGTAACTGCTTTATTGTCTGTGGAAAAAAAGGTAATTTTTGTTAAGAAACCCTTTCTTTAAATGGGAATGGGGTCTACAACCTTCCTTAAATGTACAGCAGCACGGATCAAACCAGTCTAATGCCAATTAATACACAGCTCTGAGGCAGAGATGGTCAGACCTCAAAAGGCCTTAACAACCTGAGCTGTAAGAGTGAAACTTGTAAATGGATTTAGGGCAGAGCTCCTCCTTTTGAGCAGGACCAGTTTGAGCTCTAGAGAATACAAATGCTGCTGCTAAGACCATTTACATCAGACTGAAAAAGACTTTAGGATGGAAGCTGAAATGTCTTGATCGGTTCACGTAACGTGTAACGTACGTCACATTTCAAGTAAAGAGTTAAACTGAGACTGGTCGGAGACGTATTGTTTCTACAGGAAGTGACAAGCGTTTACCTTTAGTACTTTGCTTTTTTATGAACGCAAAATTGGTCACAAATGTCGCCTGAAATGTGTTGGTTTTTGCCTCTAACGTCTCCAAAAGCAGCAGATATTGGGGCTTTTGAACGGCTCTTATACGACTTTACACTGACTTTTCAATGACAACGACATTCATCAAAGTAAGAACTAAAAGCTTAAAATCGAACACAAACTGAATTAATTCTTAGTTCAGCACTATTACCCACACAGGGAGAGTTTCAAACACCTCATTTTTCAGTTGTTACAAGATTTCTTGGAGTCCGTTAAGTTTGATCTATAGCTAATCATCAATGCTAATCACTTATTTGCATTTTCTAAATAACTCACTACAACAAAGCCACATTTGCGTTTTAAAAGGCAGCTGTACTTTTGCATGATGTCATTTGTCGTTGTTTAATTGTCAGAACCACAGCTGACAGTAAAAAAAAACAGTTCTGATATTTGAGCAGTTTATGCAGATTTTCCTGGGACTTTATATTTGTTTACATTAACAGCCAGAAGATGGCGCACAGGTCACGTGTCTGGCAGGAACCCATTTCTAAAACCGTGTCCAGATGATTACGTCGGGATATTTTTCTTTTACATACAGAAAATACGCAGTAAAAACGGTTAGAACTCCATCAGACTTGGACTGACCCTGTTTTTCTCTCCGAGCTGTTGCTCCAGGTCTCGGTTGAGCTTCTGGATGTGGTCGAGGTCATCGACGGTGACCGAGCCGTTCTGCTCCTCCTCGCAGACCTCCAGGTGCTGCTGCTGCTGCTCCGTCAGAGTCTCCACCTCCACCTCCAGGTACGAGATCTGGACAAAAACAACACCATATTTCACCACTTTTACATCACATGGAGTGTTTTATGGAGATACATCTTTACTCTGCTTTATCAAATGTAAAAACAAAAAATTATACAAGAGAAACCCTCATTGATATTATTGTCCCCGTCAAATAGAAACATATTTTATTAAGACTAGGGCTGCATAATATTGGAAATTATGGTACTATACTGTATGGATGTTAAGTATTATCACATGATACCAAAACTATTGCAATACTGAATAGACAATATTTGAATAAACTTTTTGTCTTTTTTTAAATGTGTTTTTTAGTCGACTGTTTAAAATGATTTCTTTTTTTTTAATAGTATATAGTATTTTTATTGTTTTATACATTTTACTGATATTTATTGTTTCCTAACATATTTAAAACATTTGTAGTCATTGGTATATCTAGCTAAAATAAAAGTCAAGAGGAGAAACACATGAATTTAGGGTACCACTCTGTAATAACCACACCTTAATAAAGCACGAGCAAAGACTTTATTAAGCATGATTCAGGCTTACTAACCACTTAATTAAGGTTAGAGTTGGGTTAGGATTAGAGTATTAGTTAAACAGTTAGTAGGTGTGAAAAATCCTTAAAATATTTATTCTGTATGAATTTATTAGTTGTTCTTTTTGCTCTTTGTTCATGCTTTACTAGGCAGAAATAAGTGTAGTTATTATAAAGTGTTAGATTACTAAAACTGAGTGATTCAAAAATAAGGTGGAAAAAACTTTAGCCTCTAAACATGCTCTGATTGCCTTACAAATGCCATCTCATGTTTAAACAGAAAAAAAGTTTATTATGAAAAAGGTTTTCTCAGCTGTCTTCAATGACACTTACTGAGTGCATCCAACTATACACAATTTAGGTGTGTTATCTCTTAAAGAAAATGTGCGACAAACTATTCTGAAGATAGTACTAGCTGTGAACAAAAGTAAAGCTCGGAACGAGTCCGACAATGATTTAAGGACTCAAAACATCAGAAGATTCTCGGATATGTGACGTAGATGATCTGAACAAACGTCCCAGACTGAGGGACTTCAGCAGGAAGTGTTTTTGACGCTCAGAGGGAGCGGAATGTCCAACTAGCATTCCTCAAAACAGAGTGAATGCAACTGAGTGCAACGTCAGGTATGTTTTTGATGAAGGAACGTTGTTAGAGCATGGTTAAAAGCTCAAAAAAGTCAATGTAGCAGAATGTGTCCTTTAAGATAAAAGACATTTATTCTTCTTATTTGTATGGTTTTGATGTTAACTCATGTATTGTTAAAACATAAATGGAAAGCTAAAGTGCCAGTCCAGTCTCGTTTCAATCTTAAAACGTTGTATTATAAAGCTCTCTTGTTGCTCACCCGCGCCTGGCAGCCGTCTAACTGCTGTGTCTGACTGAGCAGCTCCTCCCTCAGACTCTTCAGCTCGTTTTCCTTCTCCTTTTGATTCTGTTGAAACTCGGTCCGATGCTTCTCTGACTCCTCCCTGAGCTGCTGTAGAGACTCCTGTCCACTCTGCACCTCTGCAACAAAAACACACGGAGCCGAAATGTCACAGTCTCAGCTCTAAATGTCACAACTTCTGACTGTGAGCTCAAATGTGTTTACCATTTTGGAGCTTTTTGATGAGCTCTTCTCTCTGGCTCAGTGTCTCGGTCACAGAACTGAGCTCGTGTTGATTGGTGACCGAAGAAGCTGTCAACTCCGCGACCTAAAGCACAACAACGTGTAATGTAGTTTTAATGTATTATCATGTTTCTATCAAAGTCTAGCACACAATTTAAGATGTAGATGTAGAAAATGTATTAGCGTTACTTCAGATTAGTAAAACTCAAGTAGAAGTGCAAAGCAGTGGTCCAGGAAATTACTCAATAGTAGAAAACAGGGCTCCTCGATTATGGCAAAAATTATAATCACAATTATTTGGCAATCACGATTATGAATAACAATGTAAAAAAAAACTGTCAAAATTATTATTTAGAGAAAGTATAGACCGTATTTTATTAATAATGTTTTAGAAAAGTGCCTTTGCTCCAGGTTTTGAGGCAAAAATAATGCACTTATAACTCTGAAGAGAGGCAATTAATTGTACTGTATTTTCGATTACAATAATTTTGTATTGAATAGAGTAATAATTGAAATCTTGATCATATATACGATTAATTGCACAGCCCTAGTAGAAAGTATTAACTTGAAGCTTATGTAATGTTTAGGACAAAACATTAAATAATGCACAAAATCTGGTGTTTTGGTGATGGACATACAAAATGAGAAAAAGTAAATAATATTTGAAGCATTGGTGCAAGAATATGGAGGAGTCAGTGTGCCAAAGATAAAAAATTAAATACACAATTAAATAATGCATTATATATGTTCCAAGTTTAATAATTTAACAAGTGTCCAATGATGAAATGATGAAATCATAACTATTGTGTAATTTAGATGGATTTTGGCTCGTTTTTAAAATGGTTGCTAGGTGACAGTTGTGGAATGTCATATACGTTTTAATGAAATTAGTCGTCTAACCTGTCATACAGACTTTAAAAGTGTCACAATAAAGTATTTTGTATCGGTATGCATGCTTTACATTCCTATATCTGCAGCACTTTACAAACTGTATTGTTCATAAACTGTGCTATACAAATAAAACTGGATTTGGATTTGGAATGGATACGATATATTGTCTTACTGATATTTTGAGTTCAGTGCCATTACTGTAATTTTTTTTCACCCTTTCCCACTGACCCGTGTCTGTAGCTCCTCTTTCTGTCTCCTCGTGTCCTCCAGAGCTTTTGTGATTTCTGTGCAAATTTTATGCTGGCTGCTCAGATCGGCCTGAAGGGGAAAAAAATCAAGCACAAAAGAGATTATTTTTAAACTGTCTTGAGACGTTTGGAGATAAATAAATGGAGCTTTTGTATTTTCAGACCTTGTACTTTTCAAGCTCCTCTGAGGCTCGTCTCAAAGCGCAGTCGTCCTCTTGTCTCTTCTTCTCCAGATCGGCCTAGAAACCGTAGAAAAAGAATATTTATAGAAGACAAAATGCCATTCATCGGTTTTCATTCAGTCAAGTAGAAAAACATAAAAAGCAATCACATAAACACTCATAAATATCACAAACAGTACAATTTCTATAGAGTTTTTTCTACGTTTACTTGGCACTCAAAGCACTTTAAAGATTTCAAGACCATTTACACACACATTCATTAAGTAAACACGTTTTTAAACAAAGCAGAGATCATTTGTGGCATATCGTTGTGGGGTATGTGTGGGATTAAGTTTCATTACACTGAGAGCGTACCATCGAGTCCTGCAGTCTCTGGTTGTCTGTCTGTAAAGTGCTGACGTTTTCCTCAAGTCGTCTGGATTTGTCCTGACTCTGCTGCTCCAACAAACTCAGCTGCTGGTCCAAAAAGGCTTTCTCTGCTCCCCACTCTCCTCTCTGAAGCGCAAAACGCAAAGTCATGTTCATTTGGCAGCTAAAAACGCTCAAAATTCACTCACAATTCACTCATTAAGATGATTATTTACTTATTTATTTTCCATTTACTCACCAGTTTCTCTGTGCACTGCTCTTTCTCAGCGATTTCTTGTTGTGCGCTTTTCAACTTCTCATTACTTTCTGACAACTGCTGGTCCAGACTGGAAATCTGTGACAAAAAGAAATCATAGAAATCATCATCCTATTTTAAGAAGGCTATTGTCTGCAAAACTGCACCATGTTTTATATCCGATATCCATAAATAACTCATAATGATACTATTCAAAATAAAGCAAAATCGCACTTTGAATTGTCTTAATTAGCAAATTGCAAAGGCTGCAATTTTTAAAGTATGATGATTTCCTGCAAAAACACCACAATATTCTATTATTCTGCATAAAACTGCCAAACCTGTAGTGTTCATCTGTACAAACATGTTCTGAAATGCATAGTTTGTCAGTCCAAACTTTGCCAATTCTCCTGGGCACATTTAAAAGTTAACGTTAAACAGAATTGTCAGAAAAGTAGTAGATATTGTACCCAAATTGTTCAATCCTAATCTACAGCTTCAGTGAATTTAATTTTAAAGTGACATAAAACAGTTCTAACGCAGGACTAAGAAAAATCCAACCCAGACTTGAACTCATGCAGATCAAAGCAGCAGATCATGCTCTAAACAAAGACTAAACCTAGTGTAGGTCGACATTTGGATTACATCTGGCATAATCCATCCAGAAGCCCATTTTACCAAGGTGGGCCGGACCATTATTGCTTAGCCCTGATATTTACAGTATGCAATAACAATGTTTGCATGATTGCATGATTACATGATTGCAAAAGTTTAAACCACAGAGCCAACTGGTTTTTAATGATGGAAGGTTTGGTAATAATTGCAACAATTCACTTTTGATTTGATTGTGATAAATCTGGTAGCTTTGTTGAATAAGTGGGGTTATTAAAAGAATCAAATACTTATCATTTAAGAAAATTCCTTTAGAGTTTGAGAACAATCTTGAGCTTTATCAGAACTTTAAGACCACGTGGTAACATAAAGAATGTACTATTATTTTTAACAAAAAAAGAGTGGTATCAAATCTATTGCTTAGTATTAGGGCTGTCATGATTATTTTAGTAGTCCACTAGTCAAACGATTATTTCAATTGTATATTTAAACTTTTAAAATATATTATCAACCAAGTAAAGGTGGAAATATGGCGCCTGAAGGCTTCTACACAGAGAATATTCAAGAATAAAGTGTATTATTGATAAAAATCTGCATTAATCTGTTCTTTCTTGACATTTTGATGTATGGTAATAATGTTGAATGTCTTTGTTTTAAAAAAAACTTTGTTTTAGACTCTGTTTGGTCCAGTTAACAATGAGTCAATTATCATTTTTTATAGTCAATTTGTCACAATTAGTTCATTAATCGTTGCAGCCCTACTTAGTATTGAACTCGAGTTTGAAATGTTAGTATCGTGACAACACTAGTAGAAAGTGAATGCTAAAGATGACTCATTACATGATTAGTAAAGCGAGAGTAGACGGCTTGTCAGGCCCTTCACATCTCCCCGAGTTGCTGACCTAACACGCTCTTAATATACTCTGTCACTTTTGTTGTGTGTGCTCTTTTACCTGTGCGTCTGTCCTCTCTCTGTACGCCCTGGAGGAGTCCTCTTTGTGTCGGAGCAGAGTCTGCAGCTCACTGATGGTGCTGCTCATTCTCGACACCTGAAATAGACACAGAACCGGCTCTTTTTAGATTTAGGAATGATTATGTTCCTCTCTCAAAAAATGCTCAATATTTCAACTTGAGTGGCAAAATTATAGGCAGCACAACTGATAAAATGTGTTTCTTTGCTTTTCTTTTGCCTAATTGTGTTCGTGGAGGTTTTGTTTTACTCAAATCAACTTTATAAAGGCAGTTGGAAATTTAGGACACTTCCACTGCAGTACAACAATTAATTTCCTTAAAACCTGGACTCGGAAACATCTTATTTAAGGACAGAAAGATAATCTGTACAACTGTAATTGATCCCACAGTCTGTGTCAGTGATAAATGTGAGCGAAGCTGCAGTGTTCCTGTTGTTTTTCTGGTTTTCAACAACAGTTTACTTGATTTTCTTTTTTTTAGATGTCAGATACAAACTAAATATTCAGCAGAGTTGTAGACTTTTATATTTGTTATCAGGCTGTAGCAGCTTTTTCACATTTTAGATGTGTTTTGACAGGAGCGTCATTATTCACCACTGACTCATGTGTTTTTGCCTCTGACTGATGAAATTCAGAATACTGTGATGGCAACTGCATAACCTGTATTGGAATGATTCGCCTGCCCTTATATCTATAGGACGTTTCATATCCCACTGTTTGCTAAACACTCACTACGTTTACAGGATAACCGGATAAGTGGCCCGGTGAAAATGCATGTAAAGACGGAAGTACGATTGAGGCGTCTTGATTCGAACATTAAACATCCCAATAACACATCTGCAGAAGTCAGAGTCTGGTCACATTAACGCTGCATGTAACAGAACAGTCCCGTGAAAACTAGAAGAGCCATTCCACTTCGCAAGATAAGAAGCAGCCACAAAAATACTAAACAGGACGTGGACTCACTTGATTTGTTTTGATCTGCTGCGTTAAATGACTGGAGCCTCAGTGTGTTTGTTTGAGCTGCGGAGAGCAAATAACTCTGAAAGCCAACAAACTCAACCTCAATGAGTTGTCTATGTTTACCAAAAGTGTGGTTAAATTTATGACGCTGTTTTATTAGCAATTATAGCTGCAAAGTTTTGGTGCAAATGCTAAGCAACCAGCTGTCCCTAAACGTCCTTCAGCTGCTGCTCGCACTTAATGGATTCTTTTAGCTGTATGTAAACATGGTGGTCTGACAGGTTTGGGGGCAAAGACAAACTGAGTTCAGTTGTTTTGCGCACACAGAGTTATGTAAACGTAGTAAGGGTTTTACCTGAGCCTCCAGTGAGCTCACTGTGTCAGCATGACTTGTTCGAGCAGTGAGTAACTCCGCTCTTGTCTCCTCCAGAGTTTGCTCTAAACTGGATTTCTAAGGAAAAGAAAACAAAATAAACAGTGAATATTTACAAAAGTCAATACATTGTACTATTTTTATTATATGACAAATTGCAAATGCATTTTGATGAGCATTTTACTTTGATTCAGTGTAAATTAAACCCTTTTTACGACACATACAAAAATGTACTTTTCACCTTTGCTAGTGTGTGTGTATTAGTCTTTTTTAACCTGTGTTTTGGCAAATAATGTGAAAGTTTACCTCACAGTTTCAATAAAGCATTAGATGTTATAGCAATGCAATGACTCATTTGCTATTATTGCTATTATTGTCTAGATTAGAGTCTCTAATTGGTACATAACATAGATGAAGACTGGAAGCACAGATATACTTCTTAATGGAGGACACTGTTTCAGACAAATCTGACAGACTTTGGAGCAAATGGGACGTTTATTTTGGACAATATGTGCCTTCGTTGTCTTTAGATGTCTTTTGCTGCCTATTTTTCCTGCTCTCTCTCTATTTTATGTATCTAAAAACGGAAGAAAAGAAAAAGTTTCTAATTGCTCCAGTGAAATGCTCAGGCTTTGTGCACGTGAAGTGTGTGAATAATGAACACAAAGCTCTGTACTGACCTCCTGCAGCAGCTCCTGCAGGTGCTCGTCCTGACTCAGGTTTCCTTGAAGTCTTCGTTCCAAAGACGTCACTTTCTTTTGTAGCTCTAACAACGTGCGCTCCTTTTCCTCCTCTGTTACAGCCGCCTGGGAACAAACCATTTATAGCTGTAGGTTATTATTATTATAAAGCAATTATTGTATCCAAGTAAATACTTCTGTTAGAATTATAACGTTAAATGTTGGGAGACAGAACATCTACATTGAAAGAGTGACTGTAATTTTTATTTGACTTAGGAATCCTTAGTGTTCCAGAAGAGACTTGCCTTTTGCTGTTGCAGCCTCACAGCGTCGTGTTCGGTCTGGAGTTCTTGCAAAGATTTTTCCAACGATGTCACCATATTCTGAGACTGATAAACACACATACAGGTTATACACAAAACAAATTTCAAAGTGCAGCACAATAAGAATATAAAAACAAACGACAAGTAAATTAAAATGTTAAAGAATGTACAATAATTATGGTCTCACTTGTTGAAAGTCCTCAGACACCTGCTTGATTACAGACTGCAGCTCTTCACATCGAGTCTCTAAGTCGAGGACCTTTTTGTCAGACTCTTCTCTGAACAACAGCAGCTCTTCTCTGAAACGGACACAACGTAAAGGAAACAGAAAAAAGTCAAGTTCACCTCCTCACTGATGATCTGGTACTGCTCCTAACGATCATTTTACAGTTACCTTGCAAACCTGAGGAATTAAAACCTCGTGGAAAATTGAATAAGAATTAGAATTACTATTTCATACTTCATACTATTTAAAGCAAACTAATGTAAGTGTGGCCTTTTCTGCCTAAAGGGGCACGATGTAACTTTTGTCGTGAATGTTCTGCCTCCCGTTTGTCTCCATGGAGAGTTCTTTTTTTACATTTTATGGCATTAAACTGATCTATCTCCATGGAGACACCACCAGCTTAAAAATTACATGTCAGATTGGTGAAGAAGTGACCCCGCTCACTGTAAGAATTTATTATTTTCAAGGTTTTTCTGAGCAATAAAAACATCCATACCGTCATAAATGCATAATAGAGAAGTTTACTGTCATAAAATCTCCATGGAAACAAGAGAAATGGTGCACCTTTAACTTAGGTTTCCAAATAAAAACTACAATTAGAACAGCTGTAATTCTTTGATGGGAAAAAATATACCTCTGGGACACAAGCATATTTAAAAAGCTGTTGTTATTGAAGCTAATGCCAGTTTGTGTGGGTTCTGACCTCTCTATCTCCAGCTCGGCGTTGAGTCGGCAGCTCTCCTTGTGCTCCTCCTCCAGTCTCTGCAGTTTGCTCCGGGCCTCGCTCAGACCTCGTTTCATGGACTGGACGTCAGACTCTTTCTGCTGCAGCTCCCGCTCACGTTGACCCAACTGCTCCTCTTTCTTCAACAGCTACAGAGACAAAAACAGTTGGATTTAGATACCGATAGTAAGAGCTGTACATGAAATTGTGTTGTCCAAAATAAATCCATAAATTAAACGTCAAAATGTATGTGATTTTGTCTGTTTACTCATTTGGCGTTTCTGATTTTTACTGAGAAATCATCCAAGCGATTGAATAACAACAAAAACTTTTAAATCTCTAGTCACTGTGTTGCAAAATGTGTATTGTTTACTGCATGATTTCCTCCTACTACAAAGCATAATACACATTTCCTGGGAGCTTACAAATATCCATTATGTACCAAGTGTTTGACTTTAGCGAGCTCCTGCTGTTGGAATCCCTCCAGTTCATCGCGATCGTCTCGTTTCTGAAACAGAGCCAGACTTTGCTCCGTCATTTCATTCAGTCGAGTCGAGAGAGCCGCCTTCTCCTGGGAAAAGAGAGATGTATGGTTCAGATATTTTGGACTTGCTTAAAGTGTCTATGACAGGTCAAATTGCTAATTTTACTAAAACACAGTTAAGATCATACTATTTAGGATTTCGCAATAATAATAAAAAAAAACACACACAGTTTGGGCATTTTTTAGGTTTAAATTTCCAATTCTGACATCACACTAGAAATTCTGCAACTTTTACCTACACTATGCCAAAAGTCCTCTAATGTCACAGAAATGATTAATTGACAAATAAAAAAAATACCACAGAACAATTTTATTTTGTTGATTTAATGTTTAAAGAGAAAAAAAGAAACAGAGAAAGAAAAATGTGTTTCTAGTACGTAAATTGTCCCAAACGTTTAAAAGGAGTCTCTCCAGTGTCAAAATGTGTCAAAACTTCCTGTCATTTTCAACATTTTTTTTGTTTTACTTTTCTTTTTTACAAATGGGACAAATACACAAGGGGAAATACGTCAGACTGACTTTATGCAAACTCTTTTTTTAATCCTTTGTGCCGTCTCACCCTCTGTGTCTTGTTATGTTACGTTTTTATTTTGTGTTATATTTTAGAAAAACAATAAAAAGAACATTAAAAGAAAGAATAGTCTAGAATTAGTTCAATTTAAAATTGAGAAATACTGTTTCACTGTCAGATTGTGGATTTGTCGACCTGATTTATGGTTCATATCTATGTAATAACAAGACATATCCACATGACACAAAGTTCATTGTTTTCTCTGTCAGCAGAAATAAACAACGGCGAAATTATATTATGCCATTGTACAATAAATAGCGATAGTAAATCATTAATCAACCAAAAGTCGTGATTGTTGTCGAAGCCATACGAAAACTATTGCAAGTTTGTGGTGTCAATCACTAAAAAATAATGCTAAAGTTCAACATTTGAGGATCATAAGTTTGGATAAAAAGAGTGACAAAGAATGTGAATGTAAATACAGTTTATCTACAACCGATACCTTTTCCACTGCCTCCAGCTTCTCCATCCACTCCTGTAAAAAAAAATAAAACAAGAAAGAAATATTTAAACATAACCGACCAGAAACTTTCCAAAATAGCGTACTGTTAAGATGAGTGGCTTTACCTGGTCTTTTTTCTCCAGGGCCAGAGCCATGCCTTCGGCCAGTTTGGCTCTACTGGCCACATGGGACTCGTTCTGGTCCTGCATTTTCTTGATTGAGGCTGAAAAGTGTGGGAGGAGGGAGAGACAGACAAACACGAGAGGGAGATGCTTTTTTATGTGACCAAACAGGGCAAAAACGTGTTGAAAAGTATAATTATGCAGAGGTTTATCTTGTTAGTAGCTGTGAAAAGTTAGAAAAGGCCCCATGTCTGAAATGTGAGCAGCCTAAAAGCAAAGAAGCAATACATGGGCTGAAATTGTAGAATAGTGCTCAAATAATATGCTTCACTTAAGGAGAAAATAGTCAAATTAGCAAGAAATAAAGCAAATGTAAAGAGAAAAAACAGCAAAAGGAGGTAAAGAAATACTGACAGAAGCGCAAGAGGCATGATTCATAACAAGGACACAGCCACTGGGTCAACATTCACACAGGCTGCGTCTCAATTCTCCTTCTCTTCCTGCGCTCGATTCCTCAGAAGAGGAAATGGGTGAGGACGTCCGGGTGACAGAGGAGACACAGTGAGGAGAAAGGAGCCGAGGAGAGAGACAGGAGGAGACGAGCTGATGGTCAATGGGACAAGCTTTCCTAAGGAGCTGCTCTCACCAAAATGACCCTCAAGTGAGGACTAGGGCAGAGCGATATGGCTGATCATTTTTATCATTCAGAGAAAATTTGCAATAACTATATAATTGATGATATAAATGACTCTAGATTAAATACTTAACAATGGCACCAATATTTGACTTGTTTAAAAGTGCTTTACTCAGTTTTTTCATGTAAGAAAGTAAAATCAGTCCTGCCTCAGCACAGCTATGTTGTAAAAGCATCTATTCGGGTCAAAATGATACCTCTGTGTGCTGTCTGTGTGCAGTTATAGAGCGTAGGATATTTAAGGATATTTAATATGTATTTGTTATAATTTTTCTTCCACTCCTTGGCTCAATGTTGATTTTTTTAAAGGCTAGATTAGATGCAGACAACACACAGAGGTCTGTTTTTTGTCAGAAAGTGCTGCTTTTATGAGATGCTCTTCGATGGAAAACTTTACAAATTTACAACCAAAAAAGTCAGGTAGCTCAGCTTCAACAAAGATTATGTGTCGTGTTCAACATGCCTGAGCCTTTGCTGCTGTTCCTAACCCTTTTGTTGATTAACCAGTACAAAATACTCACAGTGAGATAAATAAACGTGTATTATTTTATCTGATTTCTGCCTCTTGAACCCTCACTCATGTTTCCATCATGGTTTTCTTCCCTTGCCTCCTCTGAGCTGTGGGACACAACTTAATGTGGTGCATTTGATTGACAGCTGAAGGATCAAGGAATTGAGGAGACGAAAGGAAGCAAGAACGGAGAATTGAGACCTGGCCCCAGTGATTACAGATTAGACATGGGACAGTATTGAAACTTTGTGTCATGATTAGTAAAATTACTAAAATTTCAGGCTTGATTTTGATACTAAGGAATAGGGCTATACGATATTGGAAATTAGGTCGATATGTGATATGGGTGTCAAGTATTTTTCCCTCATTTGCATGTATTTTATTTATTTTAAGTACAAAGGATAACAATTAAGTACTCAACTCTTACTTTAAAATATAGTAGCTTAGGTACAAATATAAACACATTGGAGACATTTGGAGCGTTAAAACCTGAATTTTAAACATTTCACACATTTTATTCACCTTCTTTTATGTGGGTATGAAATGGTGAAAAAAATGATGAGGATTTTGAAGTATTTTATTTAACAATAAAATACTTAAACATTCACTTGCTGTTTCTGTAGTTAGCTTTTGGGGGTGAACATTTAAGGTTTAACCAGTAGGAATTATCACATCTTTGGATACGCACTTGTTATTATCACAATAACAATATTTTTTCTATATATTGTGCGTCCTTACTAAGGAATATACTCCTCTCTATACTATTCTTGATACAGATTTCAATACCACACACACAATTAAAAATGCTCTTTTTAGTTTCTGATTTGAAACAATAAACTGACTTAAACAAAGTTCACATTTTGTCCCTTTAATGTGACTTTTTCTTTAATCAATACTGGTTTAAATGAGTATCTAGTTTCCATACAAGTTTTAGTATCTATTAGTATCTGATTTTTGATACTTTTGACAACCCTAGTCACTACTATAAAAGGTCAAAATAAATGTTTAAACAACTACTACAGACGTGGAAAGTTAAAGCAACAATGACCTAGAAGAGTACTGCTTTTTTCTTCCTTTTTTATTGTGATAAATGATATGCATGTAGTGTAATGTTTATTGTCCCATTCCTATTATTAATTGCCATCCATACTCTTAAAAACAATTACTTTTTTTTTTGCTTGTATAATAAAAGTACAAAGAAAAAGTTTGTTTAAAGAGATTAGTTGACTTAGCTTAACATTTTAGATCAGATATTTGGTGTGGATGGCATTTAAATGGTAAACTTAAGTTCACAAATCATAACAAAATATCAAAGGTCAGAATCAGCTTTGTGTTGGACAGAAATGCTTTGATCAGAGAAGAGGAAGTGAAGTGGAAATGCCTACAATGCCTCCATATGATGAAACCCCAAGAGGATCTTTGATGCAAAAATTATTATTGTTAAAAGAAGAGAAGCAGCATTGAGCGGCGGAAAGGAAGCGAGGAGGGGTACGTACAATCCTGGTGCTTTTCTAATGCAATTTCAAGCTTGTCCTTGGTCTTCTGCAAAAGTCTCAGCTGCTCAGCGTAGTCTAGTGTCGGGGTGGGATGGAGGGATGGGCACAGACAGAAACGAGAGGAACCACCACGAGGAGCGAACAGGGAGAAAACAAAAGGGGAAATATGGGTGAGAAATAATGAAAGGCTCAAAAACAAAACTAAAAAAATACTTAAATCTGTCCAATCTAAAGCAAGAAAAACACAAACTGTGGACACAAGCTTTTAGTTATGTCCTATTTTTCGAGTAGCAATTATCTTTTATAGTAGATAATGCTACAAAAAGAGCTGATTGAAAATAGAATGAATGAAAGTTTTGTTGTAAACTTACAAAAAAGTGATATTTCTGCACTTTTGTGATTTATTTTACAAGCATATCACATTTGTCGGATAATTAAACCTCAACTAACAAGTTAAAAGACATGTTTTATCACATTTCTGTTGGATTAACATAAGAGCGTTATCGAGACACATCAAAAAATGTTTACATATTCATTTTTGGCAATACAGCACAGCCTTACATCAAACACACATAATTACTTGATCCTTAAATTATAATAAACAATCAAAAAAGACCACTTAGCTGTCCTGAAAGAGACATAAAGTGACAAAGTGCATCTACAACCTGTTTAAGATTTAAAGGAAAAAAACAAAACAATGGAAGGCGTCGATGTAATCCCTCATTCGTCCAGGCTTGATTCATCGTAGAAAAGGTTTCAGTCGTCGTCATCCGGACGCTGTTTGAAAGATCGAGACGTTTCGACTTCTATCCAGAAGTCATTGTCAATCAGAGCGCTGGTCTGGGAACTCTGGCTTATATGCTACTCAAAAGAAATCAATAGACCAGTCAAATGCTAATGAGACCATCAGCAGTGATGAGGGAGCAACAGCCAGCTATCAACAGAACAAAAGATCTAAGAATGTCATGCCACGTCACTGACAGATTAGCCTCAGGTGAAACAGGGCAGGGCCAACTATTAACCTAACAAAGACAGGCCATTAACAGGTTCAAATGACACCAGGCAGAGCAAACTATTTACCAAACAAAAACAGGCGTCCAGTAACTCCTCCCTATGGGCAGGGCTCTCAATACTCAGAGTAGCATATAAGCCAGAGTTCCCAGACCAGCTCTGATTGACAACGACTTCTGGATAGAAGTCTAAACATCTCGATCTTTCAAACAGCGTCCGGATGACCACCCCTGAAAACTTTTCTACAAAACAATGGAAGACACTTTAGGACATAAGGATCAAGTAAAATAATATTCGATTTATTATAAAATGTTGATAAGGCGCCAATTTGAAATCTAAATATGCTATTTTTTAGTTTTTTCAATTAGTTTGGATTGGTCTTCACGTGTAATTTATTGGTTTAAATTAATGTTTCTAAAGTCTAAAAAGCCAGGCTTTCTTTTCTGATTAAAACCATTTCCATTTTGTGGAGTGGCTAATTTTGTTTCAAGGACGTTACTTCTGCTTTAAACGTTGGGCAATGAATTAAAAAGGATCACAACACCATTTCTGATGACTCACTCACTCTGGCTGAAGGGGTTTTAGGCTTCTCATCTTATTTTTGTGTTACTTTGAAACTGTCTTACCTGAGAGTTTAGCCTCCAGTCTTCGAATCTGGTTGTTTCTTCGAAGGAGCTGAGCAGGAAGATCGTCCCTGGAGCTGCTGCTGTCAGACGCCTAAAACATGACAAACAATACTTCAGCAACTTGAACCTTGAAGCTTCATTTTACAACCGGGGCAAACAAAAAATACACAAATCTGTATCCCAAATGAGTTGTCACAATTATCATTTTAAGTAGGAATTTTAAAATATCTAATGGTTGTCTCTTCAATTCAAACTAACTTTTGAATTTTGAGGAACCCTTTGAAAACAAGACATTCCAATAAGATCACATTGTTCAATCAATATTTCAGATTCAATTGTATTATTTTGCTATTTTTTATGCTTTAAATTGATTTAATTTACGAACATAAACAAGACAGACTTTTAATCACTGCCCATTTACCACATTTATTTCTCCAAAGTCGAGAAAAGTCAAAACCACATGCTTTTTCTGACAGATAATTGGCTGTAGACGTCTTGATTGAAGCTCACCGTTGACAACTGAATTTCAATTTTGATTAAGCATAACCTTTAGTAAAATAAACACATTTCCATACACATGCACAACATTTCCAATAGTGTGTGAAACCTTTTTGTTTTGTTTTCTACAATGGCTGCCATCAACACCATTTGTATTCTGAACACGCTGTGAAGAAACATAAATATCTTTAAAAAACAGCCATTGCTCTTTTGAAGTATCCAGCTATTAATAATAATAAAAAATAATGGCTATATGTTGTGCTTTTCCAGACGCTCAATGTCACCTTACAATTCTGCGTATTATTAATTCAGTCTATACTCAGCTGCAATGGAGCAGTGATTGTACTGCGCTTGGTTCCAGAAACAAATTTCCCACACCTTTGTCTCATTGGGATCCCGAAATAAGTTAATATTAAACGTTTGAAAGTTTGCTCGGGGCTGGACAGGTCTGTGGTAAGTAATGAGCATGAGACTTATGCATTTCTGAAACTTTATAAACCGTTAAGGCAGGGCTTCCCAACCTTTTTAGTCTCCCCAAAGCTTCGTCTCACGCTCAGAGTATTTTGTTTTAATTATTCATTAATTCATTCATTTTCAACCACTTGTTCCCGTTGGGGGTCGCGGGTGACTGGAGTTTATCCCAGTGACTTTGGGCCTTAGGCGGGGTACACCCTGGACAGTAGCCAACTTGTCGCAGGGCTTGTTTTAATTATTTTTTATGGTCCAAGATACTCCGAAAATATGCTAAATTTACAACTAATAACACTTTTTATTCAGATAAAAGTGCATTTCATCTTCTTTGAAAACGTGAAACCATTCTAAGTACCCCCTGGTAATTGCTCACGTACCCCTTGGGGTCCCTGTACAATAAAATGATTAGTCGACTAATACAAATGTTGGTCGACTAAAACACCATCGACTTGTGTTTTTTAACAGTATTCCGATTTTTGGGGGATTCTACTGCTGTCAATAGCACAAAGTTGTTTCTATATTATTGTTTAATAAATTTTTTGTAGCAGTATATCGGAGTTCACAATATGTTATCGTGATAGGCCTGGAGACAGGGCTGGGTCCTTTCAAACCAGTGTTTTGATTTTGCAGAATAACAAAAGACACTGGAATTTCATGGCCACAATGTTCTTAATATAAGAACAAAATTGTCCTATGAGTAATTCACCCTCAGCAGATTAAGGTTTAACGCAGCAGTCAGCAGCGGATTAATAATTGTTTAACTCAGTAATTGATCAAAATGGTTTTTGAAAGTATCACAATACATATCACTGTATCGATACGTGTATTTGCAAATAAGTCTGTCACGATAAATCACAATATCGATATATTGAGTGCAGCCCTAGTGTGTAAAGTGTCATGTGCAACAGAACCAACAGTCTGGTTTTCTCCCAAGAGCTGAGTGATACGGTGATAAAAATGGAATTGTGAGCTCGTCCCTGTGACAGTCTGCTATTTTAGTGAAATCATTGCATCATGATTCACTGTTTGTCTCTTAGCTGTCTGTTCACACACTTTCTCCTGTTGTTTAGCCTCTGAAGCCTCAGAGCAGATGACTTTATTTACCTCTTAAAGGCCAGGGCTGCACAATAAAACCAAATCCACACAAAAATGCAATTTTAATGGATGCAATTAGCAAATTGCAAAAGCTACAGTTTTTGAAGTGCAATAATTTCTTCCAGAAACAACAAAATGTCTTGCTTTGATTTGAATAAAAATTGCTAACAATGTAGTTTGGATTTGTACAAACATGTTCTGAAACAAGCTACAAAAGTGTGACCAAAAGCGATAAAAATGTGGTCAAAAGCAACAAAAATCCACTTTTAAACTACAAATGCACCAAAACATTGAGTTTAAAATGTGAATTGAAAATGTAAAATGTGAAAGTGAACATGAATTGTGATAACAACAAAATCATGATCTGGCCCCAAGAAAATTATGACAGTATTTTTTTGCCATATCGCCCAGCCCTCTCCCATCCAAGCCCTAACAGACCCAACCCTGTTTAGCTCCAGAGATCAGACAATGACAAGGTGATGTGGCCATTGAAACGCTGATGCAATTCTGAGATAATTCATTTAATCAATATAATCCCTTTTACAATCGGTATAACTGATGATTTTATTTTATTCACAACAGATTTGCCTAATGGCGTCTTAGTATAAAAATGTTGCACTAAACATTTTCCTCATAGCAACAGCATTAGCAGCAAAAACGCCTGCCAGCACTGACTCTCCAAGAGTCAACACTCACTAAATAATTTAGACAAGTGCAACTGAGACACAGCAGCCCCTGAAGCGTGGCTTTTCCTGAGAGGCATTCAAATGTGCAACAGCCCGCTCCTGTAATGTCAGATATGGATTTCCTCTGGGTCTTCAATGGATGAGATCAATATGAATCTTAAATGTGTGTAATCTTAGTTAGAAAACCATGCAACATGACACTCGACAGGAACAATGCGAAGACTGCTCTATTACTGTGGTGCAACTGGTTTCTTGGAATACAGATAATTGAGAAAAATGTGACTGTAGTCTTCATTTCAGGATGATGTGTTAGAACGCTGTCTTAAGCTGCGAGATAAGGCTTATAGCGGAGTATAAACAAAGCCACGTCACACCCGCAATGAAGACCTGAAGGGCCTGAAAGGTGAGTCCACTTCCTTGTATTAACCAGCCGTAAAATCATCATGCAACTGTTGAGGGATTTGAGAAAATACAAGGCAGGGCACTTGGAAATGAAAACACTATCTATACTATACTTTTTTAAATGTGGTAGAGTGTGCCTGTGACATCAGACAAAATTAATATGCTTAAAACGGGGTGGACAACAAATAGAAATTTAGATATTAACCAGAATGTTGTTAAGAAGAGATCCAAAATTTTAATATCGAGTATATCAATTATAGTAAAATGCAACAAACAAAACAGATAGAAAATAAAGATAAACAAAAAGTTATGTGGTAACTTTCTATTGCACTTTTGAGATTCATTTTACAGTCATTTCACATTCACCTGATAATTAAATATGTTTATAAGGCATGTTTTAACACATTTCTGTTGAACTGAAATAATATTGTCTGACTATTGTTATTGGGATGCTCCAAGATATTCATTTATGTCAATATCGCCCACCCCTACATTTAATCTTTTTAGCCTCTTGCATCATTTTGCACTTTCACTCCAACAACACTCTATGTCTTTTATGTGAGCTTACAAAATCCTTTTCAAAGCATAAGAACAGTATAATTGTTCCACATGACCCGGCCAGACCCATTATTAACAGCTTGTTACTAACAGCATTTCCATTTGAATGGTCATAATCAGAAAATCACAAAGGCAGCAATTATTTAGGACACAAGTACTCAACAAACAACAAAACAGCCAGTCGCGTTTAAGTATAAAACCAGCGACCCTATTAGACTTATAAAAACAGTAAAACATGCTGTTCTTGTATTAACAGTTACAGCAGTCATAACTAATTGAATTGTGATTTTAAAACTGAAATCCTCCACGTGATCGTAATATTTGTTGGAATAATCTCAAGATTTTTCCCACTTAGTTCTTCCATTCTGCACAACCATGATGTTATCAGGTGAGAGTTCACATTCATTATCTCCTCCCAGAGTCATTTATTATGCTCTGAAGATCACTGAGTGGACACACGATCCCTATCATGGATGCATTTAGGGCCACGCTGCAGATTTGGTCCCTGGGGTGCGGTTAGGGTGGACAGGGGCGCAGTAAAAGGCTGTTAGCGGGACATGGGGGGAGTACTAATGCAGCTGTGATTTCAAGCCATCATCAGGGGCTCGCAGAGGGGAGCTAACAGGCTTCAATAATCACGTATAAAGTCAAAAGTATCGGGATACAACGGCGACGGGAAATAAAGCAAAAATGATGAGACTGTCTGGGCAAAGAACATGTCAAATGCTGAAATATTACAGAGAGTGTTTATTAGTTATATATTCCCTCATAACAGACAAAGAATATCTGGATAAAAGATATTGAGAATACTTTTTGAACCTAAATATTGGTGGTTAAGCTGCTCTGACTAAAGATAAAAATCTATATTGTAGTGTCATTAGGCCTGTCATGATAATTACTATATCGACTTATCGTTCAATGAATAAAAGCTGGATCAATATTACTGGGGCTCAATATTTATTGTGTATACAGGAACAGTGGGAATTGTTTTTGTTATTTTTATGTACTACAATAAGATCTGAACTTTAGAGAGATGAATAAGTAACTTTTATGACAAATTACAATGACTAAAGTGTTACATTCAACTTTGTATTTGTTGTTTTTCAAAGATATTGAACATTTAGAAAAGGGTTTTCTGAGACTCCGTGGTCAAGGTTTATTGTGTCAGTGGCAAAAAATAGTTTCAGTATCGTTGTATGTCATCACATTTTGATGTAGCAATATATTACATTTCAAAATCTATTATTGTAACAGGCCAAACCATCACAACTGTTTAAGATGTAAGTATTTAATAGCTATGACTTAAGATGTATTTAAATTAATTTTCAGATTTGTTTATTGTGGAAAAAGTGTGAGGAGTATTCTATATTCAACTGAAAATGTATTGAAAAAGCTAAGATAAGATAGAAGATAGAAGATATTCTACAAAAGTAAAGACTGCGGTGACATCCACAAACAACTCATCTGATTGAGATGATGTTTTAGGGATTGTCTGTTATAACAAACTTCCTCCTCTTGATAATGTGTTTATGGTATAATAATAGAGTTACTCACAAAGTCATCCCCAGAGTCAGCTCCAACCGAAGTGATGGACTCTTTGCTGATGGTGCGCGGGATTCGAACTCCGGTCCGAGGGGCTGTGGCCGCCTCTTCTGCGATCTTCTTCTTGAGTTTAGCGAACATCTCCGCGCCGTTTTAATGTCTCTATTGTAAGTGCTGTGTGCAGTTTCTGGTGAGTTTGTTTCTCCACAGGATTCATGGACCTCACTGCTCCTCCGTCCAAGAGCCAAGGCAGAAGTGACCTCTATAGTGTAGTTTCAACAAAATCAGACATGTCGCTCCCATCTTGTTAAAACTGCAAAAAATAAATGTAATTATATTATAGAAAATCAGAAATGAATAACATTATACAAGAGCATGGGTTTGTCATTAAAACAGTCACAATTTTGATTATCGATATATGTTCAATATGTTATTAACGACAATACTGACACTACTTTCTGTCAGTGACACAATGAATGATAAATTGATATAGTAATTATTGTGGCAGGCATTTTTGTCATAGGGCTGTAATTAACAAGTTGACTTAATTGCAATTGACTTAATAAATGCATCATCAAACAAATAAAGGTTGAAATTAAGTGACTGGAGGCTTCTTAGGTAGAGACTAAAAACAAATAAAGTGTGTAATTGATAAAAATAACAAATAGTTTTTTTGACATTTGGATTTAAAAATGCTGCAGACTTTGCTGTAAAAAGTCTTTCCTCGTGTGTTTTAGAGTCTCAAACCAGATAATAATTGCAATGATCAAAATATGACTAGGATTGTTTTGTAAAATCCAACATTTCAGACAAAGACAAAGTAGCATTATCAGCAACAATCACATAAGAATACAACTGACCAGTGCATTAAAATTACATGATCAACATGTTTCATTTTACTTAGTGACCTTTAACCTAACCACATCTGCGTGTGTCTGGTTATTTTGCTGAGGGGATTTTTCCAAAAGCTTGTCCATATGAAAGTGAAGGCATTTAGTTTAAATGGCTGATTGCTAACTAGATCGACTCTTGACACTGGGGATTGTAAACAGACAAAAATGCACTGGTTAATGATCTGCCAATTCAACTATAAGAAGAAATGTATCTACAGGTAATAAATGCTCTATGCTTCACTAGCCATTTAGCTTTTCTGGCCACAACAATGACCGATAACGTTACCATCACCACTGGGTAACATTAGCTTTATGATACTCGTTCAATACAACCGCTTTCGTCTTACCATTTTACCCGCAGATAAATAATCGTCCGTTCCGTTTTAAAGCTGTAACAATCCGCTTTATCGCTGTTTTATTAAAATGAGTTGATCGTGTTGACAGTCGATAAACTGCCCACTTGTGACAAGCTGCTAGCTGCTGCTGCTGCTGCTGTGAGCTACACGTAATCAGCCAAACAGGTGACCGCGTACGTCTGGGGAACGTCAGCGCTGATTGGGCGTGAGAAAAGGGGGCGGGGCCACGTGCTTCTTCTGTGTTTATGTGAAACAGTGGAGCTTCAAAAGCCAAAGCCCTCTGTTGGATTTTGTTGGATTCAGGGATTTACAGCTTTTTTTTTTGTTTTTGCCAATGACAGGTTCTCATGTTTTTCTAATTATGACTTAGTTGTGGTAGACATTTATCATCGTTTTACATCAGTCAAGGGGCAGTTTGTGAATAAAATTGAAAAACAAAAGTTGAAAATTGCAGGAAATAGAGATTAACCTAATAAATAGAACCCTCTATGCCGTCAATAACATTCCATTAAACATGTAGGAGAAATGTACAACCAAGGAACAGAGTTTTAAACAATATATTTAGAAAGTAATGGTGTATTTTTTTCTTTGTCAAATCCCTTGCTTACAATATGGTTGCCCATGTTCAATCAAAAAGTGGCATTATTGTAAATATGTCCACCAAAACTGTCAAACTGGTGAAAAATTGGCAAAATCTTTAATAAAATCTAAGTATAATCATGTTAACTATGTTTTAGTGAAATGTGTAGTCTAACCTGTCAGACACTTTAAGTCGAGAGTGCAGTTATTAATTACCAGATTGATCATGTTACCAAATTACAGTAAATTGTGTACGTGCACATTGTAATTTATACAGTGTTGATTAAGCAGAATGACTCATGATTGTAATTAGGTTCAAAGGTTGTTAAATGACAAATGGTCACATTAATTTTTTTAATAAGTGCTTTTCATCCACGAACCACTGACACACATTCACACACCAATGTGCACTGATACTAGGTGTGAAGCAGGTTAAGTGTCTTATCTATTATCTGGTAGTATTCATCTGAGGGAGCTGGAATCGCCCCGCCGACCTGTGGATCTGACCGCTCCACCAAGGATGATTTTGCTGCCAGCAGGATTAGCTCCGACCTTTGGATTAGAAGACAATCACTCTGCCAACAGAACTACTGCTGCCTACTTAAATAAATGAACCACAGTTAGTTCTAGTACATGTTTAGAGATGACCTTTATTGATAGGATTGCATTGTAACACTGTTAACTCCACTGAGTCAACAGGTGTGTCAAAAGCATATTTTTGGTGCAGTGCTTTACACAGGCGTCAAACATTACATTGGCAAAATAAAACATTCTATTTTACACAAACCTCATCAGCGGAGGGAATTGTTTTTCCTTTTCTTTTTTTTTGAATGAAAATAAAAAAACAAAATCTACACATATTTAACATTTTACAATAGTCAATGAACATCAGCATTCATTTAATCCTTCTTTTATAAAACATCAGGGGTCACTGTGGAGCCAACTACTTTAATGTCAGTGAATATATGTGCAGAGCTCTGGCATAAATCAGCAGACAGTTGGCACAAAGAGAAGCATTGAATATACATACTATACAAAATTCATACATTTTCACAAGTGCTAATGAAATTCAATGACTATTTTCACCATCGAGTTCAAATCACCATTGTCCATTTATTAACAGATGGCACAGTGCAAGTCTTTGTGTCTAAAGGAAGTATGGGATTGTTGTTCTGGGCGGGATGACTCTCTCTGAATCGGGCACGGCTCTGAACAGCTTGGGTTCCCTGGTGTCTGCGTTTTTGAACACCATGATGGAGGCGATGTTGCCGCAGCGGTAGCAGTAGTTCGGGGCAGACCAGACGGTGACAAGCTTCTCGTCAAACATGAACTTGTAGCCTTCGTGCACAAGCTGGTGAGCGCGGCAGATCAGCTTCAGGTTGTTGATGTGGACAAACTGCAGACAGACAAAACAGTTTTTATTACTTCTGTAAAAAATTAATGATGGGTAATAAGTTAAAAATATATTTTCTCTAAAGAATATATTGTAAAAGCAGATCACTGTGAAAAAATAAGAACGCTGCACGCTGTCTGCATCTAATAATTAAGTATTTGTGTCTCATCAACCAGGAAATAGAAGCCGAAAGCAGTGCTCTGATTGGCTGTCATTGGGGCGGTAGCACGAGTTTAAATTCACTGTCTGAAAAAAGCTTGAAAATGAATGCTTGTGGATATTAACGATGTGCCAAAGAGTTAGGAACTAGTTAGACACATTTAAAAACCTCTACTATGGTTTTGCTGTGTTAAAATTAGGTTCCTCAGCTTTAACTAGTGAATTTAACCCACAATAGCTTTAGTCATCGAGGAAAATGCAACACCAAAAGGCAGGACATTCTTGCATTACTGACTTAAACCAGTTACCGCGTATATATTAAATAGGCTACATTGGAACGGCAAGTCTCGACTCTCAATTCAGTTTAATCCCAAATCAGACTTTTTTTTTTAGGCAGTTCATGTTGCAAATAAAATGTGACACAAATCAGTTTTCATGTGTGAACTAAAACAGCTCTGAAGTGACCTGTTGTGGAGAGGACGAGGTCAGGACAAAACCAGGAGTCGTGCTGTTGTCACATTATGAGACAGATCAATGAAGGACCATCATTTGTCAGGAAGACTATTGTTATCTTTATTATTATTTTGTCATAAATAAGTTAAAGTTAATATTTTATCTTTGTACCACTTTACAGCCCATTTAGTTAAAAGACAAATATCATGCATTATTTGTGTTGTTATTAGCCTTTAAACCTGCTCTTGAGTGTCTTCAGTTTGACATGTCATGTGTTAGAACTAAAAAGAAAAACAGAACTTTATCACTGCGTTGGGAGATGCCATTTTGACTTAGCTGTGGCTCCATCTACTGGTTGTAGAGGCAATTACACGTGTAAATATATACCCACAATGCTTTGCAGTAAAGAGTGAATCTGACGAAGTTGTAATGATCGTGATTAGACGGAAGAAATGGTCAGAGCGAGTCTGACGATGATTTAAGGACTTAAAACAGCGAACGATTCTGGGATAAATGACGTCAGCATCATCTACGTCACACATCGAAGGAGTTCAGAATGCAGTGTCGGAGAGAGAGAGGATTTTCAAACGAGCATCAAACGAACGTGAATCAAACTAAATGCTACTCCAGGTATGTTTTTGATGATGAAGCAATGTTAGAACAGGTGCATATTGTTTGTCTTTTAAAACTTCCCTTTTTTGCCTTTTCTGGCTTTGCTATTGTTGTCTGGCAGATGTTTGAAGATTTAATCTGTTTAAAGTCTGTATTTTCCAAGGTAAAAAAAAAAATCTGACAACGGTGTCATTTCTAAGGAAAAGTCATATTAATGTGACCTGCTCAGTCTCAACAGGCAGACTGCAGGATTCTAATCAGGTTTATGAAACTGTTCTGGGGCACATAAAATAAAAAACATCTGATTCCGGTCACATTTGGGCAAAAAAAGAAATCAGTGAACGACCTGCAGTGAAGAGTTTTCAATTATTAATAATTTTAATCCTAACCCTTCTTAGAATTCTTACTTCCAAAAAGATCAGGCTGAATAAAACACAATGTACATATTAAAAAAACAACAACCAATGGCTTGTTTTTCTGTATTTTTATACACTGACCAAAGAGCCTTTCACTTATTTTAGCTACATTCCACAAATGCCTGAAGATCAATGAAGCGTTCTTTTTTACCCTTTGTTCACAATGTAAATGTATTTAAATAAAGAAAACAAATACCTGGTGTGTCTGACTACAAAAAACAAAACAAAAAAAACAACAACATATAACTCTGGACATACATGGCTCATTCCAGCAGCGACTGCCGTACCTCGTTTGTGACTTTGGCTCCGAACAGCCAGCCCGCTCCCCTGGGACTGATGGCCCACGTATCCACATCTTCAGGGTCGGACCAGACCAGGTCACAGAACGCTCCTTTGTGAGGGATCTCCTGGTTTCTCTCAATCGTCCGAATCTGGTCCAACGTTTTGATGTCTGGAGAAAGGCCCCCGTGGACACATAGGATTTGCTCGTCCATCAGCTGACGGAAAAAAGTAGTGTACAAGATATTTGAAAAATCTAGGTTATAAGCCATTAGATTAGAAGTTACTATGTATAATGCAGGTTTGATACATCAACTAGAAACAGATTATTACAGTCTAGTGTTTTTAGGCCATTTATACTCACAGCTGCTACTGTCAACATATCAAACACTTTGGTGCAATAACGCCAGGCATTTGCATTTCCATATTTGGTCTGACATTCATCTGAAAAACAAAGTATTTTAATGATTTAATCTTCATAAAGTTGTCATATCAGAGTCTACAAGATTTACCATAAAAGCCATAAACTTGAGTGATTTGGCGGCTTTCGTGGTTTCCTCTCAGGAGTGTGATACGATCGGGCCACTTGGCTTTCAGCACGAGCAAATAGGTGAATGTTTCCAAACTGTAGTAGCCACGGTCAACAAAGTCACCCTGTAGACAGCAGATGTTTCAAATTAATCCCCTTATTCTTAAATAATTAAAGGCTGTAAGTGTACATTTGATACTACACTCACCATGAAAATGTAGTTTGTGTCAGGAACTTGGCCACCAGTTCGAAAAAGTTCACAAAGATCATAAAACTAAGAAAAAGACATTGTTAATAATTATGTGATGACTCTAAAGTTGAACAGCGTAGATTAATATGATCTCATTTATTGTTCCCATAGACATTTAGGGGAGGAAATCTAATATTAAGAGTTTAAAGTAAGAACCAAAGAAAACCAGAAGAACTTGACAAACTTCTGAGTGAGTTCAATGGTTTATAAGAGTAACTGATATTTGTTTTCCCTTCATTAACAAATGCAGAGGTGTGAACAATCAGAAAGAATTACTTTAATCAGATTATGCTGTTTAAAAACCATTTCCATAATCTGACAACCCTAGAAAAATGATAACGATACGATTTTTGGTGTTCATGTAAACACAACAATAGCTGAGCTCATGTCCTTCCACAAATACAAAATGCGTATGTTTCCAAAATATACATCAAAAAAGCGCATAACAATAGATATTCTGCCCGAATAGTTAAGTAAGGAAAAGAAGACTGGAGGCTTTGTTTCACAGCTTCTTTCACGTGGGAATCTCAGGAGCTTCCCAACCAATGTTAAAGATGAGGCGTCCCACAATGTGTAACGCATTAAAAGTTGTATTGCCTCAGATTAAATTTATTGGCAAAAGAACAATTTTAAACTGTTTAAACAAATTTTTAAACTTTCTAAACTGTGCATAAATCAAAATCCACCTGAAGCGAGCATATAAACTTTTCTGCAAATTAGGGGTCCAAAATGCAATAGATGGCGTCTTCATTTACAGTTAATTATGCGTATTTAATGTAAGGTGTGGTAAAGACAGTTATTGTTACCTGTCCATGTATGTCTCCACAGACTGTCACAGGAGTAGATACAGGCTGGACATTGGATTCCTCCAACAGGAGGTCACACACGTAGTCACATAACCTCTGTGTCGAGAGACGGAAGGTCATTATTATAATAATGACATTATTGACATGATTGTTATGAAAAATAAAAACAAATACTTCTGCAGTAATAGAATTGCAAAATGTGGAACCAAAACAACTCAAAAAGTGCACCAGTAATAAACATCAAAATTATATGGTAGTTATCTAATTATTATTATTAAATTTTTAACATGAAACATAACTTTGGCAGAGCAGCAAAATATTTTTTCCCGTATTTTCAAAGATAAGGATTGTAATACCACCATAATGTTAACCCTACTATGTTATAACTATTAATACTACAAACATAGTATTAATAGTAATATCAATCGCGCAAAGTTAGGTGGCCGTATTAATCGACAAATCTAATCTGGCTATTTATTTTGACAAACCAACAGGCAATTTAGAGGATGGTTATTAAATTAAGAAAGATAAGACGTATACAAGTGATCATCAAAGTTACATTAGTATGTGGTTTAAACATCAGTTAAGAGAGATAATAGTGGGTTAGTGCGTTGTGATTGTATCATGTTTACTAACTGCTCCCACGGACTGCTTTGTGTCGAAGCGGAACTGATCCATCAGCTGTCAAAACATGCTCTATCACCATGACATGACTTATATCTAGACAGATCGTCTGTAAACACCCGCTGACAGAAATAAAATGTGGTCATTGGTCACAGGTGTTAAGTAATATGAAGAGCTGGCTAAAATTAGCTTTTAATGACTTTATGCCAAAGATGTGAAGTCAGCATGCAATGTTGCTAACTTTAGCTAGCTAATTATGCCAAAACAACACAGACATAACTGATGACCAACTGCCGCTAAGCAGTAAGTATTCACATCAAAACGTTTTAGTCAGAGAAGCCACTTTACCTTAAGATCATTCTCTGGGAGATATTTACACTGTTTCGCGATCTCCGCGTAGTTATCCAAATCTAAAGGCGCCATGGTGCGTTTACGCGAGCGCCACTTCCGCCTCTAGTGCACTCAGAGCCAACTCTACCGCCCCCTAGCGCCGCTGTGGACAACTGCATTAAGAGAAAGGAACCTTTTATTATTATTTATTATTATTATTAACCACAAAACATGCATACACGAAACTCTGTATACAACAGGCTTTCATATTGTGTAAATGGCGTAATGTCAAAAATAAACAAGACTAAATAGAAAGGAAAATGAAAAACAGAAGAACAAAAAGAGAAAATAAATCTACAAAGGCAACATATTTTAAAAATGCAAGCGGATGCCAGAGAAGTACAGTTTAATAATCCACGTATGTGAATATATGCACTGCAGACCACATTAAACGGTGCACGGTTACTCATGGGTGTAGTAAAGAGATGTTACCACCAGATGTCAGTGGTCACTTCAGAGACAGTCTTTTAGTTCATTTCTTTTAGTTACAACATGGATCTTTTGTTTATAATAATATACTTAATCTAATTTAACAACTTGGGTTACACATTGCAATCATGAACATCTTAATACTGTCATTTGGAGGGCACATTTCTGTCGCCAATCGGTGTCTTTCAGATTCTTTAATGTGATGATGTCATACTCTCAGATGGGGGCAAGAGCAAGTTTTTCCTATTGATTACACTGAACTTTGGCGTGACATTTTCAAGTAAATTCATAAAATTCAACCTGATAATTACTATTAGTGTCTAGACCCAAGAACTTGCCGCATTACAACAAAAAGCAGCATTTTAACAATATTTATTTTAGCTGCCCCCGATTTGTATTAAATACTACTGACCGATAGAATGCTGTGGTGTCATCTGAAATCCAGCATAAACTCATACTTTCCACCTGCCATAAAATTATATTTATTACCAGCAATGTTTTTTGCTTTGTGCGCATACAAAAAGTTTTCACAGCAGAAATCAGTTCCTCTTCCTAGTTCCTATGCCATTCTAGTTCAGATTTGTCTGTTGTCATTATCTAGTGTTTCCATAGTTGATTTTACATATTTATACCAGTATAAAGGCCTATAAGGCATCTTTCTGTGTGCTTAAATAGAGCATACCTACACGAGGCCCCCAACACTGCCAATTCATAATTAGAAAATGTTTACAGCCTATGATAAAAATAAAAATAAACAGTTGAGGGCCCATATGTGAAAGGATTTACGCACAAAACGCATGTAGCATTCAAACCACGGATCCAAATGATATTCGTATCCAAAATTATGAATGAAATGTCGGCGGTGCCCCCATTTTCATTCTGTGCCTGATCATTTGGCCTGTACAGTGTAATATATAGGCTAGTGGAGCTGTGGCATGATTAACGACGGCGCGCGCAGCCAATCCATGCGCGCCTTGGGAATTCCTGTCGCGGCTGTGATTGGCCCCTCTCCGCCCGGGACCCTGCCTCTCCCTGGCGCAGGTTTGGTTGTACAGCAGCAGCCAGCAGCAGGTGAAGTGTTGCTTGCGGTTCATAGGGCAACAAACAGCAGCCAGCCGCCGGGGGGACATCAATGGTGGCGTTAATTCAGGGAAAGGTCTGAGAAGGACCGATACTACGGCGTACATGGAGAGCTGAAGGCCGAACATGAGGCGAACCTCCTTAATAATGTACATATCTGCTGCTTTGCTAGTTATTTTATATGTATATAGCGGATTCTCCGTAGCAGCGCCTCCTCGCATCTATCAATACGATGCGTCTTCTACTACTATCGCCACTTCTTCTCCACCTCCGCGAATTGGGATTCTATCTGGCACCGCGGAGCAAACGTCTGGCGTCCAGAAGCGATCCGCGGATGCCCAAACCACTCTTTTCGCTCCGGAGAAAGCGCTGCAGACCATGGTGTCGTCCATGGTCTCCCAGCGCTCCGCCAACGATGCCTGGTCCGCGGACAGCACTGGCTCCGTGGCCGCTGTAGACGCGAGCCAAGGTGAGTGCGTGAATTGGAGATAGCACTTTCGTTTTCCCTCTTGCATCAAATATCTCCAACGTGATCAATTTTATGGCTGCTTTGCACAATAGAATCACGTCCAAAAGATGTCTTGCACAGGTTTAAATGAAATGGTTGTGCATTTTGACGCAGAATTAACCACCACGCAACAATAGGTACACAGTTGACGCTGGCTTTTACGCACGAAAAATCCAAATACAATTACAGGCAAATCACGCGGTAATTTGTCCCCTGCGGTTCCGTGAAGTGTGGCCTATATTGCACCCCACACTAGCCCTTTATCAGAGGATGCCACATATATTACATTGGCTGGCTGAAGGGGAGGGGGTTGTGCATGAGGGGGTGTAAGGTTGAGCCTGTTTTTGTTTGATGAGCACTTGGATGCATCCTCCTTTGACGCGGATGCTGGTCGTCTTTTTGAGTGTCAGTGCGTTTTCAGGGACGTGCTTTGAAGACAAAAAAATGAGCAACGTCTTCACGCTCGTTGCTGGATTCCCTTTTTGTTGTTTGCAAGGCATCAATAAAGACACAAGGCCACCCAATCCAAAATGGCCAAGGAAGACAGAGCAAGGCATGAATGAGAAATGACACGATAAAACCCCTCCTCTTGCGTCCTTGCAGCCTCCATGTGCGAGTGTTGTTCTCCTGAGAGCCTCTTAGACAAAAAGAAAATCTATTTTTGCTTTACAACATCCATTCAGTTAACAAGAAATATCCTTTGCCAAGATTTCTGATACAAAAACGACCAAAAATGCGCCTAAACTCAATGACCCACAAAACCACTGTTGAAATAATGTAATTGCAATTGCGTTTTTCCAAATTGTCAGTGAAAAGATTGGCTCTTTTCCACTTAAACATAAACAGAGACGATTCTTTTGTATTATCGGCTGGGTTTGAAACATTTAACCATTGCATTTACATCTTTATTTGCTCATTCCACCTGCACTTCTATCTTATATTATGGCTCCTCACAACAGGGGGTCCAAGCCACTATCCATTTTCTCATACGTGCTTTGTTCGCCTATCTTCCAGCCAGCACTATAAGACCACTCAAATGTAAACCAAAATGGCTGATTTTCTTGTTTCACCGTCGCCACAAACGAACGGTTACGCCTCTCTAATTTGGTGGAAATGTGTTTGCTCTTTGGGTTAATGTCAGAAGTGCTGAACTTGCTTTTTGGGACAGGTGGATACATAACAGTGTGACTCGCACTTGCATAAATAACAACTTTGAATTGGATTTCTTTCCTGTTTTTGCCCTTTTGTTTTCATCGTGGTTTGCAAAGTATTGAAGTACTTTGAGGTCAACTTTTATATAATTTCACTTTACTAATTGCCGGATCTAAACGTCAACTGAAAGAAACAATTACGCTTTGCTGAAGATGTCTAGACGCGGTGAGCTTGGGTTCGCTTCAAAGTCTTCATCCGCCATTATAATTGTCAGTGCCAATATCAATTACGCTAAAGATTTCATAACGACATTTCTCTCAACTGTAACGGAGCTGTGTTTGGAACGTTTCAGCGCTCAACTTTCCACCGGAAAACTCTAAAACGCAGCACTTAAACTATGTCGAAACATGTTTAGGGTGCGTTCGTTAACAATGGTCTGTCTTTTATTAACGTCCATCACAGCAGGATGCAAAATGGCGCCTTCGGTTACTTGTCTCACAAACGAAGATGTGTGACCGTGGACCCTTCCAATCTAACTGGAAATCACGCCAAAATGTGCAGGGTCCCGTTTGAAAAGAAAGCGGCAGTTCTAACGTTTTTGTATTTTTCACTTAATCTTTGTAATATACGGAAACATTCATACATCGTGTTCTTAAATGCGCTTTAATGGCAACAATATAAATGCCCTAAATTCATCATTTTGCCCATTGTACGCTCCACAGACAAAATACTCTTTTTCTTGGATGTATGTAATTATTGTCATACAAAATCATGGCGTTCACAATAAAGGAGTTTGTTCTCGATAAGTGCAAATTTAGTCCAGGGTTAATCATATTTTTTTCTGAATTGACCTTCCTAGACCGTGCACTTTATGGTTAGTCCCTGTTTTTAGACCCATTTATTATGTTTTGAGTGTGCGAGTGTAAACCCCTTAGTCCTTAGTCCTGAATTATTCCAAACTTTAAAGTATTCTAAGTATTTCTAATTTTCATTTTATTTTTGTGTATTTTAATACCTGTTGTAAATATAAATTATAGTTTTACACCAATCAGGTAACCGTTTGTGGAGAAAAGTTGAAAAATCTGTTGAAAATTACAGGAAGTAAACACAACGATGACGTCACACTAGGTTATGCATAATTTACACAAAATAAACTACTTTTTCAACCCTTTAAACATTAATTAAACAAAATAAAGACGTTCAAATATATTTTTTATTTGTAAAGTTAAAAAAAACATCTTTGGATGAGTTTTGGCCCTGTGTACTGTGTGATTTCTTCTTAGTTTCCTAGTGTGATGTCATCATTTACAACGAGGAAGTAAAATTAAAACCATAAAAAATTGTTAAACTGGGATAACATTTATATTTGTGTAAGTATTTTAGCAAAATTTTAAATATATTTATTGAAATATATTTAAATATATGTTTATAATACTTTACTGTCACTACTGGTCGGTTGCACATGTAACAAAAAGAATTTCCCCTTGGGGATAAATAAAAGTAATTCTGATTCTGATTCTGTAACTGCATTTTAGTGCAATGAGTAGTCCAGGCACTTTAACTTTAAGACAGCTGGATTTGTTTGTCGTAGCACATAGACCTTTAATGATAATTGCTACTTATCGTTCAATATATGATTGAAAGTACTATATTTATTCCAGCTCAAAAATGACTGCATATACCTTTTCTTTCTATTAGGGAATTTTGTCTTCTTTTTTGTATTAGAAGTATATTTTAACATTTTGACTGTAGATTGTTGGTTAATTAACATCTAGAGAAAGTAGAGATACTGTGACTTTCTCTCTCGTCACAGCAAGAAGGTTCTGGGTTCGACGCCCAGACCTTTCTCTGTGGGATTTACACGTTTCTCTGGGTGGGTTTCTTCTGAGCTCTCCGGTTTCCCCCATCAACCCAAAACGTGCACAATAGCCACAGTCTTGACCAGGTGTGGAAAGTAACAAATACAAATAATCACGTTGCTGTAACTGAGTAGACTTTTTGAGTTTTGTTTTGTGTCAATCTCAGTTCAATACTAAAAATATACTCAATTATCGATACGAATTATGATACCACAAGGATAAATATAAATACTCTTTTTTTTTTTTTAGGTCAAGCTTTTAGACAATAAACTCACATTTCCAAACTAAATAATTGTATTTTCTTTATTAAACATTGTGGTTTTATACTATTTCTGAGAAAGCTCAAGATCATTCTAAAACTGTCTTGGAAAGAGGATTTTTTAGTATTGATACTTGCTCATATAAGTTTTGTTTCAATGCTCGTTGTAGTATCTATTAATATTTGATTTTTCGATACTTTTGACAATCCTAAAATGTGTACTTTTAATTGAGTATAATTTTAATCATCAGTAGATGCTTTTAAATCACTAGAAATATTCATCCTAATCGTCCCAACGTATAAATGTCTCACCTTTGTCTCTGCTCCTCTCTAAATTTACAAACACAAAAACATCACCTCATCGTCTGCTCTGACTGAATATGCAGATTGACATTTAAATTTGAATTTAATTTATTTGTTTATTTGGTCAGAACAGTACATGTTAATGTGCAACGTCAGACAACTTTAAACAGTTTTTTTGTAAATCAAGTTTTGTATAAAAGATCTAAAATGAAACTGACTGAAACCATGTTAAAAAGTAACTATTAACCAGTACTCTGAGTAGTCTTTAATATATATGTTTTTTTACTTAAGTACAATTTTGGCAGCAATACTTGCACTTACAAATATTTGGTCCACTTTCCACCACTGGCCTTAACCAAGTCGACTTCACAGATAAAGAAACGGGTCAAATGCAGAGGACATATTTCCCTAACTTTAACCTTAAACTCCATCTCTTTATACTGAATGCCCCAATAATAATTAACCTTTGCTTGACATTGTATACACTAGGGCTGCACAAATAATTGAAATCAAATTGAAAGGTCAATTTGAATCGCAAAGGCTGCAGTTTTTGAAGTGCATTAATTTCCTCCACAAACAAGAAAACATCACGTTTTATTCTGCACAATAACTGCAAACCCTGTAGCTTAGATCTCTTAAAACATGATTAAACAAAACTGTGACTGAAAGCGTCAAAAATATGTCTAAAACTGACAAAAATGCGACTGCAAGTGACTGAAACATTCTGAAACACTATTCTTTTATTAGTTTGTCAGTTCAGTTTTTTTTGTCAAGTCTCCTGGTTGTGTTTAAAACGTGAACTTTGAATCCCATTATTAAAACACAAACCAGATCTAATCGCAATCGCAAAACTGGTCAGAAAAATCGCAATCCACAGATGTTTTTCCCAAATCGCGCAGCCCTAGCCTACGCCGCACCAGTTTTATTTTGCTGAGCGATTCCTGCTAAAAGTGCTGTATCAAAAGACGGGTCAGAGAGGGCCCCGGGCTGTTTGGGGATCTGCAATCTCCAAAGCAGAGCAGCACCTCTCTTTGTCGCTCCACAATGGCCCCTCACCTGATAATGTCACATCAACAAAGGCGTGACCCAGCCTCGCCCTGGTCCAAATATACTCTGTCTGATGGATACAAAGATCGTTTTTGCTCAGGGCTTTACTCTTGTCAGTGATAAAATATGTTTGTGGTGGTTCTTTCTGTTGCAAAAAGCGGATATCTATGGTCTGGGATTCTTATTATATCATACAATTTGAGGAATTTCTGTAAAAGATATATATGGTACAGTTTTTAAGGCGGGAAATGACAAGCAAAGTCTTTTTTTTTTTCTTTTTTTTTTGACATTTTGATCACGAAAAGACAAACTTGCCCAGTCTGGTCCTGAAGATGTTGTATTCTTTCATTCAATCCATTTCATCCATAGATTTCTCTGGGACATTGTGACTTAAGAGGCTTTTTTCTCCAAATGCATTTTTCTTCTGTAGTAGACATTAAATCACCACTTAAAGTAGCTCCTATTCACATCAAACTTTACAATTTTGCACGAAACAAGATTTTGATGGAACGTACAGAAGGATTTGTTGATATCTGATTCCAAGACTGATTTATTAAAGTTTTAAGTCTAAAAAAGAGGTTAAATTAGACATTTTAGGCCAATTTTCAGTCAGAACTAGTTTACTCAAAAACGAAATCTAAAATGCCTTCTGTAATATTTTTTGTAGCTAATATATGTACAAAATGAACCAAGGAATTCTGGTTCTGTAGATTTTTTAGATTTAAATGTCCCAAATATGTGCCATTTTACACATAAAAAGCCCTTTTCTACATGAAAACGTCACATGTTGAAAACTTGTAATAGATTTTTCTTACATTTATGTGACTAAACAACAGGAGAAGTTTACAATTGATATCTTTAATTTAAGATTTATTTACTATTCATCTGCAGCGTCTCACCTTAAATCAAGTTGTTATTCTTTTGCCATAAATCACAATATTTTAACTTTTTAAGGAATTGTGTAGTGTTACTTTATCGACTTATCGTTCAATATATGATGGAGAGAACAATATATTTGTAGCTCAATATTTATCAATATTTATCACGTATGTTAAAACGTATGTTTTCTTTACACTTTGGGGAACCTTTTCTTTGAGATTATTTGAGAGGAAGAGAGGGAAATAAGTAAATTTACATTTTTTTACTTCTACAATTGTACAAAAGTGTTTCATTATGCCATTTGTTCACTGCAACTCATGTTTTTTAACAACTAACACTGCTGTCAATGGCATACAGTAGTTTCTAGATTATCGTTTATTGTGATATTTTCAGTAGCTGTGTATCGCATACTAGAATAATAAGAGCCTGTTACTTAACTTACCTTTAATGGGATTTCACCGTTGAAGGATATAAAATATGCTAAGTATGAGCCTATTGTACTCTCCTGTTACTTAGAATTTCTTTTCGTAACCATTTCTTTTCATCATTCCTTTTATGATCTTCTGTGAACTCTCTTTCTTGTTATGTAGTCACTCGATTTCCTCCAGCCAAAGATTGTTTTACACGTGAAGAACATGAAGATGTATTTTGTTTTTACTTTAATTTTGGCTGCTCCATTTTTCAGGGTTCGTCACAACATATTTTATTATTGGTTTAGACCTGTCTCTGTTTGGTTTAGTCCTGGTTTAGACCTGTCTCTGTTTGGTTTAGTCCTGGTTTAGACCTGTCTCTGTTTGGTTTAGTCCTGGTTTAGACCTGTCTCTGTTTGGTTTAGTCCTGGTTTAGACCTGTCTTTGTTTGGTTTAGTCCTGGTTTAGACCTGTCTCTGTTTGGTTTAGTCCTGGTTTAGACCTGTCTTTGTTTGGTTTAGTCCTGGTTTAGACCTGTCTTTGTTTGGTTTAGTCCTGGTTTAGACCTGTCTTTGTTTGGTTTAGTTCTGGTTTTGATCTGGTTTTTAACTTCGTTTAGACCTGTCTTAGTTTGGTTTGGTCTTGGTATAGTCCTGGTTTGGACCTGGTTTAGACCTGGTTTTAGTCGTGGTTTAGTCATGGTTTAGACCGGGTTGAGTCCTGGTTCAGTTCTGTAGATGTTGTTAAAGCATTTCGTATTACATTTTTTCGTATTTCAAAAGAAATTACAAATGGGGTTTTGTCAAAAAATCCCATTTATAATGAAAATTCCCCTAAAAAATGAAATCCCCCCTAATTTTTTAGACTCAAAATTTCAAATCAACAAACCCTTCAGTACTTTCCGCCAAAATCTTGTCAAGTCCAGGATTGTAAAGTGTGGTGTGTGTAGGTGCTTTTTAAGGGATGATCTTTATGTCTCTGAGAGAAAAATGTATTTTAAGAAAGCAACATTTGATGTTACAATGTCCCAGAGAAATCTATGGCTGAAGTCGATTAAATTAAATAATAAAACATTTTTAGGAGAAGATTGGACAAGTTTGTTGACGTTGAGAGTGCAAACTGACCAAAAACCTGACCTGTAGTGTCTCGCCTTAAGTTACAAACCCGAGCCCTTCAGTTCTAACCCTGACAAAGCACTTCACTCGACACAATCCCTCCAGTGGTGGTCGTATCCTTCCTCCTCTCGTCCCCGGCCACTGGTCCACTCCAATCTGCGTCAAACCTGTAGTTCAATGCCGCCTTAGAGCCCCTGCACCTGATCACCCGCACGTTTAAGCCTCCCGTGTCACCGTAAACGACACACTCTCGACTCTCCCGTTGTTCTTCCTCCTGACTGACGAGGACGGTTTCGCGGCGGACGTGATGGGAGCAGAAAGCCTGACCGAGCGGCGGCCTTGCATAACCGCACAGGCCCCTTTCTTTAGTTACATAAAGGAAAACGACAAGCACATTCGGGTTCAAATGCACGGCCCGCTTTAGCCGCTCCACACCTCGGCTACATTAATAATACATGGCCTTCTCTGCTGCAGGTCTCTCTGGCATTATAGCCTCCGGTTTCACTTAACTTTGAATCTTAATGACAAACCCTGCTTTGTCAGTTTTGTTTGAGGATGGCTGGAGCGATTTTTTTTATTTTTTTCCTCCCTCTCTACATTCTTGAGCGATTTAAAAGTGAAAAAATAGATTCTCATTTATTGCTTTGTACGCAGCTGCCCCCAAACGACCTTTTTAAGTCAAACTGTCAGCGCGCACGATGCTTAAAGTGAATGATTGTTTACTGTTTTGAGGATTGAGGGATTGGTTACTAAAGTGAAAGCGTCTTGCACTGAAATCATATACAAACACACATAAAAAACTGAGAAATGTTTGGGGAAAATATCAAATTGCGATATTTCTTACTAGTATTGCGATTGCGAGTTTTAATAATGGGATTCTGTTCAATCAAAGTTCACATTTTGAACTTGATAAAGTGACAAACTGACAAAAAAACTGAAATATGAATTGACAAACAAAAGGTTTTAGTCACTTGTCACGTTTTTGTCACTTTTTGTCACGTTTCTGTTGCCTGTAGTCAGGTTTTTGTAACTTTTCTTACTGTTGCCTTTAGTCACTTTGTAGTCACTTGTTGCGTTTGGTCAGATTTTGTTGCTTTTAGATGCGTTTTTATCATAATTTGTTTTAAGAAATGTAAATTTCAGAGTAAGCAGTTTTTGTGCACGATAAAACAGGACATGTTGTTTTGTTTATTGCACTTGCCTAATTGCGTCCATTCAAACTGCGCTTTCAATCTGTTTTTCGATTAATTGTGCAGCCCTAATTTTTGTCCTCAATGTTGCTGTGTTGGAAATTGTAATTCTCTAGTGTAAAAACAGAACATTTGTAATTGAGACAAAAGCACAATGACAATTAAAGCGCCAAAGCGCGGCGATGATAACCCTCGCCCATGCGCGACGCCTTCCCACGTGGCCTCCGGCGGTCCCAAACCGCCCGGGCGCTGTCCTCCTCCTTTGAGCATCACCCGGGCCCCGTGACCCCCTACCCCGCTCACGCCGGTGGCGTCCTATAGAAGTGCATTGGCGGGCGCTGCTCTCCAGAAGTGACGAAACCGCTCAAAACACGGCTTCGATGTAATTGACTTTTTTGATCGAAATGCTCTAAATAATGCGTCTGCCGAGTTTCACTGACTTTGCTTGAAATAATTTTGGCCTCTCCATAGACTTGTGACATGTCTCATAGGAAATGCATGGGGAATATCTTGAGTCCCCCAGGCCAAGCGATCCAAAATAGGACATCAGTGTAATTTACTTTTTGCAGCTTTTGCCGCTTAAAATCAGTTTGCAAGATTTCGTGGAAATCAGGAAATGTTGGTACTTTTACATGACCAGCAGGGGCGCTATAGTGAAAACTGCTTATGTGCTCCTGAGTCTGTTCCGTTTAATATTTGATTCTGCATTTGTGACTACAGTTTGGGCTCTGTAGGGCAGTACCTGTGAGTGGGAGAATTATTCATATAAACAGGAAATTAAGGCGTTTGTTGACAGGAAATCACGATGAAACCGTGCAAGAAAGGCCAAAAAATTAGCAGATTATTAAATTTCAATCTGTCTTGATTAGGCACGTGTATGTTAGACCGATGTCGGTACAAAACCCTAGAGACAAGTTCTCAATGGGAAACAAAAACTTAAATTGGCGTTTAAAATGAAAATCAATATGGCGCCTCGTCATTTGTCTGATGACTGAGCACCAATTATGTTTTAAGGTGCTTTTTATGTGTACTATCACTGTGCCGAATTTTATGGGCCTCCTCCAAAGTAAATGTGTCTCCCTCTCCATAGGCCTCACCCAAAAGGTGGCGCTGTAGAGGCTGTTTTTTCGTTTCAGGGAAAATATGGTTATGACCCATTAATGTCCCTTAAAAGGAGTCACTGTATTGAGTTTGGTGGCTGTCCTGCAGGTTTTAGTTGTTTTTTTTTGCAGCCTTGTGTGAATAGAGTCCGAGCTCCCTTAGACAATGAATGGGGAGCTCTGGAGGCTCTAGAGGCAAAGTATGAAGAATAGACCATGGGTCTCATTGACTTTTGCATCTTATTAGCGAAAGAATCATATCCCCAAATTTGGTGTCAATCGGACAAGCTTGGAGCATTTAACTGAACTGTAGGGGGCGCTATAGTGATTCGTGGTCCTGTGCTCCCTAGTCTATTGTGTGTAGTATTTAATTCTCAATCATTGGTGGCAATTTGGACTCTGTGGGTCCAGTGCATGTGTCTTTGAGGAGCACGCAGAGAAACAGGAAATAGAGGCGATTTTCACAGGAAGTCAAGACTAAACCACACGAGAAAGGCCAAAAAAAATGGCAGATTACTAAATTTCAATCTGTCTGGATTAGGCACGTGTCACGTTAGACCGATGTGAGGACAAAACCTAGGACAAGTTCTCAATGGCAAATAAAAACTTAAAGTGGCGTGTGTGAAATAAAAATCAATATGGCCGCCATGTCGTTGGTCTGATGACTGAGCACCAATTATGTTTTAGGGTGCTTTTTATGTGTACTATCACTGTGCCAAATTGTATGGGCCTCCTCCAAAGTAAATGTGTCTCCCTCTCCATAGGCCTCACCCAAAAGGTAGGCGCTGTAGAGAGCTGTTTATTAGTTTCAGGAAAAATACAGTTATGACCCATTAATGTCCCTTAAAAGGAGTCTCTGTATTGAGTTTGGTGGCTGTCCTGCAGGTTTTAGTTGTTTTTTATTGCATCTTTGTGTGAAGACAGTCTGACTCCCATAGACAATGAATGGGAGCTCTGGAGGCCTCTAGAGGCAAAAATGTGAAAAATAGGCCATGGGTCTCATTGGCTTTTCTGACCAGGAGGCCGTCTAGGAATTGTGTGCAAATGTTCACAAATAAAAGTCAAAGTAATTGTTTTTCTCCCCATTGTAATTTAGTGCGCTCCTACAGGTGGCGCCGTAAGGTTGATTGTTATTGTGCAGACATAAATGGATTCAGCGGCTTGACATTTACGTGTGTTTCAAATTTCATGTCGATCGGAGTATGCGTATGTGCGTGCAGGAGCTATTTAAATGATTTGGTGAGTACTCTTTGCCCCTGGTGGCCAACGGTGATAAATGCACCATATCGCTAATTCATTTTTTCATGGCGCCCTGCACTGGACATATTCACAAGTTTCGTCCAAATCGGACAAAGTCGATGTTTGACTTAATAGGTAGGGGCGCTAGCGAGTACTGTTTATTTATTTTTATTAATGCATTACATTGAGATCATAATTGCGCACTCGTGACTGAAATTACAGCTCTGTCAGTCAAACGCGTGTAGCGTGACATGCGATCGTAAAACAGGAAGCGTGGCGTTACGATGGCGAGCCACGGGCGAGACCATTTGAATATCCGAATAAAAGTGGCAGATTATTAAATTCCAATATGTCCCGATCGCATAAATGTATGCTACCAGACCCACGTCAGGCAAAAGCCCTAGTCCATGTTCTCCGTCAAAAAAAAAAAAAGTCAAACTGGCGTGGCGGTCGGTCCAATATGGCGCCGTGCGTGTGGTCCGAGGCGCGCTCAATGTCATGTTTTGCTCGGTTCACTGTTCTCTATCACTGTTCGAGTTTCGTGCGTCCGGGCAAAATTTGCTCGTCCCATTTCCCATAGGGGTCCGATTCGGGCGGTGCTGTTCGTTGGTTGGGTCGGACGCTCTCGAGACAACGCGAAATACGAAATTTTTTTCCGAGCCGATCGCGACTATACCCCCATTGAAGACTTTTCGTGCATGTTTACTGGGTCAAAAAGGGCCGCGAAGAGTATGAAATGTGAAGACAGTCCGACTCCCATAGACAATGAATGGGAGCTCTGGAGACTCTAGAGGCAAAAATGTGAAAAATAGGCTATGGGTCTCATTGGCTTTTCTGATCAGGAGGCCGTCTAGGAATTGTCTGCAAATTTTCACTAATAAAAAGTCAAAGTAAGGTTTTTTCCCATTGTAATTTAGTGCGTTCCTACAGGTGGCGCCGTAGGGGTTGATTGTTATTGTGCGCATATAAATGGATTCAGCAGCTTTATGTTTACGTGTGTTTCAAATTTCATGTTGATCGAATATGCATGTGTGTGCAGGAGCTATTTAAATGATTTGGTGAGTACTCTTTGCGCCCCTGGTAGGCTAACGGTGATAAATGCACCATATCGCTAATTAATTTTTTTTCATGGCGCCCTGCACTGGATATATTCCCCAAGTTTCGTCCAAATCGGACAAAGTCGATGTTTGACTTAATAGGTAGGTGGCGCTAGCGAGTACTTTTTATTTATTTTTATTAATGCATTACATTCAGATCATAATTACGCACTCGGGACTGAAATTACAGCTCTCTCAGTCAAGCGTGTAGCCGTGACATCGATCGTAAAAACAGGAAGCGAAGGCGTTAAATCGATGGCGACCACGGCGAGACCATTTGAGATATCTCGAATAAAAGTGGCAGATTATTAAATTTCAATATGTCGATCGCATAAATGTATGCCAGACCCACGTCGAGGCAAAAGCCTAGTCCATGTTCTCCGTCAAAAAAAAAGTCAAACTGGCGTGGCGGTCGGTCCAATATGGCGCCGTGCGTGTGGTCCGAGGGCGCTCAATGTCATGTTTTGCTCGGTCACTGTTCTCTATCACTGCTCCGGTTTAGATCGCGTCGGGCAAAATTTGCTCGTCCCATTTCCCATAGGGGGTCCGATTCGGGCGGTGCTGCTCGTTCGGTTCGGGTCGGACGCTCTCGGAAACGCACGAAATCTGAAATTTTTCGGGCGATCGCGACTAAACCCCCATTGAAGACATTTCTTGCATGTTTACTGCGTCACAAAGGGCCGCGAAGAGTATGAAAACGACAAAAATAAGAATAAGCAATAAACGGACGAAACACAATGTCCCTCGCCAGTTTACTGGCTCGGGCCAATAATTGGATAACTTGGCTCTTATTCTCAGTCTGCAGTGGTCAGCTTCTCTCAAAAAAGCCCAAATCAGGAAAATGGTGAAGGGACAGTAGGTGATTTACATAATGATGGCCATTGTTAGTGATTCACCGATCCAGCTTTTTCAGAACCAATACTGAGACCGATACTTGGATTTCGAGTATCTGCCGGAAACATGTCAGAATATGACCCACGACAATAGACTGATGGTATTGTTTAGTATCATTCACCACAACATAAAATATACTGAAGTAAAAGCATTTATCTTGATTAGAGCTGCAAGATTAATCACAATCGAATTACAGTTGCAATTCTGTCGCTTGTTTAAGAAAATGTTTGTGCAAATCTAAACTACAGTGTTAGCAGTTTTTGTTCAAATGAAAGCAAGACATTTTGTTGTTTGTGGAAGAAATTATTGCGCAATTTGCTAATGGCGTCCATTAAAATTGCGATTTTTGCGCGAATTTGGTTTAATTGTGCAGCCCTGGCTTTTAAGAGGTAAATAAAGTCTTTTGCTCAGAGGCTTCAGAGGCTAAACAACAGGAGAAAAAGTGTGTTTGAACAGACAGCTGCATTAAAGAGACAAACAGTGAATCACGATACGACGATTTCACAAAAATAGCAGATTGTCACAGCAGGGACGAGCTCAACATTCGATTTTTATCACCATATCACCCAGGCCTATCGTCTCATACGTTTCTCTGTTTTTTAAATGAATAGTAGGCTGTTTATTGTGTGTATGCTGATGGACAAATCAATTACAATTTCAGGTGTGTGACAGTGTGACATTAATCAGTGGTGATCTCAGTCCTGTGAACAACACCATGAGTCACTTGGTTGAATGGTTGGATGCCTTTCCTTACGCAAACCCATATCTCAAAGCATCATGGGAGACGGGCCAACATGGAGTCTTGCCCGACAGCACTGCCATGATGTGAACAATAAGGAAATGAACCATCAACCTGGATATTGGAGAACAAATGACTGTAATCCCCGAGGCCACTCAACAAGAACATGCATTTTTCAAGTAAAGGTGCTATATATCAATAATATCGTGAATGTTGTTATGATAGTATGCTGAATTTGAATATTGAGTATGCCGTTTATAGTAAAAAATGCAACAAAAAGAGCCGATTTCGAATTCTGTTGGGCATAAGGTGGTATTTATGCAATTTTGTGATTCATTTTACAGACATTACTCATTTCTCTGATAATTAAACCTCAACTAATATGTTTCAAATCACCTATTAACACATTTCTGTTGGATTGACAAAAGATCATCTCAATCGTTATTAGGCGACTCCAGAAAGAGAACGAGATGTTAATTTTTTGTCAAAATCGCAAATATAATTGTAAAAAATAAGTGTAAGTGAGATGATGTTCTTGATGTTTGTTTTAAAAGACAAAGAAATAACATCTCTTAAAATGTTGTCAAAATATATTTAGTTTTAATTCAAATTTATTGAAACAGGAGTTATTTTTTCCAGAAAAGTCCATGTTTTTCACAATACTCCACAGAAGTATGGGGTTATTGTTGGTTAGCGTTTTAATTATTATCATTATTTAGTTTATTTTTTATTGCAGATTAACTCATCAACACCAGAGATTGGCTTTTTAGGAGGTAAAAAAAAAAGAAAACTGGTACCAGAGGACGTAAATTGTGTTTTTCGAGTCCTTTTATGCCAAATTTACAGCTTAATTGGATTCTAATTATTATTGTCTCTAGGCTTAACAAACAAGAACACAAAAATATAACAAAATAATTGTTTGTTCTGGTCTTAAGCTCTTTATTCTGCTCAAACAAAGTAAGGTATGTAACCAACAGAGATAGACAATTAAAATGTCATTTGTGTTCGCATTTCTTTCTCAGTTCAGAAATGACAGTAATGCGTTTATCTCAGCGTTGCGTCACTGTTGACTCAGAGGAGCAGATATTTCAGAGGTTGAACTTATGTAACGCAGAACACTCCTCAAACAAACGACAGTGTCAGGTCCAGGCAGGTCAGCACCAGGGCAACACAAGGGCTTTTCTGCTCTTTGTTTTGGTGATTAGTTGTGATGGAAAAAAGTGAAAATGTTATGTGAATACGTGCATTATGTTGGTAGCTTTGGGCCATAAAGTGAGCTGGTTGTGGCTTTATTTTATTTTTGTTTTTCTTCATCTGTGGGCTTTTAGTATTTTTACAACTTGATAAAAAGTCATGGGACTAGCTGGGAGTGATAGTGATGATAACGTATCTTTGAATGCTATAAATGTGTATTTAGTTCTTTTTTTCCACTGCTTGGTCTCTTTAAAATCACACCACTGCAAATTGTTGTCTTCTTGAAAGCCTCATTTTGGTTTCATGTTCTGTGTATTTAAAAGCAGAAGTAATAAATAATAAGAATTCATTAAAAATAAAAGTTAAATCCTGTCTATGGCACATGCACACTATAGAATGTTGTTTTAAACCAGTGGGTAAAAAGCAGAGAATAATGAGTCTGTGACTGATAAACATTGGTAATTTTAATTTAAAAGCTTATTCTAAATTTTATAAACCTTGTCAGTGCACAAAAAGGATGAAAAATGTTGAATTAAATGTTTTGTTGACTGGGAAAAGCATTACACTCTCACAAACTATGTTCATTTAGTTGGCAAATCTTCTTTTACCAGCTAAAACGACTTTTTGCAATCATGCTTGTTTATGTTTATTAATCAGTCAGAACAAGGTTATTGCTTTGGATGTTAATGCAAAAATGTACCAGTATGTATAAAATACCTTAAAGCTTGGGTACAAAAAAGTATATAGGGAAACTAATACTTAAGTAAGAATAACTGTCTGGGCATAACCTCTGATTTATAATTTGAAGTTAATGTTATTTGAGCGTCAGAACATTAATTAAAGCTCAAATCTGTTTTGTTTTTTTCCTTTTCTTTTCAAACAATAGACTCCAAATGAGAAAAAAATAAATCACATCTGAAGAAGCAATGCAAGGAACACAAATCTTTCAATTATTTCATATTGTCAACATAAAGCTTTTGTCACTTGTAGATTTTCTCAAGGAGCAAAGAGGAACCAAAACTTTTACTGAAGTAAAAGTGTTACTCCAAGAAGTACAATTTCTTGAAAAAGTTACTACAAGAAACAAGAACTCTGAAAATAACAGAATGAAACCCTGAAGTAGTTAAGTTTGAATAATTTATCAGTCAAACAAGTTAATTATTCAACCCTCAATAGCTCGAATGTTGGACAAAAAAACAAAGAAAAAGTTCCCCATTAGTGCACGTACAGAAAAGGTGCACGCGATAAATATTGAGCCCCAAAAATATTGTTCCATCTGTCATTTATTGAACGATGCTGATGATATTGTATTTATCATCAGAATCAGAATCGGTTTATTGCCATTGTCAGTGATCAAAATTCACAAACATAGGAACTTGCTTCTGCGTAAGGTGCAACATAAAACAATGAATAAAATATAATAAAATGTATAAAAGCGGCATGCATAACATTAAGAATAAGATAAAATAAAATAGAAGAGACTAAGACAATATACAGAAATGTACGCCATGACGTCAACCCACAATAAACCCACACTTTAAACCCACACTTGCTCATTGATATCCGTCTCTGTCTCTTCTCAGAGTTGGTGTGTAACTGCAGCACCGGGGCGGAGGGCATCATGGACCCGGACGACTGCGACCCCAAAACGGGTCAGTGCTCGTGTGAGGTGGGCTACAGCGGGCTGCAGTGTGAGGACTGTGAGGAGAGCTACTTCACCAACGGGACCAGCGGCTGCCTGCCCTGCGCCTGCGACTCCTACGGGGCCGTCGACCACCTCTGTGACAGGTCAGAGTCAATCATACTTCTGGTCATGCTCGAGGAGAAGTTCACAGAGCTACATTATACTTACTGAAGCTCTAAGTTTTCTTATTTTTTAGAATCTTTGTCATGATTTTCTTAAAGGACACGTGTTCTGCTACAGTGACACTTTGAGGTTTTCATGTTCATCAAAAACATACCTAGAGGTGCTGCATTCACGCTGGTTTGAGGAATGCTGGGTTGAAATTCCTCCCCCCTCTCTGTTAAAAACACTTCCTGCTGAACTCCCTCGATCCGTGATGTTTTTTTCTGATCATACACGTCATTTATCTGAGAAAGTCCTTAAATCATCGCCAGACTCGTTCTGAGCATTTCTGCCTCTAAACACGATAACTGCAACTGTTAAAGTGAAAACAAAACTAAACTGTGTAAACGCAAGGTGTCAACTGCTGGCTGCAAACACTCTGTGTCAGGCCAGACAAGAGAAACTTGTTCATGTAGTGCATAATAAACGTTTTTTTTGTTTCAAAACACGAGATGACAAATTTAAGGTACTCGAGCATGTTAAAAGGATAATAAAACAAAAAGTGCACAGTATTTTTCCTTTAATGTTGTCATATTTTTAGCATTTTTGTTATTTGTTTATAGTGCATATTTATGAATATTTGTAATGTACTTGTATTAGAGATGGGATAGTAAACAATAATGGGGCTGCAACAAGTTAATCAATTAATAGCAACTGGTAAATTATAGAAATAATTGTGAACTAATTTAAGTAATCGATTAATCGTTAAATTGTCTTAGACTACAAAACATGCCTGAGATGAGAGGGTTTATTACTCAGACAGAGCAGCAATCACCCAAAAATGACACGGGAAATGTGTCCATGTTGTGTTTTTGATTAAAATACCTGTTTGTCTCCAACAGGAAGTCCTTAAACGGCTTCACTTCAGCTTTAGCTGCGTAAAATAAAAATCTCATAATCCCGTATGCTTTCAGTCCTACAGATTTGTCATGAATAAAATCGTTTAGTCCAATTTTACTTCTGCTTGAGTCTAGTCCTATTGTTTGGAAGTATCTGTAGCTGAGATTTGTGGGCTCCAGTCAGTATTAAATCAATATATTGCATAGTATTATATTCCTTGCTAAATTAGTTAGTTGGTTGTGTATTGTAAATTTGGCCGAATGCAGCTCTAAAATCCACTCCTAATCTGTGCTGTTATTCCCAGAGACTCACAGTATTGTATTTAACAACACAATCGTCTTAACCGAGCACAAAGCAACGGATTTTAGGGCTTTTGCAACAGTGAAATATTTTGTTCAGGGTTTTATAGCGGAGAAATGTTGCAATGTTTACGAGAAACATCTCAATCTAACACCATCAAATTGTCCTGAATATAACCAGGTCAAAGTGTATACTGGACTTTAATTTTTATTTAAGATTAGGGTTAAGTTTAAGGTATGTATTTATGTATTTGTCCTCTGCCTTTGATTTAATATCTCAAAGGGACTGACTGGACAGACTAAAAATAAGTTGCTCTTTACAAATGGAGATTACGTGTAGATACAGGCGTGTCTCTTTTGTGTAAATAGTGTCACGAATTAGATATTTGTCATTCTTACTGTAGTACATAAGACTCTAACCAGCACATCAGCACCGCAAACGCAGTACTATTTAAAGATGATATGCAGTTGAGCTTTGAGCTTGGCTACATGTTGCGAGTTGTTTTATTTGCATAGAGTGCAAAGTGTTGCATTTGTCTGCCATTTAAAGCAGCCACCGCCTGAATTATTTACCAGTGTTTACAGTATTCATACCAAGCTCGCCGTACGGTGCTAACGGCTCAATTAAACCCTGTAACTTTACTTCTGCATCCAGTTCATGTTTTGCTGAAGGAAATACGTTTTAGTACTTTTACTGGCGAGTTTATCAGTTCATATTTCAGTTTTCTCTCAAATCTTAAAGCTGCTGGAAAAGTTCACTCTGAACATAATCCTGTTTACAATTTCAATGCTTGTCTGGAAAAATAAGATATTTTCCAAATTCTTGCAGCCCATAGGCGATTAAGTTAATTTGTAGGCTAATCATCCATTTCATTGTTTTTGATGATATTTTGTTCTAATCTTGAGATCAAATCATCAATAGGTGTACTTCAGATGTAGCCTGACCAGCCATTCCCACTAACTTTCGATAGCTTTCAATTTTGAAAGAAAGTGTGTTCGGGCATGATTAGTGAACCCCCTGCTTCCTCTATTCTGCGGCAGCCGAGCCAATCAGAGCCATGAGAGAACGCCACATCCCACGACTACAAGCAATTACAAGCAAGATGGCGTCCATGACAGAGAAAATGTTGGGGGCTACTCTCTTTTAAAAGACCAGGACGTGTCGTTAAAACCACAGCGAGAGGAAGCTTTACAGCTACACACCATTTTGGACGGACACACAGCTCTCTGCTGCCTTTCATAAACCGTGTTTTGTGGTACTGTCGTCACGTCCACTGTTCGTCTGATTGACACATGTTTGTCCCGCTGAAATCAAACTATGTGGCGGTATCTCCAGACTAATGACAGTATTGAATAATACATGGAGATTAGAGTGGAGGCCAGGCAACTTCAGATGCCCTCACTGGTGCAACCCTCCTATTTATCCAGGCGTCCGTGTGTCTAGTTTGAAATCAATTAATCAATCAGTCAGGCTTTATTTATAAAGCACTTTTTTCAAAGAGACTGTAACACAAAGTGCTTTGCAAGTCTCATGTTAAAACAATCCCCAGATTCCAACCAACCACACTGTCCCCACCATCACCACATCAACTCTCAACACCCCACATGTGCAAGGACACACACACACTAATAATGGACATGAGGCCGAATACAGATGAACCAGCTTGGAAAGCACCATCCGAGGATCCGAAAATAAAGTAATTTCATATCATCCAAATTGTTTTTCATTAATCTCTAATTAATTCATCATTGTGTGCACCTCAGTGGTCTGTATCGGTCTCAGTTACAGAAAAACCTGGCTCTTTAACTGTATACTCTGAGCGTGACAAAGCAGCGTTGGACTCTGTGTATGTACCTTTTACAGGAGCTCTATCTTTAGCTGCAGCACAGTGCCGTGTCTGCTCAGCCGATGGAGCTGCGTGCTGTGAATTAGTGACTCTTTTATCTACAGTAATCTAATGGCACTGAGATGGAGACACGAAAGGATCAACCTGGTCATGCAAGAAAAAAACTCTGCATCTTGAACAGGAGACCTAATAACACAACATGTGTGTCTTATTCATGTCTTACTCTTGATCTTGCAGGACTTTTGGGCTGTACATGCTGTTGTAGACAATCAACTCAAGCAGATTTTATTCATGTAAATCTTCCAAAATATCATAAACCTCTTATTTGAAATTGTTTTGTCAATAATATAAGTCTCATAGCTCTGATTTATGCCTATAGGTGTTTGTAGTGTATGAATGCAGACTAGATTTATTTTGTCGTTTAACTTTCTGTTTACGGTTAACTGTTCAATGTTGTGTAGTTTATTTACTGTTGCCTCAATAGCGTTGCAGCTTTTGGTTGATATTTTCTTGGTTATTTAAATCAGGGCCTGGTGATTTAAAAAAAAGAGGGGAAAAAAGAATCACATTTATTTCCCTCATTCTTTGGTGACAATTTTTGATTTGATTTTACTCTTTAACAATCCTATAAACATTAAACAATGCTTTAAATATGATTTTTTTTTTTATACATCATCAATACAGACTAAGAATCGTTGCCATTTACCCCCAAAAAATAGTTGCCCCACATGTTTTCATGTGGCTGTGATCCTTTAGTCGTTTGGTCGATTAATCGGTCGATGGAGTCTTAGTCGACCAACATTTTTGTTAGTCGACTAATTATTTGATTGAGATTTAAAGGATTATGTGGCAAAATAAGCCACATAAAATTAAATTGGATAATAAAATAAATTGGATTGAATCGTGAGTTTAGTAACAAATAAATACACTGTTTTCCAAGGACTTTTCTATATAAATAGTTGTTTTTGCATGAAGTTTTGTGCAGTTGTGGTCTTTTGAGTGCAGTTTTGCTGAGATACATGGAGACATTTTGACATATTTTTGCCCCACTTTATCGACTGATAAATATATAGACGGGGCAGCCCTAGTTTTCACTCAGAGGACTGGCTGCTGTGGACCTGTCGATTTAAAAAGACCTGTGCTGATCACTGACAATTAGAAATGAATGAATCTCGATTGGAATTGTATTAATTGCACAGCCCTAATGTTAAATATTCACAGGTTAAGTGGTCTGAGTCTCAAGATGCAGAAAGTGCCATTGCAAGAGGATGCTGTCTTCTATAATCGTTTTTAATTTACTGTAACCAACCTGTCAGAATTAATCAGGCGTTAAATTGCTTGGTATAATATGACTCTCCCAGCTCCAGGCAGTTATTTTAATGATGTAGTAAGCAATCATAAATGTGGAATTATTTCAAAATATGCAATTACCAAGACAGAAAAATGGATTCGTAGCTTGTCATAATCTGTGGTTGATACTTTTTATTTCCTGGGTGTCCTTGAAGTGACTCCATTTGTCCAGGCTTGGTACCAGAAGAGGGGGAATAAGTGAAGTAAAAGTAACGTTACTTCAAATCAAAATAATTTTACTGAAATAAGAGAAAAAGTATTCACAGCAAAAAATGTATATCTGGCCTAGATCTTAAAATGACTTGAATTCATAATTTTTAAATGGATTTGAGTAGTTGACTGAATGATTTTAAGGTATTTCTGACTGATCATGTGATTATTTAGCTCAAAATATGAAAATAAATTTGCCAATAGCAGGGTAAGTAAGATTATCTTAACACATTGGCAGATACTTTGTCTTGAAGTGATGAATAATTTATTAAAACATTGAAACAATTAAATTAATCCAGTTCCACCAAACAAATAATCTTAACTAGTCAAAATGTTTGAAATTAAGATTAATATCCTGAAATCAATGCATTTCAACTCATTTAGACATTTATTTTTGCAGTGTTTGTAAAAGTATTCAAAGTACAGCAGATTTATTATTTGAAATTCATGGATATGGAAGGACATACACAATAAATCATCCTCAAAATCAGATATTTTAAAAGGATAAACACGAAAATGCGACAGACTATATCTGAAGGAGTGGTGCAAGAAATACAAACACAATGTTCAAATCATTTCATATTGTCAACATAAAGCTTTTGTCATTTGTAGATTTACTCAGAGCAGGAAGAGGAACCAAAACTTTTACTTTAAAGTCTATATGACTATATTTTAAGTCTATATGACGGGTTAGATGACACATTCCGCTAAAACGTGTTGAACATGATTATATTTAAGATTTTTCTAAACATTTTGCCCATTGGTCCTCAGTTTGACAGTTTTTGTGGCGTTTATAATGTTACTTCCTGGTTGGACATGAGCAGCAGATATGACATAGAGTTAATTCTACATCTGTTACCTAGCAACCAGACAGTAAACAAGGGCCAAAATCCATACATATTGCACAATAGTTAGGAATTTACAACAAATAATACTTGATAAGACCTTTATTTTGATGAATGATGGGTGAAACTGTCAGAAAAATGTGTCAGTTATGTTTAAATGGTCCTTGTGTTTTCAATGGCATGCCGCTTTTTGATGACATCACAGAGGGATTCCAATTTAGAACTCAGCTCTACTTCCTGTAATTCTTCAAAATTTCCTCACAAACTACAACTTGACTGATGTGACTATGATAAATATTTTCCACAGGTGCCCTCCCATCACACTAAGTCATAATTAGACAAACATGAAAACTTGTCATATAGACTTTAAGAATACTGTCACACTGTCAAATATTACTATATAAAAGGCTTACAGTCCACAAACTACTCTGAAAAGTACAATTTCTTCAAAAAGTTACTCAGATAAATGTAGTAAATATAACTGGAAGTGAAATGACAATAAGTAATCCAGTACATGTTCTACTCAAAAAATACAACAAACAGTACGTTCTTTTATAAGTGAATTGGCTTTAACCTGTCACACTCGGGGCCTTGAGCTGCAGTCCTCGCCGGAGTCTGTGCGTGGGCTTGGATCCTCTGTAAAAATAGCGTCTGCACTTTCTGTCCCTAAACGAGGAGCAGAGACGGAGCTCACTGCAGAGGATTGTGTCAAATTCTGGCTTTACGTAACAGCTGCAGTCAGCGTCTCCACAGCGCCGGTCTCTTCAGAAGCAACGGCTGTAACCTGCGCCGCTACTGGTTTAAAACGTCTACAATCACAGACGAAACATAGACGGTTTTAGCTGTCATGTTTGAGGACACGTCATAACATGGAGATGGGATTTGTTGCATACTGTTAGGATCTGGCAACCCAAAGTCAGCTCCATTCCGCTTTCTGTTTGGATAATCGGAACTGAAATGTAAATGCAATTATTTAATCAATACATTTGGCTCTTTAAGGTTAGCTCATCGTACTACTGAGCACTTCCTGTCCGGTTCTAGCTCTATGGGGTTTCTGCAGAGCCGCACTAACATGAATAATCCTTAAAGATCACAGTGAGCTGCAGGTGGACGTCACTGACAACACGATAAAGACTTTACAAATAAGACGAATACTTCCCCAGCGACACTTCTATGTTGATAAATGAAGGTGTTTGAGGGTCAATGCATAATAAAGATAAAAAATGAAACAAACAAACAAAAAAAAAACACATCATAAAACTGATTACTAAGACCCTTCTTTTACACAACTTTTAGCATGTAGGAAATTATTATTCTACTAGTCTAATCTAACATTATTAAAAAAAAAAACTATTGACTTGGGCTGCAACGATTAATTGACTAAAACGTGACTAGTCGACTATAAAAAATAATGTACTATAGAAGTTGATAATCGACTAATCGTTAACTGAACTATACAGTCTAAAACACATGCCATGAGATATTTTACAACAAAGACAGTGACATTAATGCATCAAAATGTCAAAAAAAATAATACATTATTTCTGACTTTCATCAATAATTCCACCTTTTATTTGGCTGATAATGTATTTGAAGTTTAAATATACAATAGAAATAATCGTTTGACCAGTCGACTAATCGAAAAAACAATCAGACTAGTCGACTACTAAAACAATTGTTAGTGACAGCCCTATCGCCAGCTCATAGTTTTCCTTACACATCATAATAAAATCTCTTAATGCTCTCCTTGTTCCTTCTCGTTTCCAGACAGAAGCGTCGGTCCAGGGCTAAAGCGTTTTCACACGTAATTCTCGAACCGTCTGGACTGTGCTAACCTCGCTAACCCCGCTAATGTTGCTAACGGCGCTCCAGCCTGAGCCCGCAGAGGCCCCCCGTGGAGCTGATTACCACGAGTTACACAGATTAACAGTGTCTCTACCCCTGAACTTAAACCACTCATTAAGGAAAAAGCCACCGGACGGACTCGCGCTGAATTAGAGCTGCTTTACCCCATTACAGGCTTCAGTCCCTGCACACACGACATTCACACGACCTTGGGGACCAGCATAAAAGTGATTGATCTGCTTTTTTCAATCGAGAATTTATGTACAGCAGGAACATTAAAGTGCGCATGACAGGCTTTTATGATTTTCTGGTTTTTACTTTATTTGCTGGAATAAACCTGCTGTAAATATGTATGATAGTTTTACACCAATCAAGAGACAGATTGTGAAGAAAAGTTGAAAAATATGTTTGAAAAATTTACAGGAAGTAGAGCACAGTTACAAAACATGATGACGTCACACTAGGGAGACACACCAGGGACAATTTACAACCAAGAAACACATTTTTCTGACTCTTTAAACATTAATTCAACAAAATACAGGTGGTTCCATACATTGTTATTTGTCATATAATAGTTTCTGTGACATTAGAGAAGTAACAGTTACAGAATTTCCTAGTGTGATGTCATGCTTTACAACCAGGAAGTAGAAGAAGAAGAAGAAGAAGAAGAAGAAGAATTTTTATTTATAGAGCGCTTTTCCACCTAATAGGCACCCAAAGCGCAAAGTAAAAATTTAAAACAAAAAAAATGGCCAGGCAGGGATAAAAGTGGTTAATTCTTTAGCATAATCTGAAATGTAATTATCTTAACTGTTTGTTTGTGTGTAAAATGAGTACTACAACCTGTGATGGGCACTTTAAAATGGAGCGGTGGAGAAAAGAATAAGAAAATAGTCTTTGTGCAACTTATTTCGTTTGCATCTGCTTATTAATTATTGTGTATGTTTTGTAGTGAATACAAATGAAAACCTAAATGTAGAAGCGAACAATGCATCAAAATCTAGATAATATTGTGAATGTTGTTTTGAAGATTTTCATAAAGAGTGTATTGTTTATAGTTAAATGCTGATTTATCAATTAAAATGAAAAAAGTGATGTCATAAACTTTGAAATAAGAGTATAAGGTGATATTTCCCATTTTTCTGATAATTAAACCTCAACTAATACGTTTAAAGACAAGTTTTAACACATTTGTTGTATTTACATTATGTCGTTTGAATATTTAGATACTCCCAAAAAATATCGAGATTCTTATTCATTTTTGTCAATGTCGCCCACCCCGTTGACCTGCTGTGTTGGATGGTTTGTTTTTGTCTTGATTTATATTAAACTTGGGTTGCACAATGATCTATCCAATCCAAAATGTGTTTGATTTTTAATAGCACAATCTTTTAATGGCAAATTTCAACTTTATTATATAGTTCTGCTTATGATTTGTTGAGACGGTTTGCGAAAATGTGTTGGAAATTGTGCCTTTTTCATAATCTTTCAGACATTGCTTTACATTCAATAGAATTCACTGGATCAAGTTTGTGTCTTATTAAATCATTATTCATAATTACGCCCAGTTTTCTCAGGGGTGGAAAGTAACTAATTACGCATATTCACATTAATGTAACAGACTATAATTTTAAATATGTACTTGTACTTGCAATTAAGTATAATTTCTGGCCATGATTTAACTAATTACAATCAGAATCAGTATTACATTATTTACCCCCAAGAGGAAATTCTTTTTGCAACTGACCAGCAGGAGAAAATAAAAGCTAAAAAATAAGAGTTATAGTTGCGTGTTTGCAGACTCTGCTGAATTTTATTGGAAAAATTGTATAGTATACAGCGCACAATCCTCCTCAAGCAGAAGTGAAATGGGTGTCTCTTTAGTTTGACGTCTGTTTTGAAGTTGTCTATCGTAGGGATGGGACAATAAGCAATAATATCGTTTATCGTGATAAAAAGGGAAGACAATAATCGTTTGTGCTACATTTTGTATAATCGTGATCATCGCCAACAAAGATAATCGCTATTTTGTCACCAGATTGTGCAGAAAAAAAGCAACGTACCCATTATGTTTTTATTATTATTTATGTTTTTTTGTTTTAACTTATAAAGTGCAAATATGTCAGAAGTTATTCATAATGAGAGAGTAATGTCTTTGTATGTCATATTTAGTCATCACTGTCAGCAAACTATCATGATATTATCGTTAATCGCAATTATTTTGGCCATGATAATCCAGTTCAGTATCGTCCCATGCCTATTCTATCGTGACTTCCTTGCAAAACTTTGTGTGCACTGATACAAAAATATGCAGATTGTGGTTTAATGCAACTTAATTCAGCTTTAAACGGTGTAATTAACCAGGTTTGAATGAAAGACAGATCTAAAATGCTACTAAAACTGTGTAAATAAGTAGCTAGTTGCGTGTTATTTACTTCATAATCTTCACTTTAACTTAAAAACATTTGGGAAAAAGTGCTTGTAAGTCATTATAATTCAACTAATAACACAACTGCACTTTTCTTTCTTGAGAGAGTTGTTGTCGTCGCACCGCCATCTGTTGCGCTAAACCTTCACTGATTGCCCTCACGCTTAAGCATTCAAAGAAGTCCCCCTAATTTCACTCGAACGCGTCACCCCTTGCGCTGATCCCCGAGGTCGCGGCGCAGGGCTGGGGTCGGGACTCGTGGCTATAATCCAGATTTAGGAGGGGCCGGTCCACCTTCCCAGAGCTCAGACCACAATGGCGTCTGCGTAGCCTGCTCTCGGATCATCTCTGGCCTTCAGCTAGTTATTAGTGGTTCACACATGACATACTGAAGCATTAATTCATACTGTGAGCGGAGCTGAGTCGGCGTGCTGTGTTTTTGTGGTTCGGGAGGCTGGAGAGAGGAACACCTGCGAGCGAACGTCTTGTGTGGCTTTGGGTTTGAGGGGAAAAACTGCGCCGACTGTAAAATGAATGTATGTAAGTGGGACAAATGAAAAGGTCTGTTGTAAAAAGAGCTTGAAATAATAACTCTGTAATGCTGTATCGGGTTACCTATGGATTTACTTACTTTTACTTTGCTCAGAATGAAATGAAATATTGGTAACGCTTTAGATTAAAGTGCCTATGACAGGTTAGGCTACTCCTGTAACTAAAATACAAGTAAGATAAATATATTCCAACTTTTGCTAAGAATAATTATACATTTTATCATTTTTAGCTGTTTTTTTAGTTTTGTTACATCACTTCCTGGTTGTAAACGATGACATCACGCTAGGGAATTACTTCAAACACTGGGCTAAAACTTGGCGAATGTCACTGATTTTTTTGTCCGACAAATCAAAATACATGTGAACACCTTCATTTTGTTGAATAAAGTTTTAAGGGTAAAAAAAAGTTGTTGATTTTGGGTAAATTAGGCATAATCTTTGGATGGAATGAGTCTCCCTAGTGTGACGTCATCAGCTTTTTACTTCCTGTAATTTTAAACTGATTTTTCAACTTTTCTCCACCAACTACAACTTGACTGGTGTAAAACAGTAATTTTTATGTATAATACGTATTAATACACAAAATAAAATGAAAATTAGAAATTCATTAAAACCTGTCATACGCACTTTAAGGTTCCTTAGTAAACTATTTATAATGCATTAATAAGCACTTGTTATGTGTTTCTAAGCACTTACAAGGCATTTACAAGCATTTATTAGCGTGATAATCGAAAATAATGTAATATGCAGCTCATTGATGCTCTGTACATGTGGTTTATTAACTCAAACATGTTTTGGTTAATGGATTATAACATGTATAAGGCATTATAAGTGCATAAACAAACTATTAGTGCTTATTAACATCTTATAAATAGTTAACTAACGAACCTTAATCTAAAGAGTTACCGAAATATTAAATGTTCACAAGAAATGATGTTGCTAAAGCTAGGCCTGGGTGATATGGTGATAAAAATCGGATTGTTAATTATTCAACCCTCAAAAGCTCAAATGTTCGACAAAAAAAAGTTCCCCACTACTGCAAAAAGAAAAGGTACACGCGATAAATATTGAGCCCTGAAAATAGCATTCCATCTATCATTGAACGATAAGTTGATATAGTAATTATCGTGAAAGGCTTACAATATACTAATCACAATCATATTAAAGACAATATTGTGATTTGTCTTCTTTGTAGTCTAATCTACGACCTGTGTGGATAATTATGTTGGACATCTTAAATTGCAATATTGATCTGCAATGACTTAATTAAAGTCCGCTTACTCTCATGTTGAAAACTGCTGGGCTGCATTGTGCTGTCCCTTTATGTTACGTCGCTTTTGGAGAGCTGCAGGTCACGATAGCGAGCAGTGGAATTTATTTGTTTCTTGTCCAAAAAATTACTGAAATATGCACAAATCACTCTAAATACAACAAAGAGTGGTTTAATGACAAGGAAAACCAATTATATTATGCAGAAAAGCTCATAAATGTTGATTTTGCATTAGAATTTGATGGGTTTTATAGATAAAATTCAGTGTAATTTAAACTCCTACCTTACAAAATGTCTGAAATGTATGATATTCTTAAAATAGTTTAGTCTTGCTTTTAAAATCTGTCCAGCCTGGCCCTGTGTTCTCAATGTTGAAAATATAAATCACAATCTAATCTGTAATCGTCATAAACACAGATCACTGAACATGTTTCTCTGCGTTTGACAGAAATAGCAGTACTTTGGCGAGCGCACAGTAAATCTCCAGCCTCTCGCTTCTTGGACTTTGGCCATACACGTTTTTGGCCGTTGTGTATTGATTAACTTTTACTGTATTTCGTGGGAACGTCTGACATTTACTTATGTTGTGTTTGCTGCTGCCATGGCGACCACAGTGGAAGTGCACCTTTAGGGCCTATTTGTTTAAGGAACCGAATTGCGTAAAAGGACGTCTCTGTTTGAATAAGCGGCTTTAAAAAAATGAAAAAGCTTGTTTTAAATTTAGTCGGTGTTTTGTGAATCATGTCGAGTGTCTGATTAAAATGCATTATTCAGTGACGTCAAAGCTGCTGCAGGAGAATATCAGTGAATAACATCAGCTGCATGTAACAGATCTGGAGGCGACACATGTTAAAGTCTATGTGACAGGTTCTCATGTTTATTTATGACTTAGTTTGGTGGGAGGGCACCTGTGGAAAATATTTGTCATAGTTTTACATCTGTGAAGTTGCAGTTTGTGAATAAAAAATAAAAGGTAAAAGTAAAAATGACAGGAAGTAGTGTTTCATTCATCATTAAAAAGTGACGTACAGTTGAACATAAAGAGACAGTTTGCACTCAACTGATACATCTTTCTGACAGTTTAAACTATCATTCAACAAAATAAAGTTGTGATCAGGTATTATTATTTGTCAAATCATAACTATTGTGTGATTTATATGGATTTTGGCCCATGTTTTCAAAATGGTTGCTAGGTAACAGTTGTGGAATTACCTCTAACTCTATGTTAAACCAGGAAGTAACATTATAAACATTATGAAAACTGTCAAACTGGGGACAAACAGACAAAATGTTTAGTGAAATCTTAAATATAATTATGTTCACTACGTTTTAGTGAAATGTGACATCTAACCTGTCATATAGACTTTAAGGAAAGATATGTTTCTGAATCTTGGACCAAAGTATAATTTCCAGACCACGCTCCAGTTGTGTTTGCGCCTGTAGCACAATTTGCATTTGATCATTATTGATGAAGTTATAGCTTGGCCACGACAATTTATATTTTATCACGATACATTTAGAGGTGGGTGATAATACGGTAACACTTTACTATTTGGGCCTCATTAAAACATGAAAAAGACTTAATTCTAGAGCCGCGTCAATTAATCGTGACAAGTCGACAATAGAAAATAAACAACTTAAAAAACTGATAATCGTAATCGTTAACTTGACTATAAAGACATTAAAACACATGTCAAAAGAGTTTTTATAAGACGGTGACATTAATACATCAAAATAACCCTTTAAAGTGCCCATGACAGGTCGGGCTACTCATTTAACCAAAATGTAGTTCAGATAAACATATTTCAAAATTAGCTAAAATTCTTTACAAAATTTACACCGTTTTCACAATTTTTAGCTTTTTAATTTTACTTCCTGGTTGTAAATGATGACATCACGCTAGGAAATTACCATAGCAACAACACTGTAAACTGGGCCAAAACTCATCTAATGTCACATTTTTTTGATTTGACAAATAAAAATAAATGTGAACACCTTTATTTTGTTGAATTAATGTTTAAAGGGTCAAAAAAGTCGTTTATTTTGTGTAAATGATGCATAACCTTTGTCTCCCCAGTGTGATGTCATCAGTTTGTTTACTTCCTGTATTTTTCAACTTGTTTATCATCTTTTCTCCACAAACAGCGACCTGATTGGTGTAAAACTATAATTTCTATTTACAACAGATATTAATACACTAAATAAAGTCAAAATTAGAAAATCATAGAAACCTGTCATACGCACTTTAATCAATAATACACTTTATTCATCAATGTTTTCTATCCGGAAGTCTTAGTATTTCAACCTTTATTTGGCTGATAATGAACTTTGAATGTATAAATGTACACCAAAAATAATCGTTTGACTAGTCCACTAATCGAATATTAAGAATGATTCATGCTTAGTAACTACTTAATAACTGTCCAGTGTAATTTGAAGAATTGACAATAGACTATGAACTGATAAACTAATAGAACAATCACATGTTTGTACAAATCTAATCTACAGGGTTGGCAGTTTTTATGCAGAATAAAACAGGATATGTTTTTGGAGGGAAGTGTGATTTGCTAATTGCTTGCAGTAATTAGCATGCAGCTCTAATTTATGGTGTTTCTAAAGATATCTGCTGCTTCTGAAAAAACACCCTTCACTTGGTTCAATCTGCAGTCACTCGTTCAGTTTGTCATAAGAATACAGAATCTACACTCACTTAAATGTAGGACTGGGCGATATCACGATTTTCTTGGGGCCAGATCATTATTTCGATTTTATCACGATTCATGTTCACTTTGTATTTTTCTATTGTCTTTAATAGAGCTGCACGATTTACGAAAAATATCTATTTCTGACCAGCGCAATAAAGATTAGATTTGTGATGTATGTTTTATTAATAAGATTCTGTTCAAATTCACATTTTTAACACAATTTGTCGCTTTTTGTCACGTTCAGTTCTGTTTGTCATATTAAATGCATCTTTGTCATTTTTAGTTGCATTTTTGACGCTTTTAGTCTCGTTTAGTCACTTTTAATCGAGTTTAGGTGCATTGTGCCGTTTTGTGGTTTGTAGGCACGTTTTTGTCCTTTTTGAACGCATTTTTATTCCTTTTGGTCGCGCTTTTGTCACTTGTTTCAGAACAGGTTTGTACAAATCCAATAGTGTTAGAAGTTTTTATTCAAATCAAAGCAAGTCATTTTGTTGTTTGTGGAAGAAATGATTGCACTTTGCTTGTGATTACTTGCGATTTGCATCCATTAAATTAGTGATTTTGTGTCGATTTGCCTGGCCCTGGCTTCAGAGGCTAAACAACAGGAGAAAACGTGCATTAAAGAGAGAAACGGTGACTCACAATATGACAATTTCACAAAAATACCAGATTGTCACAGGGATTTGTATCACCCTATCACCCAGCCCTTTGTAAATGTGTTGTTTTGCTTGGACTACAGTACATTCCATTAGTATAAAGCTGGTGTTAATGTATTTACCCCATCACGCAAATCACATCGACCAAACCCCACCTCCAATTGAATTCCTCTCGGCCCCAACGACTCCGTCAACTCACCTGACATCTATAACAGCCTTATTCAATGTTCTAATAGCCATAATACGATTTACTCGTCTCCCTTTTGCCCGCCGTCCTCCAGTAAACCATGTCATTGGACTTGGACACGCCGTTATTCGATTTGTCAGTTCTGAATGTGACAAAAAGCTTGTATCTGTCATAACAAGGTGGATTTAGGTCATATCCTCTGCCCGTGGAGCCCGTCTTCGGTACAGTGTTGTGGTGGGGGGTCTTTTCGAAAAGGCGGCGTAATGAAATATTGATTGCGGCTGCAGATGTTTCCGCCTCTGCGTCATCTGTCACCAGCTCAGTGCACTTTACATCTCCACATTATGAGAGGCAGAGCGGAGGTAATACGATGCAGTGGCGCAAGGTCGGGTCAGCGGCAACAACACTGAGTATAGTGTCTGTTAATCTGTTTTATGTGAAGCCAGAGGTGAATGTATGTAGAAAAACAAGCATCACTTAACCCTGGTGTTGTCAAATAGTAAAGAAACTGTGGCGGGAGAAGGACTCATTTGCAAGTACACATACACAAGCAAAAAATACTAAAAATAAATCCAAATCCACTTTATTTGTAGCACATTTCATAAACAGAACTGTTTCCAAAGTGCTGCACACACAAACATAAAACGACAAACAAAGTATATAATAACAACTCAATTTGATCTTACTGCTTGTAAAATCAAATCCAAGCAAAATGATAAAACCATAAAATAGAAATAAATTAATAGAATAAATCAATTTTAAAATGATAAAACACAGAGGACCACACGGTGTTAAAAGCCAGAGAATAAAAGTGGTTCTTAAGACGAGACTTAAAACACTCCACAGTGGATAAAGCAAAATAAAGCAAAAGTATCACAAAATCAACTTAAGTAAAGAATTAAAGTACACCTTAAAAACTGTACTTTAAAAGTAAAAGGTGAAAGTAATAAGTAAAGATTTTGAAAACGATAGAAGCGTCAAATTGTGATTATTATTATTATTGGGCAACAGAGGCTATTTTCTTGGCCATTTAAATAACTTTGTTTTGTTTGCTCAAAGCTGGGACTTAGAACTCTAAAAATGTGGGCAGCCCTTGACCATTTCAGCAGGTCTAAAAGGTCTAAAACCATACGAAAAAAAAATGTACTTTTGAATCCAGTTGAAAAATATAGTACAGTAGAAAGTACAGATACTACTCTCAAATGTAATCAAGTAAAAGTCAAATGTATCCACTGTAAAATAAAGTTAGTCTAACAAAATTTGCATAAGTACAGACCTTTTACTTTTGTTCTTTGTTACTTTCCCCCAAAAATAGATCAGGAAATTTACATCTTCAATAGGAACAGCTTAGGCATGGGGAACTTCTCAATTACATAAAAAAAGGAATAAATATAAAGCATCAGTGCCACGTTTCAAATGTGTTTTGTCACTTTTTAATATGTACCCTACTGAAAGAGATATTATTCAATTATAGACACAAGGAGCAAAGGAATATACTTCAGAAATTCAGATAGATATTCTTTTAAGCAGATGTGTTTAAAAGAATATCTACCAGACAAAATACCTGCCGATATTGACAAAAATTAATATCTTACTATATTTTGAAACATCTTTATGTCATTAAATGTATTCATTGAGGTTTAATTGTCAGGCAAATGTGAAATGCCTGTAAAATCAATCAAAAAAGTCCAGAAATAACACCTTATATCCTTATTTTAAAGTGTACAATATAACTTTAATCATCTCTTCACAATCTAGATTTTGATATATTTCCCTCTTTTACTGTCAAATGCTGGTCTTTCGTGTTGTCTCAATTAGAAAAAGGACAAGAATTGTGCTTATTTCTGAACCTACAAAGTTACATCCAGGCCAGAAATGCATATACAATAATTGACACTGAAAAGGCTAATCAACTCTGAGCAGGAAACGGCTTGATTATAATTGCTGCTAATTCAGGACTTGAGGTAGCAGAGCCTGTGTTATTTCTTTTTCCATCATTAGAAATCGAACATGACATGCCAAATAATATTGCAATGCGATTAGTATTTGTACAAACTAAAATCATGTCTAAAATGTTCACCTTTTTGCGTTTGTTGACGTGGATCCTCTGAATCTATCAGGCCTGACACAGCTGGCTCGTGTTTCTCCTATTTTTTGCTCATTTGAGATTCTGTTTCATATCGGGCCAAATCAGGACATCAATAGCCTCCACTAAAATCTAAGCTAAAAATAAGTAATGACAAGTTAGACCTGCTCTATTGTCTTGGGCCGCCACAGTAAAAATAATTTAAAAAGTAGGGGAAAAAAACAACAATTATCATAGTTTTACATCTGTGAAGTTGCAGTTTGTGAAGAAATTTTAGTTTAAAATGACAGGAAGTAGTGCTAAAACATTGTAAATAAATTGACAATTTACACCAACTGACCATTTTTTCTGACATTTTAAATCTTCATTCAACAAAACAAAGGACATATTGTTTCATCGGGAAGTGACGAGTGTTTACTTTTTGTAGTTTCCGTTTTTATAAATGCAAAATTGGGTCCCAAATGCCTGAAATGTGTTGGTCTCACAGAGCAATCAGTGCAACTAACGGCTTTTAATCGGCTTTTTTACAACTTTTCTAAAAACTTTTAACTGACAAAGACCTTCATCAAAGTAAGAACTGTAGCTCAGAATCATACAAAAGCTTAATTAATATTTAGTTCAGCACTATTACTGCACACAGAGAAAGTTTCAAACACTTACAAGCCATGTTTCCATCGTTAGAAGATTTCTTGGAGTCCATTATGTTTGATCTGTATGCTAATCACCAATGCTAATCATTTATTAGCATTTTCTACATAACTCGCTACAACAAAACCACACTCACATGTGTCTGAGTGCTTTTCATTTCCCAAAATCATTTACATTTTTCATATTTTGTGACATTCTGAGGTTAAATCCCAGTTTCTCCAGTGAAATCACATTATGTTGCACTTCACTTTTGCCTCCATTCTGAATTTACAATATTTTTATTTACAAACTTTTAAAGGGTCTATTGTCAATTCCTAACTGTTGTGTAATTTTTATGGATTTTGACCCTTGTTTACACTGTGGTTGCTAGGTAACAGTTGTGGAATAACCTCTGCCTTGTTCAACCAGGAAGGAACATTATAAACTTTACAAAAACTGTCAAATAATCAAAATGTTTAGTAAAATCTTAAACGTTCACAATGTCATAACATGTCACTTTCGTATCCAAATCAAATGAGTTGTATTCACTTTAGAGACCTCGCGTTCAGACAGATGCTGCCCCTGGAGTCTCCCTCCGTAGACCCCACAGATGTTGGTGTCTCTACTGTAAGTTCAGGATCTCGCCCCAAGCAGAGTCTCTGGAGATTAACAGTCGCACCTGCACCTCTCTGTAATGAGGAGGGAACTAGGTCTGACCTCAGTGTTTGCCATCGAAACATGGAGCTGTCTCACGTCATGTTATTAAGGCTTATCATGATGTCTGAAGACCAATTAATCCATTAAAAATATATAATTTAGGGCATTTTAATCCGTAGTCTTACATCTCTGTTAGAGCTGCACAATATTACAAATGATTGCGTTATGTGATTTGGCTGTTAAGTACTACATTATTGATTATTATTGCAATGTTTAATTTACTTTTTGACACTATCTTTCCATGTATTAAAGGGACACTGTGTAGTTTTGCTGGTGGAGGATATGAAACCTTCTTTTCTCCTGGAGATGGAATAAAACCACGCAATCTCTTGGTGACGAGCAGCAAAACAAAGTACTCTTTTGGCAATAAAACTTCTTTAACTGGATAAATGAAAGATAGATGCAGGGGTGTAGACAGGGGGGGATAAACGGGTCTGTTGTCCCGGGTCTCAGGGTCTTAGGGGCCCAGAATTGGTCCCTCTTCCAGTAAATTTATATTCCAGGAGGGCTCATGTAAGGCTTCTTACACCGGGCACCCAAATTTCTGTCGACGGGCCTGGATAGATGAGTTTATCATACTGCGGAACATTTCAGGCAAAGAAAAAATAATTTATGAGAAAATCACGTGACAGACCCTTCATAGTGCACCTTTAATGTGTTGGTCAAACTCAAAACAAAACTTCAAGACAAAAGAGAGACTAAATCAAAGCTATAATTTAGACTGGATAAAGAGTCAGAAATAGAAATCTGCCTTTTGTTCAATAATTTCATTTTTAAAACTACAAAACGACTGTGAAATGGACAGTTTATTTGTTTTAACATTATCTAATTGATCACTATTACTCTGATCCATGGCCAGGTTTATGAAATCAAACTGTCTGAATGAAAAAGTTATGATATAAACAGTATGGGCTGCACAATATATCACAAATGTATAATCACTTTCAACTAAATATATCACAATAATCTCCTTCATCTGATAAAAAAAAATATTCTGTTTTATAACTGAAAACATTAAAAATACTGATTTAATTAATGATTCATGTAGATTGACTAATCCAGAAGGTTTTTTTTTATTTAACTGAAATACATTTGTCTAAAAGTATATTCAAATATTGCAATAATATCAATATATATCAAATTTGAATCACTTTTTGCATCTAAAATTGTTGAAATGATCGTCTGTTGCAGCCATACATTGTACAAGCAGCTAATGCTCAAAACATTTCTATGTATCGACTGTAAATTCCCGGCCTTCGTTTTCTCATAAAACTGTAAATTTAAACCGACTTTGGTATGTGTTAAATCACTACCATGGAATTCGTGAGCATCATTTTCATATTCCCATCCATATTCTCACAGACGGTTTGGGGTTGAACTCTGGCGCACCTCGCTTTGTTGAGCAACGTTTTTATTTTGAAGACGTCTGGACTTGCCCTGTGCTTTTGAACTGTTTCAAGCCTCAAGGACATTGACTACATTTCTCCCATTTTGTTCTCACGTGTATTTCAAGTGCTTTTAAAAGACTGCACTGGTTTGCAACTCAGAGTAAAAAGGCACAACATAGCTTTGGTTTGAGGAATTTAAAACTGTAATTTTCTTGCAATTTTGGCTTCTTCTGTTGCACGTCCTTGAAATGGATGCAATGTTGTTGTTTTGTTTCCTTATTTACACTTAATCGCAATCAGAAAAGCTTTTTTTGTTCTTAATGGCAATGTTCTCAATTTTGTTCGACAATGCAATCCATTATCAGAGAACAAAATTCACAAACTGCACACTTTATTTACATCTTTAAAGCAGAACTCAGTAACTTCAGCGACAGAGCTCCCCCTGCAGGTCTCTTGTGAACGTACACTCCCAGTAAAATGACGCTAAAAAGCTTCTTTTTTTTCTGAAATAAGGAAGTACAATCACATACAACAACATTAATGTCGCTAAATATAAAAAAGAGAAGCAAGGTTTCTCAGAGTTGTCTTCAGGTCAGCGTCAGGAAAGTTGCAGCTGGTTTTCCACGCAGAGACAACAGGGTTGTTTAATGAGGTTAAGTGTTTTTTAGTTCTACTTTAAAGTACATTTGACATGTTTTTATGATTTTTGGAGTTTGACTTTATTTAGTGGAATAATAACAGTTGTAAATGTATGTGATAGCTTTACACTAAACAAGTGTCTGTCTGCGAAGAGAAGAAAATGTGTTGAAAATAACAAGAAGTAGAGCAGAGTTCATGATGACGTCACACTGGAGAGACTTTATTCAAAACGTTTGGGAAAAATTTACACAAGATACACATTATTCTGATACTTTAAACTAGGGATGCACCAATCCAGCTTTTTCAGATCTGATACTGATTTCGATACATGGGCTTTAAGTGTCTGCCGATATCCACCGATACCGCTGCAGAGACTGAAAATAGCATTTATTTTCTTAAAATAAGAATAATGTACCCTGCGATGAGTTGGCCACTGTCCAGGGTGTACCCCGCCTAAGGCCCAAAGTCACTGGGATAGGCTCCAGTCACCCGCGACCCCTAACGGGAATAAGCGGTAGAAAAAATGAAAGAATAATGTATAACGACAGAATAGCTTTATGTAAACAAAACCTCAAACCTCATGAGATGTTCTGCCTGTAAATAGTCTTAACAAATCAATTTAAAGCCCCAACCAGGGTATCGTCTGAACCGATATTCTGAAGTCGATATCTGATTGATATATTCAACTAATTTTTTCGTATCAATACCAGTATCGATGAACATCCCTACTTTAAACATTACTTTAGTAAAATCATTTTAATTTTCATATATTTTTATTTGTCGAATAATAAGTTATAAGAAGAAGAAGAAGAAGAATAAAGAATGAGTTTTGGCCCAGTGTACAAACCTGGTTGCTAGGAAACCAGTGTGACGTCACAACCAGGAAGTAAAATTTAAACCTAAAATGTAATTAGAATTGAACTTTTTTTCAAGCACAATTATCTTAACTGTGTTTTAGTAAAATGTGTATTTCAAGTATTTTAAGTTTAACTTTGAAGGCAATATAAATAAGTGTACACGAATTGTTATGAAGTAGTGATCTGGCTTCAAAAAATGGTGATATAAATATTTCGGCACATCTAAACACATAAAATAAACTATTCAAAATTGAATTAACCTTAATTGTGTTTGTACAATTTATAAGTGGTTAAGAATGATTAGTCGTCCTTGAAATTACTTGCCGAGAATAATTACTCCACAACAAGGAGCACAATAGATCTCATCAGACCAGTTCTACGATAAGCCACTGTGGTTATGTTTGCAATTATACAAATTAATTCATGTATTTAAATGTGGTTTCTCAGCCGGATGGAGTTGAGCTTGACTCGTCTTTGTAGAAATAGTTTATAAAAGAATAAAATAAATAAAATAATAAAATGCTTTATGCTGGTTTTACTCTGCTTTGCTTCACAACATTCTCAAACTTTGACGATATTCTTTACAATTCGGTGCAAGTTTTAGACACTCCTCATTCATTCTGACCTCTGGGAACAACATAAATCAAACCGTCACACCCGTTCACATAAAGGATCTTGCCTAAGGACACAACAACAGCATTAGCATTAAGGAACAGAGCTGCAAACCTGCTTGATTAGCCGTTAGCTGCTGATGTTTGCACAGTCAGTACTGAGTGACTTGTCTCTCCTCGGTCTGGGTAACTTTAGCCCTGGGCCGGTCTGGGCCTGTCGTGACTCTGAGCGTTATGTCAGAGAAGGTCATGTGACACCAGCGAAAAGGTCACGTGACTCCTGCTGCAAACCTGTCTCTTTTATCGTTTTATAATCTGTTTTTAATTCTTTTCTATATCTGTTAAACCTCCTCTGGGTCCTTCTTTGTTTGGTCAATAGCTGTTGCATCTATGTAATAACGGAATCATTTTTTAGGAATAGTATGCTTGGAATAGGGCTGGGCGATTGTTTTTTTCATTTTTATTTTTGCATTACTCAATAACAATATTCAGAGAGTATTTATTATCAGTAACGTGCTTAAATGTGGTTGTAAATGTCTTGGTTAATTTTAAAGTCAAGCATAAAACATGAATGGACCATAAAATTGACCTTAAAAGTGCAGAAATATCACTTTAATCCCTTATTTGGGCGATTACAATGGATGTTTCTGTCTTTTTTATTTAATTTAATTTAATAGTTTTAATTATAGACAATACACTCTATATTCTACTTTTGCATACAATATCTCAGAAATATTATACATTTTTTGATAGATCTTCTGTAGCTTACAATATATAGAAATCTTTGTGACTCAGAAATTCATATGGAGCAGAAATTAGTAATTAGAAAACTTTTTCTCCTTTTTTTAATCCTTTCTGTTGGACATTTTTTAGATTCTTTCACATTTTATTTCTGTGTCGATTCTTTTGATACGGGAGTTTAGTATTGAATGGTTTCTTGTTTTAATGATTAAAGACGCCACAATCATCCTTCAAAACATTCTTAATTCCTGGCTGGAGTATAAAATATAAATATATTTTTAAATGTTTTAGAGATATACAAAATTAGAATATTGAGTTTGTCATCTACAATTAAAGCTATTCAAACAGTTAAAAATAAACAGAACAGAAACGTCTTGTATTATCTTCCAAACACATATTTTTTCCTATTTTCTGGTTGACTTTATGCTCCATTCATATTGTTGTGTGATTACATAAACCTCAATCAAGATCATTCCTGACGCTTTATAAAAATATCACTATCAAGATGATGCAAAAGACATAGCAGCGAGCATTTTTCCGTTGAATTGAAATTAAATGTATTTTTCCAAACTGTGGAATGGAACCAATGTGTTTTTAGTGCAGTAAATTACTCCCGTGTCGTTTTTATGGTTCACACATTGTTTGCTGGCCTTGTGAACTCCGTCTTAGTGTAAGTGTTTTTTGCTCTGTCTGTCTTGTTGAATGGTCGCCTCAGATTGGGGTTAAGCTTCGCGGCGCGTGTGATACTGACCTACTTAACATGCAGCGGCCGTGCAGTGACACCACTCACAAAAACAATAACATAAGACCCCCCTGTCCGGCTCAAACTGTAAGGATTTTACTGCGGTTTATGGCTGAGCAAAGATGTATTTTTTCTGACATTCGTGATTACATTTGAGCTACGTTTCCTTAAAATCAATATTCAATTTAAATGTGCATTTTAAACAAGACTAAATGCATTAAGATTTGAAAAAAATAATGCTAAATAAATGTAAGAATTCTGTGGATTTCAGAACATATTTGCAGATTTTATATAGTGTGTTTTTGTTCTTTGCATGAGACATTATATTACCTAACCTTACCTAGACCTTATATTAACCCAATTAACCAGTCAGGTTTCTGCCACACTCCATCATGTTTTGTGTTGTTTTGATTCATATGGACTTCTGGTTTTTTTTATTATGTAAAAAAAAAATGAATCAAATCAAATCAGTCAAATCAGTTCTCGTACCCAAGCCAAAGACACTAGAACTGAACGATTTGAAAATAAATGTCAAATTTTTCTCACAAGAAGTTGACTCACCATTCGAATTGTGATTTCAAAGTTTACAATTTAAATTCGTCCAGGAGAATTGACAGAAAGACTGAAAAATGAACAGACAAATTGGGTTATAAATAGTCAATTTAAAGAAATTCTTGGTCAACTAAAGACATGTCCTGTCAATTAAATATTTGACTAAAGCAGACCGCAGCGCGAAACTGGCATAAACGTCCAAAACGTCTCGGTTATCTCAATAATCTGACCATATATCTGACACAAACTGCACTCGCAAGACGACATTTGTGCAGGAGTTCATTCAGAAACAACCATTTATACAGAAACACACAAGGAAACGTTGTATTTATTTAAAAAAGCAGATTAAACTCATGAATTACTCAAATCTTCAGCTCTCTCAACACAAGCCTTCTCCTTTCTTTAACAGAAATCATTATTATCCATTACCTAATACACATTTTGGCCGACTAATTAACCGACTAAAGGCCAACAGAACCTACAGACAGATTGTTTGTAGTTTTTATGCAGAATAAGATCCAATTTTCGAAGTGCCATAATGTCCTCCTCAATCTTTGCTAATTGCGTTGCTAACAGACGGACAAAAGGCGAATGCAGTGAGTAGTGGGCTGCATTAGAAGCGTGTCCAGTGGCATATGACAGATTGTGGTTCTCTGGTGCAGGTCAATGCTTGATCTCTGTCGACCAATCAGCTCGCAGCATGGTCCGTGTGGCGCATTAAAGGATGTATGATTTATTTAAGCGTTACGGCTATTATTAGCATATTGTCCACGCGCGTTTTATGTGACCAGGGACCCTTTATTAATGCAGAAGACTCAGTCACACTTGCTCAATACATTTTTAACTGGGATAGTGGCATAAATTGAATTGAGATCAAATTAAGATCAAGACGAATGATGGAATTTTGACTTAATTTAGTGTTATGCACAAGTAATAAAATGGTAAATTAGAATTAAGTTGTAATGCACTCATAGAATGGCAATAATTTCATTTTATGATTTACTATAGCTCTAGTGCAGGCATCTCAAACTCGCGGCCCTCAAGATGATTTATGGTGGCCCCTGAGAGGATTTTAATTTGTATTATAAATGGCCTGCCGATAAAACACATCTCTTACCTCATGTATCAATAATTATTGGGCTTGGTAATATATACTTTATATCAACATGAACTTATTACACACATAGATTGAAGCTAGTTCTAAAATATACCAAATAGACCCTAAAAATGTTAAACTTCTGGCAACAAAAATGTTCTATGTATAGATTTTGTGGGTAAGGAAAATGTATTTAGTGCGTTTCAAGTCTGTCCCTGTTGCGGCCCCCGACGAGCTCTGATTTTCTAAATTCGTCCCCCTCTCAAAATGAGTTTGAGACCCCTGCTCTACTGCAACTTTAAATGTCCATTTGTAAATCAAAATGTGATAGAATTCCAGTACCAATAATATGAATACATGCTTGAATTATATTGTAAGCATCAAATTTAAAGACTGTACAGGCATTGTATACATAAAACATAACAGTGGACAAGAAAATATGAACAAATGAAAAATTGGTAAGACATACTGGTTTAATAAGATCAAAACATAAAGATGCTGATAAAGAAGCTGATAATTAGAACACATGAGGATCTACTCTGCGCTGAATTAAGAGCCAAAGAAAAAATGTGTTTTGAGTTATTTGCCTATTATGATTATGTCTATAAAGTCTAAAGAAAAGCACTGTACATCTGCTCCATTGGCCTCCATTTATGCATAAAACCTGCTAAATCTGTAGTTCAGACCTCTGCGTGTGATTCTTGTTTAGCTGTTCGTGTTTCTTGTGTTCTAATGATCATTGTATTGTCACACTGGTAAAATAGGTTCACGTTCTAGAAATGTAAGATGGAGGGCAAGCGCCTGTGTAACTCTGTGGGAGCAAGGAATAAATGGCAGAATTAAACACTTAAGTACTTAGTTGGTGTGTTTAGAGAGTCATAAATATTTCTTATTCCACCCACTACAGCGTAAATATCATGTCTGACAGAAAAATAACAATAATTCCCCACCGATGCTAGGAAAATGCACACACAATAAATATTCAATCCCAAAATATTCTGTACCATCATATAGCGAACGATAAGTCGATTTATTGTGACAAACCTAGAGAAGACACAATGCCGTTGCCCTTTTTTAGACAATATAATTTAATTTCTGATACATAATAATTGTAATTTATTTAATAGTACCTTGTAGTTTCATAATTCTGATCCAAACACTTCAAAAACTATGTATCCGCTTTTGTCCTTTTATGCAATTTACTTACTTTAAGTGTTGATCCTTGGGTTAATTGAGTATCTCTATGTTTGGATTAGTGCAGGCATGTCCAAACTCAGGCCCGGGGGCCAAATGCAGCCCTCAGACCAATTTTTCTTGGCCCTTAGGCTTCCTGGTGAACTGGCCCACATTGTCCTGAGAAGTACTATTTATAGCAAATTTTAGATTTTCTACAATTCCAACCTGAATAACTAACATTTTGGTGCAATACAGACCTGAGGCACTGAGACTGAATGTAGATGTAGTGGTGCTTAAAACATCAGATAAATGCAGCTTTTTTTAACGTTTCGCGATTGATGTGTGGCCCTCCGCTTGGTCTATATTTCAATATGTGGCCCTCGATGAAAAAAATTTGGACACCCCTGGATTAGTGTCTGGGTATCTTTTAGTTTTTGTTCTAAATGATAATGTACCTGGACATGTTCAAAATGCATAAAGGAATCTTAATTTTTGAAAACGTATACACATCTTTTGTGCTGTATTCGTCAGATAATTCTCTCCTGGATTCTGAAATGCAGGGTGCTGTAGAAAACAATCTCTTAAGCCTTTTTACTGGACAGTCCCAACAATCCCCAAACTGGTTTTAAAAGGCGTGTGCCAAAGCTTTAGTGCCGCGTCGGTGCCACATGCCCTCGCTGCTCTTTTGTGTGACGCTCGTGGACTGTATTTGTTTACTGCACACACAGACAGAGCAGGTCGACACAAGCCGCACGAGGAGCTAGAGGATCATGGGACCTCGCCCTCTGACGTGACCCGGGACAGACGACAGGGCGCGCTGGAGAGGAGCCAAACGTACAGCGGGCTCACAGTACGGCTGAGGGATAGTAGGGGTTTTGTGATTAGATTTGTGATTTATGTGTTAATAATGGAGTTCTTTTCAAAGTTTACAAGTTTAGTTTAGTTGAGTTTATTTGGTTTAAGTTTGGGTTTAGTTTAGTTTAATTTGGTTTGAGTTTAGGATGGGTTTAGTTTTGGGTTTAGTTGGGTTTAGTTTGGTTTGAGTCTAGTTTGGATTTAGTTGGGTTTAGTTTGTGCTTAGTTATGTTTAATTAGAGTTTAGTTTGGGTTTAGTTGGGTTTGATTTAGTTTGGTTTGAGTTTAGGATGGGTTTAGTTGGGTTTTGTGTGAGTTTAGTTCTGGGTTTAGTTTGGTTTGAGTTTAGGTTTAGTTTGGTTTGAGTCTAGTTTGAATTTAGTTTGGTTTAGTTTGTGTCTAGTTGTGTTTAATTAGAGTTTAGTTTGGGTTTAGTTTGAGTTTAGTTTGGGTTAAGTTGGGTTTGGTTTGAGTTTAGTTATGTTTAATTTGAGTTTATTTGGGTTTAGTTGGGTTTGATTTAGTTTGGTTTGATTTAGGATGGGTTTAGTGTGAGTTTAGTTTTGGGTTTAGTTTGGTTTGAGTCTAGTTTGGATTTAGTTGGGTTTAGTTTGTGTCTAGTTGTGTTTAATTAGAGTTTAGTTTGGGGTTAGTTCGGTTTAGTTTGAGTTTAGTTTGGGTTAAGTTGGGTTTGGTTTGGGTTAAATTGGGTTTGGTCTGGGTTTAGTTTGAGTTTAGCTTGAGTTTAGTTTGGATTTATTTTGGTTTAGTTTGAGTCTAGTTTGGGTTAAGTTGGGTTTGGTTTGAGTTTAGTTTGCGTTTAGTTCTGTTTGAGTTTAGTTTGTGCTTAATTTTGAGTTTAATTTTAGGTTTGAATGCCCACAAATGTATTTGTATTCTATTTATTGTTGATAAATATTGGACTAAGATTAACACAGGAATTCTGCACTTTACTGTGTCATTAGAGATTTCATCATGATATTTTTCCCCAAGGTGAGACAAATAAACAAACTGAGATTTTCCTTAATTTCCCCTGGTTGTCGTGGACTCCTTAATCGTTTTGTTTTCCTGTGAATGAACATTTCCTCCCCCCCTGTCCCTCTGTACACACTGCCGCGGGCCTCTTCATTTGCATTAAGTGCTGTTGTCTTAACAAAGCCCTGTTTGTGATCGGACCCCCGCACACGCTTCCCCAAAGTGCTCCTGTCACTCCTCGTTTTCTTCAGCCGGTTTGAAGTCTTTGTCACATTTCGGGGTCTAAGTTTGTTGTCTGGGGCCGAAGACTGATCCGGACTGACTTGGCATTGTTCTCCAGAAGAATGACACGGTTTATTGTTCTGTGTGAAATCTCACTGTACATTCACTCTCACTATTGTAATTTTACTGGTTTTATGTAGTTGAAAGGTTCAGATGGGTCATTATTGTTCGACCCCATAACATAAATATACTTTAGTTGATTAGTCAATTCATCGGTCAATGACATTTTTATTAGTCGACCAGGCTTTTTATTAGTCGACTAGTATTATTGGGGCGGCAGTAGCACAGTAGGTAGAGTGGGCGCCTTCTGATCCGAAGGTCGGCGGTTCGAATCCCACTCCAGACATGGAGTAGTTGAGTGGTCAGATCCCCTGACCCGCAGGTCGGTGGTGCGATTTCAGCTCCTTCAGATGAATAATGCCGTTGTGTCCTTGGGCATGACACTTAACCCACCTCGCCCCCAGTGTCTGCGTACACTGGTGTATGAATGTGTGAGTGGATGGGTGACTGGTTCCTTGATGTAAAGCGCTTTGAGTGCCTTAAAAAAAAAAAAAAGGTAGAAAAGCGCTATATAAATGTGACCATTTACCATTTACCATTTATTATAGGGATTGCAGCATTATTAGGTTAATCAATAATCGCAATTATTCAGGTCACATTGTAATCGTAAGAATAAAAAAATAATAAATGTTTGAATAACAATAAATAAATAAAACATTGTGGGAATCGTAGGAAGCCACAATAAATCATTTCTGTTTGATATTTACCCCAAAATAGTAAAAATATTCGTAAAGTACTTTTTTAATTTATACTTTTTTATGTTTTTTATGTCACAATAACATTCATTTTCATTTTCAATTTTCATTCAGTGAGTTTGTTATCATAAAACTTGCAAAAAGTGGTGAATGAAAATGATTGGAGCATTTCACGGTTCTTCAAACATTCATGGGTTATTAGCATTGTTCATGGTGCCAATAATTGTGAATAATAACGAAATGTTTATGTTTCTTCTCACAGTAATCGTTAAACTAAAATATGACAGCCTGACATCCCTAATCAACAAATTATTTATAAGGATTAATGTGGACGACAGGGGAAATGAGACGGTGTGGAATGAATTGGAAGTGATTGGACATTTTAATCTGTCTTTTCACTTATGAACATGCTGTGCTTCTCTGTATAAATAGTTGTTTTTACATGACATTTTTTAAGAACATTTGCCCACGTCGCACGTTTCAATAAACATAATGAACATGATTATATTTGATGATTTGTGACGTTTGTAATGTCACTTCCTGGTTGAACATGAGCTGCAGATGAGACATAGTTACCTAGCAACCAGGATGTAAACAAGGGCCAAAATCCATACGTGCTTTTTGTGAAGGAAATGGTATAAGGAGAACAAATCTTACTTCAAACTAATAAAGAAAAAATCTGTGTTTGAGTTGAATGTGTGTCTGTAATTAATATTTTTAATTCATTTAGTCAGTGTCTTAATGTTATGTAAATGCTGTGAAAGCTGCATCATCTTTTAACCTTTGAAATGAAATGAACTGCGTGTTATTGCCAATGAGATCAAACGTAATAGGATTTGTGTTTCCACTCTGATTTTCTTATGTAAAACACAGCAGGCCACTGAAGCAGAGACTCTCCAGGCATTTTCAAATGGGGCACTGACTGAGCTTGATACAGGCCTTATGCAACATCCCACCATTGTGTATTGGGGCGTATTGTACTGCATTTACTCATTACGTACTCAGATAGTTCTTTTGGATTGTAATTAGACAGTTTTGTGTGAAAATTAGCATCCATGTCTGTTCAGATAGAGTCTTGGTCTGGAGAACCTGACCTGGAGGATTTGTTGTTGTAAATTTTCTATGGTGCAAAGGAATCTGTTTATCTACTGAACTCGGAGAGAACTAGGATTTATTTTAGTGCTGTCTTAATCGATTAAGAAATCAGATTAATCACACTTTTGAATCATGATTAATTGTACATTTCGCTTATGTTAATCTAATTTTTTTATAAGTAACATAAAACTATATAATTTTAAGTGTTAAGGAACATATTTCACACATCTAAAAAAGTAACCCATTTTAAAGCCATATTAACAAAAATTTAAGTCTGTTTCATAATAAATCTGTGAGGTCACATGTTTAACGTAAATGTACATGACCAAACAACAGCTTTAAAAGGGTTCAAGGCCCCTCATTGCCGCTTGCAGGTGTAACTGGCTCTTATGGTGACAGATGTGAGCTGTTTAGTGTTCTGTAATAGTTTGGTGAAACATTTTACTAATATTATTTGTTTTGGCGTTCATATGTGAGCTTTATTTTCATCATAGAGATTTCTATGCTGTTTTCGGTCTGTTCTGTGGAGTGGTGGAGAAGGTCAAGGTGTCTTTAATGTTTTGCAGCACACCACAACATAAAAGACAATGTAAAAACATACAGATACGACAAATAATACAGACACAAAAGATCACACTTCTTGAAAGTGTAAAATAGCAGCTTAAATCACCAACATGTAAATGTGCAGATTTACAAAGTGCTAAGTGCCATTAAGAAGCTTTACAGCTGTTGGAATAGACGTAGTTCCCAAGTCCTTTAGATTTACAACTAGGAACTCTGTAGTGCCGCCCAGAAGGTAAAAGTTCAAACTGCGCCTTAAGAGGATGGTCCTGGGAACTGACAACTGCAATAGTCTTTCTCTGCACCTGCCTCATGGACAGGTCTTCAAGCTGAGCCTGTCGTGTCCCTGAGACTTTGCTGGCCACTTTGACTAAACTACCAAGTCTATTTTGATTACTGAGGGAGAGGCTTCCATACCATACAGCAACACAAAAAGTTAAAAGTGATTCATTGAAAGCGGGATAAAATGAAGATTCAGATGAAACATTAAAAGTGTTCATACGCCTAAGAAAACACATATTGTTGGACTTTTTTTGTGAACCACATCAATTCAAGGTTCAAAACAAACAATAACTCCAAGGTATTTGTATTGCTGCACCATCTCGATGTTTGTGCCTCTGATTACAGCAGTGGAGGGGAGTGGAGGAGCCCTATGGAAGTCCAGAAACATATCCTTAGTTTTCAACATGTAAAAAGGAGGCATCACTCCACTCCAGAACAAACCGGAAACACCGCGGAAATCTTGTAAACATCTGGCGAGTGATTTTGTGTGAATTTAACCTCGTGATTTGACCTTTTCTTGTGCTTTTTCTCCTTCGTTCCGTTAAATTGAATCTAAAAGAGCTTGCTTGGTCTAAAAACAAACCACGTGATTAATCTGCGTCAATTCGTGATTCATGCGTCAACTTTCTATAATCAATCGCATGAATTAACACTTAACTTTGACAGCCTAATTTGTTCATTTTTCATTTTAGGAGCAAAAATCAGCTTCAGTTGTCAAAGTAATTAATGGTCAATAGCTGATTCAATTCACTACTCGAGGTTAAACGCCTTTTCTGACTCTGGTGATGATATTTGGACATTCAGAGCACAGTTATTCGGAGCAGATGGAGAGATGGAGACAGCAGGGCGTCTGTACATCAGCTGTCACCGCCGAGGTCCAAAACACAGCTCCACACGCCTCCTGAAACAAAATCAACTCCCTAAACCATAAAGCGTTACCGTCTGATCCAGGAAACCGCCTGTGATTCATTGGAACAACAGAGAAATTTGAATTACTGGTTCAGAAATTGTAGGTGAAGGTTGGGGATGTCACAATATCAAATTTTAGTGACATAATTATTGTCCAATCCACTTTATTATAGCACATTTCACAAACAAAAGATGCTTCCTAAGCTCTGCACATAGTGAAATAAAATAAAGTAGTTAATACAGTAAGTAAACCATAAATAGTATAAAAATAGTAAAGCAGAAAAAAAGTTGTGAGGAAAAAACAATACAATTTTTATTCACGATTACTGAGAACAAACAACAAAGGATTATTTTATTTTTCTTTCATTCCCGTCGTCTAACACTTCATTGTTCCTCAATTTTGTGACCAGCTTTACGAAATTGAACTCTCTGAATGTGACAAACAGCCAGATAGAAAAGTACTTTACATTTACGTCTGTTTTTTCACTCTAGATTGATTTAAAAAGGTTTAATCTTGCTTCTAAAATTGTCACTTTCATTATTTTATTATTGATTTAACAGAATAATCTTGGCATCCCTAGTGGTGGTGTTGTGTTATTGCAAAAATTGTTCCATAACAATCTTGCATTCTGTAATAACTACTGACAGATGAATAACGGATGATTTTAATTATTGTGGAATCTGTTTGCGGTTTGTGTAGATGTGAAAGTTTGTCTGCAGTGGCAAATTTGTATTGCTTGAGTAAAAGTTTGATTTTATTGGATAATATTTATGCAGTGTTTTTGCTCAAAAGTGCCAAGATATCACCCACCTTTACTGTTAGTATTTTTTAATCTAATGGCAAAAAGCATACAGTTTTCTTGTCTGTCTTTAGCCTGTCAGAAGTTAAAGATACTGCACTTCTTTGCCCACCTATTTCTAACATGTTTCTGTCTCGTGCCTCCACAGCTCAGGGACTTGTGTGTGTAAAACTGGAGTGTACGGCCCTAAATGTGACGACTGCCACCCAGGATTCTTCCACTTCAGCAGCACGGGCTGTCGACCCTGTCAGTGCAACAACCACACCAGCAACTGCCACCCGCAGTCCGGTGAGTCCATTATTGATCTGTTTTCTCACTCTACTAAGAAATGTAGCAAAGTCCTCTCGCCTCAAGAAGGAAGAAGGCTCCAGGTTTGATTGCTGAGCTGAGCGGGGTCTTTCTGTGTTGAGTTTGCACGTCCTCTTCGTCTTTTGGTGGGTTTCCTCTGATAGAGTCGCCCATAAATCCAAAACGTGAACAATGTAGGTTAATCCTCCAGAAAGGATAAGTTAATCCTACAAATTCTACAAATATTTCAACGTGAAAGTCATGACATACTGGACCCATAACAGCCAGGGATGGATTATTGACATGGGACAGTATTGAAATTCTGTGTCACAGTTATGCGCTTTATGTGTGTGTGGAGTTTGCATCTTCTCCCTGTGTCTGTGTAGGTTTCCTCTGGGTGCTCTTGTTTCCTCTACCACTAAAACATGTTCAATAGTACGCTGGTGTGTTTGAATGGTGTGTGTGAGCTGGTGTTGAGAGTGTCTTTGGAGAGTAAATGGATGGAAATTAGCCCAAGGCCACAATCCGGTGCGTTTACAGCATGTACAGTCCCGAACAAAAGTTTAAAAGTCACATTTCATGGTTGGATCTTAACAAGGTTCCACGAAGAGCTTCAATAAGCAACAAGAAATAGGAGTGAGAAAAAGAAAGCTTGAATAAACATGTTTTTTGTATATCATGTATGATCATTAACATGCACTGTCCTGACCAAATAAATAAGAAAATGTCCCAAATAACTGCAATTAACAATAACATAACAATTATTAAAATTGCTGGCAGTTTAAAAATGTTATATTTTAATGTTATGAATGAAGTTTCTGTAAGTTTAAACAACTAAAACTAATTGTACTTTGATACGTGAAAACAGCAACATTATGGATAAGTAGCTTCTTTCCTGCACAATCTGGTATACTGTAATGGCGATTATTACAGTTACACTAAACTAACGATTGTAAGTATATGTAGGTATATGAAGCATGAACTACAATACCAGACTAAAGGTTCCCATAAGTTCAGAGCTAACAGGGGTCTCTGCGGTTCACCTGTTGTGAGAGTCACAGCCAGCTTTAAACGAGTGACACACAATGTTTGGAAGAGAAATTGAATTTGCACATTGCACAATATTTTAGTCCATTTCACATTTAATATATTTTAGTCCATAAAAAGTTCAAATCTTCAGTGTGTTTGGTGATGAGCGAGTGAAAGTGAAGGGGCTGTTTAAGTGCAAGAACAAAAGAGGAGCAGAAAACGCCCAGGTCTTTTCTGCACACCTGGGAATTCCGGGCAGGTGCTGCGACGATCCGCCTTCTACATCTGAAACACAAAGAGCTTAATCAGACATATGCCACGCCAACAGGAACATTTGCACCACTACAACCGACTCCCGGGGGATACAGGTCTGAATGTGCCTCTGGTTCATTTGCTCCTTTGATCTGATTCATCACTGCTCTGTTAATGAAAATGCACACAAAAAACGCAAAACATAGCACACAAAATACTAGGATTGGATGATTTTGGAAACATATCTAGCTTGGATTTGCAGTTTGTGTTTTAGTTGTAGAATTTTGCTCAAAGTTCATATTTTTAACACGCTCAGGGACATTTGAGAGAAGATGGCTGTATGAACTCCTAAACGTTACAAGAAAAACATACACTTCAGAACACGTTTGTAGGAGTCTAGACCACAGGATTTAGCAGGTCTTTTATGTAGAAAGACAGGATGTTTTATTGTCTTCAGAATTGAAATTATGTAACTTAATGTGAAGAAGTAATTGCGGTGTTTGCAGTTTTCTAATTGCGAACATTCATATTGTGATTACGATTCAGTTGGGGTATATCCTGTAGCTCCAGAAAGCATTACAGTCTAAATCAAAATGGCTATTGGAACAACAGGAATTGGCTAATTCAAGGATGAAATGATTTAGATTGATACTCGGTGTGCATTTATAATAGACCAAACCCTATAGTCTAAACCTGTTGTTTGCTCAGGGGTATTTACATTTGAGAGAAGCTTGCTATATGAACTCCTAAACATTAGAAATCATGTTCATAGGCAAGGCAAGGCAAGTTTATTTGTAGAGCACAATTCATACACAAGGCAATTCAAAGTGCTTTACATAACAGGAAAAGTTGCATTAAAATCACAAAACACAAAGACACAGAATAATTTTAAAATAAAGCGCTTTAGAAGAGAAGAGTGCAGATAGATCTTTCATACAGTGTAGTGAAAAGTACTGTGTAATAGTCAGATAGACTTTTAGTCAAATTTTGTCAGCAGTAGGCCTACATATAACATTTAAAACAAATTAATCACAAATGCTTTTTTTAGGTCAAGGTTTCAGACAATAGACTGACATTTTCATTCTAAATATTAGCACTTTCTTTATTAAACACTGTGGTCTTATACTAGTTCTGATCAAGCTCTAGATCAGTGTTTCTCAAACTGTGGTGGTACGCAAACTTCTTCTGGTGGTTCATGGACACCTCTTTGAGTGTAATGTCTTCTTAATTTAGAGTACATTTTATTCAAATCTTTTGCTCTTCCTTTAATCAATATACAGGTAAATTTACTGAAGCAATGGTGTGTTCTTACTCAAGATCTGGTTTAGCTCTAATTTAGACCTGAAATAGTCCTGTTATAGACCCAGTTTAGATTTGGTGGCAGTCAGAACGCTAAAAATGCTTGAGAACCACTGCACTAGATCATTCTAAAACTGTTCAGGAAAGTTATTGGGATCTTTTTCATATCAATACTTACTCAAATGAGTAGTTTTGATACTTCTTTTAGTATCGATTAGTATCTGATTTTCGATACTTGTCCTTGTAATTTAGTAAATTTTTAGCCATATAACTCTACTTTTACTTGAATACAACTTCTCTGTACTCTTTCCACCACTGACTGAATCTCAACATTTCAATTAACTTGCCCCGCTTTTACAAATATGCAAATGTGCCTGCGCTTTCTTTTGCACTCGTTTGGTCGTAAAGCAGCAGCATCCTTGTCTTCAGAAATGACACTGTAGCATCTGCTCTCATAGCTCCAATTCAGAGTACATTCTCAATAACAAAAGCCAAATTGTAACTTTAATTAAATTCTTTGTTTGTGTGAGCTTTTATGGCCTGTCCTTCTAAAGCAGGCCTTACATTTGGACCCCTGGTGAAAGGAGCAGCTGTCTATTTGAACGGACTCATGGATAGTTTAGACCGAGCCAGTGAAAGTCTAATTAAATAGTCCATAAACCGAGCTGTAAGTCTTTGTGGCTCTTATCACCTCTGTGTTATTTACTCACACTAGAATGCTCTGTTTTATTTGGATATCCATCTGCACACAAACCGTATCGCTGCATTTAAGACAATATTGGCTTTAGAGACCGGTTGTTTTGGGTCCTGCTCTTCCAAACCAATAACTGGTATCGTCCAGACAAGAATGTTTATAAGAAAGCATTGCATTGTTATTTTTGTCTTTTTAGTATTTTTTCTTTATCAGCAAACTACCAGCTTTATTGATTTAATTTTGAATAAACATGCTCTATTCTGTGTCATAATCCTGAAAATTCACACAATAAGATTTACATTTTCTAAAGAATTTGAAAACAGTTGGTTGATTGGATGTTTGCCCTTAGATTTTGTTGTTCTCGGATTGTATTCTATCTATTCTCTTTTTATACATCGTCATTCTCAATTTAACCCAGTATTGCTATTAATCAGGATTACTGAGACCAAACAACAGTGAAATCTTTCGTTTTCTTTAATTCTCATTGATAATACGTTCATTTTCCAGAAGTTTGTGACCGGTTTTACAAAATCTAACTTCCCAAATGACAAAATATATAGTTAATGTGACAAAAAGATACATGTAATTAAAAAGACTAACATTTGCATTATTTATTTTTAGTTCTTATGATTATAGTGACCTTAATAATCCCAATTATCAATTAAAAATGAGTAATCCTGGCATCCCTATTGCCAAGTGAATACATCAACAGTTGTATTAATTGCATTTCTCTGACAGAGAAGAAAACTGTGCAAGATGCACTGATTAAAACTTAACTGAGAGTCAGTGTTGTCATTAATCTACAGAGAATCATGAATTATGAAAAAATGAAGTGAGCAAAAGTGATTCAAACTGGTTCCAGAAACAAAAAACGGAAGCATTTCAAATTTTGGTGAAGATATTCATTGCATAACCAAAACAACCATGAGATTCATTTCAGAACATGTTTGTAGAGATCAGCAGGCTTCATTAGCACGTAAGAACGCAGACCCTAAATCCTTGAAGGAGAATTATGAGGGACATAAAACAGACTAAACACACACAAAAAGAACAATACAGCATGTCCAAACTGAACTATAAATAGAAAAAGTTGTGCATACCAGCCAGAATATTATTCTGTGAGTAAATGCGATTAGACTCTGCCTGTCACAATAATTACTATATTGATTTATCGTCTAATAAATCAAAGCTGGAACAATATTTCGAAGGTTTGATATTTAGCATGTGTAGCTTTTCTTTGTACAAACACCAACAAGTTTGTTCTTTTTTTGGTAATATATTCAAATGTCAGATGTAGAGGGTTGAAACATTAACATAGGTTATATAACTCATAATTATAAGTGTGTAATTCTGTTTTTATTCATTACAGCTCAGGGTTTTGTTTAGAAATAAGGTTTAACTTGCATTAGTGACATTAAGTGGTTTGAATATTGTCATGTATCATGATAATCTCTTAATTATAAATAGCACATCAAAACTTTGTTGTTGTGACAGGCCTTTTAGACATATGTATCTGTTTTAGCCACACAATTATATTCTGATCTGAATAATCACTATACGGCTGCAACGAACGATTATTTTAGTAGTCTATTAGTCAGCAAATATTTTAACGATTAAACATTTTTTTCTAGTATAGATTGAGTGTAACCAAAAAAGGATTGAAATATGGTAAATGAAGAAGAAGAAGAAGAAGAATGTTTATTTATAGAGCGCTTTTCCACCTAACAGGCACCCAAAGCGAAATGAAGACTTCTAGATAGAGAATACTTACAAAAATAATGAAGTGTATTATTTATGAAAATCAGAAATAGTTTACTTTTTTTAGACGTTTTGATTTAAAAAAGCTACTGTCTTAGTTATAAAAGTTTTTGTGTGCATGTTTTCTAGTCTCTATTGTCCAGATAACGCTTAAAATTGCCAAAACACGGCTATGATTTTTTTTTTTAAGTCATGATTAATCGTTGCAGAGTGTCCAGAGCTTCTTTAGCTGTTCTCGTACATACAAACAGAACAATGACGATCTCACATTTCACCTTGAACCGTGTAAAGGCCCTCCTGTTCAAAGCCCGTGTGTCTTCAGATTAAAGCGGGCGAGGGGGGCGTCTGTAGTGGCCATATGTCCCGCCGGTATAATGCAGGGCAGATGGAGCGCCGCCGCGGCCCTGTGCGAGTAGATTACCCCAGCGGAAGAGCGCAAAGGCCGACCCCGCGCTCTCCCCACGGGCCGCCGACACAATGGGAGCAATGCAAATATCACGGTCGCCGCAAACACATAAACGTGACGGATAGGCGTCAGTTTGAGCAGAAAGGAGGCGAAATGTCCGTGTTTATGTCTGGCTCGAGACTCAACAGCGAAAGCACAGACTAAACAGGAGTTAAAGGGCAGGTGCAGCGCTGGGACAGTGTGGTGCAAAGTTAAAGAGTGCAGGGTAAGCGTTTGAGATGATTGTTATTGAGGGAAAACATTGGCTCGTTGACAGGGCCGTAGCACCAAATTCTGGGCCAAACCTTCTCGGTGGGCCCCTAATACATAACTTTGCAGATTATTTATTTATTCCAGTGTCCGTGGATGTTCTGAGGAGAGAGCAAGAAGAAAACAGACGCAGACACCGAAACAAGCCGTTAGAAGATGAATCGTGCAATGCACAGACCATTTTTCGAGACAAGAGTAGAAAAAGACGGGATCTACATTCTGAGAGAGATGAACAGGAAAAAGAAAGCGGAAGAACAAGCGGCAAAGAATGAAAAATATGCTCAATGGGGCAAATGCTTGGTCCAGGGTCAAATGCACCAACAGAGACTTGAGGATGCCTTGCTTGAATCCCAGAAACCTCTTGCACGGCATTATGATGATGAAGATTTAGAGCAGTTATTATTATTTTGGTTTTTTTGTATTTTTCATTCACTATTGTGGTTTCTACATTGCTTTCAACAATAACTCGCTAATTTATAGACATCCTGTAGCTACCGTTAGGGCTGGGTGATATGGGGATATAAATCTAATCGTGAGCTGGTCCCTGGTGTGACAATCTGCTCTTTTTGTGAAATCGTTGTATCGTGATTCACTGTTTGTCTCTTTAATGCAGCTGTCTGTTCAAACACACTTTTTCTCCTGTTGTTTAGCCTTTGAGCAGACGACTTTATTTACCTCTTGAAGACCAGGGCTGCACAATTAAACCAAAGCCACACAAAATCGCGATTTTAATGGATGCAATTAACAAATTACAAAGGCTGCAACTTTTTAAGTGCAATAATTTCTTCAATAAGGAGATTGTGGGTTCGAATCCAGGACCACCCCAACATCGTGGGTTCGAATCCCGGACCACCCCAACATCACACGATCTCTCTGGGTGGAGTCTGCATGTCCTCCCCGTGTTACCGTGGGTTCTCTCCGGGTTCTCCGGCTCCTCCCACCGTCCAAAGACATGACTGTGCAGGTTAATTGACAACTCTAAATTGTCCCTAGTGAATGAATGTGAGAGTGAATGGTTGTCTGTCCTTGTCTCTGTCTCTCTGTGTTAACCCTGTGATGAGTTGGCCACTGTCCAGGGTGTACCCCGCCTAAGGCCTAAAGTCACAGGGATAGGCTCCAGTCATCCGTGACCCCTAACGGGAATAAGCGGTAGAAAATGAATGAATGAATGAATAAAAACTGCTAACACAAACATGTTCTGAAACGAGCGACAAAAGCACGACCAAAAGCGAAAAAAAGCATTAAAAAACGCACCAATAAACAACAACCACGATTCAGTGCAGGACTAAAAATGACAAAGATGCGTTTAAATATGACAAACACAACTGAACATGACAAACGCGACTAAAATGTGAATTTGAACAGAATCCTATAATTAAAACAGAAATTGCAAATCCAGTCACAATCACACTGGTCACGTTTTTCTGTTTTCTAAATCGTGCAGCTGTTATAGGCAACAGAAAAATGAATCGTGATAAAATCAAAATCATGATCTGGCCTCAAGAAAATCGTGATGATAATTTTTTGCCACATCGCCCAGCCCAACGGTACTGTTTGTTATTGCAGTAACTTCCAGACCAACTCCCAAAACGCCTCAAAATGTCTTATTACAACAAGGAAGCTCTAACTGCACATTATAATCACTGCAAATTAGAGTCACTCGTTTTAACAATTGTTAACAACTTTGGTAATATGTGAGCTTCGTTTTTAAATGGGAAATGGGGCCCGCATGCATCATTGTATTTAGTCTCCCAAGGACTTCACCACAGTGCATTTTATTACAACAAAGATAGATTAAAATGTAGACAAGTGCAAAGAAGAAAAAACACCATGTTTTTGATGGCCCTGCCCTGCCCTGGGCCCCTGCTCATTGATACAGAACGACTGAAAAGGAGTCGTCTTTCCCTGTTTTGAGTTTAGGGATGTGAAGATTATTAATTAAATCGATTATTGTGGTTATTCAGGTCACAATATTATCGTATGAACTGAAAATAATAATTGTGACCATTTTCGAAACAAAATTAAGTCATTTAAATTTAATCTACAGCCCAAAAAACTAAATCTAAATGTGAAGTACTTTTTTTATCTCTCTACTTTATTTTATCATATAGAAAGCTTGAATTTGTAGAATAGAAATGTGTTAGATATTAGGAACGAAAGAAAAAGACCGGTTTCTCTTATGTTTGATCGCGTTCTCAATAATTGTAAAGACCTGATGAATAATTGTAATACTAACATTCATTATTGTGACGTCCCTATTTGAGTTGTGACAGAACAATACGCTTTTAAAACATTTATCGCTTTATATTTTTATGGCTGCAAGATTAAACATCAAAGTATAATTATATTGCAATTAGTAAACACTTTTCTTTAGGCGTCTAAATAGGATCTTACTTATTACCAATTCACAAAGTCATGTCTTTGCATGTTTTACAGTTGCCACATTATATTTCTTCCAGTTTGTCCAGTGGAACCAGTCAAGTGACTTCTGCAGAAATTCAAATCTTTTCAAATGTACAAATAAAAATAATTGAGTCAAATGTTTCCATGGCTTGTCACGATACTTACTACATCGACTTATAGTTCAGTAAATAATAGCTAGACATGTTTTTGGTGCTCAGTGTTTATTGTTTGATTAGGGTTATCTTTGTTGTATTTATAAAGTACAGCTCTAAAGGAACCACATTCTGCTACAGTGACTTTTTTGAACGGCTGAGATGTTCTAACAATGTTCCATCATCAAAAACATACCTGCAGTAGCATTCACGCTGTTTTGAGGAAGGTTGGTTTGAAAATCCTCCTCCTCCGAGCGTCAAAAACACTTCCTGCTGAACTCCCTTGATGTGTGACGTTTTTCCAGATCAAACACGTCACTTATACAAGACTCCTCTGTTTAAGTCCTGAAATCATCATCAGACTCGTTCTGAACATTTCTGCCTCTAAACACTATCATCGCTACTGCTAACCGCATAAACATAAACTAGCTAGGCGCCATCTGCTGCTGGGTGCACTCAGTGTCTGCTCAGACAGCAGATAAATCCTTTAATTTAGTTTCTAATAAACTTTTTTTTCCTTTTGTTTCAAAACATGAGATGGTAAATTTAAGATATTCAAGAGCATGTTTAAAGGCTAATAACAATATGAAAAATGTAGAATATTTAATTCATGTCAATAAGTCTAATATTTTATGTCAAATAAGTGACTTCAATGACAAATTTTAGATACTACTAGATATGTCTATACTACTAGATGCTGCTAATGACTTTAGTTTTTAATTTGGGGTTTATATTTGTTGCAGCTAGTGATGTCACGAAATCAAATTTAATATTTTGATTATTGTGAGAAAAAACACCATGATTTAACAATTATTCACAATTACCAAAGACCAAAAAGACACCAACAAACAGATAAATCTTCCATTTTCTTTCATTCTCATTATCTAAGACAATACTATTCCTCAGGTTTGTGACCAGCTTTATCTGAGTGACAAAAACAGCAGGATAAAAACAGTTCTCTACATTTTGACCATAGATTAAAATAAAAAGACAAAATTTAGCTTCTAAAACTGTCACAATTCTTATTATTTTGTTCCTGTGATTACATTGTAACCGAGTAATCTGGACATATATTTCCAGCACTTGTTTTTCATAGATATTGTACATTTAAGAAAAACCGGAATTCTACAGTTTTAAATTTATTGTATCAGTGGCATAAAGTAGTTTCAATATTCTCGTTTATCATGATACTTTGACATTGTTTTCGTGTCGGGCTTAAATATTTCTTCACACAAGGTGCAGACTCAACAGGATGACTTTGATTTTCTGCAGTTCTTTCCGTATTGACATGTTGTTGCGTAAACAGTGGCAGACGGTGCTCCCTCATTGACGTCTGTGTTGAACTCGTTATGCCTCTGTCCTCGTCGTCAACTGACCGAGACGTGATGAGTTCTGTCCACACGCCACAGCCGAGCAACAGGAACATCACACGAGGAACTGGGCGGAAGAAAAAGTAAAAGGGCTGTGCTTAAGTCCATAGGTTTTTCTAATTATGGCTTAGTTTGGTGGGAGGGCACCTGTGGTAAATATTCATCATAGTTTTACGTTTGTGGAGTTGCAGTTTGTGAAGAAATGTTTAAAAATAAAAAGTTTAAAATGACAGGAAGTTGTGCTCTAGAGTTCTAAAATGGAATACCTCTGTGATGTCATCAAAAAGCGACGTAGCGTTGAAAATAAGAGACAGTTAACGTTCAACCATGGATGTATTAAAAGAACTGGATAAGACACGCCCCCTCTGTCTGTGGTCCCAGATTGATTTGTGGCCGTGCGAGGTAGGAAGTAAAACAAAGATGTCAGCCTTCGTATCAGGAAGTAAATGCGGAAGTAAGAAACTTTTTTGGGGTCATGCGCCAATGAGCACTCTCCATAGGGATAAACAGGACGGCCATCTTGGATTCATCTTCCAGGTTTTATTATAGTTCTATGCGTTCAACTGACAGTTTAAACTAGGGGTTTCTAAACTTTTTTCATCAAAGGCCACATAGTGAAATATAGACGAAGCAGAGGGCCAATAATCAATCGTGAAACGTTAAAAAAAGTTTATTTAATCTGTTGTTTTAAGTGCCGCCACATCTAAATTCAGGCTCAGCGCCATAATATCAGGTCTGTCTCGCACCAAAATGTTAGCTATATAGGTCATACTTATAGAAAATTTGAAATTTGCTGTAAAAAGTACTTCTCGGGATGCATTAACTCTCCATGGCGACCAGAGATGTCACGATATGGAATTTTAGTGCTACGATTACCTTATAATTATTCACAAACACTGACAAAACAAAAATGGAATGCTTTAGTTACCGCTGCAATAGTTTGTGACCAACTTTATGAAATATTTCTGAAGGCAAAAGTACAGTTATTGTGATACACTGTATTATAATCAGAATTTATTTGACATATTTAGTCATTTTATATATTTTATTTGTTTGCTATGATTTGATTTGACTAGAACTATCAAACTGACCACTTTTTTTATGTTTTACCTATGTTCTGTGATTTTGGTATCAGAATAATAATGATTAAAATGCTCTTTTTTTATAGACAATTTTCAACTCAAAATGATAGAACTTTCTTTATGTTACCATGTTATTTTGTGCTAGCTCTGGTAAAACTCAATCTCATTCTAAAGCTGATCAGGAAAGGTCACATTTTATCCTGTTTATGATTTATTTTTTGGATTAATACTTCACCAAATGAGTGTCTAGTTTCGATACAAATTTAAATAGTGATTAGTAACTCATTTGCATGTTTTTTTAGTACTTTTAGCAACAAAAACAGCTGCAATTTAACATCATGAAGACAAACAGGTGGTTAATCGATAAAAAAATGCAAAGTGCATGTTTTGCTATGAATTACTATCCTTCGAATCCACACAATGTAGCTTTTGATTATAATAAATGTCTTTCAATATCATTTCTTTATTGCTAAAAATGTATATGCCTGAGTTGGAAGGTTTGTTTTTCTTATTTCAAGTCCAATTTTCTAACTTTGTGGCCGACTGGCAAAGAAATGAGTGACATCAATGAGAAGAAAGGAGTTAAAAATCATCGTATTCTGAATTCAAGTTGCTTTTTCGTCGTCGTTGCTCTGTAGTTCTTGTCACAGACCAATAAATATACGCCATTGTCAACAACAGAGCAGAGACAACTATTAAGACCATGAATCACTCCAGGTTTCTCGACTTTTACGGCTTAATGGTAGGTTTGTGTGAGGTCGGGATTAGGGTAATGCAAAGGTAAATTACAGGAGAGCCAAGCAACATATGACCTTAACAGAGCTGTAATGGAAATAAATACTAGATGTTTCTGTGGTTAGATTAACACTTGAAACACTTTTGGCTTTGAATTTGAAGTAAAAGTGGACAAAATATTGTGACATTTTGGTTGTAGATATCGTCTGTCTGTGTAAACAAGTGAAAAAAATCTCAATAATTCATAGGTTATATATAATTTAGTGCTAAATGCAACGAGATGACTCAAATAAACGTCTTAAATTTCACATGTCCTGCATTTTAGACATTTTTTTGTGCGTGATTTATGTCTGATTCAAATCTCTATGAATGAAAAAATGTAAAAAATAAAATAAAAATTATAATAAAAAATAGATGTGCATTGTTTTAGTAGTCAACTAGTATATTATTATATTATATTATTGTTTTTATGCATATATTTATATAAAATGTAGTTGGTACAATTTTAGTCTTGTCTCATTTTGATTCAGTAGCAAGCAAAATGTACACAATTCGTACAAAATTCAAAGTGTAAAATCAGTTTTAAAAACATAAAATGCATATAAAAGTCATATACACGGCCAAACAGTGATATAAACGTGATGTCTTTGTATTCAGATATGTTTTATAGCAAATGCTGTTAGTCTGTTTATACTCCAAATGACAAGAGTTATAAAATCATTCCAGCAGTCGATTAGTCCCAATTAATAGTTTGCCATTTAAAAAAGTCTGAATCCTTGTGTGCCTAGACGGTGTGAAAGGAGATGAACTGTAAATAAATGGCCCTCATATATTGTGTACTTTTAGTTTGATCCTCTGTCCTCGACAATCTTATAAACCAGCCTCAGTCTGTTGTTTGTTTGACTGTTTCCTCTGAACAGAACAAACCGTTATCTCCAAAGCATTTTCAGTGGGAACTAAACTCCCTTTGTTGTGTCTCGGCCCTTTCCAACTTTTTCTATCAAATTTCTTGCCCATTTTATAATTTTTCATGCCTTTATTTCTTATATCATTCAAAAAAACTATTTAATTTGTCTGAAAACATGTCTCAATATTAGTTTAACGTTATCGTCTATAGGGTCACATTAGGGCTGTTCAGCTTAGACCTGATTTATTCCTGCTATAGACCTGATTTGATCCTAGTTTACACCTGGTTTAGATGTGATTTATTCCTGGTTTATTCCTGGTTTAGACCTGGTTTAGACCTGGTCTAGACCTGGTTTAGTCCTGGTTTATACCTGGTTTGTACCTGATTTAGACTAATTTGGTCCTGGTTTAGACCTGGTTTGGTCCTGGTTTAGACCTGATTTATAACTGGTTTAGACCTGGTTTTGTCCTGGTTTAGACCTGGTTTAGACCTGGTTTTGTCCTGGTTTAGACCTGGTTTAGACCTGGTTTTGTCCTGGTTTAGACCTGGTTTAGACCTGGTTTTGTCCTGGTTTAGACCTGGTTTAGACCTGGTGCCAGATGTTTCTGGCCCCGAGGACAAAACCATCAGAAAAACCCTGGGTAAAATAAAGTTGAATAGCCCTTGCCTGCATCATCAAAAGTAAGTAATAGATGTCGACAGTAACTTTACAACTGATAAACTCATTTGCTCCACGTCATAAATTCTTGAAACAATTACGCATTCAACAACTGTCGATATGTGAATAATGTGGTCAGCCGGCTTCAGCTTCAGGTTAAATATAGAAAACATAATCCAGACGCACACCGAAGCGCGTCGTCAACACACACTAAATGCAGCGCGTCACGACTCTTAAAAAGGCTTTAAAACAACAACTGAAAGAGAGACATAGCACGAGGCCGACTGAAGCGGTCTGCACTCGCCTCAGAAGTGCAAGAGGCGCGTGTTTGCAGCCGCGACGCCATCACCGTCTGAATCAACAAGTTCCAATTAAGACACATTCATAGAAAATAATAGAGGCGCATGTTTTGGAGTTGGCCTTAAACACGACATACTCCAACTGCTGTTTATGTAATTGACCTCATGAAACTGTAGAGCTAGATTCAGTCTAAACGGTTTGCAAATATTTGGGGTTTCAAAGAGGGGTTTATTTTCTTTTCTCTGTGTGTTAAAACATCTCTTTAAACACATTAGTTGAGGTTTAATTATCAGACAGATGTCAAATGTCTGTAAAACTTATCACAAAAGTGTAGATATATCACCAATTTTTTTTAAGTTTACATGTTCTTTAACGCTTTAGATTGAGGTTCCTTAGTTAACTATTTATAAGATGTTAATAGGCACTAATAGTTTGTTTATGCACTTATAACGCCTTATACATGTTTATAATCCATGAGCCAAAACATGTTTGAGTGAATAAACCACATGTACAGAGCATCAATGAGCTGCATATTACAGTATTTTTACATTATCACGTTAATAAATGCTTGTAAAAGTGCTTATAAACACATAACAAGTGCTTATTAATGCATTATAAATAGTTTACTAAGGAACCTTAATCTAAAGCTGTTCTTTTTCCATTTTTTATCAACTAATTTTTGCACAAAACAAGGTTCACAATATTATCTAAAATTTAAGATATTGTCCACTTCTTGTGTCCAGATTACTTTATCTTTAAAACCTTTTCTACCATAAACCATTCCTATTCCATTCCATATGAAATAAAGATTTTCTCTGTCAAATAATCGACTGAGATAAAAAAAAAACACTTTAATCTCTTTATTGATTTACTAAAAGGCTTGAATAGTAGAATACTGTGTGCAAGTAAAATGTACTAAAAGGGGTCATTGCCCAAAGCTCTTTTAACTTGTTTCTGTTTGACCTCATGGAGCAGTCGCTGGAGCTCGATTCTACTTAAACGGCTTGCACATATTCACAATAGCGGTTTACGTTCTTTCCTGTAGTATTTAAATAAACAGACAAGAAATAATTAAAAGATGTAGGAACGTGTTGTTTCAGGTTTTAAAAGAAGATGACCTGTACTTTTATCTGAACAAAAACATGTTATTAGCTGTAAATTGTGCATCTTTTTCGAGTATCTTGGACCATAAGTATGATTAAATAAAAATATAATGGTAATAACTGACATTATGTGACCACTAAACCCATTTATTTTTCTGAAACTCAACTTAAAGTGCGTATGACAGGTTTTCGTGATTTTCTTATTTTGACTTTATTCGGTGCATTAATACCTGTTGTAAATATAAATTATAGTTTTACACCAATCGAGTTGCCGTTTGTGGAGAAAAGTTTAAAAATCCGTCGAAAATTACAGGAAGTAAACAAACTGATGACATCACACTGGGGAGACAAAGGCTATGCATAATTTACACAAAAAAGCGTGTTTTTTTTATCCTTTATACATTAATTCGACAAAAAAGGTGTTCACATGTGTTTTTTATTTGAAAAATTTAAAAGATCTGTGACATTAGATGAATTTGGGTGGTTGCTATGGTAATTTCCTAGCGTGATGTCATCATTTACAACCAGGAAGTGAAACAAAAAACCTAAAAAATTGCGAAACCAGGATAAAATTTGTGAAGTATTTTAGCAAAATTTGAAATATATTTATCTAAACTACATTTTAGTTAAACGAGTAGTTCAACCTGTCAGGGGCCCTTTAAGGGGTACTTAGAGTGTGAGGGGATACTCAAGACAAAAAAGGTTGGGAACCACTGGTCAAGTCCTCTTCAAACATGTTCATTAATGCATTGATTCTTGTAATAGTTCTATATTTCAGCGTAGAGAGTGTTATTGCTCCATGTATAAACTGCTTTTTGCTAAATCTGGTTCAAAGCCTCTTCTCTTTCATAAGATTAAAGTTTATGGACCCTGACAAATAAACAAAACTAAACAATATTTTTTACAATTTCATCACCACTGACTATATATTTTATGTCATTATATTTGTCTAACTGTTAATGTTCTGTTTTCTCTCTCGTGCAGGTGTGTGTCTGAACTGTGAGGGGAACACGCAGGGGTCCAACTGTGAGGAGTGCAGACCTGGGTTTTACCGCGGTGCTGGCAGTGGCCCGAGTGAAGTCTGTCTGCCCTGTCCCTGCTCCAACACCTCCTCCAACGGCACCTGCCACACCGGTCAGTACGGCCCTGTCGACATCTGGACGTCACCCGCTCACTTCACACCAGATCATGACCCGGTGGCATTATTTTACTGAAAAATAATAGTTCAAAGGAGCTTATCGATGGAAATTCTATTCACTTTATGCTTAGATGTTTGGATGGAAAGTCTGAAGTCCAATTTTAATGTTAAGACAAAACGCACAAAGTAGAAAAGGTTTCAGCTGTAGTTATTTGGACTAGGGCTGCAACATGACTAGTCGACTATAAAAAATAATCAACTATAATAACTGGTAATCGCAATCGTTAACTGCACTACACAGACTTTAAAACACATGTCTAAAGATCTTTTATAACAGTGACAAGACAGTGACATTAATACAGCAAAATGTCCTAAAAGAATAGATTATTGCTGATTTTCGTCAATAATACACTTCATTCATAAATGTTCTTTATCTAAAAGACTTCAGTCACCATATGTCAACCTTTACTCAGCTGATAATGTATTTAAAAAGTCTAAATATAACTAAGAATAGAAATAATCGCTTAATTAGTCGACTAATAGAATAATTGTTAGTGCCAGCCTTAATTTGGACAGTTTTTTAAAGGCGTTTCGACTGCCATCTGGAATTTTTCAAAATAAACTCTGGATTAAAGACGTGTCTAGTTCAAAACAGTGTCCTGTATCGGTGGGCGATTTTGGCAAAAATGAATATCTGGATATATTTGGAGTATCCTGATAATGAAAGTCAAGACAATATTGTTTTAATCCAACAGAAATGTGTTAAAACATCTCTTCATACACATTAGTTGAGGTTTAATTATCAGACAAATGTGAAATGTCTGTAAAATGTATCACAAAAGAGCAGAAATATATTAGAAGTTTACGTGTCCTTTTTCCATTTTTTTATCAACTCATTTTGTGTCATTTTTTTCCTATAAACGATATATTCAACATTACATTTTTTTCACATCTTCAAAACAACATTCACAATATTATCTAAAATTTGATACATTGTTAGATTAATATATCTTTAAAAGATTTTTCTACCATGGACCAATTAAGGATGAATTAAGGATTAGACTTGCTCAAAACAAAATACAAAATTAAAAATGTTTCAAACCATCAGCCAAAATAAGAACACTTTTATCTCTTATTGATTGACTAAAAGGCTAGAATAGTAGGCAATCGTTCAACATTTACCAGAAAACAAGTACAACGTACGGTCATTGGGGCTGGAATCAACTAAAGAAATTCTCGGTCGACCAAAGCCTCACGCTCTGGATCGATTAGTCGAATAAAGGGGGCGTGGTGTGATGGCACTGACTAAAGCGCTCTAAACTTTTCAGTATCTCTATGATTTGGCCAAAACTGCACTCAAAAGACCACAAGCCCAACAACAATTTATACACAAAGAACTAGTAAACATTAGGGCTGTAGTCGACTAAAGAAATGCTTGGTTGACAAAAGACCTGCTCCATCGACCGATTAATAAAGGGCATCTGACAAGATATATATTAAACTATGAAGTAACTGCATGAATCTAACCCAAACTGCGCTCAAAAGATCACAACTGCACAGGAATTCATGCAAAAACAACTATTTTTTACAGATAACTACATATTTATAGTACATGTTTATATGTTGGCCTCCAAAATCTTCAGCAAACTCACTCCATATCTTGTTGTTTTTGCTGTTTTTGCCCTATAAATCCTTTGAATCTAAATAAAATAACTAGTCAAATAGTAAAAATGTTGATCGACTAAGGCAGGGGTTCCCAAACTTTTCTGGCCAGGACCCCCAAAATAGCCATGCAACCAACTCGGGACCCTCAAAGCGAAATGAAAAATAATTCTAAGTGTCAAATCAGGTTTAATGTTGGTTATTTGAATAGTTTATTGTCTTATTAGACCCTATTTCACTAAATGATGCTGTATTTAATTAGAAAAATAGAGCAAATACAGTCTCATATTTCTTCAAATTATATCTTGAAATCATCTTGCGACCCCCAGCTCACCCCTCGCGACCCCCCGGGGGTCCCGACCCCCACTTTGGGGACCACTGGACTAAGGCACCATTGACCGATTAATCGACTAAACGACTTAAAGTTGACAGCCCTAGTAAACAGTATCTTCATATTCAAAGAACCAGATTAAACTCATTTAATTCACTTCCGAAAGTACAGTTTGCTCCTTCCATGCCTTCTCATTGCTGCTGGTGTCCATAAAATGCTTTGAATACTGATTAAATAATTGGTCGACTAAAGAATTGTTTGTTCGACTAAAGGCTTACAGACCTAATAGTAAGTCCAAACAAGGAAAAATGATCTCCTGTAACTTGGCATTGTGGCATAAATGCATTCCATCACCCTTAAACTCCTGCAGTTTGATTTGATTAACCTTTCTGTAGTAGAGGCCACTTCATTTGCCATTTAAATCAATACATGGATCCCTATAGCACATGATCCTGGCGGTAAACCGGATGTTTACATGTATTTTCCAGACAGTCTGGGATTAACTCGACCTGTGCGACCCTCTCATCTCATCTGTTTCTGCAAATGACCTACTTTTCCCCTCACAATCAAACATGTCCGCTGCAGGGTGAACGCCGGGTTTACGACGCAGCTCTAAATCATGACAACTCTGGGAAAAAAAGAAATGTTGTTTGGAAACGCACCTGGTGAAACTCAAGGGTTTTGTAGAAGTCTAACATCACAAGAGAGAGATTTGAGCGACTAAAACAAGCCCCAGTCCAATGTAAGGCTGCAAGATTCAGGGTCTAATCAAAATGAATGAACGGTCGCAGTGAGCAAATCGCACAGGATGCAGTTATTTAAGTAACGTAATGTGCTCTGCAACAAGAAAATGTAAAACCTGCTGAATACACCTCGACAAAACTCTTTGGAGTGTATTGGACCATAAATCAATAAAAAAAATGTAAAGATAATACTAATAATTGACAATATACGACAACTGAACCCATTTATTTTGCTGAAACTCAACTTAAGGAGCTCTGAGACAAAACAAGACAGAAAGGTTGGGAACCGCTGACCTAAAGCAGTGTTTTTGAACCTTTTTTGGGTTTAAAATGCACCACAGCTCACGACAAACATTAACAAATCAGACCACTGGGTAAAAAAAATTGCATATGATGGTAAACGTCTTTAAATTTGGGAATTGTGATGGTTTGTTCCTTTTCGGTGCAGAAGTGTGCAATGGTTGTCTTCATTTAGCTGTCTTCTCTTAAACGTTAAAGGCCCTGTGCTTGATTTTTACTGTACAACATGAAAAACACAACTAGTTCATTTTAAACTCTTCACAGCAGTCACATGTATTGTCCCAACATCCAGAGCCCAGAGTTTTGCCATTCCAGGTAAGGCTAACAAACATTAGCATGCTAACAGTGCACTTCCTGCTTCTTGTAGAATAAAATATAAGAAGAAAGTAATTTTCTCCCAAATAGTTGCTTTTACATTATATTTGTACTGGGGCAAAACTAATTTACTTAATTACGTGCACAAAATCAGGTACATGAACTAGATCTGTTTTTAACGTTTCAAAACAGTACAGCGCCTTTAATGCTCCATAAATTAGAAACTCAACCATAATTCTAAAATAAATAGAAATTTGAATAAGAATGTTGTTTCGATGAACATATTTAAAAATTGAATATCAAGTGTATCATTTATTGTAAAAAATGCCACAAAAACGGGTTAGAATGATGTCGTAAACTTGGGGTATATGGTGATATTTCTGTACTTTTGTGATTCATTTCCCAAACATTTCACGTTTATCTGATAATTAAACCTCAATGAACATGTTTAAAGACATGTTTGAATACATTTCTGTTGGATTGACATTATATCGTCTGAATATTATCATCGGGAGATTAAAAAAACTCAAACATCTTATTGTTTTTCTTCCTTATTGGGGAAAATAATAAGTGATAATGTAATAATGCTATTTTTACACCGTGGACTGTTACAATATATTGACTATCAAGGTCATAAATACATTGTTTTGAAGCTTAAAGAAGCCAAAAACTACGTAGACCATAATCCTTTGCATTTAATCATTAACTTCACTCAACCACTGATTTAAAACACCCTTAGTTTAACCTCTGCATTCACATATAGGCCACAAATGAAGAAGTCAGCCCATGTTCACTGTACTACATTATTTCTGCTGAATAATTCACTTTGTAACCTAGTTGTGGAGTAACCCTCTTCTCTCTCGCTTTCTGCTGAATTATGGGTCGGCCTGAGCTTCAGTGTGGTTTGTGAAAGTCTTGGTCAATACAGATTCTGAACTAGATTCATCCAAAATAATACCAAAAGACCCTTTAAAATGTCATGTCATCAAAATTCCTGGACTGGAGGCAAAATGAAGTTGACTGTAATTTTTTTCAATGATTATCTCACATTAAATCTAATTTCTACTGTTTTTAAGTGTTTGTGTTGGAAAAACAGCAACACATCTGAATTTCCAGGGTAGAAAGGTTAGTTAGTTTGCTTTTCTACAACAAACGATGGACAAAATACAATATCTTAGCTTCAAAATAATTTAATTTATGGGATTGTATCTAATATATCTCTAGATAAAATGAAAAACGATTGTGGGCTGAAGATTTATTTGAGTATTTTTCCAGTAAAACCCATAAATCTAGATCGTTCCTTCATCAAAAATGCAGAGTTTATCATAATTTTCTAAAACATAATGTAAAATACAATAATAAATGTGTTTAAAGCAGCTCTGATGTCACTCACATGTGTCTGAGGCTTTTACTTTTCCAAAATCATCTCCATTTTGCATATTTTCTGATATTCTGAGGTTAAATCCCAGTTTCTCCAGTGAAATCACATTATGTTGCTCTTCACTTTTGCCTCCATTCAGAATTTAGAATGTTTTTGTTTACAAACTTTTAAAGGGCCTATACCACTAATGTTATTTCTGTTCCTGTTACCACGACTACCATGAGTAGGATATTGGATCTAGGAAGAGTTTGCCCCTTAAATTTTGATTTCATGTTGGCAAAATGAGAATTGGTATCTATTATAGAATCTGTCCTACTTTCTGAACAGGAAATATTACTTTCAGTACTTTTCTCACCGTACATTATGACACCTAACCTTGTGTGGTAAAAAGTAGATTGAATCGGTCTGAAATAGAAGAGGGAAGTGCATCCAACAATATTATTACAATTAATGTGTTGGAGATATACAAAATCAGAATAAATGAGCTATAATTTAAAAAGAAAAGTAAAATAAATAGCTAAGAATTAAAAAAGGTTTAAAGTAAAATTTTATATTTCTGCACTCTCTCAATGCAACAACAAAATGTTGTTGTATATGTATATACTATATACTATGCTGAATTCTCATCTCAAAATTCTCTAAACTTTTATTGTCTATTAAAGTGTGCAGTTAGTGGGACTGTTTTACTTCTCCTTCTTTAATTATTATTTCTACGTACATTTCAGTTATACTTTAAGTTTGTGTCTTGTCATTCATACCCACAATGCCATGCAATTAATCATTCATTCATTCATTCATTCATTTTCTACCGCTTATTCCCGTTAGGGGTCGCGGGTGACTGGAGCAATTAATCATATACTGTATATAATCATGGTTTCGATTATTACTCTAGTCAATTACAAAAATGTTATGATGGAAAATAATAATTAATTACAAGTGCATTATTTTTGCCTCGAAACCTGGACCAAAGGCACTTTTCTAAACCATAACTTATAAAATACATATAGTTTATACTTTCTCTACAGAATAATTTTGACAATATAGAAATAATTGTTTGAAATAATCGTGATTTCAATTATGTGCCAGATAATCGTGATACTTTTTTTTTTTTTTTTTTGCCATAATCGAGCGGCTGTACCCTCAAGCTCCACAGCAAGCTAGCTCTTCTGTATCAGATCAAATTAACTGAAATAATTGCTTTTAAACATGGTTAAACTTAACCCAGAGAAGCCATGTACAGGCGCCCTATTAGCACAGTCTTAATTTATTGCAAGAACATTATCTGAAAAATAAAATAAGATATTCATTTTTGTCAATATCGTCCAGCCCTAATCTGAAATTGAATACCATAAAGCACCACATACTCAGCTCTTCAAAGTCAAGTAAAATAATGTATCTCAAAATGTATGTCTAAACTCGTAGATGTCCCATGTTGGTGACAGCAGCTCAGTCAATGCTTCAATCTCACATCAAACAGGGTTTCCACAGGGCATTAAAAAGCATTACAAGTTATTAAATGAATTTAGGCAAAAATAAGGCCATAAAATGTATTAGAAAGCATTAAATTCACTGTAAACGTAATAAAAATTCCAGGTGTGTACTGGATTTATTGAATCTAGCTTTGATCAAATCATCTAAAAAGTCAAAGCTAGGGTTCAAAACATACATTTCCGTGGTTTAACTTGCATTCACTTACATTTTTGAATATTATAAAGTAGTTTATTATATTTTGGTCATCCTGCTGCCCAATGGAATGGTTAGAAGCCAGTAGTTTTGACATGATAAAAGCGTAAATGTCTTGTTTTGACATTGATTATGGCATTAAAAATCTTGAAATGTGGCATTAAAAGCATTAAATTTGAACTGCTGAAACCTGCATAAACCCTGATAAAACAGATAAAACAAACCCTGGTCCGTTGCAGTCACTAAATTGGTGCAATCCTGACTAAAAAAAGAATGTTCCAGACTTTAAAGTGGAGTTTGCTGCAGCGCTGTCCAGCCTCATGTTGTGGTTCATTGATGGTTCACAGTGGTCAATGTTAAACTGGTTAAGTCCAATAGTGTGACCTTAATTGCAGTTTGGCTCAGACCCAACTCTGAGCCTCGTGGGCAGTTCACACAGCCCCAGTTTATCTGTAATTGACCCGACGTGACTCTGTGTCTGCCTCGGATCCAGCAAAACCATTTGTCATTGAGTTATATCACCTTCTTTTTTGGACCAATTAGTGTTGCAAAAAAGTCTCTCTCTTATCTTTTTTTTTTTTTTTTTTTGTGTTACCACTTGGGCTGCAACAAGTTGAATTGGTTAATTGCAATTAATCGAAATAGTTGTCGACTAATTACTTTAAGTATTTGAAATAATTGTTAACTGCTCTATGCACAGACTCCAAAATATGCAATGAGCTGCAGAGAAAATGTTTTATGATTCAGACAGCGCAGGAATTACTCAAAAAACACCCTTCGTCTGTAAATATTTTCCATCAGGAATCAGATTTTTGGGTAAACTGAGTAAAAATCTCATTCACTGGCCTTTTGTATTCCAAACAAATAATCTATTAATTGAAAGAATATTTGCTAGACAAGAGCAACGTTAGCTCGGGTGTGTTTTATGATGGATCGGGGCCCTTTTGGAATCAAACAAAGCATTTTATAACGTCTAGGACTAACACGTAGGAAAAAATTGCCCTAAGAACTAAAGCCTGTAACAAATGCTAAAGTTAATGCAAAAGTGCCAATCTGCACAGCAACAGCAGCATTATGTACGTCTATAATTGTCTGCGCTTTGGCTGTCAGGTCACATTTACTCTGGAGCTGAAGTGGTGAAGGTGCTCCATGCTCCACGGGAAGAAAGGGGGACAAGAACGGGGGAGGGACAGGGGGGACGGGGGACAGCTGGGGCTCTTCAACAGCTTCAGATTGAAAAGAGAGGAAGGAGAGAAGAGAAAGAGGTGAGCAGAGGAGAAGGAAATGGGACTGAGAGATGGAGGAGAGAGAAGAAAGGAGAACGAGAGCAGACAGGGGTTATTGGAGAGAGAGAGAGAGAGAGAAAGAAATGATGGGAGGAACGAGATAGTAAGGATGGAGGAGATGAGAGAGAGAAAAAATGGAAGGAGATAAGAAGAAAGAGAAATTAAAGATGGAGCAAAAAAGGAGGGAGGAGACAAGAGACGGAAAGAGAGAAAGGTTGGAGATGAGAAAGACAGAACGAAAGTAAGGAAAAAGAAAGAAAAAGAGAGAAAGATAGAAAAGATGGAGAAATAAAGGATGGAGATGAGAAAGAAAGGGAGAGAAAAGGAGGATGGAGGAGACGAGAAAGAAAAAAAGGTTGGAGATGAGTAAGAAAGGAAATAACGAGAGTGGATGATGGATGAGAGAAAAATAAAGAAATGAGATGAGAAAGAAAGAAAGTATGGAGGAGAAAGAAGGAAAGAGAAAGTAGGGATGGATGGAGGTGACGAGAAAGAAGGAAAGAGAAAGTAAGGATGGATGGAGGTGATGAGAAAGAAGGAAAGAGAAAGTAAGGATGGATGGAGGTGACGAGAAAGAAGGAAAGAGAAAGTAAGGATGGATGGAGGTGATGAGAAAGAAGGAAAGAGAAAGTAAGGATGGATGGAGGTGACGAGAAAGAAGGAAAGAGAAAGTAAGGATGGATGGAGGTGATGAGAAAGAAGGAAAGAGAAAGTAAGGATGGATGGAAGAGAAGGAAGAAAGGAAGGGAAGAGGAATGAAGGAAAAGGAAGGAAAAAGGAAGGAAGGAAGGAAAGGAAAGGAGGGAAAGAGGAAGGAGGAGGGAGGGAGGGAGGGAGGGAGTGAGGGAGGGAGAAAAAAGAGGGAAGGAAGGAAGGAAGGAAGGAAGGAAGGAAGGAAGGAAGGAAGGAAGGAAGGAAGGAAGGAAGGAAGGAAGGAAGGAAGGAAGGAAGGAAGGAAGGAAGGGAGGAAGGGAGGAAGGAAGGAAGGAAGGAAGGAAGGAAGGATAGGAGAGATAGGAGAGATAGGAGAGATAGGAGAGATAGGAGAGATAGGAGAGATAGGAGAGATAGGAGAGATAGGAGAGATAGGAGAGATAGGAGAGATGGGAAAGGGGGAGAGGAGATAGAGAGGGAAAGGGGGAGAGGAGATAGAGAGGGAAAGGGGGAGAGGAGATAGAGAGGGAAAGGGGGAGAGGAGATAGAGAGGGAAAGGGGGAGAGGAGATAGAGAGGGAAAGGGGGAGAGGAGATAGAGAGGGAAAGGGGGAGAGGAGATAGAGAGGGAAAGGGGGAGAGGAGAGAAGATGAAGGAGAGGGATGAGAGGAGAAAAAGAGAAGTGAGTGGAGAACGAGGAGAAAAAGAGAAGTGAGTGGAGAACGAGGAGAAAAAGAGAAGTGAGTGGAGAACGAGGAGAAAAAGAGAAGTGAGTGGAGAACGAGGAGAAAAAGAGAAGTGAGTGGAGAACGAGGAGAAAAAGAGAAGTGAGTGGAGAACGAGGAGAAAAAGAGAAGTGAGTGGAGAACGAGGAGAAAAAGAGAAGTGAGTGGAGAACGAGGAGAAAGAAGAGGGAGAGGGAAGAGATGCAAGAAAGTGAGGAAAAGGAGAAGAGAAGATGGAGAATATGAGAGAGGAGGGATGAACGTGAGGAGAAAAAGAGAAGATTGATGAGAGGAAAAAGAACGTGGAGAAACGCGGAGAGGAGAAGAGAAAGACGTGATTGTGGAAAGAGAAGACGACACATGATCAGAAACATCAGTGTTGCGTCCACTGGGAACACATGTCCTAATTGTCTCGCTGTGATTTTCAGTTATTATTTTATCTTCAAGGTCTTGGTTTTCGTGGGGTGCGTTCTCGTTCCACAGTGTGATGAAGTCATAATTTCAGATGAAGGTGTCAAACGCTCTGGAGATTCACAGATTTTAAAAGAAATGTTCACACGTTCGATCTTGAACCATGTCATCATTTGTTGGACACAGGCTCCACAAACTTGTCCTATTGAAGATGAGGCACCTGGTTTTCCAATTGCAAAACCAGAAGTAGATATTTAAAGGTGTGTGACTCGTCCCCAGCTCTCACAAACCCAAACATTGTTAATATCTGCAAGAGGGAATTTTCCGGGCGAAACTATGGCAAAAAGTTATTATCACAATTTTCTTGGGGTCAAATCATGATTTTGATTTGATCATGATTCATGTTCACTTTGTATTTTTCTTTTGTCTTTAATGGAGCTGCACAATTTAAGAAAAAATATCTAATTGTGATTTTTCTGACCGTGCGAATAAGATTAGATTTGTGATTTATGTTTTAATCATAGGATTCTGTTCAAAATAACATTTCAACACAATTTTGTCGCTTTTAGTCGTTTTTTGTCACGATCGATTGGGTTTGTCATATTTACATGCGTCTTTGTCGTTTTTAGTCGTGTTTTTGTCGCTTTTAGTCGTGTTTTGGTGCATTGAGTCGCGTTTGCTGATCCACTAGGGCTGTGCAGTTAATCGCATAAATACTCGTGATTCAATATGACTCTATTCAATTACAAATATATTGTAATCGAAAATACAATTCATAGCAGAGTCTTAGGTGAACCGCCTCAAAACCTGAAGCTAAGGCATTTTTCTATAACATTCCTAATAAAATACATTGGTGAATACTTTCTCTTCAGATACTTTTGACAATAGGTTTCAAAGGTTGTCTCATCTGGACACTTTTTCGACAAAAACCGTGTCCAGACGACAGACGAAACCGTTTCTACGATGGGACACTCCTGGACAAATGATGGATTTTACACCAAATAGAAGTTTTGTTTGTGATTATCATTTTTGTCATAATCGAGCAGCACTTGACTCCATTATTTGAAGCAATTTGGGGAAAAATAATTTCACTTTTGTTTATTATATTGATTGAGAAGGCTTTAAACTTTGTGCCGGTTTTATTCCATGTGGACTAGGCCTGTAATCATTTAGTCGATTAATTGGTCGATGATGTCTTAGTCGACCAGCATTTTTTGTCGACTATTTTATTTGAATTTAATACATTTCTGTGGCAAAAACGAGAAGATGTGGAGTGAGTTAGCTGTAGATTTTGGGGTAAATCCGTATCTCTAACAAATAAATACACTGTTTGCTAGTTCTTTTCTGTATAAATTGTTATTTTTGCTTGAACTCCTGTGCAGTGTCGGCCTTCTGAGTGCAGTTTGGGTCAGATACACGCAGATACTTCATAGTTTAGACATATTTTTGCCACTTATTAGTCGACAAATCGATCGACGGGGCAGGTCTTCAGTCGACTACAGCCCTAATGTGCACTGATCTATTTATTTATTAGAAATGTGTTTTAATGTGTTTTGTTATTGATTGTAGAAAGTGTAGAAAAGTTCAACCATGGACGGGAGTTGAAAATTAGCACTTGCTGTAAACTCTGTATGCATTGCATCAGCTACAAGCTTTGTTCTGTAACTATGTATGATTGCATTGTCCCTGCCAAATAAATAAATAAATAAATTAGCGCTATATGAACCATAAACCAGGAAAACAAATCAGCAATCGGACAGTTAATTCTCCCACACAATTCTGACCTGTCTCCAGCTCCATTACGCAACGTATTAAACAATAAAATGCAGAGAACTTGATTGTTTTGATGACGCGTGCCTAATAAATCGTAGCGGGTGAACGTGCCGATGGAGGCCTGTCCCGGCGAGGGGCGCTGCTCTGACACAAGGATGAACTGCAGCTCGGTCCGTCTGAATGTGGGTCACACGCGTCAGATCAGCCGTGCGTTCACTCGCGCCGCACAAGGGCCTCATCTGGGCCTCATGAAATATTTGTCTGAGTCTCTGCTCCGCGGCAGTGCAGGAGGTCTCTGTAGTGGGACGTTTGACTGGAGGAAGAGCGAGGACAGCTCAGAGGAGACTACTACTACTACTACTACTACTACTTTTTCTCCTTCTATACTACTACTTTTACTTTTCCTCCTTCTGTACTACTATTACTACTAAATTTCCTCCTTCAATATTTCTGCTTCTATGAATTATTTTCCTCATTTAATACAACAGCAACTACTACTACTTCTACTTCTTTTCCTTTTATACTACTACTACTACTACTACTACTTTTCCTCCTTTTATACAAGTACTTTTATACAAGTACTAATACTACTGCTACTACTAATACTTTTCCTCCTTCTATACTACTACTGCTACTACTACTACTTTTCCTCCTTTTATACAACAAGAACTACTACTAGTACTACTATTACTACTTTTACACCTTCAATCAGAATCGTTTTTTTGCCATTGTCAGTGATCAAAATTCACAAACATAGAAACTTGCTTCGGCGTAAGGTAAACGCGCAACATAAAACAATGAATAATCTAATAAAATATATAAAAGAGGCATGCATAAGATCAAATAAAATAGACTAAGACTATATACAGAAATGTACAGTTGGCAGACAAATAGCATAGTTCTTATATAATAGATAGTTCTTATATAATATATTGTTGAAGTGACAGGTGTTATAAAGTGTTCATGAGTCCAACGGCAGAGGGAAAGAAACTGTTCTTGTGGTGGAGGTTCTGGTTCGGATGGACCGTAGCCTCCTGCCCGAGGGGAGTGGCTCAAATAGTCCATGTCCAGATGAGAAGGGTCAGCTATATATACTACTATACTACTATTATTACTTTACTTCTTCTATACTACTACTACTACTACTAATTTAAGCCTAAAAGTGCATGATGTTGAAATTGGTTTGAATGGCAGATATGTTTTCTTGTACCTTTTAGAGTAAATTGTACTTATAGAATAGTATAGAATAGTTTGATGATGTCTTTCCTTTTGACAACTTGATTAATATTATTTTTGAAGCAACGTACTCTACTCTTTATTGAGTTTTGGCTAATCAAGCCTCAGAAAGTATCCTATTCTTTCAATGATTATCGTTGTTATTTTCCAAAGATACTCCAACATGAGCCTTCTTCACCGAATACTCTGCAGTTCATTTTTAACCTTTGATAATGATCTGTATTTGTAGCTCTTGACACACGTATTATTTTGAAGTTAATGTGTTACCTTTCCTTCACTTCCATATTTTGTAGAATAGATCTGTCTCCTGTAAGTGCAGTACTAGTAGCTTAGTGGTTAAACGCACAGGTCAGCTCCTCTGATAGCGTCTCTAGTCCCCGTTTGGTTTGGTTATATAACCCTGGACCTCTGCAGAGCGTGAATCGAGCTTATCAGGAGCAGGTCACATGACTTCAGTCCAGAGACACCAACAACTAGGCCACGACTGATGCCAACCACTCCATGAAGCTAACCATTTAAAGAGTCGTCTACTACTGCTACTGCTACTGCTACTGCAACTGCTACTGCAACTGCTACTGCAACTGCTACTGCTACTACTGCAACTGCTACTGCAACTGCTACTGCTGCTACTGCAACTGCAACTGCTACTGCTGCTACTACTACTACTACTACTACTACTACTACTACTGGTACTACTACTGGTACTACTACTACTACTGCTGCTACTGCTACTACTGCTACTGCTACTGCTACAACTGCTACTACTACTGCTACTCCTACTGCTGCTACTACTACCACTGGTACTACTACTACTACTGCTGCTACTGCAAATCCTACTGATGCTACTGCTACAACTGCTACTGCTACTACTACTGCAATTGCTACTGCAACACCTACTGCTGCTACTACTACTACTACTACTACTACTACTGCTTCTGCTACTGCTACTGCTACTGCTACTCCTACTGCTGCTACTATTACTACTACTGCTGGTACTACTACTACTACTACTGCTGCTACTGCTACTGCTACTACAAATCCTACTGCTGCTACTTCTACTACTTCTACCTTTATTGCTACTACTGCTACTTTTTCTCCTACAACTACTTCTACTACGGATGTGACAATTATACTACTACTACTACTACTATTTAGGTTTGCAAGATTAATCACAATAAAACTGTAATTTGAATATTTGAATGGTCGCATTCTAAAAAAAACGCTTCAGTTTTTGAGGTACCATAATTTAATCCACAACAAACAACAAAATATCCTGTCTAATTCTAAATTTAAAAAACTCATAACCCATTATATTAGTTATATTAGTCAATTCTCCATAGCCCCAGTGCTTTTTATCTCCTGGTTGCTTTGAAAATGTGAACAAAATCATATTATCAAAGCATTAATCTAATCACATATTTTTTATCATATATTTCCCAAATCATGTAGCCTTATACCTCTACGGATGTTTACTGGTCTGATATTTATGATATTACATTATTTTTATAGTTTCTCTAGTTAATAACATTGTAGGGAAGGATGCAGGACAGTTATAATCTACAAAATGTCATTTTTATTACTGATTGCACTGAAACAAATCTGCCCCTGCCTTCTTCCATTTCGTAATAATAAATTGGTGTATTTTGGACCAGGCCGCTCGTCATACAGTCACATGACTTAAATCGATCCAGGCTTTGAACCACAGCATTACAAAAAAAAAAAAACTGTTACAGTTCAATATAAAGAAAAGCATTTGACAATTTCTGTAGTTTTAGCTCAGACGCCTGATTTCCTTTCACACAATATGAGAGCCCTTTGTCCCTCAAGGATTTATTGATCTTTTGTGCCCTCTAGTGGCGCTTCAGCATATTGCAACATGAAGAAACTATAATTTATCGCAGGAAAAACATTGTATTTCAAAAGAAGTTCCTATATTTCAGAAGAAGTACAAGTATAATATTTTCTCCCCTTTAAGCTAATGCTCAAAATGCATTTTAAGTGCACAAATAATAACTGATGATGCCCTAATTTTGTTGAATGACCATTTAAACTGTCATTAAAATGTGTCAGTTGACTGTAAATTGTCTCTGTATTTTCAATGGCACGTTGCTTTTTGATGACATCACATTTTTCATTCACTGGAAAGCGACGTTAAATTTTGGAATTCAATGGGGAGAGAAATGTCACTTTTGTCATGGCACTAACCTATCAGCAGGGGTCGCCATTCTATCAAACACATTGAAGGGTGACACTATCAAAATAGTTAAATCTAAGGAGGGTAAGTGGATCATTTTCAATTCAGTCCCAAAAAAATTGACAATGACCTCTTAATCATCTGCAATATTTATGGGTACAATAATCCAACAAATGTTCACAAATCTATGTCTTAAAATTCAAAACTTGAAATCTCAATACGCCTTTACCGTAATCGGAGGCAGAGGCGTCGCCAGACCAATTTTACCAGGGCTTGAGCCCCGGATGTTTTACGTCCAGCCCCGAATGAAATTATTTCCCCAAATTATTGTGATTCTGATTCAAAGTCCGCACAGTTACATTGCACTTTATGATGATGATGAAACATGTGCAATTTTATAAAATGCAGTGGGTGACCAGCTCCGTGATAATTGGAAAAATCTGTAAATTACAACAACAAAAAAATGAAGAAAATTGGGAACCTAAGTTGCGTGGCTTTCTTCTTTTTTTTCTTTTTTTTTTCCATTTTTGGGACAGTAATATTGTAATACAAATATATCAGGTGTTTTTTTGGGTTTGTTTTTTTTTTGTTTGTTTGTTTTTTTAAACGCTGGTTGACGAACATTGAACATAACTAGATAATAGACCAGTTTGAAATCCAGAAGGTACAATCTAATGGTCCCACCTTCTCACAAGTGACAGGTCAACAAGTAACACAATGACAGTCAACGGAGTTCAAAACAATAATTGTTGTTTTGTAATAAAAGACTCGTGTGCCTACAAAAAACGTTTATTTTTTAGTTGCTCAAAACCTCTTAAAATGCACCAGAATACAAGAAATAAGTCTCCCTTGGGAAAAAAAATTCCCGGGTGGGGACGCTCAGACCCCCGTCAGGATTTTGCGTGATGACTTAAAGAACACGCCGGGTTAAGCCCCGGATCTCAGCAAGTCCTAGAAACTACAATGCTGCCCCTATATGACTAAACAGACAGACTTCTAGTTTATAGTTTGAACCTGCCTGACGAATCAGCTACAGATGTGTGGAGATTTTAAATCTAACATAAATAAAGATCTACTTGACTCAGAACATATCAACACCAGTGCTTTCATTTTATTTTTAGATTTCGACACCATAAAACATTTCCTCCCACTCCAGAGCTTTGGTTTTGGCCCCAATTTGATCACATCCACTGTACAAAGACATAAATAGATGTAAAAGACTTCCAGTAACCAGCTCTGTGTGCCAGGGGACTCCACATGGCTCCATTGCTGTGTTTATTCACTGTTCACTCTAACCAACGTATCTCCACTCACTCCATACAGCTGACACAGCTGTGTAGACGTTGGACTTTTCAGTTTTATGTCAAACATTCAAAGTTACATGGCTCAAATAACACATCACATATCCAGACAAATCCAGAATAATATTTGCAAGACTTCAATATCAAAATCATTTCCCAATCACTCCTGCAGAATACAATTATATAAGCGAAACCGACATTAGACAATTACAGAAATGAAAGGACAACCAAACCATGCAACTGCTATAATTACACAACCCATACATAGATATCACCAACAAGAAATATATATTTAAAACATAAAGTAAATATAAATATGACCTGATAAACCTGTAATTTTGCCTCAAATGTATTGCTTATTTTCTGTGATGGAACCTCTTGTTTTTTAATCTACTTTGCTTTATTTCTGTATTATGTTCTGTAATTATTTTTAACAATAATTTAAAAAAAAAAGAATGCTTTACTTCTAATAACTAATTTCAAACATTTATTTTTCAAACTTTTTTCACAAACTGCAAATTCACAATTGTAAAAATATCCTAAATAATTACCACAGGTTGCCCTCCGACCAAACTAAGTCACATTTAAATATCATGAGCACCTGTCATGTAGACCTTAATCGATTCATTTGTTGCAGCTCTACACGACTTGCTTCTATAATTTTTATGTAATTATACTATTACCTGAGCATAAGGCAAGGCAGGCTTATTGTAGAGCACAATTTGTACGCGAGGCATAATAGGAAAAATTGCATTAAAATCACAAAACACATAAAGACACACAGAATTAAAAAAAAAAAACGCTTTAAAAGAGAAGAGTGCAATTAGATCTTTCACGTTCTTGCACATCTAAAGAAGAACTGTTTTTAGCCTGGATTTGAACATTGTCAGAGTGAAGGCCTGTCTCACATGTGCTTTGGTGCTTTGGAGGGACTTGAAGCCAAACAGAGCTGCTTTAAAGTCTATTCTCTGAGTCTGAAGCCAGAGCAGAAACCTGAGCACAGGGCTAATGCGCTCTTACTTCCTGGTTCTAGTCAGGACTCGAGCAGCAGCGTTCTGGATGAACTGCAGCTGTTTTATCGCTCGTTTGGAGAGGCCAGTGAACAGGCTGTTACAGTAGTCTAACCTACTGGAGACAAATGCATGGATAAGTCTCTCCAAGTCTGGTTTAGACACTTTATTTTTTATTTTTAGGTGGTAAAAGGCTGTTGATGTTATTGATTTGATGTGGCTGTCAAAGTTCAAGTCTGAGTCCATTATTACCCCCAGATTTTTAACTTGATTTGTAGGTTTTAGAGCGAGAGCCTGGAGGTGACTGCTGACACTTTGTCTCTGTTTCTGCCAAAGACGATGATTTCAGTCCTGTCTGAGTTTAGCTGGAGAAAGTTCTGTATCCACCACTGATTTGTTGATGCAGGGACAGAGTGAATCCACTGGTCCATATTCACCTGACGTCAGTGAGACATAGATCTGAGTGTCGTCTGCAGAGTGTGATAAGACACATTACTGCTGCGTATTAAGAACATGACATTTATTTACTCTACTAGAGCTGTATAACTTAGTCGATTAATCACTTCAATGGTATCTTAGTCGACCAAAATTATTTTATTTAGATTTAAAGGATTTATATGGAAAAAACAAGATATACAGGTATGTGCCACAGAATTAGAATATCGAGAAAAAATCAGTTTATTTCAATAATATGTTTCCAAAAGTGAAACTTGTATGTCTTATTAGTTCACAACACACAAAGTGAAATATTTCAAGCCTTTATTTGTTTCAATATTAATGATTGTGGCTTAAAGATAGAAAAAACCCAAATCCAGTATTTCACAAAATTAGAATATCATGACAAAGTTCAACCCTGTAGGCTCCCTGTGTCCCAATCTAGTCAGCTATTCAACCCAAAACACCTGCAAAGGTTTCCTCAGCCTTTAGACCGTCCCAATCTGGCTTAAGTAGGCTTCAGAATGACTGGACGGTTGTGCAGAAGACCATCATTTAACCTTTATTTAAGGAAGATTTCAGGAAAGTCCCATTGAGATTAAAAACCTCTTTTACAAGGTAGTCCTGACCAAGAGGCAGCAAAAAGTTTCAGACATAGACAACAAATAAAATTACATACAATTATAAATAACAGTTACAATTAAACGAGTTGACCTCAAGTGCTCTCAGTCTGTCTTTAAAATCATTTAAAGTGAATAAGCGGTAGAAAATGAAAATGAATGAATGAATGAAAGTTCAGGAGCTTCCAGTTTTTTTGCAGTGTGTTCCATGACGTGGGAGTAGCGTGAGCAAAATATATTTTTCCCAGTTCTGTGCGGACATGTGGAACACAGAGCAACAGCAAAGAATAAGAATCAACACTTCTCCTCGTTAGTAAATCACTGATGTAGGAGGGAAGCAGACCAAGCATGGCCTCATAAATAAAAGTGTACCAGTGTACCAATGTCCCAAAGTCTCAAAAGGCAATTGCAAAAGAAGCTGGATACTCGAGAGCGCAGTATCTAAGTATATTAACAGTGTCAAAAGGAAGGCAAAAATGTGGCCACAGAAGGTGCACAAGTGACAGGGACAACTGCAGCCTTGAGAGGATTGACAAGCAAAGGCCCTTCAGAAACCTGGGAGAGCTTCATAAGGAGTGGACTGAGGCTGGTGTCAGTGCATCAAGAACCACCAGACGTCTGCGTGACACGGGCTACAGCCGTTCAATTCCACGTGTCAAGCCACTCCTGAACCAAGAACAACATCAGAAGTGTCTGTGCTGGGCTAAAGAGAAAAGGTGCTGGTCTGCTGTTCTGTGGTGCCAGTCTGGTTTTCAGATGAAAGCAAATTTTGCATTTAATTTGGAAATCAAGGTCTCAGAGTCTGGAGGAAGATCAGAGAGCCACGAAAGTTTCCACAGTCTGATGGTCTGTGGAGCCATGTCATCTGCTGCTGTCGGTCCACTGTGTTTTCTGAAGTCCACAGTCAATGCAGCTGTCAGAAATTTTATATTTCCTACTGCCGACAAGCTTTTTGGAAATGATTTTATTTTCCAGCAGGATTTGGCATCTGCCCACAAAGTCAAAACTAGCAGTGCCTGGTTTCATAGCCATGGATTAACTGTACTGAAAATCTCTGGGGTATTGTTGAAAGGAAGATGAAGGAACAGAGACCCTGAAATGCAGACGAGCCAAAGGCCAATATCAAAGCAACTTGGGCTTCCTAAACACGTCCACTGTGTCAAAGGCTCATTGCCTCCGTGCCACGCCCCCTTGATGCTGTAATTAGTATAAACAGAGGCCCAACAAAGTACTGAGGAAATAATACAGTTTTAATACATTTTCAGAAGGCGAACATTTGTTTAGGATCCTTTTTTTTTTTTATTGGTTACATGAAATATTCTAATTTTGTTAAATACTGGATTTGGGTATTTTCTATCTTTAAGCCACAAACATTAATATTGAAACAAATAAAGGCTTGAAATATTTCACTTTGTGTGTTGTGAACTAATATAACATACAAGTTCCACTTTTGGAAACAAATTATTGAACTTGATGATGAATGAAATGTAGTTTTTTTCAATATTCTAATTCTGTAGAACATACCTGTACATAGTTTGGTATTACTTATCTGTAAAAATAGTTGTTTTTGCATGAATTCCTCTGCAGTTGTGGTCTTTTGAGTGCAGTTTGGGTTAGATACATGGAAATACTTCATAGTTTTGATATAGTTTTTACCACACACCCTTGAAGTCGATTAATCAGTCGATAGGGCAGGTATTTAGTCGACCAAGAATTTCTTTAGTCGACTACAGCCATATTGACTCTTAAAAATGTGATGTCATCAAAATTGGAAAAATGGAGGCGACTGGAGGCAAAATGAAGTTGACTGTAATTTTTTCAATGATTAGTTCACATTAGATCTAACTTCTACTGGTTTTAAGTGTTTGTGTCGGGAAAAAGCAACACATTTGAATTTCTAGGGTAGAAAGGTCTACAACAAATGATGGAGAAAATACAATTTTTCTGCCTTAAAATTGTATTTTATCAGAATCATAATTACTTTTATTTATCCCCAAGGGGAAATTCTTTTTGTTACATGTGCAACCAACCAGTAGTGACAGTAAAGTATTATAAACAAAATAAGATATATATAAAATAAGAATAAGATACAATAGCTCTATAATGATCAACCCTTATAAAGTGTCTTTATTAATCAACTAAACCCCCGATATGAACAATAATCAACTAAACCCCCGATATGAACAATTTACAATAAGCTTAACTATACTATCCTTGTCTATTTACATATTCACATGATCATGTACAGATGTACAGTTTAGCTTCAAAATAATCCAATTTATGGTATAGAATCTAATATATCTCTAGATGAAATGAAAAATTATTGTGGCCTCAACATTTCTGTGAGTATTTTTCCAGAAAACCCATAAATCTGGATTGTTCCTTCATCAAAAATGCAAAGAGTTTATCATAATTTCCTAAAAAATAATGTAAAATACAATAATAAATGTGTTTAAAGCAGCTGTGGTGTCACTCACATGTGTCTGAGTGTTTATTATTCTCTAAAATCATCTAAATGTTTCATATTTTGTGATATTCTGAGGTTAAATCCAAGTTTCTCCAGTGAAATCACATTATGTTGCTCTTCACTTTTGAATTCAAAATGTTTTTATTACAAACTTTTAAAGGGTCTATACAAATGTAACTCATGCACGTAGTTTAATTTCTCCACAGATCCCCGCGGCTCTGCAGTGTGTGACCGCTGCCTGCCTCCGTACTCGGGCCCTCAGTGCGACCAGTGCAGCGCGGGCTTCTTCAGACGAGACGCGCTCTGTGAGCCGTGCGACTGCAGCGGGAACTCCGACCCCCAGGGGAACCCGCAGATCTGCCATCCCCAAACGGGAAACTGCCTGAGCTGCGTCAACACCACCACGGGACACCGCTGCCAGCTCTGCGCTCCTGGATACGTGGGAGACGCCAAGGCACACAACTGCACACGGCCAAGTAAGGCTCGAACTGCAGACAGTGTCACATTAAAGGAGACATGTCGGGTTTTTAGTATTAAACTTTAACATTAGTAGAATTTATTTATTATTATCATTTTTTTTTTTTTTACATTTTGTTCATATATATTATGATAATAACAATATTGATCTAAAACGGCTTTGTGATAGAAACCGTTTATTGTCTTCCTGTTAAAAACTGCAAATGTGACATTTCATAACAACAAACTGCTCATTGTAATTTACATTTTTTTATTTTTATTTTATTTATTTATTTATTAAGATGCATTTTCTTAAAGGAGCTGTATCAGGGTTGGGGTTCGTCGATGTAAACCCTCATTCGTCCAGGTGTGGTCCATCGTAGAAAGGGTTTCAGGGGTTGTCATCCGGATGCCGTTTGAAGATCGAGACATTTCGACTTTTATCCAAAAGTCATTGTCAATCAGAGAGCTGGTCTGGGAACTCAGGCTTATATGCTCCTCTAAGTGGTGAGTCCTGTCCCCAGGAGGAGTCACTGAACACCTGTCTTTGTTTGGAAAATTGTTTGTTTGTCACCTGGGTTTGGAAAATTGTTTGTCACCCAGGTGACAAACAAACAATTTTCCAAACAAAGACAGGTGTTCAGTGACTCCTCCCTGGGGACAGGACTCACTACTTAGAGTAGCATATAAGCCCAAGTTCCCAGACCAGCTCTCTGATTGACAATGACTTTGGGATAAAAGTCGAAACGTCTCGATCTTCAAACGGCATCCGGATGACAACCCCTGAAACCCTTTCTACCAGGGTTGGGGTTAGTTTATTTAGTTTAAAGTCTTTACATCTGTTACACATCTGTTATCGCTCACTTTTCTAAGGTAGTCTCATCATCTTAAATATTCACCTCGATGAGTTTATAAACACTTTTCACGAGTCCCAGAGCGAGTTTTGCTGTCTGGGTTAAGCTAATAAACATTAGCATAATAGCGACACACTTGCTACTTCATAAAATGTGCTACTAATAGATCCAGAAAGAGTGTTGGGGTCACATTTTCACTTCACACAGATTTTACTTAATTACACGCAAAAAATTGGGTTCATGACCTTGTTCTGTTTTTCATGTTTCAAAACAGTAAAAATAAGATAAAGTACAGGGATGTGGGCAGGGATAGGAGGTAGATGAAAACAATGATTTTCTGAGCACTCGAGCCTCAGTTGCAAAACAATACAGGATTAACTCAAACATGCATGAACCAATCAAAAGTCATCTTTAGATCATAAATAAACTAATGATGATACTAAACGTTTCAGAGCTCATTAAATTGATTTTGCACAGTATGTGCCCTTTAAAAAACATTCAACATTACATTATATTATTCAAGTACCAATATTTACCAAGATCACTTAGTTATTACAGGTCTTTTGACGTGTGTTTTTGAGTCTATGGTTCAGTTAACAATTTGCCGATTATTTTTACGGTTGATTCATTTTTATAGTCGACTAGTCACTATTAATAAATGAATCATTGTAGCCCGAACACATTTATAATGAAAGCTAAACAATTCAACTATACAAATTCAAAATCTGAAATTGAAATGAGCATCTTTGCTATAGTTTTGTGTGTGTGTCTGTGTGTGTGTCTGTGTGTGTGTGTGTGTGTGTGTGTGTGTGTGTGTGTGTCTGTGTGTGTCTGTGTGTGTGTCTGTGTGTGCTTGTGCATGTGTGTGTGTGTCTGTGTGTGTGTGCGTGTGTGTCTGTGTGTATGTGTGTGTCTGTGTGTGTGTCTGTGTGTGCTTGTGCATGTGTGTGTGTGTCTGGTCTGTGTGTGTGTGTGTGTGTGTGTGTGTGTGTGTCGTATGTGTGTGTCTGGTGTGTGTGTGCTTGTGCATGTGTGTGTGCTTGTGCGTGTGTGTGTGTGTGTGTGCTTGTGCATGTGTGTGTGTGTCTGGTCTGTGTGTGTGTGTGTGTGTGTGTGTGTGCGTATGTGTGTGTCTGGTGTGTGTGTGCTTGTGCATGTGTGTGTGCTTGTGCGTGTGTGTGTGTGTGTGTGTGTGTGTGTGTGTGTACCACTGGTGCTCAGCTGCATCTACGTTAGTCAGCTCAAGTGTGGACGCGCTTTTATTACTGGAAGAATTGTTCCGTTCATGATCCATCATTACTGTAACCGTGTGTTGTGTTCAGACTGTTGACGGTGCCAGTAATGCTCTATGTGTGGGCCACAACTTGAATGTCAGGTTTTTGTTTGTTAACAACCCAGAACAATATTGAGTAATATAGGAGAGTGTTTTTAATATCAGTACGTGACCTGGAGACATCTCAGTTCCCGCTCATGAGTAAAACTTTGCTTCCAATGTAGTGTGTATCATTCAACATACGACGCTGGTAATTGCTGGGGTTATCCCTAAACAAATGTCAATGAACTGGACAGCAGATATGAGACGTCCATTCACTCTTAAGTCAGGATCAACACATTGAGAAAGACTAAGACTTCATGGTCTCTATTTTGATGCGAGTGTGTCTTGCTTAAAGCCCAGGTTAGAATACTCACAAAATGTTGCTCACACTTAGTCAGTTTCCACTGTGGTCCGGATGGGAAAACTATGATTAAAGACCCACATATGTCTCCCCGGATTTACTTTGGCGGTCCGTCACCATCACTGAAAACACAATCTCGGTACAGTCCCGGTCAAAAGTTTAATCCCAGTTACCACATTTTGCACAGTTGGATCTTAACATTTCAAGTAGCGCTGCAACAGGAAATGTTAGACCAAATAAAAAGTGTGAGTAAGAACAATTAAACGGATGATACGACCGTGCAAAATGTAACTTTTGGCATTTATTAAACTGGTCTTGAACTTTTGATCAGAATCAGAAAAAGGTTTATTGCCATCGTCAGTGAACAAAATTCACAAACATGGGAACTTGCTTTGACGTAAGGTGTAACATATAACAATGAATAAAATAGTAGCAAAAAATACAAAAGGAGGCATGCATAAAATTAAGAATTAAATAAAATATACAGAAAATGTACAGTTGGCTGGTGTGATAGTGCAAATATCACACCAGCCAACTTTTATTTTATGGTTGTTAAAGTGACAGGTGTTATAAAGTGTTCATGAGTCGATGGGCTGGATGAGGATGGACTCGATGGCTGTTTAGAACTGCACCGTTGTCTGCGCTCGCAGCTTGGCTTCCCCCAGCTGGCGCAGGAAGTACATCGTCTGCTGGGACTGTATTATTTTTTATTTTTTTTCTCTCAATATAAACACATCTGCGCTCACACTGTGTAAATGTCTAGAGTCGATATAGACATTTAAAGCCCCGGGACTTGTTGTTGTGATTATTGTACTAAAAAACGTGTCCTCTGAGCGATATTTTTCTCCACAAAACTGACTCATACTTGGCCTCCTTCTGCTGAAATGTTGTTCCATTGGCTATAATATTCCACAGTGGGGCATTAAACGTCTCTATCTCTTTGGGGAATGTTCTTCTGTATGGTTTTAATTTTCAGATGATGTACCACCTCCAGAAAGTTACACACTGTTGCTTTTAGTTGTGAGATCAGCATTCGACTAGAACCATAGTGTGGTGTAAACGTTTTTATTAAAAACTACACTCATATTTTTATTATTCCAATGTTGAAATCATCATCATCATCATTATTGGAGGGAAATAAAAAAGACTGCACACTTAAACTTATAAAATCTATTACTGAGGAAACCAGTTTGTGGCCCAGATGTGCAAGTGAAATGACCACATAAACCACTGCAATCAACAAAATCTATAATTCAGCTGGAGTTTTTGTGCAAATTCAGCTATTTCCTTTCCTGTATTTCATAACATTTTGTGACCTGATGATTATTTGCTTAGTCTACTATGACCAATACATTTCAAATAACAGATTTTGTTTCTCTCTCTTTCTCTTCAGGTCCCAGGCTCCTCCCCACAGCTGTCCAGACTACCAGCACCACAGAGGCACCCACTTCCCCCCCAACTCGCTCCACTGCTGCGTCCAGCTCCACCTCGGCCCCCAAAGTGCTCTCCACCTCAAACTCGTCCTCCCTCAGCTCCACCACCACTCAGGCCTTGCTCACCAGCCTGGGCAGCCCCACGGACAACACCACCGCCGCGCTCACCGAAGTCTCCTGGACCCAATTCAACATCATCATCCTGGCCGTCATCATACTCGTCGTGCTCCTCCTGCTTGGATTCGTGGGCGGAGTCTACACCTATCGCGAGTACCAAAACCGCAAACTCAACGCACCGTTTTGGACCATTGAGTTGAAGGAGGACAACATTAGCTTTAGCAGTTATCACGACAGCATCCCCAATGCGGACGTGTCGGGTTTGCTGGAGGATGAAGCTAACGAAGTAGCGCCAAATGGTCAACTAGCTCTCACAACACAGGGAAACTGCTATAAAGCTTAATAAAACGAAACAAGCTGAAACTGTAAATTATTATATCACTCAAAGCTGCTGGAAAAAGTTACCAAATCCAAGATGGCTCCATAATAAAAATAGTCTGTTTGCAAGCTTGATCACAATACAATCGTGGAAAGAAGATCTTATCATTATTGAAAGTTCAACCGAGAAGGCTCCAAAGAGAGAGGCAGATGTTCTGTGAGGCTGCAAGGGGGCGCTGTTGTGCAGTGTTTGAGCAAGTGCAAAGCTGAATGGAACCACTAAGAACCAGAAGAGGAGCTAAGCATTTCACTGTTTTTTAAAACGTGACTATTTTTAAGTTATAATTTTCTTCTCTTGAAGACGAGTGATCTTAAGACAATGATTGTTATTTAATGAATTTTTATCCTTATTTATTGGTTTCGCGTGAAATGCTGCACATGTATGTTTATTCATGGTTGTTTATCTTGTCCGAATGGGCCGATATGTTTCCTTGTATAGTTTGTGTGTCTCTTTTGGAGAATATGGGGGGGTAAAGATGGACATTTCTGAACAATTTTTTTGTTCTCATAGCTTCCAAGTTATTAAGCGTGCCAGCTCACTATCAAAGAGGAGTGTTTTATACTGTTTAAAATACACAATTCGGCAGTGTGAGTCATTCAGCGCGTTGCGTACACAAACCATGATGATCTTAATCTGCTGCCTACCTCAGCAAACGGCCAACTGAATACGGTGGACAGTGACGCAACTTAACTGTGGATTGACAAAGTCCAAACATAAACACTGCACACTGTTGTTATGGAGCCGGCACGTGCTTTCAAAGTCCCCACATGGTTTATCAATACAATCAGTGACTTACAGGTGAGCAATGCACTTCAGAGCTACACGCCGCTGGTTTGTGGATATGTTTATTGTGTCGTTCAGGCTACCAGGCGTGGTGCAAGCGAAAGTTGATAACCTCCTCAGGTCTGGCTTTGTTCCCAATGTGACCACTGTAAATACTTTGGCTACTGTACATATGGATGTGAATAGCACTATTATTATTATTATTATTGTACAGGTATAGATTAACGTGTGTCACTCAACAAGCATCCCTTAATGTTGCTCACAGCTTTTCTATTTTTCATTCCTATGTTGTTCCCCTAACTTTGCCATAAACTGTACACAGAATCTGAATGCACCATGTCCCAGAAAGGCTCAAAATGACGAGTAAAATGATGTAAATAATAATAAAACCCCAAACGTCAGAGCGCAACTCCAATAAATTGGGGAAAAACTTGTTCTTGTGTCATGTTTATTTAGGGTGTAATAATTAGCTACGTTGAATTACATCAATATTATATTCTGATATCTTGACATCGGAATCAGAATCACTTTTATACATCTTCAAGGTAAATTGTTTTTGTTAGACATGCAACTAATGAGCAGAAGAAAATAGAAGTTAAAAACTGGATAAAAAATAAGACTAAACCTGTTCAAAATGACAAACTAAATAAAACATCTGTATCTCAATAGAAGGATACAATAAAATAGATCTGTTTTGTCAATTAAACCCCTGGTACAGTTTTCATTTTAAACTAATTTTTCAACTTACAAAGTATCTATTTTATTAACTAAACCTCAGTATGAATAAACAATTTATAAGCAAAAATCAAATCTCCCTCACAACCTATTTGCATGATCATGTACAGTTTAAACTATATATACATGTATTGTATATTACACAATACAAGTGAACTCACAATTTCACAATGACGTATATGACGTTCATTTACAGCACTGAGCGTCACGGTTTGATGGCGACAGCAGGAATGATTTCCTGTGTCTCAGTCGAACAGCAGTAAGAGTCTCTAGCTGAACGAGCTCTTGCAGCCAACCAGCACTTTGTGGAGCGAGTGGGAGGGAAAGTCCCGAATAGTCATGATTTTGGACAACATCCTCCTACGACATGACAGTCCAGCTCCTCCCCCACAACATGCCTGGTCTTGATATAAACACATTAAGATAATTCTTTACTTGTAAGGGTTTTTGGTTTTTTTCCCCTTTGGGATTTAGGTTGATTCTGATTGGCCGGTCCATGTCAAATGACTTCAAGTGCGTCAGAGATTGCCGCATGCATGTGCTTTTGGGAACTCAGCTGCTGTGTGAAATAAGTCGAGCGACTGGACTGATGTCTATGAATCATCACCTCCACTGATTGAGAGGAAATCACGGCGGTCTGGTTAAGAGTGGAAGCCTCCTTTATTCTCTTTTAAGCAGACATACGTATCCGCAGAAATGTGACTAAACAATCTTTTCAGACTACACTTCCAAAATAACCATGCAACTCCTAGGAGCCCCACCGTAAAATATATAATTGATTTGTAATAATTTAAAGTTGCAAAATATTAACGATATGTATGTGTTCAATTTGAAATTGAAATTTGTTTAAACAATGTTACATACTCATATACATAAAAATTATTTTTTCATTATGTTCATTGAAATGTGTTGCTGTACATTATTGCTTCCCAACCAGGGGTACAGGGACCCCAAGGGGGTACTTTGAATGGTGTCAGGTTTAAAAAAAGAAATTAAATATACTTTCATCTAAATTAAAAAATATTTATATAAATTGTAAATTTTGCATATTTCTTTAGTAAATTGGACTATAAATATGATTAAAACAAAAATATAGTAGTAATAATTGAATGTATGTGATTTTTAAACCCATTTATTTGCCTGAATTTCAAGTTAAAGGGTACTTTGAGTGGGAGAAAAGTTTGGGGGTACTCGAGACAAAAAAGGTTGGGAATCACTACCGTACATCGAAAAGCAACACCAAGACGCATCCTTATTTTTACTACACCATTCTCATCCTCATTGTGAAAAAGTACCACCACCACTACCTCCAAGATACAAACGTAAATGTAGTGTCTTTCTGCCAACATTTTTTAAGGTCATGTTTTAAAGGTCATCATCTGGACGTTGTTTTGAAAATCAAGCCATTTTGACTTCCATCTGAAAGTCCTTCTCCATTGAGAATGCTAAACTATAAAACATAAGTTTACTCTCCAGAATTGTAACTGACTCATCTCCTGTCTGTCTGATTCCTGTTTTTGATCTATTTCAGCCTCAAGCAGGAGCCACTCCTGGTTGTGAGCTTTTCTCTGCAGGCTGTCATTTACTCTTATTTATTACCTTTTGCTTTATTCATCATTTGCCTGAACCCACACACTGACTCCTTGGCTTGATGGAAATAACCTTAACCTTCACTTTTAAAGATAAAAATAGAATTGTGATCTGATCCCTTTTCAATTTTTGTAATTTTGATACAATTGGGGCTGCACAACTAATTGAAATCAAATCAAAATCTCAACTTTGAATGGGCGCAATTCGCAAAATACAAAGGCTGCACTTTTTGAGGGGCAATAATTTCCTCCACAAACAATAAAATATCCCGTTTAATTCTGCATAAAAACTGCTTACCCTGTAGTGTAGATTTGTTCAAACTTGTCCTGAAACAAGTGACTAAAATGTGACTTTAAAATGACAAAACCGTGTCTTAAAGCGACAAAAACACGACTATACGAGCAACAAAAAAGTACACTTCATTCTTTTATTAGTTTGTCAATACTGGTCAGAAAATTCGCCGCTCTTTTCCCCGCCCACTCGCCCTATTGGTCAGCCTCTGAATGAGTGACAGGGGGCTTTAACTAATAACGTGTAAGTGTTAGAGCTTGCAGATGAAGAAGAAGGCTTAGTTACCTCTTAAATGCAAACCACAAAGGAACATTACTCATGATATAAACGTGTCATTTAGGCTTGAAGAAAAACGCAACAAGTTTTGGGTGAAAATAACAATAAATTATGTGCACTATTTCTTCAAACTTCACAAAAGAGATGGTATCAAAAAGAAACTCAAGTACAGTATAACATATTTTTATGTATATGAACTTTTGACTTTTTCGGTTCCCTTTTTGATTCATGGGGGAATATGGATGCAATTTGATGATTCAGTCAGCAATGGCAATTACAATGGCAAAAGGAAAATGGAAGGGCAGGATATAGTATAAACAATGCCTATTTACTCCTACACGTCTTGTCTGGCAATTCTCCCAGACAAGAGAACTCACCGGAAATGTCTCGCCCAAGGAAAAAGACCCATCTGTTATTAATGAGTAAGTGAGTTATTGAAACCTCCATCAACTGTACTTTATCTTATCGTTGCACTGACAATAAATGGTAATAATGATAAAAGATAAGTAGAGTTCATGATGGAGGACAAAAGACACTTATTCTATGGTTGAGACACAGACATTAGTATAAATCTACAGGTTTTGAGCCTGATCATTTTGCCACTTTAATCCTTAAGGTCTGGTCACTGGTGGTAACTTCTCCAGCGTTAGACGTTCAAAATCTTCTCTCTTTGTGCAACCCTCAGGCGACCTGCATTATTTGTACAACCCATGTAATCAACACTTTATTTGGTAACAGAATTTAAAACATATGGAGGTGCTTTATTTGATTTATGGTTTTAAGTACTAGTGTCATTATCATTTGTCATTATTAGTTCAACAAATAATTAATGCTATTTCAGTTCAAAGGTTTATATAGCTAAAAGTGGGCTCTACTGTATAGTTGTATCTGTATATCCTTTGGAGAAGATGATTAGGGTGTGGTCAGGTCAGTTAGGAACAGAAAAAAACACCCTCAGCAACTCTGCCGGGGGAAGTGGCAGCTTCAACTGTATCCTCTGGTTCCTGCTGCTTTCCCTTTTAACAATAGTCAACGTTTTAGCTCAAATGTAGTCATGTGTTCATTGCTTCATTCATTTTTTCCGTTTGGAGACTGTTTCAGACACTGCGACGGCTGCTCCTGTGATGACTCACTGTGTCACCACGCTGACCTGTAGACCAGGATGTTCAGGAACTCTCCACACTGGACGAGCCTCCTTCATTCCTTCTGAGTGGTTCTGGCTGTGGTTGGTGGGGTGGTGGTTCTGGATGTGTCAGTCCTGGACCATCTGCAGTCTGGCCGTCCGTGGGAGCTGGACCTCTCCTTCACTGCGGTTCTCCCAGAGGTTTTACGTTTTCCCCACAGGGTTTTTTGTAGTTTTTCCTTGGCGAGGAGGAGGGTCAAGGACAGGGAGCGCTCTGGGACAGTTATCCATTTGCTAAATTCTCTTGAACATTGTTTAACTAAACTGCTTTCCACCTGTGGCCCATCGAGGCAAGTGTTGTGATTTTTGGCGCGACAGAAATAAATGGAATTGAGTTGAATTAATCGTAGCAGAAAATAGTGTCATAACATGCCCTTGGGGTCGCTTTCTGCTTGATCGTGAAACACTGGAAAAAGAAATCAAATAAATGTAATAAAAAGTGTGAAGAATACACATTTGAAACTGACGATAATGATGATAATGAGACCTACGTGAGGCTCATTGGAGAACCTATGCACCAGCTTTTAACATAAACAACTGTAAAGAAGCATTCCAACTATTATTAGCAAAAGCTAGCTGTATATTTGACAGAGACAGGTCATGTCGATGAAATTTGAAATCTTAAATATGGTTCCTCCAACAATCTTGATAAGGGCTGATGCCATCCTGAAAAAACTCTGCCTCAATCCATACAATGTGAACAACTTCCTTCCCGTTCCCCTTTACATACCGCTCATCACTCAAATTCCAGTAATATCTCAGTTCCTCCCTTTTTAAACGTTCCAATCATGCTTTTGGACATATACACCACTCCAGCTCCTCCAGACCCCTCTGCCTCACCAGTGCGTTTGACACCCCTGATCACACTGCTCTCCTACATAGTGACATTTTAAAACCCCATGTGTCACCAGGAGTCTTCATTTTTCTAATAATCATAACTGAACACAGAGATGTGGGCGGGGATAGGGGGTAGGGGAAAACAGGAGCACTTGAGCTTCAGCAGGACAATGCAGGATTAACTTAATCAAAACACAACTATAAATTTATGATGAGAGAACACGGTGGTAAAAGGTTAAATAGTTTAGTAAAGTTGATTTTGCATAATATGTCCCCTTTAAGGTGAGACGCAACAGGCAAAAAAATTAAAATTTTTTTGTTTTTTGGTCAGTTTGCTCTCTCAATATATCGGCTTTCATGTGGAAACAACAAACTTGTCCAATCTGCTCCTAAAGATGTTTTATTCTTCCATTGAATCCACTTTATCCATATATTTTCTCATCGACATTGTAACTTCAAAGACTGTTTTTATTCTATTTTTCTCCTGTAGGGACATAAGGTTCCGCCTTAAAGTAGATCACACACCAAACTTTACAATCTTGGACTCAACACGATTTTGACGTAACGTACATAAGGATTTTTTTTTTTTTAATCTAATTTTAAAACGGGGGTGCACGGTGGCAGAGCGGCTAGAGCTTCTGCCTCTCAATAAGGAGATCGTGGGTTTGAATCCCTGACCGCCCCAACATCGTGGTGTCGAATTCCGAACCACCCTGACATCACACGATCTCTCTGGGTGGAGTCTGCATGTCCTCCTCGTGTTACTGTGGGTTCTCTCCGGGTTCTCTGGCTCCTCCCACCGTCCAAAGACATGACTGTGTTCAGGTTAATTGAGAACTCTAAATTGCCCCTAGTGAATGAATGTGAGAGTGAATGGTTGTCTGTCCTTGTCTGTCTCTCTGTGTTAGCCCTGCGACGAGTTGGCCACTGTCCAGGGTGTACCCTGCCTAAGGCCCAAAGTCACTGGGATAGGCTCCAGTCACCCGTGACCCCTAACGGGAATAAGCGGTAGAAAATGAATGAATGAATGAATAATTTAAAAACTGATTTATTGAAGTTTAAGTTAAAGAAATTAGGTGAAATTTTAATTTTTAGGACAATTTTCATTCAATCTGGTTCATGCAAAAACTAAATAAGAAATCCAAAATCTCCTTCGTAAAGTTTTTTGTAACTAATATTTGTACAAAATGAACCAAGAAATTTAAACTTGGTTCTGTCCATTTTTCAGATTTAAATCTCCCAAATTCATTTTCATTCATTTTTTTATTCATTTCATTCATAGCAACAAAATAAAAACAACTACATCTGTCATCTACAGAGATGAAGAATGAAAGGGCACAGAAAGAAGCAAAAGCTTATGATATCTGCCCCTTATCAACAAAAACCGTACAAATATGTGTATTTTTGGCAGTTTTTACACACAAAATGCCTTATTTCTACATGAAAACATGACATGATGAAAAACTTGTAATATATTTTTTTCTTACATTTATGTGAGTAAACTACAGAAGAAGTTTACAATTGATATATTTAAATTTAAGATTTGTTCTTATTCTCCTGCAGCGTCTCACCTTTAGAGGTTTTATAAGCAGTCACTGTTTAAATGTTTCTGACGCGACATATTTCTTCATCCACCAGGACACCGTCCAAGCTACTGTAGTGCGTGTGTTTCATTGCAGCTTTGCCAAAGTGTGACCAAGCAATTGAATGGAAAATGAAACCAACTGCAGTGCACAGTAATACACCTTTGCTGTCATTACGTCAGGACAAGTCAAAACACAATGACTGTGCGTAGACTTTGACTTGCAGCTGGATCTTGCATTTCTTCCCATAAGTGTGCATCATGATGACGATCAAGATGGAAAATCACAAGTAAATACCTGGAATCCATGCACGCTAAGCTTAAACTATATTCAAAACATGAGACACTTGGGAACATACAAGTCTGCTCCAAAATAATCATCATTATACTCTACATTTTTCTCTTATTATGTATGTTTTATATGATTGGTTCTTTAAGGACATTTTCCAGATGAACCAACTGAGGGTTACAGATTTAGCACCGATTGGTTAATTTATTTATTTATAATATTGCACCATAACCCAAGTTGTTAATGAACCGTATACTACTATCAGTATGTTTTATTGTGTATATTTATCCTTACATAGGCATGTGCCCCTATGCATTTGTTTGTGTGAAATCCATACCAGCCACACACACATATGCAGTGAGTTAAGCGCTGTGAGTGTGTGTTGTTCATCATGAAACTGATGATGCTAAGACAAGGAATCTTCACATTATCATCATATTAATTTCTAGAGCAGCACAGATGCATGCAGCTCAATGTCAGTTAGGGCTGAAACAAGTTAGTCGATTAATGGCAACTAATCGATTATTGAGATAATCGTCAACTATTTTAGTAATCGGAATAATCGTTATTATGCACAGACTTCAAAGCATGTGCTCAGAAAAGAGGTTTTTATCAAGAAAACAACATCATTTAGTGTTTTTGAAAGCCAGATTTGAGTGACCAAACATTTGAACAACAGTCTAAATCTACTGAGAGCCATAAAAAATAGCGGAAAAAAATAGGCAACTAATTCAACGTCTGTATTTCAGTCATCATCACAACCATTAACATGAAACTGGGTTGAAAAGGGCTACAAATCTGCTCGTGAAACGTGAACGTGCTGCACAGAAGTAAGGCCAAAAACTGAAACTTGTGACTCGCGATTTTCCAAAAAAGAAGCTATTTTGTCTGTAAATATACAACATCAGGACATCCCAAAGCGGCCTCATCTTTTTTTTTTATTCTGTATATAGTCTTAGTCTATTTTATTTGATCTTATTCTTAATCTTATGCATTTATTTATATGTATTAATTGTTTTATGTTGCACCTCACACCGAGGCAAGTTCCTGTGTTTGTGAATTCTGATCACTGACAATGGCAATAAGCCGATTCTGATTCTGATCTTACTTTAGTCTGGGTCCAATTAAGTATATCTATATATCTATGTATCTATGTATCTTATATTCACTGGCACTTCATGTTCCAAACTCAAAACAATCGTTAGTTGCAGCCCTAATGTCACTTTTCCACACAGACAAATGCATGTCTGTGCCTCTTTGTGAGCATGGGAAAATTATGAATCATTTTTCCCCATCGTTTATTTCACAATCAGATAAAGGACAGGAGTGGTCTTGTACATTATGTGTCGGTTCCTGTTTAATGCTTCCTTACAAATGGGCCTATATATCATAATAAGTGTAAGTCCCGCGCAGCCACCAAGTCACATTTCTGCAGCGTATTTCTTCATTTTGAGTTTCACACCACCACAATTGTGAAGAACTCAAGAGGAGACTCCTTAGACATGGCTTTGGTTTTCCGGACACTTTGTCGGTGACACACGAAGGTAAAACTCGACGCAGATGTGCTCCTCATTTGCAGTGCAGCTGATCCAATGACATTTGAGCATCTTGTGTCAACAGCATACCAAACCAATGTTGGTAAGATGAAAGATGAAAATGAGAAAATAGACTAATTGTACTTACATGAGGCCTATTTGGGCTGTTCCCCTAACCCTGACCTAAACTGTTTACATTGTTCCCGTCCTTACCCATTACTCTTTTCCTAATCTTATCCATTACCCAAAACTTTGAGTGTTCAGTCATAGCCGACCATCGCCCTGGACACTCTAGCCTTAACCAACTTAAAAGAGGAGCTTTACTGGTTTGAAGTTAAATAACCTTTGAGCAGACTTTTGAACACGAGGAGCTACTGATGGTAAAGTCTTTGTTTTGTTAAATGTGTGTCTCACCAGGAGAAGATGTCATGCTGCTCCCTTTGTCTTGTTCTGTTCTTTTTGTATTGTTTTTTGGTATTATATTAAAACAATAATGACTTGCGAAGACTTGGGGAGGGCTTTAAGCATAATAGGATCCTAATAAATAACGTGCGTACGTGTTTGTCTAAAGCTAAGTTCTGAATATTCATTATTGTTTTATTATGCCTTCTGTACAAAATCACTCAAACTAACTGCCAGAGGATGATATGTGACCTATATCTGTAACGTGTAAAGACGGTTTGCTGGTACTGACATGTGTGATATAACGGGAGAGAACTAAGGACTATTTAAGGTTTGCATGAGAGACTAGTCCAACCAGCTCTGAGTTTGTCACAAGTTCTCAAAGGAAAGAAAATGTAGAGACTTGTTGTCAGCAGATTTCTGGATGACAGAGATGTTAACTCTATGTTGTCAAGGATTTGCACTTAAAGTGGAACATTACAGTGGTGCATATGGCTTACAAATTTTATATTCCTTTGTTCCAATTACTGTCAACATAATTATGACACCATAAAGGCGTGAGGTGGGGGCTGGGACAGAGCAATGCAAACAGTAAAAGGGACAGTTCATTTTTATATTTTTACAGGTGATGCACATTCATGTGCAATGTTAAAAAAATATATAAACATTTCCTAATATGTCTACAGTTAGTTAGTAATTATGTAACTGTCATATTCTAAAGAACATTTACACAGCACAGCTTAAACCCTGTGTACAGCACTTGTCCTGGAGCATAAACGACAGATGAGCTGCTTCTGTTTTTTGTATAACTTTTTAAATATGTGATTTTTCATGTCACACCACAGAACACTATCATCATTACAGCACTGAACTTCTTTTTTATATGTAAAGTAATCCAGTGTCATTTTATTCAGGAGTACATTCTTGTCTTTGTGCCAGACTTAAATCTCTGACTGTCTGTACAAGTCAGAGACTTAAGTCCGTGGGAGTAGGATCTACTCCGTGGGAGTAGGTTTCTTCTTTTTCCCACAGGGTTTATTGTAGTTTTTTTCTTGCTGAGAAGGAGGGTCAAGGACAGGGGATGCTCCAGGACATTTATCCACCGCTGAATTCTATTGAACATTGTTTATTTGAGCCGCTTTACCTGTGGCCCATCGAGGCAACTGTTGTTGTGACTTTGGGCATTACAAAAATAAACTGAATTGAACAGAATTGGTGGATAAAGAACAAAGGAAGGCCGTCGTGGTTGACGTGGCATCACCACATCAGGAGAAAGGAACATGAGAAACTAGAGATTGAAACTAGAGAATACCAAGGGCTCAAAGAAGAGCTGGAGGAGGCCTGGAAGATGAAGGTCAAAGTGGTGCCTGCGGTGATCGGAGCACTGTGTGTGCAATGTGTGTGTATGTGTGGGTATGTGTGTATATGTGTGTGTGTGTGTGTATGTGTGTGTGTGTGTGTGTGTGTGTGTGTGTATGTGTATGTGTGTGTGTATATATGTGTGTGTGTGTGTGCAATGTGTGTGTATGTGTGTGTATGTGTGTGTGTGTGTGTGTGTGTGTGTGTGTGTGTGTGTGTGTGTATATATATATATATATATATCACTCTTTATCTTATCAAAATCAGCATAAAATGTACTGAGTGGATTTTTATACGTGATACTTATATACTTTACTCCTCTATCTGCACTTATACTTAAGTACACGCAGTACTCCTTCCTCCACTGTTTATAAACCTTTGTAACTATAACAAACATACTCTAAAAGTACTGTAATTAACGCAAAAAGCCCCCCAATTACAGCAATGTCAGAATACGGCTTGACTTTCCAGCCCTGTCTCTGTGGAACAAGAATTCCGTGTGTTGAGGGTGAAGTACAGAGTTGGACTTGTCAAACCAGTGCCATCGCGCTCTCTCCTCATGTCTGTAGCTGTAACCTGAGGGCAAAAGCACGTGGGCCGTGAGAGGTGTGGCCGCAGTGAGTTAAACAAACTACTTGAGTGTCTCGGTCTTGTTGCGGGCAGTAATTTGCCAACAAGTAGCCGACGAAAGTGGTGGGCGGTTCTTCTTATCCTGCCGAAGATCACTCACGTTCGGCCGAGCCCTGAAACGGGAAGCGGCGCTCATTGAAACTCTCAGACTGCATACCAGGAGCGTAATTGTAAACGTGGGCGACGCAGACCTAATAAATGCGGCTAAGCGTAAGTCAGGAGGCCATAGTTGGACGTGACACCGACACCGACATGCTCCAACACAGATGCCCGAACTGTGACGGCGATGAGGAGGCTGCGCTCCCGGTCCGCGTCCAGATGCGGCTCCTGCGCACGGCACGCGTAATCTCCGTGTCCATGGTGCTGCTGCTCGGGATGTTTCTGGCTATACTGGTGCTGCTTCTGTTTGGAGCACCGACCGTTTTACGCCAAAGCAAGGTAACATCAACCCTGACGACTGGAATAACTCGTGGCGTTTGTTATGCTATTATTATTGTATCTATTTGTCTCTGTTATAGGCTTGAGTGTTTCAGAGTTTACCTGCTTTTACTTGACGATTATTTCTGTTGAAGTAACTGTCTTCTTACTTTAGTCAAAGTTGTGGCTCCTTTTCCCATTGTGAGGAACAGCTTTATGTTGACAATATGAAGTGATTTGCACGTTTGTGTTCTGCACCGCTCTTTAGATCTGATTTCATTTCACAATGTTTAACAATTTTATTTCGATCCTTTGACAGCACCAGCCTTCTTTGCATCATTTAATGTTTTGTCCTAACCTTTAGCCTTCTTAAAGTTTTAAATGACATCCATTACTCTTACAATTACTCTCAAGTCCTTTTACTTGATTAACTTTATACTTATATTTGAGCAATGTCATTTTTACTTGAGTACGATTTTGGAGACTATCGACCTCTGATTATAGGCTGGATCTATTCATTGGCATGAAATGTTAACATGACACTTGGCCTTTTTATTACTAACAATGGTTTACGTCGTAAACATTGCTCCAGCTGCTTCCATAAATTGGCTCAGCAGGTTGCATATCTTTGTTATTTTTTCATGTAAAATGATTCACACAACTTTCCAAGCTGTTCTTTATTTGGCATTGAATAGTGCGGTTGCTGTTTGATTAAGATACCTACAGGTTACAGATTACAATTTAAAATCTTAAATTGTCTCTGTTCTTTACCCATTTCCTTTTTCTCTTTTCAGGAGTCAGAAAGCCAAACCAATTTACCCGGTGAGTTAAACTCATGTATACAAGAATGTTACTATAGTCATTCAGCTTTCCTTGTGATAAGCTTGTTGTTTCAATGACTGTGTTTTTAGAAGCGAGAACTGAGAAACAGCAGTCGGATCAAGATTTGTTACACCCAAGTGCCCTGCTGACATGTGAGTTTAGATTACATCACCTCCATTGTACACAGTAGAGTGTGACATACTCAGGCACAGTAATATCGTAGAAAGGAATCGCACTGTTTAGAGAATGGAGCATGAATCACCGGCACAACCTCATCGCTTCCTAATCTGCATGCTGGGTGTTGTGCTTTCCTTTTCTTCACCTTGTGGAGAGAATAATATAAACATAATATCCAAGCATTTCTTAAATTCTCACCAGCAACAGTCCTGCAACTTGAGTGATGGTGTGTTTTTTTTGTTTGTTTATTGTTTTTTAAGTGAGGCAATGATTGCTAGAATATAATCTTTTGTTTGCTGCCTCACTTTCTGCTTAATGTAGACCACAGAGGAGAGTTTGAGAAATACCACATTTTTAGATCATTTTACTACTACAAATTACACTTCTCATGGTGTATGTAAAATCGATGATAAATTACCCTGACTACATAATGACATTACATTTGTTGTCTCTTGCAGTCACTGAGCTGAAGTCTGCATCTTATCCTGAATGGCAGCACGCACAAGGTAACGCTTACATCGGCGGACAGATGACTGTCTTGAAGGAGAACCTGAGTGTGCCCAATAAAGGCCAGTACAGGCTGTATCTGCAAATCACCTTTGACTTCGATCATGAAGACCCCGCACAAAGCCAGAAGTGTGATCAGGATGATGACCTACTGTCCCTTGAGATCTCTGTGCAGCGCTTCTCCGACAGTTACAAGTCCTTCAGACCTTTGCTGGTCAGCAAAGACACCATGAGCTGCCGCTACAGCTGGACTAAAACCATGATCACGACCGGGACGTTTTTGCTGGAGGCCAACACCCTGCTCCGGGTGCGGTTAGAGCACATTGACCTTGTAAACAATCAAGACACTCTCTCTTTCTTTGGAGCGGAGCTGGTGGCTGTGAAATAGCACTACAATCTAAAGCCCTAACCCTTATATCGCTTTTAGCAGATTCCAAATTCCATTTTGCACGGATTTTGTGTTTGACGAGATTGTATTATTTAAGTACAAGTATACTGACGAATCTCTTTTCTTTTACACTATTTCTATTTAATTTTTTACAAAAAGGCTGGAAATCTAGTCCTAAAATGTTACATTATGCCGTTTACCTTCGTTCGAGTGCTGCCTGTATTTGTGCACTTCTTGTCCGGTAGGTGTTAATACTTGAATGTAAAATTTGTCTCAGGTACTTGGCTGCACATAAACTCTAATTTTACTCAGGTTTTGTTTGTGCGCTAACCTGAGGTCTTTAAATTATGGCAATTATGGCTCATAATTAGAACAAATAGACACAAATCACTGACACTTAATGTACAGTGATTCTGTGAACAATAAACTAACTGAGACACAAAAACATAAATAATATTTCAAAATAATGAGCAAATATGCAATAACGTTTTATATATGGCGGATTTCACATTGTTATTATTTCTCTTTCCAAACCAAATTTGCCATAAAAAAGTGACAACAATCAGATCAGCCTGTAATGACTGTCCCTTCACTTTGTTACAGTAATGCAGTGTTTACGGCAATAAAGTGCAGCCTTCTCTCTCACACATTAACCAGGCCACACCTGCAGTGTTGTCATTCTCCTCTGCTTGTTATCAAGGGATCTCTTTTAGTGGAGAAGAACAGCTTGGAAGATAAAGATAAAGTAAATATTAGTGCAGCTGTACAACATAGACCTATTGCAAAATTATAGTTATCTTATTCTGGTCATGGTTTAGTTAGGATTCAAGCTATGGTTTAGGTTTGTTTTGGTTTTTTTTAGACCAGTTTAAAAAGGCTCTTACATATATATTTTTTTATGCGTTGATCATGTGATCTTGTAATGTGACACCAGTATAAAGTGTTAAACAGCTAACACAAATCCTCTAATGTTGATATCGAGGAGAGTAAAGCTTGGCATTGTTTCTGAAATACTGTAATACTGTTTTATTTAGCTAATTTTATTGTTAAATGTATTTGTCTGACAGTTGCTACATGAAATGTTTGTGCAATAGAGTGATAAAAGATTAATTAAAAAACACTACGAAATAATTTATAAACCTGTCTTTGACTCACAGTAAATACAAAAATCCCTTTACTCTGTTAAGCTGTACAGTTTATCCTCTCCCAGTGCGTGTCTGGGTGTTTTTTTTCCGTCCTTCCTCTTAACAAAGATACTGATTCCTGAAACAGTAGATTCTGCCCTTAAAATTATAGTTTGAATTTTCTGTGTATAGTCTATTTTATTTTATTCTTAATTTTATGCATGTCTTCTTTTAAATATTTTGCTACTATTTTATTAATTGTTATATTTTGCACCATACGCCAAAGCAAGTTCCTACTTTGTGAATTTTGTTCACCGACAATGGCAATAAACCTTTTCTGATGCTGGTTCTGATTCTAAATGTAGCTATAAATGTTCCTCAAACATACTACAAACTTCTAATCTCAGAAGGAGGGGCAGAGCGGACGTGACACACCTAGCTTTTATCTTTATACTTTACTTTATATCTTGACCAACTTTATATTGACCAATTATAGTAAATTATGCACTGCAGTTCCCCTATCACCAAAGCCTAAAGTAATTGTACAATTCATTTACAACAAACCCTGCCCCACAGACCAGTCAATAAAAACCCTAAACTGATTCATGATTGGACTGACACAGAAATAACCATTGAAAAAACATCCAGACTTAATGTGAAAAAAGACAAATTTGACAAACTCTGGACTAAGTAGGACGTTTATTTTGGACAATGTGTTCCATGACTTATTTTATTTTATTGCTTTTGTTTATTTTTACTCTTTGTATCATATTTTGTTTTATACATTCTTTTTTTTTATTTTTATTAAATAAAAAAAAAAAAAGGGATCACGGGTGGCTGGAGCCTATCCCAGTGACTTTGGGCCTTTGGCGGGGCACACCCTGGACAGTGGCCAACTCGTTGCAGGGAAGATTAAATCAAATAAAATAAGAAATAAATTACTCTCCAGAAACAGTCAAAGCATGGTGGAAAGCAAATATTAAAATAAAATAAATAAAATACACCTTTGCCCCATCTCTGCTCACACCACTCTGGCACAATCCAAAACGTAAAATAGCAAACAATTTCCACCTAAAGTTAAAAGAAATCATCAGAAAATCCATGAACTCATCCCATTTTACCCAAACACCATAGTTTCAATAGCAACAGAAAAATGAAAAACATTAATAATTCAGAAAATGTATGCACTGACAGTAAAACAGAACGGATTAATTTTAAAACTCTACAAAGAACTGCTGCCCCCGTGACCCGGCCCCGGATAAGCGGAAGAAGAAGAAGACGCAGAACTTTATTCACAGGCTGCATTTCATGGGAAAGTTCAATAATTCACTGGTTAAATGTCACACTTTTTCTCAAACATCCCTTGTTATCCACAGCCTATAAAAGGAAACTAAGATGCTGCTGGACATGTTAAATATAAAAAGAAAGCTATAACCCTCTTATTTTCAGTCAAATAAACCATTCTGAGATGAATCAGGATCAGCTTGTACTCAAAAACAACAAAAAATAATAAAATACTCAGGGGAAAAAAATGAATAGGGCTTTTATATGGATTCTGCCTGTGCTCTTTGACCTTTCTGACAAGTCCCTGAAACTCGATTTTAGTGAAAGTAGCTCAAAGTCTATATGACGGCTTCTCAAGAATCTGTGGTTTAATATTTAGCAAAGATTTACATTTGTGAAGTTGCACTTTGTGAAAACATTTTGAAAAATAAAGGTGTAGCAATGAGTCATGCTGAGTTCTGAAACAGAATCTCTGTACCACAGGCAGCATGTAGAAGAACTCAGACTGGTGATGATCTCTTGGACAGTTTTGTCAGTTACAGGTCCAAAGTGAGTCAGCTCTAAGTGTGGTTTTAGGGTTGTTATTTGCACCGGGACATTTATGGCATTTTTAATGCCCTGAACCTTGTCATTAAAGAATACTGCAAACTCATTGCACTTAGCTGTGGAAATTAGTTATAGCGGCAGCTGAACTGGAGGGTTTGTTAGTCTGTTTATTGTTGCAAACAGAACACGTGAGTTATTACCGCAATTTCTAATAATTTCAGAAAAAAATTGTTTTACATAAAATGAGGTTGTACATGTACAACCTTTTTTTATAAGTCTCTTTATGAATCTGGAGCTTTGACCTGCACCATTTTTGCTCAGCCCTGCGGCACTCCCTTTTCTGTGCCGACTCATAATTCCTCCATGGCGCCTTCTGCTTATTTTTAACCATTTTAACCTTCATAGGAGCAATGGTGTCCAGAACATTCAAGACATTAGATGAAACAGAATTAAAAAATTGTCAGTTCATCATTTCCATGAAGAGTGCACTTGTGCTGTCATTTATGTGTCTCCTCCGAACAACTGCAGGACCAGCCGGTGATTTGGGAATAACAGACAGGTCAAAGAAAACACAGAAATGATCAGACAGTGCCACATCGACCACACTGACGTTTGAAATATTAACCCCTCTTGTAATTAGCAGGGCCAGAGTGTGTCCTCTGCTGTGGGTGGGTCCACTCACATGCTGAGTAAGACCAAAGGTTTCAAGGACAGCATCAAGCTCTTTGGCGTTTCTGTCGCAAAAATTATCCACATGAACATTGAAATCACCTGCAATGACCAAACTATCAAAGTCTGTGCATACGACTGAAAGCATCTCAGTAAAATCATCATCATCATCATGTGTCAGTTGTTTACACACAACCGAAACATGTTTTGACTGTTTAAATGGTTATTCAACAAAATAAAGGTTTTATCAAGTATTCATTTTTGTCAAATCATAACTATTGTGTAATTTATGTGGATTTTGGCCCTTGTTTTCAAAATGGTTGCTAGGTAACAGCTGTGTAATTAGTTCTTTTTTTCAATGGTATTTTTATTGACAATGTAGATTATGTAAACTGTACAACTTTTCTTTTCAAAATTGAAAAAAAAGAAAAAACAGAAAATGAATTAAATAATAAAATGAAAATGAACATTCCCCCCACATACATAAAATAAAATTACAAATCGCAGACCAGCTGCCAAACCAAAGTATAATCAATAACACCACAAAAATATGGCAATAGAATTGGATTACATACAGTGTAACATGTAATTGAAAAAATAAATAAATAAGTGAAAATAATAATACAAAAATATAAAAGTAAAAGGGAGGGAGGGGGCTACCCTGAAACAATAGTTGTGAGTCTCTCAAAAAAGTCTAAAAAAGGACGCCACATTTTATAACATTTGTTCTCTGATCCCTGAACAGTGTACCTAATTTTTTCCAAGTCTATACATGACATTAAATCTTTTATCCACTGTGCATGAGAAGGAGATGCAGTGTCTTTCCACTTAAATAATATAGCTCACCTTAAAAGTGAGAAAGACATAACTTTAAACTTGGAGTTAGACAGATTAAGGCCCGGGGCCAGACGGGGCATTGCAGGACTTCTGAAATGGTCTGAAAAACAGAATTCCAGAAATTGACCAATGAGGGGCAGGACCAATACATGTGAAGCAATGTGCGCTGTTACACTTTGTATAGGTGGGGTCCACATCAGGGTAGATGCGTGCCAGTTTAGCCTTGGACAGATGCACTCTGTGGACAATCTTAAATTGACTGAGTGCATGTCGTGCACACATTGACGTAGTATGAACCTGGTTAAGAATGGAGCCCCACACCTCTTCTGTGAGAGGAAAATTAAGGTCTTGTTCCCATTTGGATCTAATACAGGCGGGCAATTTAGATCAGAAATAGAATTATAAAGAGGTGAGATTACGCCTTTTGAAGTAGATTTCACTAATAAAAAACTATCAATAGGATTATCTACAGGTTTTTGGGGGAACTGTGCTGTCATGCCCTGAATGTAGTGTCTGACCTGCAGGAATCGAAAAAACTGTGAGGGAGCAATTTCAAATTTTGCTGATATCTGGGAGAAGCTAGCAAATTGTCCATTCATATACAAGTCACCAAAACATCTTAGTCCTTTTTTATGCCACAATCTAAATGCCCCATCAGCCACCGAAGGGCCAAAAAGGTGGTTTGCAGCGATGGGGCTCTGAAGTGAGAAAGCCTGGAGACCAAAGGTTTTCCTGAACTGCGACCAAATTCTCAGAGACTGCTGAACAACTCTGTTATTACTAAATACAGAGGTGGCAATAGGGAGTGGTGAACCCAAAGTTGCTAGTAAGGGGGTTTATTAGCTGCATGCGACTCCATAGTAACCCAAACAGGAGACAAAGGATCCAAATGAAAGTGTTTCCAATACAGCATACACCTAATATCCGCAGCCCAGTAATAGTATTGAAAATTAGGCAAAGCCATTCCTCCCAGTTGTTTAGTCTTTGGAGAATGGCCCCCCTCAGTCTAGGATGTTTACCATTCCAAGCATATGAACAGATTAAAGAGTTCAATGATTTGATTTGAAAAATGAGTGTAATTAGTTCTAACTATGCACAAAAAAACTGTCAAACTGAGGACAAATAGGCAAAATGTTTCGTAAAATCTCAAATACAATCATGTTCCCTACATTTTAGTGAAATGCAGTCTAACATGCCAGATAGACGTTTAAAAGAGGAATTGTCAAAACCCAACAAATGCCTCTTTCAGATATGTAACGAAATCTACAGTCAGAATTTAGAATGTGATATTCTCTTGAGCAGAGCTTATTCTCACTTATAAATCAGACAGTCCAGACATTTGTTTATGTTCCAAAGGATTCAAGAATAGCTATAGTTCGAATAGGGCGTTGTAGGGAAAATACAGGGGCTAAGGAAAAAATTATAACATCCGGTCAGTAATGAATGTGCGCCTCCGCAAGCGCCAACACTAAAGCCTCAGAAATGATTGTCAGGCCCTTTCACTGGATTTTTTCTGCGGGGAAAAAGGACAGACTGGAAATACAAATGAAAAGTAAATTATCTTGGCCATATTTATTTTATAAAAAATAAAAATAATAATATTTCATTTTTATTCATAAATGGTTTGTATGGGTGCTTGAAATCCTTTAATGCTTGGATTTAACCATGTTGTTTTCAAGGTTTGGGAAGTGCTTGAGTTTTGGAAAGGTGCTTGAAAATGTTTGAAATTGAAACATGCCAATCTGTATAATTTTGACACTAGAGCTATAATAATCTTCAGTTTGTTGTTTTGAAGTATTCTAAAATTGCTACTACTACTATCCATGTTTGTGAGCTATCAAGAAGTACAAACCAAGAGATTAATAAACTGCGGTTTGTCTTGACAGTTCTGGTATGTTATTTATTTCCCTCATTGTTATGTCTGATTTCTACTTCCTTCTCTTCACTTTCACATGTTGTAATGCAGGTATCATCATCCACCAACACGATACTGAATTTTCCAAAAGTCTTTCCTCAATTTTTTCACCTCTTTGTCCAATCTGCTCTTAAAGATGATTTATTATTTCATTTAATCCACTTCATCCATAGATTTCTCTGGGACATTGTAACTTCAAAGGCTGTTTACTCCGAATGTATTTTTCTCCCATAAAGATCAGCCTTAAAGTAGATCCTACACCAAACTGTACAATCTTGGACTCAACAAGAATTTGACGAAATGTACAAAAGGATTTTTTTGGCATCTAATTCTAAAATTGATTTATTAAAGTTTTAAGTCAAAACAATGAAGCAAAATTTGAATTTTTAGGACAATTTTCTGTCAGATTTAGAAACTGAAAAACTAAACAAGTGAAGTTTTTTGTAACTAAAATGTCTACAAAATGAACCAAGAAATTTAAACCTGGCTCTGTCCATTTTTCAGATTTAAATGTCCCAAATATGTGTATTTTTGGCTGTTTTTACACATTAAATGCCTTATTTCTACATGAAAACATGACATGATGAAAAACTTGTAATATATTTTTTTCTTATATTTATGTGAGTAAACTACAGGAGAAGTTTCAAATTGATAACTTTAATTTTATGATCTTTTCCCATTCACCTGCAGCGTCTTGCCTCACAATATCATTACTGACATATTTTAAGACACATTCTCAACATTCTCAACAGACCTGAAATACCAAACGAGACGGCTGACTAACTCTGAAATGACTAAACAGTTTACTTTTTTCCTTTCAGACAAAGAAAAAAAAAAGGAAAGTAGTAAAGTACATTAAAAGTGTATGTACTGTATGACACAAGTTTTAGTTTTTGTTTTTAGTTTCTTTTGTTTTTAGTTTCTTCTTTTTTCTTTCTTTTCTTTTTTCTTTCTCTTTCTCTTCTTTTTTTTTATTTTTATTTTTTTTACTAAGGTGAGTATTAGCCAAAATCTCAAGTCAAGTAAGAGTAACGTGACTTCAAAATAATATTAATCAAGTAAAAGTACAAAGTCGTAATCCAAGGAATTACTCAAGTACGAGTAAAAGTATTAAGTAGTCTTCTAAGAAACTACTCAGGTAAAAGTAAAAAGCAAGCATATGTTGTTGTATGTTAGGTGATGTTTGGACCACCAAGGAGAGTTTCATAGCGATGAAATAAATAAAACAAAAAATCTAGATGGGGTCAAATGAACCCTAAGATTGAGGGAGGGTTAAATTTACTGAGGATTTGCCTTCATTTATTCTTCCACGATTGGTCAAGCTAACAGTTTTAAGATGATGGCTAAACACAGAACAAAAAACATTTTCAAAATTAAATAATAGAGCGCATATATTTTATAAACATAATTAACATGTTAATAAGAGGCATTCAAATTATTCTCTATAAAAAATAGAGTAAGATTAATATTTTCCATGAGGTATTCTGTGTCTGTGATAACACTCAGATCTAAGTCTCACTGATGGCAGGTGAATATGGACCAGTGGATTCACTCAAGTGTCAGCAGTCACCTCCAGTCTCTCGCTCTGAAACCTACGAATCAAGTAAGAAACCTAGGAGTAATAATGGATTCAGATTTGAACTTTACAGCTCACATCAAATATGCAACAGTAGCAGCTGTTTATCATTTGAAGAATATTGCCAAAAATAAAAAATAAAGGGTCTAACCCAGACTTGGAGAGACTTATCCATGCATTTGTCTCCAGTAGGTTAGACTACTGTAACGGCTGCTCACTGGCCTCTCCAAAAGGGCAGTAAAACAGCTGCAGTACATCCAGAACGCTGCTGCTCGAGACCTGACAAGAACCAGGAAGTACGATCACATTAGTCTGTGCTCAGGTCTCTGCACTGGCTTCCTGTGGCTCAGAGAATAGACTTTAAAGCAGCTCTGATTGGCTTCAAGTCCCTCCAAAGCACCAAATACATCTCTGACATGTTAGAGCCACATGAACCATCTCACACTCTGAGGACCTCAGGGACCGGCCTCCTGCTGGTGCCAGAGTCAGGACTAAACATGGACCGGCCTCCTGCTGGTGCCAGAGTCAGGACTAAACATGGACCGGCCTCCTGCTGGTGCCAGAGTCAGAACTAAACATGGACCGGCCTCCTGCTGGTGCCAGAGTCAGGACAAAACATGGACCGCCAACGTTGGTGTCAGAGTCAGGACTAAACATGGACCGGCCTCCTGCTGGTGCCAGAGTCAGAACTAAACATGGACCGGCCTCCTGCTGGTGCCAGAGTCAGGACTAAACATGGACCGGCCTCCTGCTGGTGCCAGAGTCAGGACTAAACATGGACCGGCCTCCTGCTGGTGCCAGAGTCAGAACTAAACATGGACCGGCCTCCTGCTGGTGCCAGAGTCAGGACTAAACATGGACCGGCCTCCTGCTGGTGCCAGAGTCAGGACTAAACATGGACCGGCCTCCTGCTGGTGCCAGAGTCAGGACTAAACATGGACCGGCCTCCTGCTGGTGCCAGAGTCAGGACTAAACATGGACCGGCCTCCTGCTGGTGCCAGAGTCAGGACTAAACATGGGGAATCAGCATTTCAGTTTTATGGAGCTAGAATCTGGAACAGTCTGCCTGAGGTCATGAGACAGGCCCGTACACTGACAGTATTTAAATCTGGGCTTAAAACTGTTCTGTTTAGTTGTGCATTTGATTGATGGAATTTTCTTTGCGTTTTTCTATTTTAAATACATTTTAATGTATTTATTTAAGCTCTTATCTGTCTTGTGATTGTACTGAGATTTTAATGTGTTTTTATGATTGTAAAGCACTCTGGGTTACCTTTGTATGAATAGTGCTGAACAAATAAATAACAATTTCTGTACCACTGATAAAGGTCACGCTTTCACACACTGGTATTAATGAGCCTCATGCTGTATGTTTTGGTGTAAATAAAGCATAAAAAAGTGGGAAAATCTGAATCAGAATCCATTGCCATTGTCAGTGAGACACACACTGGGAACTTGGTTCAGCAGGAAGATGCGACATACAATACTGAATAATGAACCATGAATATAGACTATGCTAAAGGAAAGGCATAAGCCGTGTAGAACTGCACCATCGTCTTCTGGTTTTTCTTCAGCCGCTGCAGGAAGTACATCCTCTGCTGGGCCGTCTGGAGGAGCTGAAGGTGGGCTGCCACTTGAGGTCCTGCGTGAAGGTGATCCAGAAGAAGGAATAGAATCATTTTTATGCCCTTTCTGCAATAGCCACACTGTTTGAAGTAGTTGTGATGTTTTAAGTTAGGAATATGCTACTTGCCTTTTAAAAGCTATGGAAAAAAACAAACCAAATAAATTACATCCAGTGAAGAGAAATGAGTAAAACATGTGTACCTCCTCAACCACAAACTCAAGTCTGAGTAATAATCAACACACACTTTGACAGGCAAAAAGGGAAAGCTGAAATCACAATAGTATAGTTAGTAAACTGCATTTTGTCTTGACAGTTCTGGTAATCATTTTTATCCCACATTGTTATGTCTGATTTCTACTTCCTTCTCTTTGCTTTTACTTGCTGTAACGCTGGTATCATTTTCCACCAACACGATACTGAATTTAATCTTTTCCTTAATCACTGCAGAGCATGTCATTGGTGGCATATTCTAGAGGATTGGGTTAACTCTGAAATGACAAAACAATTTCCATTTATTTTTAATTTTAGACCAAATTCAACATCCATAACACAAAAGAAAAAAACAAGTTATTACTGATTTCAGCTTTCCCTTTTGCCTGTGAAAGTGTTTGTTGATCATTACTCAGAGTTTGTTGTTGAGGGGGCACATGTTTTACTAATTTCTCCTCACTGGATATTTTGTTTTTGTGGTGGAAAGCAGAAAGTACAAAGTTGAAAAGTACCATAGGATACAAGTTAGAATTAAGTTAAATACAATTAAGAGGGGGGTAGATAAAAGTGTCCTTTCTAAACCTCTTCAGAAGAGTGGATTCTGTTTGTATCTGTTCATTCAGTTTATTGCTTAAGGGCAGTATTTTTTCTATTTTGAGTAAAGGTTAATCCAGTTTATTTGACTAAAACCCACATTCCATACTGCATATTTTGCTATTATTGGCACACGTTTTTGGGAGTTACTCATTCGTTTATCATCACTTTTCTTATCCATTAGATCCACTCCCTTGGCAACTTCCACCATAGTTCTATGACATCAACCCAACATAACAACAAAACATCTAGAATCTCTATAAATCTAAACTGTCAGATCAGGATTTGTTGTTTAACTGTCAGATTTGTTGACTTGATGTCTTTCTCTATTCATAGGAAAAATAAACTGGCTAAAAAGAAGCATATAAACGAAAGTGAAATCATTTTTAGAAAGAAGTTCAACTCCAAAGGTGTTATTGTTGTCAGTCGAAAGGACTTTAAACCATGGGATTAATATGACAAGTTTGTGGAGCCAAACTCAAACAATGATCTTGTTCAATGTTTGTGGATTTCAAAAAGAGTAAATCTCCCATAGAGTTACTGGCCCCTGCCCACCATTTGAGATTATCACATCATTAAAGCCTATTGTTCTTTTTCCCTGTTTTTAATTAACTTCAAGTACACAATTTAACCTTTGCTTCACATCAACAATACAAAAAGAACAATCTTTCTTTGCTCTTATGGGGCACACATTGTGTTACAGTATAATTGATGTTACCCATTACATCGATTTACCTGTATTACTTGTGGATATATATGAAAACAGCTGCATCAGACGAATTTTTGATTGATATTTACAGATGAGGGTAAAGTAAAATGAATACTGTTAAAATACTTTTTTGTTCAAAGAAAAGAAGCAATGTGTCCAGTTACCAATAGAAATCAACTGATTAATATATTACGATTTTATATTTTAGATTGCCTAACTCATGGAAAAGTATGTAATAATTATAATAGAAAAATAAAACAAAATAAAGAAATAAAAATCCGCATCTAGGACTATGACATTGTCACAATCCAGAGTTTGAACGCCGCCTGTGCGCTTGATTTATAGTGGGGGAATGGCAAGAGGAATGGAAATGTGAGATAAAAGGGAGGCATTATTTCCAAATCCAAAAAAGTTTTAAAAAGGGGTGTGTGGCATGCGGGAACAACCGGAGAGACCAAGTTATTCTAACAAGATTGAGGCTTGAACTCTGTGGGCTGGCGAATACCCTGGCTACAATTGGGAAACATCAGGATGGCCTTTGTGCCCAGTGTAATAAACCAGAAACAGTTGCTCATGTGTTAATGGAATGTAGGGAGTACACTGAAGCCAGGAAAAAAAATTATTGGAGTACTGGGTCTTGGGATCCCAGCAGTATCTCTGAGAACTTTATTGAATCCCGATAAATGCCAGTGAGAAGTTGCTGCGTTAGTGCTGGGCTTTGTTTTTTCCACTGGGCTCCATCTAAGAATTTAGCAGTGGTATAACATGCAGTTCTTGTTTTTGGAGGGGGGCAGCAATACGCCGCTAGGTGTCTAGTCTGCCAGAAATGAAAAAGAAGAAGAAGAAGCCCGTGCACTTGTCACGGACCATAGCGTCAACGGCTGTCTTCCAACACACGTAACCCTTACATTTTCCATCAAGCATCATAAAATGGTAAGGGATTTTTTTTTTTTTTTAGCTTAATAAATGTAACATAGTAAATCTCCTTGCAGAAGTTAGCTTTGGTTATTGCAGGTCTGACATTGGCTAACGAGCTAGTACGGCGTAGCGCTCGGGTTAGAACGTTAAAAAACGTTAGAGTAGCTAGACATAACTAATTGATTTGTGTATGATTTGTGTGTTACCAGCAGCTAATCAAAACGAACATTTATCATCATTTTGGGATGGTGACGTTTGTGACATCACACATTTTTAGTTAGCCCAGTGTTACACGAATGAGAGATTTTAAGCTAGCTGGTTAAATACTACATTTAGCGTCAAAAGAATTCTAGCGCTATGTATTAATAAATGAATTTACCAGAAGTGACTCAGCAGTTTATCAGGTTCTTTCATGGATTTTGTTAACTTTTTTTTTTTTTAACATTGTTTTGGCTAATGTAAGTGTAGCAAACCAGCTAACATGGCAGATTTCCATGGTAACGGTCCCGAGCGCTGTACTGGATATTTCAGCGCTTTTGGTTAAAGATTAATAACTTATCTCATTAAAAAACATGATAATATTCAGATCACAATAAATAGTAGAGCCACTGAAAGACTAAAAAACATTACGTTTCTTGGAATCCAAATTGATGAATTCCTTCAACAAACATATTGAATACCTCACCAATAAATTATCAAAATATGTTGGCTTATTTTTTCAAACTGAGACATTTCCTTTCAAAAGAAGCACTTTTAACTCAGCACAGAACGCTGTGTGAACCCCATCTAAACTATTGTAATGTCATCTGGTGTAATATCGATCCAAGTTATCTTGTAAGGCTGCACTGTTTACAAAACAAAGCTAACCAATAAGGTTCCCTCTGATCTTCTGTAATCTTAAGTAGAGTAATGTCTTTCATAATGCATGATGTACAATGTTGTTTTTAGATTAAATGATAGACTCTGTCCGCTCATTCCTATTTCTGCACCTTCTCATGATGACAACACAAGGGGAAAGTCTCTACTAAAGAGGAAAAAAGGACATTAAAGTCCACCAATTTTAGTGTAGCATGCAAAGGCCCAAAAGTTTGGAATGAGTTGGACATAAACATAATCGATTCCTCATATCTGTCCATATATTAAACTGAAAGTGGAGCTACTAAGGAAATATACAGTAGAGAACACCGAAACCCCTTATAGCTGATAATTTCTTTATGATGCAAAACCTTTCATTATGTTTGGTGAGTTAATGGAACTTCCTGATTTCATATCTAGACGGCCCAAAAGTTTTGTAATGTGAAAGACTTGAACGTATTTTAACTTATGCAACTTTAATAGAAAATAGACAGTTGGCAGCCAGTAATGTTAACAATGTTATTTTATTGATGTAAATGACCATGGGCCCCACTTAATGATGAGGATGATGATGATATTCCATGTAAAAAAAAAAAAAAAAAAAAAAAGGTGCAAGATTTCTTCATTCCGTCGAGTCTGTTAATCACTGACTAGCATTTATTACATAGCTCGCTGCAACAAAACCAACATTACGTTTTAAAATGCACGTTATTTTGTACAATGTAATTTGTTATGTATGTATGTATATATTTGTATAAATGTCAACACCACAGCTGAGCGTGAAAATCAGGAACGCGCTGATATTTAATGCAGTTAATACAGATTCCCCTTGGAGTTTGCATTTGTTTTGTGTTACATTAGGAACCAAGATGACTGCGGGTGATCACTTGTCTGGCATGAACCACAGCTCAGATGTGTATTATTACTTATTTGGCTTTCTCTGTTTTTCAGACTGACATTGAGAAGACTGTAAGAAGGGTTATGAGTCAAAGAGGAGTCCTTGGAGTAATTATTGCCAACTTGGATGGTAATTACTGAAATCATCATCGTGCTCCAGGCCTAAATGTGACTGCTATCGAGCCGAACTATTATAAGAAATTAAGTCGACAAATCGTTCACAAAGTATGCCCTAACAACCCCAGAGTCATTAGGCCTAAAGATATTTTTAGTGGGATAGAATTTTTTTTCCTGTGTTAACTAATGTTGACTGATGACAGTGTCTTTTGTGTCAGAACCCCAAAGCTCTGGAATTTTCTTACCAGAAGAATAAAAAACTTCTGACTCAGATTATTTCTGTGTTTATTGTAAAGCACTTACTTACTTACACTTACTATTATTTTTACTGTTTATGAAGGTATTTCTTGTGTCACAATACTACAATTTCAAACGTGATTTTGATGCTAAATAATTGACTCTATACCACAGTAACAATTTCAAAAATAAAATTAGACAAGAGATAGTCATTAAAAACCTGGTGTGACTTTACTTTCAGTATCGATACTTGCTCAATATATCACCCTGATTTCTGGCTCTGTTTTTTGTTTTTTATCCAGGAATTGCCATCAGGACCACGATGGATGCTGCCACCACTCAGCTTTACACCGGGACGCTCCACCCGCTGCTGATCTTGGCAAAGGAAACACTGAAAGATATGACACCCATTTCACCAGACAGGTTCTCTTCAAATATATATTTTTTTGTCTTTGTTTATATCAAGTCTTGGATGTCTGTAACACAATACGACTTTCACTTCACCGGTGTTTTTGCCAAAGCAACTCTCACTTTCATTTGTTATTTACTTGTGAAGTTTCCTCAATTCCAAACATACAACAAATCCTGGCTCTGAAATAATTATGCAAACCTTAACGTTCTCTCATCTTGGTGTCTTTTATTACAGTCAAAAATGCTTTTTTCTTCTAATTTATATTGCTGTAGTAAATGTAAAAAGTGCATTTTCTTTTTCTTCTTATTAGTAAAACAGCACCTAATGTTGAGGAGCTCAAGATACTGCGGCTGCACACGAAGAAAAAGGAAATCATCATAACTCTAGGTAACATACTTCAAAACACTTAAAGTTTAAGTTAATAGCCTACTTTTTACTCACATATTTTACTGTAGGCCTATGACATTTTGTATCCAGATTAATCAAGAATTACATTTTCAGTTATATAAACTTTACTTAAAATATTTTTTCGTCCAGATAAGGAGAACTTCATGATTGCCATTCAAGATATGTCAAATTGAAAACCAGGGACTTCACTTGTTACAATTTTTTGCAATGTTGTCTGTTGAAAACAAATAAGTCCAGTTGTTTTTGTTTCATTTTTTTTGTTTAATATAAAAATCAAAATCAACTCATAAATATTCATGTTCAACCCAAGTGCAGTGAAAGATCTCTACCCTCTAGAAGTGATTTCAAAGCTACAAGCTACTATTTGATGTCTGCCGCTCACTCATCGCAGTGAGTAATTTTAATTATAAAGCCGTGGGCGACACTTTCTAAGATCAGTCACGTTTTGCCAAACCCAGAAACAAGAAACTGCCCTCAGTGAAACTCTCAAAAACAGAGACTGCCAACAGGAGCATTTCCCTGCTCAAAAATTACCAGGACTTATGCATGCAAGGCGTCTTTGTGAATAAAGCCAGAAGATTGCTCACACCACTGCTTTTTCTTTGGTATTGAGCTTTGTTTCTTAGATTACTCATCGCCGTTCTATTTTCATTGCTATGTGTAATGACCCCATTGCTGTGGGGCCATTAAGTGTGACCTCATCACTTAACAATCCCATAGTGATAGAATGCAGATAGACAATAAACGGCAGGTTAAGTGAGAAAAGCGGGTCTGAAGCGCATGAGTGAATGGGTGAGCGTTTCGGCAATCTGCACCTGGCAATGGAGACATTTTACAAAAAGCATGATGGGACTTTTGACATATTCTCTGATCATCCTAAAACAGTTGAGATATAATTTTTTGTCAGTACTGCCCAAGTTTTAGGCTTGCTCTTTGGCTTGTTGACATCTGAAAAATCGATCGTAAAAGAAAACAAAAAACACAATTAAATCCGTCAGTAAAGGTTTGTCTTTATTAAATGCAAAACTGTCCATTTTGTGTTTCAAGGAACAGGCAATACATTATTAAATCAAAACAAACAAACCAAAATGAGGTACAGAAATGATGAAAATTGCATCAACACAGAAAGTGGTGTAGTAGAACAAGTTTATGACGTACATTCATTTATGTGCCAAAGTGACGTACTACCCACCCACCACCTGCATGGACTTTAGGCAGGTATTTTACAATTTGAAACCTTATTGAAGACACTGAGATTTTACACTTGATCGCATGCATGTACTTTTGGTATCCCCAATTGGACAAACGGTTAAGCGACGGCACATGCAGCCAATGACAGACAGGAGGACAAGGACAAAAAAGCAACCAAAAAGTTCATAATGTCGTCTTTACAAAACCAAACACAGGCACACACAGTCGGGGACGAATAGCTGCATGCTGTAACAGTTTTACACATTCAGGTCGTGATCTGTCGTAAGGCAAGTGATGACGGGTGTCGTTTGCGTCGCTGTACAATTCAATGACATCTTCAGGACTTGAAAGATAACAGAAATTTGTATTATTTATTGTGTGACTATGGGAAATTTGCAGCTTAAGGCAGTTCTGCATTCCCATCTCTACCTAATATTATTACCCCTACTGGACTAAAAAGCAAGGCAGACAGTGTAAGTTATGAGTATAAAGCAGCAGTGAGGTGCACCAGCCTTGCTCGTGTGCAAATGTATCTCTCTTCAAAGGTTTATAGCAATAAAGAGACGATACGTTTTGTGGGTTTTGGACGATAATAAAGACGCGATGTTGCCTAGATTAAGTGCTTTATGTGTTGAGAGTCACAACGTATTGTCAGACCTGAATAGTGAGAAAGTATTTTTGGAATAATGATGAAATGACAGCACACTCTCACATTCCAGTTTCATGGTGTGTTTCTTATTGCTACTGTAACTTCCTTTGTGCAAATGCAGAACATACACTTTTTTGCCTAGGGAGTTATTTATTTTTGTTTTTAGGTAGGGTATAGTTTATTGTGCATAGTAGCTGTCCAAAATCCACACAGAACAGCTAATTTACTTTCTTATGTTGCTTGTAATGGGAGATCTTTGTTATTGTGAATAGGAGTGTGTTAATCCCTGCTACTTAATACACAATTGTACTATGGCTGGCCAAGCTATCCATGAGTAAATACAAAGGCTCAATCCTTGTATCGTCTTCAAATTGAGAGTGTGTTGATAGGATTATGAAAGTGTCACTACTGGTAAATGAGTGGAAATTGCAATATTCATAACAGACATATCCACGTTGTTATTGCAGTTAAGCTCTTAAATATGTGATTTTAAAACTAAACAACAAAACATAATTCGCCCTTCAGGCAGCAGGCAGCGTCTGCAAGTTTGAAGACACCAACAGAAAGTGCAATGTAGGCAAAAAGAAACATTATAATTAGCTTTCACTGACAATAAATACAGGGAATAAATAAAGCATTGACATAATATAGTACATGGAAAACCAACGAAAAAAGAATGCAAGAAATCCAAAGAGAGGTTTTTCAGCACAAACAAGAATTAAGGTAGAATTGTATATTACAATAATTTACTAACATAGTCAGTCAGAGGTGTTATTCAGTCAGAGAAGGGCTGCCGGTGAACTATTGGGGATATTAAGAGGATTGAAAAAGCATGGTCATGGCTTTAGTTGTGCCCACACGTGTTATTTTGTGTAGGAGACAGTTTCTTAGGTGAGCAGCTCCAGATACGTCCAAGGCACTTTTCCTTTCTGGTTTCCCCGCTCTCCAATTAGCCAGTCTGAATCCATCCCCGGCACGGTGTAAACTGTGATGAGCTGCAACAGAGGGGCGAAACCATTACAAGTGGGCGGTGGGTCAGCTTTCACTGATTTAAAAATAATCCTCTGTTTACTGGAATTTCCGAGAACTTAGTTCTGTTGAAACCCTTTACGTCCCTTTATGTCCACCCTGTTCTTTCATCATCATCTCCCTGTCCAAAGACACATTTACCAAAAGAGAATGAATGACTGTGAAATTACACGGCTGTTCCCCTGTCCAGTTCCTTCATGGAAAAATAAGAGTTAGATTTACAGTGTAAACAATGGCAGTATGTACAGTCAATAAGAAGTAGTAATGAGCAACAAAAATCAAAAGCTCAATTGAACTTGGGGGAATCCCAACAAAATCTGTGCCATTTGCCTGTCAAGACTTCTTAAAAGTAAAATTCATATTTTTACATTTTTTAACACCGGCTATACTAAGTTACAATGAAACCTATGCTAAAAGGCATTTTGTATCTCAAAAGTACTTCACACATTATTTTTTATCAGGCATTAAAGTTGAAAAATATTGCTTTTGGTAACTGGATTTAAACAAATACAAATATCAATTGTGCACCGCACCACACACTGTATGTACAGTGTGCGTGTGAAGTGTGCACAGTGGCTTTTAGGGGAAGTGATTCCAGTAACAAAAGGAACCTTTCTTTGACCCGTTCAGCGGCAGATGAGCTGGGCAAGGGTCATGTGACCAGAGGGAGACGTGGAAATGTGTTGTAACAAGACTGAGTCAAATTCGCAAAACAAAACATTTAACTGGAAAGTGAATGGAATGTATGTTTTTAACTCTATCTGGCTAAACTATGCAAAAACGTTGCTTTTAAACCATTTACTACATCTCTCCTGCTAAACTAAGCAAAAAGAGCAGCTGTATAAGTGGCTCCTGTATGGAACTGTGGTCGATTGTGGTAAACTTCCGTTGCCATCATCCTCCCCAAAGGTTATCAGTTGGATTTAGGTCACGGGAACATGCCGGAAGGTCCAAAAGAGTGACGTTATTCTCCTGAATAAGTCCTTTGTGAACTGTAGCGTTGTCCTGTTGAAAAACCCAGTGGTTCCACAGACGAGGGCCTCAGTCATGAGGGATGCACCCCAGTGGCTCTGCTTCTGCAGCTCAACAGCCCGACCCACATTCAAAAAGAGAACATTTTTCTGCCTTTGCCATCAGAACGTCATGACAGAGTGAATACCTGACAGAAAATGCCACTGAATCCAAATTTTTGCACAGATTTGGGCTTTTAAAGGGATGTGGTCCGTAATTTTTATCAGCTGCAGAATTAATTGTTGTTTTGAATGAATCCAACCATGAAAATGTGACTTTTGTCCATTTTTTTCAACTGGTCTTAAAGTTTTGACTGTATTTTGAATGGTTGCAATTAGCAAATCACAAATCTTTGTAATAACTAAAAATTGCACCTGAACATGTTTAAAACGTGCACAATGAACCAACTCTTGATTAAATAATGTATCTTACTGCAATCCTTGCCTTATTTAATTTCAGTAAAATATTTTTCCTATATTTTTTTTCTTTTGTATAAATTCTGTGCTAACTTTTGCAAACTCACCTCATCAGCCAGTAATGACAGTTCACTAGAGTCAGCAGCATCGTAGTCGTACAGAACTTTGGCCTTGCGGGTTCCCGTAGCCGGTGCCTGAACTTCCTCGATCTTTAGAGTATCCGTTTCTGCTGGACTCGTCTCACCATCTTCAGCTGAGCCTCCAGCCCCCATAGAGTGAATGGAGTTGATGGCAAAGGCATTGGGAAGCCTGGGAACAGCATTATTGGGCATCATTACATCTACACCAAAAAGTATAACACAATTTCACACTTTCTCCTTCCACAATCTCCAGAGTGACATTCAGAATAATTTGTGATAAGATGTACACCTCTCCCTTTAACACCCACACCACTCACTTTGAAATGTCACATACATTGCAAAAATGAATTTCTAGATGAGTTAAAAATGTCTTGATTTCAGGATATTCATCTTAAAGTGCGTAAGACAGGTTTTTATGATTTTCTAATTTTGACTTTATTCAGTGTATTAATACCTCTTGTAACACACCATTGAGGTCGCTATTTGTGGAGAAAAGTTGAAAAATATGTTGAAAATTACAGGAAGTAAACAAATTGATGACATCACACTGGGCAGACAAAGGTTACGCATAATTTACACAAAAGAAACCACAGCTTTTTTGACCCTTTAAACATTGATTCAACAAAATAAAGGCGCTCACATGTATATATATATATATATATTTTTTTTTTTTGTTAATTAAATAAAACAATTTGTGACATTAGAGGAGTTTTGGCCCAGTGTACAGTGTGGTTGCTATGGTAATTTCCTAGTGTGATGTCATCATTTACAACCAGGAAGTAAAAAAAAAAAAGCTAAACTGGGGTCAAATTTGTAAAGATTTTAGCAGAATTTGACATATATTTATCTTAACTGTATTTTAGTTACACGAGTAGTCCAACCTGTTTTGATAAATTAAGACTATTTATTTGATGGAACTAGATTATTTTACTTGTTTCAAACTGTTTTGTTTCAGTGCACTACTTCTTAATTTAAGACAAATTATCATCCAGTGGGTTATTTTTTTCTTATCTGAAGCTAAATTATTGCGTGATCAGTCAGAAATCAAGTTGAAACCAGCGAAATAATCTGCATCACATCAGCAATTGAGTCGAAACTACTCAAATCCAGATAAAATTGATACGTTCAAGTCATTTTAAACCAGGCTAGATATACATTTTTTGCTGTGTGTGCGTTCTTAACAATCAGACACGATATTATATATATATTATAAATATTATATTACATAACACCGAGATCACACCAACTGGATCTAATCTGTCAGTCAGTCGTCCCTGTTTGATCCATGTGGGACACCCTTTGCTGTGGGATTGCTTACAAATAACGGTAGTTTGCTTCAGTTGTTTGAGTTTCTGTGTTGAAGTAGTCAGTGTTAGGGCCAGTGTTAGGTCCTCTACCACAGTGGTTCTTAAACTAGGGGTCGCGAAATGATTTCCAGGGGTCTCCAGATGATGAGGAAAATGTATACAATAGTGTTAAACAAGGCTTTACACCTTCAAATGCAGTGGGAAATGTAGATTCCTATTTGTTGGCCATTTCTAGGTCTATATTCTCAAAATAAAATCAAACATTAGATAAAAGGGTAATTTATCACTCTGAGTGTCACCTATTTTTTGGGTTTGGGGGTCGCGAATGTGAACTATTGTTATTTTGGGGGTCTCGACTGAAAAAGTTTGAGAACCACTGCTCAACAAGCCTGTAATATTGACCAAAACAACTAAGTTTCGGAATGAGAGTTGTGTGTTTTGTTTTGACAAAGAATCAAAAATAAATATTGAAATTCAAGACACTAGAAAGCAACAAATCCACAAACCCACCGCAAGCACACGCAGCCCTTACTCACCCTTCTTCACTGGGAAAACACAGGACAGGACAAAAAAAATAGCAGCATTATGAATTTTTGATCAAACTATTGTTAACCTTTAGTAAATCTGGCTTCCAAGACTTGACTATCCCCGAATTCCTTGTTCAGACTCACCACTGAGACACAAACATTTAGAGCTGAACCACAAACAAAAGTGATCTCTAATCTATGCAATGTGAGCTAAAGTATGACGTAAAATATGGAAAGTGGAGAAAACAGAGTGGGTTTACACTACGTTAACTGCAGAAGTACACGCTCTTCCTCATCAAGTGTGATTGTCTCTAACTTTTCTGTCACTTCTGTTGTTGAAAGGTTTCTTTCTTTCTTTCAACAACAACAACCAACAACGCAACAGCAGCAACAACGCAACAACAGCAGCAGCAACGCAGCAGCAGCAGCAGCAGCAACAGCAGCAGCAGCAGCAGCAGCAACAGCAGCAGCAGCAACAGCAGCAGCAGCAGCAGCAACAACAGCAGCAGCAGCAGCAACAACAACAGCAGCAGCAACAACAACAGCAACAGAAGCAACAACAACAACAGCACCAACAACAACAGCAACAACAACAACAACAACAACAGCAACAACAACAACAACAGCAGCAACAACAGCAACAATATCAACAACAACAGCAACAACAACAACAACAACAACAACAACAACAACAACAACAACAACAACAACAACAAGCAATATTTAAATACACTTTTTGATTTACAGAGTGTAGTTATTTTAGACATCAACTAGTCACTGATTATTTCTATTGTAGATTGGGACTTAATAAACTAACATTTTTAACCAAATAAATGTTGAAATATTGTGAATGAAGCTTATAGAGAGAATATTTATGAATAAAGTGTATAATTGAGGAAAACCAGAAATGTTTTTTTTTGCCATGTTTCTTTTATAATGTCACTGTCTTTGTTATAAAAGTCTTTAAATTTGTGTTTTAGAGTCTGTTTAGTCCAGAGAACGACGACATCATCAAAATACGACTGACATTATTGTTTATAGTTGACTTCATGATTATTCTATTAATTGTTGCAGCCATAGTTTTAATGCAATAATGTCTGTTATATTAAAATGAAAACCAACAAATACAAAACCGAGGCTAGCTTAGTTTGAAAAAGCTAGATTTTATTAACTATTTTCCCTTTTTCAATGTTTTCATTTTAAAAACAGAACATTTCTATCAGATGGAAGACTGTGGCGTTACTGCGATATATATATATAGTGATATTGTTATTGTGTCAGACAATATTGCGATATCGATAATTTCGCGATATATTGTGCGGCCCTAAAAGAAGTACGACCATTTTTCTTGCATGTTGGTGCATTTTATGATGTTATATTTGATTTACTATTTAGTTTTATAACAGGTGGGGGATGGCTTGGGCAGAATGAATACATTTGAAAATCCCAGACTATTTTGTTGGTGTTTTTCTTGTTTAAAAGTAAAAGCTTTACTTTTCTGTGATATTAAGAGACTAGCAACTTTTTCAGGGCCCCAAGTCAATCGTGGCCTGTTGCCTAATGGTAAATGCGCCACTGGTAAAACTGAAAGAATGGGAGATTCAAAACACATGCTGAAGAGAAACTTGAAGTTCATCAGAGATAATTTGCTGGCTGTGGCTGTGGTCAGGTCATTTTCACATATTCTGGGGATACCCCAAGTTTACATTATTTTGGTTTCAGTTTTGAAAAACAGTAGGGAAAATTAGCGGTTTAACCTGGCCACATACTTTTGAGACTCTCTGAAAAACACCCACTCAGCTTTTAAAACAGAAAAAGAACATGCTTAATAGTCTAACAGCTGCCGCAAAGAAGAGTTTTACAAGAAGATGGCTAAGTGACAGGAAAAACGGACTTATTTCAGGGTTTATGCAGGTTTCAAAAAAATCTTATTTAATGCTTTTTAATGCTGCATTTCAAGATTTTTAATGCCATAATCAACGTCAAAACAAGGCATTAACTCTTTCATCATGTCAAAACTACTGGCTTCTATTTATTCCATAGGGCAGTGGAATGACCAGAATATAATAAACTACTGTTGAATATTGAAAAAGATAATTTACATGAAATGTATGTTTTGAACCCCATCTTTTACATTATAGATGATTTGATCTCAGCTCAATAAATCCGGTACACTTCTGATTATTAGTAATTTCAGAAAGAACGCTGCCTGCGATCTTTAGAAATGGATTAGAGCTGGAGTTACAGTCGCTGCCTGTGCACACGACTGAAAGGTTCAACCTGCACTCTTCTCTTTTAAAGTCATTTTTATTATGATTTTGTCTGTTTTCTGATTTTGATGTAATTTCTTCCTGTTGTGTAAAGCACTTTGAATTGCCTTGTGTATAAATTATGCTCTACAAATACACTAAATGATTGGGTCATAGTTTTTGTCAATGTCATATATCTGCTGAGTGCTGACTAAAACAAAATTAAAACTAAACAAAAAGTAAAACTAAACTTAACTAAAAAGATGACTAAAATTACATATATTTTCATCGACTAAAAGTAGACATTTTTGTAGATTAAAAGCCCTGATATTTTAGGCAATGAAAGAATGAAAAGAACAATCCCTGAGCTCTTTATTGTACACATACACTTCTGATTATTATTATTTACTCTAACTTTTATCCCATTTTTAGTTATTATTCTGATAGATACATCTTTACTTTTTTTCAAAATGTTTTTTTTAGATTTGATACCAAAATTCACGTAATGCTTTTTAATGCCCCGCGGAAACCATGTATTTGATGAGACTTGACTTAAATACATTTGATAAATACTGGAAATCTTGGAGAGAGTTTGTTGCTCCATTTAGGACACTGTATTGTTTTACTCTATTTACCTTTTTGTTCTTGGTTTTGTTTTGGTTTTTTTTGTTTATTTTGTTTTTCAGTTTGAAGGCTCTTGAATATTGCATCCCATGGAATAATGTGCAATCAATTTTGTTCTTGATGAAAAAATGTATTAAAAAAAAAAAAAAAAAGCCTCACGACTGATAAAAGAATAACTCATGTGTAGCTCTTACTTTCCCAGTTCCTTTTGGAGTTCTTGCATGTGGAGATGACACTGCTTATAGTAAACTGCTTGGGCCTCCACAAACTCATTCAGACAGCGCAAATGATTTACCTGTAAAATAAATGCGAGGAAATGTCACGAGGAACCACAACTGCAGCACAATAAAGCCATATTTCTTTTACAGCAATCACCTTATCAACATCTACATTTTATCTCTGAACTGAATATCTTGATAGAAATTGTGTCATATACAGGTTTGAAATGAACATAATATATAGCGATTTACAATTTTGTGACGCTCAATACTAAAACTAAACATAAAAAAGGTCTAATTTAACTGGATTTTGGACTAAAAAGACACTGCTGCTGTTTACACACAGTTTCCAGATACCTCCAGATCAGATACAGGCATCAGAGGAAGTGGAGATAACATTGTTTTTGATGCTTCTTACGTGCGTGCTGCTGATTCCCTCCAGCAGCAATCTCGTCACTTCAGCTTGACGGTCGAACTCGGTCTGGGCCACCCTCAGCTCCTGCTCAGCCTGAAACATTAAAGCCAAAAAGGCGCAACAATTTCAGAAAGAACGCTACCTGCGATCTTTAGAAATGGATTAGAGTTGGAGTTACAGTTGCTGCCTGTGCACACGACTGATGATTTTTTTCTGTTTTCTGATTATAATGCAATTTTTTCCTGTTGTGTAAAGCACTTTGAATTGCCTTGTGTATAAATTATAATCATGTGCAATACTATAACGTGTCATTCACCTGTGATAATCATGTGCAATATAATTTAACATACTATTAATACACTTTTACCTCACTATAGTTACTTACTGTATATAACAAGACACTTAAGCCACTTCAGTTACCATTTTTACTGTAAATAAGAGTGTGCACTTTATACCTTATACTTTATATTGTATTTTTATTACCACGTTTATTTATCCTATTTTTATTGCATGCGCCTATTTCTTTCATTCCTGTCCTAAACTGTGTGTTGCAGCAGTGGAATTTCCCCATTGTGGGACAAATAAAGGATCTCTTATCTTATCTTATCTTATCTTAATGATGCTCTACAAATAAACTAAATGATTGGGTCATAGTTTTTGTCAATGTCATATATCTGCTGAGTGCTGACTAAAACAACTAACTAAAAAGATGACTAAAATTACATATATTTTCGTCAACAAAAAGTAGACATTTTTGTAGATTAAAAGCCCTGATATTTTAGGCAATGAAAGAATGAAAAGAACAATCCCCGAGCTCCAAACCAGAATGAACAAACTCTACGTCCAAAGAACATGTCTGAACATGTCCCATGAGGCAATGCAAAACATTTTATTGCATTAAAATAGAAAAATATATTTTCTGAGTTTCATGACATTTTTATCGACTAAAACTGAATGTTTGATTAAATTTTGACTAAAACTAATAATAATTTTAGAAAAAAGACTAAAATAAATTGAAATTTCTGGCCAAAATTAACACTGGTTGGGATTTAGAAACGTTTTTATTATTTACCTGTTGATGTTTTTGATCAAATTATCTGTATCAAGTCTTGTGCAGACTCAAATCTAAGTTTAGGTGTTGGAATTTGTTAATGTATTACTCGACATCCGTGTTGCCTCACCACATTTATAGGTACACAAGATCACGAGGAAGACAATTATGACCAATAAAGCGCTGAAAGTTCAATGTCACGTCTAGCTGATATACAATATGTTCAATACAAATGGAAAGTCCAACCCAGTGTGGATTTTAATAAGAATTTCTTTGTCTTTTGAAGTCTTTTGCATACATTCTGTCAAATAAATGCTTTTAATTTGTGTCTAGTTTTAGCTAACAAAATGTAATGCTACTTTAGTTTATGCTCTGGTTTGGGGATGCAGGTTGAACAGTTGAACTTGGATCTGGTCTCCATTCGTGTCTTTCATTTATTTATGTTTAGTTTTTTTTAATATTCAACAAAATTATAATGTACCAGACTTTGCAATCAGCGTTTACCCACCTTTTCAACTTCTTCAGTCCAGAGCTGCAAATACAAACAGGAAACAAGTATTAAGTTAACAGGTAATTCCCACCTTACCGGAGACATGTTATGCAAAATTAACTTTAGACGTTTTTATATAACCACGTTTTACTGGTTTTCCTTGTAGTTTTCTTTGGGTTTTATTTTACTTATTTAACTTAATCATGGGTTTCAGATTCCTGTTATTTATGCAACATTTTGAGGGAATATTTTGTCCTAAATTCTTAATCGCTATGGCAACAGGCTTCTCATCATTCTGAAACCCATGGATATGCATAATTGTACTCAGAAAATCCAAAGTTACACATCATTTACGATTATTAAAACAATTTTATTATATATTTAATCAGGAACATCTTCAGACTTTTTCCATCTTTCACATTTTTTGCTTTGATATTCTATATTTAATCATTACAGATGTCTTGGTGCTTTCGAGGTATAGTGAGTATGCCCTTAAATGGTTTAGCAAGAATGAGCATGTCATGCATTGATAGTAATAGTGGAGTAAACAAACGTAGTCTAAGGTAGTAACTGGGTCAGGTATTTCATGAGCAGGTGATGCAACGCATGCGTAAAACCCTTGAATTACACACTCCTTAGTCACTGAGTGAGAGGGACGGTTCTCTCTAAGGGCACTCCCAGAATAGAACCACAGACACTCTCCTTTATTGTGTAATCCTCATTATACAATACATTGGCCAAGTTTCAGAGTTGTATTGACTCTTCACATCTCTCACAACATCCGTCCCACACATTAACCATTAATCAGACTGTCAAGAAGTGTGAAAACTTAAATGTCACTGATCAAAGCCATAATTTAAAAAGGTAATTACACTGCCTGTCAAAAAGAAAGTCGGCGCCTAAGCAGTTATGTACAAGCCTCCTGCTGGATAAATGCTGCGGGTGATTGTCTTTCAGCTTTAACACGGTACTTAAATGATGCAGTGAGTGGCGTCTCATTTCTGTAACATCCATGTGGAAAGACAAATCCTATGGTCTGTGGAAAAGGTGTGAGTGTGTTTGAGAAGGGTCAGATTAGACCAGTGTTTTTCTGGACTGTTTAGAGCTGCGGCACACTTTTCAAGTTTAAATGATACCACGGCACACCACTTAGTAGCAAAACATGACCAATTCAAACCATTTAGTTAAAAAATATATGCTAAATAATGTCTGCTACTGTCTGGTTCTTTAGATTTGACAATAGTGATGGTTTTGCGTTCTTTTTTGGTGTAGAAGTTGCTCAGGACGCTCCAAAATGGTAAATTAGTTAATTATATCCGCATTTGTGAATATGTTAACTCAAACTGGATATTTTTCAAGGCACACCTGGTAAAACCTCAAGGCACTCTGGTTGAAAATCAAGGAATATTACTCAGTGATGGATTTTACTGAAAAAATACAGAAATGTTGAGCCCACAATAATGTTTAATTTTATTTTTAGATTTTATTATCAGATACTATTCCATAAAATTGATTATTTTGAAGCTAAAATACAATTTTAAGGCTAGAATTGTTATAGTAAAATAAACTAACTGTCCTTTCTACCCTGGAAATTCAAATGTGTTGCTTTTTTCCAACCAGTTTTTAAAACCAGTAAAAATAAGATGTGAGATAATTACTGAAAAATGTACAGCCAACTTCATTTTGCCTCCAGTCGCCTCCATTCTGGAATTTTGATGACATTTTAATAATCCCTCTATTAGTTTACATGAGGCAGATGAGCTCAACAGAAAATAAGTTCTAAAAAGCTATTTTCAGGCGAGGAAATCGGTGCGTTGTGACTCGTGTACATTAAACATTTTACACAAATCAATCTGCTTTATATACTGTTGTAGCGACGAGACTTTTCCCTCGTTCGCCATTTGCGTGAACAGGGCTCTCGTCAAACAGGAAGTGCGTTTACAACAAGAGTGCGGATCATAGACATAAAAAGAGGCAAAAGTGGGCGGAATAAGGTGAATAGAAAAAAAGATATAAGACACATAAGATACTAAAATGCCAAACAACATTTTAAACAAAGCCATAACATCATCACGGTGATACCAACAATAAAAGCTACATAGTGCAAGCATAAAACGTGAAAAATGCTGTTAGTTGATGTTACAGTCTTACCGCTGAGGCACTGGCAGACAGGACATAGTTGCGTGGTCTGGTTTCCTGAAAATCTGGCACCTGCACAAAACCAGCGAATAACACATTTCAGAGATGAACAATATCGTATTTTCTCCTTTATTAAAACACTTTAAATCAAATCTAAGCAATCTGGGTGCCAAACCAATACAAACTCATGCACGCACCCGAGACACAATCCCGGTCGACTAAACCAGGTGTTAGGAAACTTTTCATCGAAACCCCCAAATGTATCATGCAACGGGATCTGGACCCCCACTGAAATAAACATCTGGAGTCAGTTCAATTTGTAAAACATTTCAAATTAGCTTTAATTGTATTTGAGTAGTATATTGTGTCATTTAACTAATTTCACTCAAATTTACTGTTCAATCAGTTAAAAGGGGTGGTCCTGACCCCCACTTTGGGAAACACTGCAGTAAACCATTACACTACAAATCCTTTACATACATGCTTTACTATGAATCTGTCAGTGGGAAAAATGTAGAAAACAATACAATTTCTTTCTTTTAGACCTACAAAAACTAGAAAATCTACTTAATCTTAAACCTAGTCTATTTTTGGATACTGTCGGCAACTTAACAGGTCTGAAGTGAAACCTTAACAACAGTTAATTTGTTTACTCCTGCCTCTTCTTATTGCTCATCCGCCCGGACGATTAAGAGGTGATGCAACACCGTCAATCTGCATGTACATGACTAATAGTGACTCACAATAACAATAAAACTTTCTTCCGTCGAAGCAGAGCATGTGCCACTGAAAACAAACCTTCAAAAGATGGTTTCGAGAGGGACTATTCAGGTAGGTTTTTGTGGATAATCTATCTGAGTGATACACATCTCCTCAGTGAACCAAGTGTAAACATGTATTGTAAGATATTTTAGTCTGAGTTGTTCTCTCATGTTACCATCGAGAAAATGAAGTGAAACCAATCCATCTGTGAATGCGTTTTTAAAAGCTGTATTTGAGCTCAATACACTTTACACACTTCTCTGTTTATTGAGTTCATGAGTGACTGGAGTGTGTAATTATTATTTCAATTGTGTGTGATGAGGATATTTCTCACCATTTAAAGTGTATACATGTCCAGCCATTAAAAACACGCCTTATAATAATCGCACCACTGGCTTTATGGTCATGAAGTTACAATTGTGTATTCATTGACCACAATATTACTTTTTAATCACTTTCCATTCAATATTTTTTTGTCTTATTTAAAACAAATCTTAATTAACTGAACATAAATGATGCAGACCTTTAATCAGTATTCTTTCAACACAAAAGATTAGGGCTGTAGTCGAAGAAGAAATTCTTGGTCGACTAAAGCCCTCCCTATCGATCAATTAATCGACTAAAAAGGGTTGTGGCAAAACTATGAAGTATCTGTCTGTATCTGACCCAAACTGAACTCAAAAAACCACAATTGCACCGGAGTTCATGCTATTATTACTATTTATACTATAACTATTTATACAGAAAAGTACAAGGAAATAGTGTATTGTATATGTTAGATATATTTAAATTAGACTTAAATCATGATTCACTCCTAAATCTTTTGCTAACTCACTCCATATCTTCACTTTTTCGCTGTTTTATTATACAAATCCTTTTAATCGAAATAAAATAATTAGTCGACTAATAAAAATGTTGGTCGACTAAGACATCATCAACCGGTTAATCGACTAACCAGTTGCCTAGTTTACCACCGGCGGGACGCTAGATTTTTGATTAATTTATTCCTTTTTATCCACCATTTGATATAAGGAAACTATCAGCTGCTGGACATGTTACATTTAAAAATTACACTAAAGTTCAAAACAATTTAATAGGACTTTTATATGGATTCCGCCTGGACTTTTTTACTTTATGTAAGTCCTTCAGTGTAAGTCTTTAGTTCCTAAATTTTTTGTTAAATTAGCTTCAGCTTTGAAAGAGGAATTGTTAAAACCCAACAAAAGCCAAACGTGGTGTCAATCAGGCAAAATCTAAAGACATCAGCTTCACTTCTTCATATATTTCACAAAGAAAATTTAGGCGGACTTTAAAGTCTGACATTCCTCTTTGCAGCTTGTTTCCTTTTGTAAAGGAAGTAGAGTAAATCAGACACCAGAGGCCAAAACTACAAAGTGTCAGCTTCACAAAGAGTCCAGAGAATAGTTTGTGTTCAAAGGGTTAAGAAACAGCTTCAGTTTGAAATGAGGCTCGTTTTAGGAAAAACAGGTCAGAGTGGCATGACTAAAAGACTACAGCCTTACAAAACATAATTCAATTTTCTTGATAGAAAGTCTGAACTCTGCTCCAAAACAAATGCTTTTACTGACTTTTTTTTACTGACAGAGGACTGGCTCTAGACTTCTCGACTGAAAAGATGAACATTTAGTAGGAACACGTCCGACTAACATGGCATGGATGGATGTAATTGAAAGAATGAACTCAAAGCAGGACATGTTAGGGCTGGGCGATTACATTTATATACTGCAGTTAATACATTTGGAAGAAAGATGCGTGGATACTTAAAGTCTGGTCATGCATGAAAGTTTGATTGTTGATCTATTTTTCCCCAGCCCTAACAAGATTGAAAGAAAATTAATAATACTGCTCATACTCACTTCTCCTTCACACTGGAGAAGAATTCGGATACACAAATAGTCAGCCTGTTAGTCACATTAGACAGACATCACGACGTTTGTACACAGACACTGAACAACACATACCGCAGCTTTGGATTCAGCAAGTTTGGCTTTTTTTAAGCGTGCTTTACAGGAATCCAAGTCTAGACGGAGGTTCTCCAGAAGGCGCCGCTCTTTCTGTAAAAACACAAAACAAGACATACAAAACAGAGCATAAAATTCCTTCACTGAACAGTTAAGGTTTTGTTGACCTCTAGCGGATGATTCTGAAACTACAGAATGTGTGTTATTGATAAATCTTTATTGGCATTTATAGTGTGTATCAGAGGGGGGTAAACTAAGACCCGCGGACCACATGTTGCCCGGCCCGTAGAGCACTTCATTAAAATTTTATGGAATTGCTTGTTCATTTAAGATCAGTTTTGAGAATAGCCACCACTAAAATGACACTAAACTTTGATGCACTGGATAAAAAGAGTGACCAACTGCACACTAAAATAAATAAAGGTAATGATTTTTACTATTCTGATGTACTTTTTGTGTACTTTAGGCATTACGTCTATGTGTAATAATGTGTAATATACTGTAGTTAACAACAAACTGTAAATGGTCCAGCCCCAGGCAAGTGTGAAAATCCAGTGTGGCCCTTGAGTCAAATGTTTGCGCAGAACTGGTCTATATGATAGTTTAGACGACACATTTCACTAAAATGTTGTGAACTTGATTATATTTTAGATTTTACTTAACATTTTGCCTATTTAATCCCAGTTTGATAGTTTTCAGAATGTTTATATTGTTACTTCCTGGTTGAACATGAGCAGTAAATATGACACAGTTGGCATAGTTACAACTGTTACCTAGCAACCGTTTGAGAACAAGGGCCAAAATACATATAAAGTACACAATAGTTATGATTTGACAAATAAAAATTCCTGATTACGCCTTTATTTTGTTGAACGATTATTTAAACTGTCAGGAAAAATGTGTCAGTTGAGTGTTAGCCGTCTCTGTATTTACAATGGCACGTCACTTTTTGATGGCAGCTCTACTTCTTGTAGTTTTATTTTTCAAATTTTCTTCACAAACTGCAACTTCACAAATGTAAAACTATGCTAAATATTTACCCCAGGTGCCTTCCCACCAAACCAAGTCATAATTAGAAGAACATGTCATATAAACTTTAAACTTTCTGTATCCGTTTGCGAGGATTGAAGGTTGGTGAAAAAGAAAATTAGTTGCCAATTATGAGCTTTTGGAAAGGTCTAGTTATGCAAATTGTATTCATTCATTCATTCAGTTGACAATCTTGTATCATGTCAAAATACAACGCGATTTTCTCTAAAACCACAAGATGATTCATGAATTTCACGACTCATTTTCTATATATAGGCATTTCATTCTCTTCAGTTTAGTGGTATAAAGGTCTCTTCCAGATGTACGTGACAAACAGCATCTGTTTTTCAGTTCTTTCACTCGTGTTCACAGGTCATGACTGTGTGAGGTGTCATGACTCACTGAGATTGTCCTCCAGTCGCCCTCAAGGAAATTTCTGAGTGGGTTCAAAAAACTAATGGCTGCTGTTTGGAAAAACTCTCTCTCAGCAGCTCCCAGACGTCGCTCACATTCCCCGACCTTTATCAGCGTGCTGCCTGTAAACACAAAAGACAGAAATCAGAATCAGAATCAGAATCAGAAAGCGGTTTATTGCCATTGTAAGTGAAATTCACAAACATAGGAATTTGCTTCGGCGTAGGTGCAACATACAGCAGGATAAAATAAGATATATATAAAAAGGCATGCATAAAATAAAATTTGAATAAATCAATGAATACATAAAGCAGAAGCACCGAGGATTAAGGGCAGAACATTTAGGGTTAAAATATCAAACTGCAGTTTTTCTTCAATTCAGTTTATTCCTCACCCACATTAGACTCTTTTTATGCTTATGATCCGCACTGTTGTACTAAAGGGACTTCCGGATTGACGTTAACGGTGTTCGCGCAAATGGTGAACAAGGGAAAAGTCTCGTTAAAACATTTTATAAAGTAGATTGCTTTGTCTAAGCTGTTTAATGAACACGAGCAAAGACAATTCAGCAATGCACAGATTTCTTGGGCGGCCTGAAAACTGCTTTTTAGTCCGTGTAGAACGTATTTTCTGTTGAGCTCGTCTGCTCCATGTAAACTACAACGGAATTAGAATGTTAGAATTAGAATGTTAAAAACTGTGGAATAGAGGCGATTGGAGGAAAAATGAAGTAAACTTGAACACATTTTCAATGATTACCTGGCATCAGATCTAAATGTTAATTATTTTAAGTCGTTATAACAAAAATAAGAAGTTTTCAATTTCCAATGTCAATGTCAAATTTATTTATAGAGCACATTTAACACAGCAATCGCTGACCAAAGTGCTTTACACACACAGCGGTTAAAAACATACAGTAAAATGCAAACATACTTTAAAATACAATCTTATTAAATTTAGTGTTCATTAATGGGTGTTGAATGCCTCAGCAAAGAAGTACGTTTTGAGAGTTGGTTTGAATGATTCCAGAGATGGAGCGGTACGAATTTGGGGGGAGACTGTTCCACAATTTTGGGGGCGGCTACCGCAAAGGCCCTGTCCCCTCGCGTCTTCATTCAGGATCTTGGAACATCCAGGGTAGTGATGTCAGTTAGATTGCCTTTCTAAAGCATATAATGTGTGTGTATGTGTAGATACAATGAAAAACTATTGTGGGCTCGACATGTCTAGGGCTGCAACTAACGATTATTTTGGTAATTGATTAGTCTAGGGATCATTCCTTTGATTAATTGATCAGAATCAGAAACAGTTTATTGCCATTGTCAGTGATCAAAATTCACAAACATACTTCGGCGTGAGGTGCAACATAAAACAATGAATAAAATATATAAAAGAGGCGTGCATAATATTAAGAATAAAATAACATAAAATTGTTTAGAACACGAAAGACCCTTGAATATGAGAATTGTACTAAATCTGACCCAGACAAAGCTGAAGTGAAGGCGTTTGGCGACATCCTGGTGGAGAATATTTATAGATGAACACGGGTTTTACACAATAGACCTTTTCCTGTCTGTTTCTTGTCTCATTCCTGCTTTGTCTGAGAAATGAAACCTTTTCTTTCCGCACATACATTGTTTTGGCATCTGTGTATAGACCAGTTAATGAATTATTGAATTAGTTGACAACCATTTTTATAAATAATTACTTGCGATTAATCAATTAACTTAACAGCCCTAAACATATCTGTAAGTATTTGTCCAGTAAAAGCAAAAAAAATAAGCTTTTACCTTCATCAAAAATTAAACGTGTGTATTATAATCTCCTTTTAATAAACAAATCATGTAAATCCAAGAGTAAATGTCTATAATCCAGGCTCTGATGTCACTCACGTGTGTTTGAGTGTTTTTACTTTCACAAAAAACAACTTGTTTTTTCATATTTTGTGATATTCTGAGGTTAATCCCATTTTCTTCATTGAAATCACATTATGTTCCACTTCACTTTTGCCTCCATTCTGAAATGCAGAATGTTTTTGTTTACACATCTATTCACAGCTACAGAAATAAACATTCACTGTAGGGTTTAAACTATGGGGTAAACAACTTATTTAGCTGTAATATTAAGCACAGCATTTTCCCCTCAGCCAGTGTCTTGAAACTGTTTTAGATCATTTTTCATTTTTGAATAACTGCACAAGTAGTTCCAACAACAGCAACCGCAACAGCTAATCAATCTTAATTACTACTGTGGACATAACCATAGCAACGGGTAATGAATGAGCTCCTGGGGGACAAGCTTCAACTAAAACTCAGATAACTGATCCCCCTGAGGCAAATGGACAGGAAACAGGTTGTTATATTCACTCACATGCATTCATTGGCGGCTGCAGTTCATGGGACCATGGCATAACTGGATTAAACACTCCAAATCACAGTTTTATCGCAGAACACTTGGACCACCACATCGTTGCGTTCTGTACTGGGCGCCTTAAAACAGCTCCATGTTGTTTAATCTGAATTCACTCCAGTGTTTCCCACAGGTTTATGCTGTTTTTAGAATAAATGCCACTTATTACCTTGACTGATAAAAAAGTATAACTGATTACAGATTAAAGTTCCCATGACAGGCTGGACTACTTATTTAACAAAAATGAAGCTAAAAAGAAGCTAACAACTTCCTGGTTGTAAACAATGACATCACACTAGGAAATTACCCAGAAACCATCCTGTACACTGGGCCAGAACACAGATTTGTCGCAGATTTTTATTTCTTTATATTCTTTATTTCGTTGAATCAATGTTTAAAGGGTCAATTGGGGTGTAAATTAAGCATGACCTTTGTCTCCCAAGTGTAATGTCATCAATTTGTTTACTTCCTATAATTTTCAACTGATTTTTCAACTTTTCTCCACAAACAGCGACGTGACTGGTGTAAAACTATAATTTATGTTTACATCAGGTATTAATGCAACAAATACATTAGAAAACCATACCAATCTGTCATACACACGTTAAATATAGTTGTGTCTGTTTATGACAATACTACTATGTAATCATGCTCAATGTTTAAGGCAAACTGTACCGTCTTTGTGTGTTATCATAATACCTTATGTTTGAACTCAAATGTAGTGTTCTGTTTTTTTGATTGTTAATGCTCGAATTTTAATATGTACTGTCTTGTAGTGTTTTAAATTGTGAAAGTGGACCCCAGGAAGAATAGCCTCTGCTGCTGTAGAGACTAATGGGGATCCTTAAATAAACAAATAAACTACAAGCATTATATATACTTTGATTTACCAACTTTACCATTCAGTTTGTTTTTAGACGATGGGGACACCAGAGTCTCCTCTATCAATGGGAAGCACTGCTTAATCCTTTTCAGAATATTGTTTATTTTCTGTTTTGATCATATTCCTATGCAGATGGAAACTAGCTATTAGCTATAATCTGGTGCGGAACATCTGTTTTTTTATGAGCTTAATGTCTCTGTACATTGTCCCTTCAAATAAAGACTAAACTAAACTAAACTATCTCAGAATACATGTTTGTTTTCATTCTCCTCTGCAATAACAAACTTGAGCTCAAATAGAAAAATTTGAGCACTGAGTTTTGAATTATTGGCTTCTGATTATCATGACTAGAAAAACATGCACATCCATTCCCATTTTTCTATCCATCTGCCAAGTTACAGCAACAGCTGCGCAGCGTGTTTTACTTTCACAGAAAATGTTGTTCTGGCTGGCTGGAAGCGACACAGTAAAGTGAGAAAAGACGTACAACATGCTTAAAGTCAACATGACAGGTTCTCATGTTTTTCAAATTATGACTTAGTTTGGTGGGAGGGCACCTGTGGTAAATATTTATCATAGTTTTACATCTGTGCAGTTGCAGTTTGAGAAGAAATGTTGAAAAATAAAAGTTTAAAGTTACAGGAAGTAGTGCAGAGTTCTTAAATGGAATCCCTCTGTGATGTCATCGGAAAAAAGACACACAGTTGAAAATAAAACGACAGTTAACACTCAACTGAAACATTTTCTGACGGTGTAAACGGTCATTCAACAAAATAAAGGTGTTATCAGGTAATATTATTTGTTATCAGGTATTTGTAAAATCACAATTATTGTGTAATTTAAATGCTTAAGGGGCGTTCACACCGCCGCGACCAGTTTACATGTTAAGTCTATGGTGTCGCGCGACAAAAGCCGGCGCGGCGCGAATCCTGCGATTCTGTCGTGCGGCGAATTCGCTTCATTCGCGCGACCAGGGCGACAGTCGCAGAAGATAAACAAAGCTGAACTTTCTGACACCACACGTGCTCGTCTCTGCCCCTTGAGACCGAGCCCACACGGCCCAGGTCCGCGGCCCAGCCCGACAACAGAGCGGAAAATGTGGTCCCGAACGCCCCGCTCTCAGGAATCTAAACTCTAGCAGCAGGTCAGCTGTGCTGGTCGTGCCGGACGCGCAGCATGTGTCGCTGGTGAGTTTTTTTTTTTCGGCGACTAAAGCGACTGTGCTTAAATGCACAGGCGACAAACTAGGGGCGACAGACGCGATTTTGTCGCGGCGGTCTGAACAGGGCTTTACAGTCTGGTTGCTAGGTAACAGTTGTGGGATTACCTTTATGTCATATTTGTAGCCCATGTTTAACCTGGAAGTCACATTATAAACTTTATGAAAACTGTCAAACTGGGGACAAACAGGCAAAATGTTTAGTAAAATCTTAAATATAATCATGTTCACTATGTTTTAGTGAAATCTGTTATCTAACCTGTCATAAAGTATTTATGGTGAATTTTTTTTTCAGTACAATAGTCCTCATTTTCAATATTCATTAGCAAAGCCTCCATTATCAATCACTGCGCTTTTTTTCTTTCAATATTTTGCAACATCCAATCCAAAAACAGTACATTAGGACAAAATTATTTATTTCATTGTACATGTTTTATTGTACTAAAATACCATTGGCATTTTTAACACTCACTGCTAAAACATCATCTACATTACCGCTTTCATGGGTTTCTGAAAGATGAAAAATAAGGACTGTGCAATAACGACTGACAAAAGGAGAAATATTATGCATTATTTGTATCGTTGTTGGCCTTTAAACATTCTCTTGAGTAGCTTTACTTTGTCTTTACCACTGCCTTGGGAGATGCAATATTAACTTGGTTGTGGCTCCATCTACTGGCTGCAGAGGCAATTACATATTTGCATATACACAATGGTTTGAAATGCTGTTGGTATACTAAGCCCTTGATTTTCAACCAGTGTGCCGGGGAACACTACGCTTTCAGGTATCGCCAGGTGTGCCTTGAAAAAATGTCCAATTTTGATTTACAAATGGATTTAATTGGAAAATGTGTCCTGAACATACTTCTGCACCAAAAAAGAAAGCAAAAACACTCATCATCACCATCAGTGGCACGGACATTATTTGGCACATTATGTATGTTTTTTTTTCTTTTTTTTCCTAAAAGGTCTGATTTGGTCATGTTTAAATAGGTTGTTATCGTGGTATCTTTTCAACCAAAATAAGTGTGCCATGACTCAAAAAAGGTTGAAAAACACTGTGCTAAGCTATCACGCAGTTACAGTCATCGTAAGACCGCAGAAATGCTCAGAGTGAATCTAGCGATGATTTAATGACAGCAGAAGATTCTCAGATAAACAACGTCTAAAATCTGTAAAACGTCATCCATCGAGGGAGTTCAGCAGGGAGTGTCTTTGACGGTTGGAGGGGAGAGGCTTTACAAACCGGCTAAATGCAACTTCAGATATGTTTATGATGTCGAAACATTGTTAGAACAGGGTTAAAAAATCAAAAAGTCACTATAGCAGAATATGTGGCCTTTAAAACAAATCAATATACCTTTTGGATTGGAAAAAGAGGAAAGATATCAAACAAACAGGAAGCTGAAAGTCATTAATAGATTACGTTGGTGTTACCCATTGTTCAGTTTTGCTCGTTCTACAGTCGTTTCCTGGAGATGTGGGAAGATAGATAAACGTATTAATTTAACAAGGCCTCTAAGTACTAATCACGTTCATTACTGATTGTTTGTTAAACTACATTGGAAGGACTGGGGGAGGGGAGATTTACACATCTGCCAGGGTTAATCCAATAATAAGACAACAACGCCAGGATGAAATGAATGTCCACAGAGACGGTTTTCGCTGGCTTTTATGTCATGTGTGGTGTAATCCTTAAAGTATTGTCAATGTACTTCAAGGGGGAAGTTGAGGTTAAGGCAAGGACTGCTGTGTCAGTTATATTTAATAGTTAAAAGTGCACATGACAAGTCTGATCTCCCATTTCACAAAATCATAGTGAACATCATCTTGCCTACTTTGGCATGACTACGTTTGTGATGTAATTGATGTAATTCCACAATAATTAAGATTTGACAAATAAAATATGACAACGCCTTTATTTTTCAGAATTTAATGTTCTTTAAATTATCCATCTATTTTGAATGGAATTGTGTTCTCTTACTGTAATGGCCAACTTTTTTGGAGCTAAATATTATCTGCAACTTGACAGATGTAAAGCAGGGTCCACCACAGGTTTTATCTACCAAACTAAGTAATCATTAGAAAAATCGTGGCATATGCACTTTGACTAAGTTTGAACTAGTTGAAGTTTTGTGCTGTACACATTTGATCAATGTGTACAGCACATTTTGTTATCAAGAATAAAATCCCATTTTTTGCACATATTTTCATACTCACTTGGACCATGGACTCACCATAAGGGCCACCAGCTCCAAACTCCCGGGCGGCGTCCTCCATGTACTGACCCAGCAGCTCTGCATTAGTTACTCTGCACGGAGCCTTCCTGTCCAACTTCTCATAGAGAAACTCTTCAATCCTGGCACCTGCACAAAAACAAAATCAAATGTATTTTATTTTTAAATATATGGAATAAAAAACATATAAATATATATAAAATTAATAAATGACTGCAAAACTCAAGGATCCCTCTAGTGGCCTACTCTGGCAAAACTGATTGTAAATTAGAAATAATAATACCTATAATATTTAATTCCAGGCTACTGCTCAATATGACATTTTCACACAATTCTTTAATTTGGATTCATTTTTTTCTCTTCAATTTGTATGTTTTAGTTTCACTCTCTTTGTTGTTTTTCTCCACGTTACTACATGTGTGGAACAGCTGTTATGCAGGGATTGTGAATAATAGGAAAGCTACTGGAGCAGATAAATGATGCTAATAATAGTTTGTCATTGTGCAAATGGAGTATGGTGGAGGTCTAATGGTTTTCCAAAGCACACAAAGACACAATGAAGAGCTATTCAATAGTTCAACAGAGGCATTATTTAAGTGTATAGTAGAGGCTCTATTCTACTCCTCACCACACATTAATGTATTCAGAAAGATAAACTAGTAAACTAGTATCTTGTGTTGACATGTAATCATGAATAATTATATATATATATATATATATAAAATATATAAAAATACACTATAATACCTACACACTCAACGGTTCTTGAATGCCTTTTTAAAATGGGGATTGGGATTATTACATTATTTTCCATTAGTAATTTGGGAAAAGGCAAAATTTTATATTTCAAGATTAAAATTTAGACAAATTGTGTCCCCAAGTTCTTGAAAGGGGTTAGAACTGTCAGAGTATTATGTCTCAGAGGGGGTTTTTGGACAGTAGTGTATTTTGCATGTGATCTGTAACGTCATGTGTTTATGTTTCTAAAAAGAAAACCACTTTCACTTCCACTTCACTGAAGACAGGCGGATTGTACAGGGAAAACAACTTTGGATCCAAGAAAAACAAGCAAGAATTGGCCATTACGTGCTGCTGAGTCACTATCATTGATCATTGAGCTCCAGTTACACACCACAGCTGGTCAAGACCATAGACTGTAGATATCAGTCTACAGTCTATGGTCAAGACCAAGGTCATTCATTGTTTTTACACGAAAAGAGACTAAAACACATCAGGCCTGACACAGTTAAAACTTGTTATGTTGTTGTTGTCTGCAGCACAGGACATAACTTTACAAATCACACATCAAGAGACAACCACAACAACACTTCACTGTCAGAACCTCAAATGCAGCCTTCAGCCAAAAAAGTTGGAGTTTATTGGAGTTACAATGGGTTCATTCAAACTGTTTGGTCCTAATATGAGTCCTGATTGGCCAGTCCTTTTCTAGACCTGGTTAAGTTCTAGTCAGGTCCAGGTTTAGTTCTGCATTACATTCAGTTTAGTTCGACAAGCTTTGTTTGCAAGTGTGAACACACCCTTAATATCTCAGCGTGACCAGCCATTCCCACTATTCAATATCGCCACATCCTGTGTGCCGCGATTATAAGCAATAACAAGCAAGATGGCGTCCACAACAGAGAAAATGTTCAGGGCTGCTCTCTCCTCTGTTTTAAAAAACCAGGACGTGTCGTTAAAAGCACAGCGAGAAGAAGCTTTATAGCTACACACCATTTTGGACTGACAGCCACAGCTCTCTGCTGCCTTTCGTGGCGCTGTCGTCACGTCCCGCTGAAGTCAAACTGTGTGGCGGCATTTCCAGACTAATCATCAGCATTGAATAATACATGGAGATTAGAATGGAGGCCACGCAATTCATAATTGTAAATGCAATTTACAATTTGCAAATCATCTAAGTGTATTGCTGACTGAATCTGAAAAATGTGAAGGAATGGTTGGTAACCAACAAGCCTCAATGTTGAAGTCCTGTTGCTCTAAATTATTGTGTGACTAGAGAGACCAGTGGGACTATAACCCAAGAAAAAGTCCTGTACATTTCACTAGATGCAAAACAAGAATGGAATGTATAAGTGTAACCTGCTATGCCAACACAAATACATAAAGTTAATATAGCATACTGCAATCAAAGCAGTTTTAAGAGCACCAGTCCAATAGTTGAACATCTCGTTCAACAAGTACAAGTATGCATGTTGACATTTTTACATTCACACATGGTGCTTCTGGATGATCAAACTTGCTAAACTATTTCAAATGAAGAATAAGTTTAGTGCAGCAGCAGCACACTGAAACACAGAGGTACGACACTTACCGGTGTGGTCGACTGTAGCATGGGGAATGAGAAAGTCACATGTTAGAGGGCCCTATTAGTGAAGCTTGGCTTGTGTCATTTTCTACTTGTTGAGGTGACAATTGTGATTTTTAATTTGCATCATCATAATCATTTTTTTCTCAAATGCAAATGTTTGATTTCTCTTACACATGGCAGTAGAGAATCTTCTATCGCCATGTGTCAGTGAAATGGGTTATTCCTAATAATTATAGCCTATAGAGATTGGGATTGTGTCGTCACTAATGTTAAACCAATGGAGATTTAAGATTGTAAATACTAAACTTAGTGTTCATTCAAAAGTATTCGGACAATCATAGAGTGACCATCAGTGACCCAGCAGCTTATCGCGTTGTTCCACAGCTCTTTTGGTTACTTTTATATACACTTCTGGCTGATACACCACTGGATGTTTAGCATTTGTTTTTAATGACGTTTGATTCCAAGCTCTATAGTATTCTCACTTCTTCATACAGGACAGCCTACTACTATTCTTTGGCTGTAAATATCGAGATACTCTGTTGTGGTCGTACTTGGGTTTGGCTGCAGCAGGATCTCAGTCTGTCTGTAGATCTTCTCGGTCCAGTTTTTGGTGCAGTCGGCGCGGCTCATCAGGTTTTCAAAGTGGGCGTCCAGCTCGGTCCTCTCAGCTTGGCCCAGCTTCTCCTCTGTGTACTGCGCAGGAGCAGACAAAAAACAGATCAGAGAAAAGAGCGTACACATTTGAATAGTTCTCAATTCAGTGGAATATTGTGGAATGAAATGAAAGCTGCTAAAGTTTAAGGCCTATAGAACATTTCATGAGTTTTTTTTAACCTCCTAATATGTTGATATGTTGCAGTAACAATAATAAGATCATATTTAACTATCCATTCAACATGTGCTAAAAGCCGTAGAAGCTATAGCTGAGGTTTGAATATTGCACATAAAGTGAATGGACTGTAATGGAGCATAAAAGTGCAGAAATTTATACTTTTGGAAGATAACACTGAAATCTGTTATTATTTTTAGCTTTTTTGATATTTTACACTATTTTCTTATAGACAATATTCCACTTGATATTCTTATTTTTGTAACATATTGACATTAACTCATAGATATATTTGGAAAGTTCATTTTGTCTTTTATTATTAACTTGAGAGTTTGTTCTAATAAGACAATTTTAGCTAGCTAAAGCTAAAAGGCAGGAGGATTTAGGTTTAGGTTTAGGATTAGTTTAGCTTTTCTGCAACTATTTTATTAGAAGAAACTTGATAATTGCCTTGTAGAGATTTTTCACTCACCTCTATTGATGTCTACAATAAGAAATATATTCCAACCCAACATGAGAAGACTCCCAGGAAATGGATACAGATTTCACTTAATATTTACTCAAGTACCAGTGGAAATGTGGTTGTAAAAACATGATTGTGTTTACCTTTGTCCAGAAAATATGGGACATCAACCTGTTATTATCTAACACCTAGTATTTTTAGGCCATGAAACTACCGGTTTAGAAGACAGCTAGATCCAAACTGGTTGTTACAAACGATAGACTCAAGACTGGAGACGAAACTGACATTTGCTTGAAATGCATAATTCAGCAGTAGATTTATTAAATATTTATAAAACAACATATTCCATTTGAGTTTGTCTTGATGTGTCAGGGCCTAACACAGGACATAGATGTTTACAAAGGAGATATTTTACAATTAAGATCAATATTTTAATTGACAGCTAACATTGGTGAAAGTAGTGACAAAGCCGTAATGGCTGAAAGGCTTGTTACAACACTGGTTTGACAGGATCTATTGACTGCAGCTTAGTTTCAAAACAAGGAAGATCTAATCCTCCAAACATATTAAGAAATTTCACATGATCTTATTGTCGAAATGTATAGAATGAAACTAAGCTTTGGTGTTTCATATAGTTAGCATTCGGGTTTATAGCCTAAACGCAATGTTTTCCAGACAAATGCTCAATTGATCAACTAGCTGCAGCTGCTAGTAACAAAGCTAGCGACATCGGATGAGGTCCCCATCTATTATTTAATTGCAGACGAAGCCGATTTTATGTTTTTTTCCGCTCTACCGCAATAAATGTGTTTTTTTTCAAATAGCTGTGTTTTGATGTGGGAGAATACGCAGTAAAAACAGGACCGCAGTAGGAACAAACCTGCAACTTTAGATGAATACAAAACGCAAATTTCTGGTCAGTAAAGTGCTGATTTTACCTGGACAGCTCGCGTGAAGAACAGTCCAGCCCCAGAGGCCAGTTTTTTCACGTTAAAGTCCATTTTTACGAGTCTGTTGCTGGTGATGACCACGAAGAGCTGCAGACTCCTGCTGACAGACGCAAGGCACGCACAAGTCACGTGAACAGCAGCGACACGGTCCAGTACTTTAGAAATATTTGATAACAAGCGTGTTTTTATTGCAATTTCTTTTAAACTTTTTGTCATTATATTTAATTAATGCTTATACATATGAAGTTAAGCCCATATTACTGTTTATTTACATTTTTTTATTTACTCTTGCCCTAAAAATATAAATATAAAATATTTATCTACGGCTATAAGGATGTTATGTAATATATAAATAAAAAGGAATACACAGTTTTCTCTATTACGTAACTTCTCCACCACTCTGGGCCCGTGCGTGAACTCAACAGCTGTACGTTCGTCTATGACGCAAACACGCACTGGACGTCAAGTTGACGAAGAAGCAGCAAGCTGGCAGCCTCATGTGTGCTGGGTTTGTAGAACTAATCCTTAGATCAAGGATTTTTAACAAGTTCAACGTTACTTTTACTTATTGTCACATGCCTAAACATCTGCGGTTTGTAAAGCCACTTTTACTCCGAATTTGCGTTAATACATCGATGTAAACATTGCTTACTAGCTAGCCATAAACAGATTATTACCAAAGCTAACCCGATGAATGACTGGGGATGTAACATTAACCAAATATCGTGATATCGAATTGTCGTACGTCCCTCATTATTAGCATGTTCTAAATTAAAATGTTAAGGTTATTTGTCTAAATGCATTGTTTTGCTGCAGCAACAGCTAAAAACAGAGGGAACTACACAGACCATGATCCTTTGCTCCATTTCAGAAGGCAACATGAACATAACTATTGAGCGCTGAATTTGGCAATAATTATTCGTAATTCGTAATTTTCCATGGCATAAATATAACTTTCAATTAATTTAGCCTCTTCAAAAATTGCAATAATTATCCTATCGTGATAATATCGTACAGAGAATGTTTTGTATTGTTCATCTTTATAAATGACTTGGGGACATGCTGTTTGTCCATGTTAATTGACTTTCCAATCAATTGTATAATTTATAACCATTGTTTCGTCTTATTTTGTCTTGGTTTGTAGTTCTGAACTGGCAGTAGCGATATGCAGAGGAAGTGGTCATGGCTGCGTGGAAATCTCGGACCCGCAGTCTACAGGTGTTTGACACAGAACTGAGCGCAGACACGGTGGAGTGGTGCCCCGTCTCCTCCGACCACAACATACTCGTGTGTGGGACCTACCAGCTACAGAAAGGGGTAGGTATGGCATCTGTTTAGGGTGATCACAGACCTGTCTCTCTTCAGGTTGTTCTGCACAGCCATTTAAGCAATTGACCCTCATCCTGCTTGTTTAGAGAATATCCACTTTTACATTGATGATCAAATAAATATGCCCCCAACTTTTTTGGGGGTGTTCTGTTTTTTTTTGTATAACAAGTATTGACACACTGCTTTCTAAGCAGTGTTGCCTGTTTTTCCTGACAATTTCCAGCCCACAGTCCATGTAAAACTACCAAGATCAGTGAAAACCAGCCCAATTTATAAACTTTCCAAAATTACTATTTAAATGGCAAACAAAGCACAGTTACAACGGTAAAATCATGAACAAACAGACAGCACACAACTAGATAAACACATAGACATAACAGTAGCGGCCTTAGCCCTCTTAATTTGGCAGTATAGTTGTATAGTATGTATGTATGTATAACTATACAATACCACCATCTGATTGTATTGTGTGCTCTAAGTCCCTTAGAAACTGGATTTCAGAATTGCAATACTTACATTCTTACAATTGCAATACATTCTTTGGACTCATCCTCTGGAACCGGGGCAATCCACATTTTCAGCTTGGGTCGTTCTACCATTCCATTCAATATATGTACCAAATAGCAAATCCACTTTATTTACATGGCACATTTCATTAACCAGCACAGACACAGAGAACAATAAAAACAACAGCAAAAGGAATAAATGCTCTAAACATAAAACATAAAACTGATAAATAAACAAAAGTCATGTAGAGCACTGTACAATTCTATTTTAAAAGACAGAGAGTGAAAGTGGGTGAGACTTAAAGCACTCCACTTTTATTCAAGGTCAAATAAAGAAAGAAATCACTAATACTATTTGTTTATTATTAATATTTGGGTAACACTTTAGAATAACTCCCCTTATTCCTGCCTTAGTAAAGCATTAACAAAGACTTATTTCATACTGAACAAATAGTTTATTAAGCATGATTCAGGATCAGTAACTACTTAATTAAGGTTAGGGTTAGGGTTAGGACGAGGAATTTGGGTTAGAGTATTAGTTAAGTAGTTAATAGGCCTGAATCATTCTTAACAAATTCTTTGTTCACTATTAATTAAGTCTTTATTCATGCTTTACTAAGGCAGGAATAAGGGGAATTATTCTAAAGTGTTACCAATGTTTGTTCTCCTTGTCCAATTTTAAAATTACTCAAATCATGGCAAAGTCCTATTTTAGACCTGGTTTAATCCTAGTTTAGACCTGGAATAGTCCCTCTATAGACTTGATTTGGATCTGGTGGTACTTGGAAGGCCAAGCATGTTCTTAAATGTTTTTTTGTGTGAACATGAGATCCACTAGATTAGGTTATTATTATATTGTTGATTCTTTAAATCTACAAATGGAAAAATAACTACAACAACTGTATTTTTCTGCAGACTGGAGAAGAGAATGCTACTCCAAGTCGGACGGGTCGCTTGTACCTCTTTCGGTTTTATCGAGAGGGACCGATGACGCCTCCTCTGACGGAGCTCCAGCGCATGGACACAGCTGCTATTTTAGATCTGAAATGGTGCGCCACAACAAACGGTACACTTCTTTTCTTCACATAATCAGTCATCTTATGTGTTTCTGCTGGTGATGTTGCAGGTGCCACGTGCCCGTGTCAGAGCGGCCGGTGCTCGGACTCGCCGCTGCCACTGGAGATCTGCAGCTGTACACTCTGAAAGACACTCAGGTGAGGAGTGTGGCATCGGACGAATCAAAGGACCCTTAAATGCTTGTATACAAAACCATTTCATATTTCAGAATGGAGGCCAAGGTAAAGGGAGCACAGTGTGATTTCAGTGGAAAAACCTGGATTCACCGCAGAATATCTACAAATATGAAAAATCAAGGCGGTTTTGTGTAATAAAAAGACTTTCCATCTGTATTCCCTGGCAGATCAGGAACACAAACAAAAACAGAAGTTAACACTGTACAAACATTCACTCCGAAGGACAACATAAGAAGCAACTCCTCAGAATCAGTGATCACACACACCTGGTTCATTTGAGGTCTGGCCCCCTCTATACAATCAGATTCAGATTGTTACTAACTTTACTCATTCCTCCACAGACCTGGTTTGTTTGCTTGTTTTTTTGGAACTTACTGTAAACGGACCAGAAATGACCTTTACCACCCAGTTCCTACGAAAGGAGTAGGAACTGGGTGGTCTTATTTTTTCAAGGGCTGATGTAAGAATGATTCAGAGTCAGATTGTTCTTATCAGGTCACACTATGATGAATCATGAATGGTTTTTTTTGGTAGATTTGAACGTGACGCAGTGTCATAAGACACACACATTACACATTACTCTGGGCTCCCGTGCAGCTGTCTCTGAGGCGCCCTTCAAAAATGTGTTACGACTTCACTTTGCTTCCAGTCACTCCAATCCAGAAGTTTAAACATTTTATTGACGTAGCATTTTAAATCAATCAATTCTGGATTTATTGTCAAACATTTAATAAGAATATTCACCTTATTCCAACTGTTTTGCCACAGATCCGCACTCCTGTTGTAAACGCACTTCCGGTTTGACGAAAACCCCACTCACGCAATTGAGGAATGAAGGAGAAGTCTCATCGCTAAAACATTACACAAAGTAGATTGATTTGAGTAAAATGTTTAATGTACATTTGTAACAACAATTCAGCAATGCACCGATTTCCTGGGCGGCCTGAAAATGGCTTTTTAGTCTGTGTAGAACTTATTTTCTGTTGAGCTCGTGTAAACTAAACTAAACTAAACTAATACAACGGAAACAAGATGGCGGCGCCCACGGCAACTTCCGGAATAAGGTCAATACTTGTCTAAATTGGTAGATCAAAGATAATGAAGATACTTTTCCTAATTAACATTTTTTTTTCAATAGATGCTGCCACGCCAATATATTTTGAATGGTCTTGTTTTGGACGCTCACCTCAGTTTGTTTTCAGTAGGAAGGCGGCCGTAGACTGCACACTCTGAGCAGCGTGGAGGTGGGAGCGGATCGGCTGGTGCTGTCTTTAGACTGGTCCACGGGCAGACTGGACAGGTAGGTTTACACTCTGTCATTGTCTTTAGACTGGTCCACGGGACGACTGGACAGGTAGGTTTACACACTATTATTGTACAATGTAAAATCTATCGACATCAAGAGTTGGGCAATATATTGAAATTTAAACAATATTGTGAATGTTGTTTGGAAAGAATGCAAAATTTGAATATCAAGTATATTTAAAATAAAAGTTTTATGTAGACTCAAATAAGGGTATAAAGGGATATTTCTGCACCAAAGTGAGTCATTTTACAGACATTTCAGACATCAATACATCAGACTTCAACTAATATGTTTAAAAACATGTTTTAACATTCTGTTCATAATTCTGTTGGATCGACATACTATTGTCTGAATGACATTATTGAAATACTCTAAATGATTTTATTACTCTAAATTAGTCTAAATGTAATAAAGTGATATTTCTGCCCTTTTGTGATCATCTTTTGTGCATGCCTCTTTTTCATATATATATATATATATATATATATATATATATATATATATATATATATATATATAAACAAGTTCCTATGTTTGTGAATTTAGATCACTGACAATGGCAATAAATCTGATTCTGACTCTGATTCTGATCACTTAAATGGTCCAGTCATATTTTGTGCAATACTTTAACCATTTTGTAAGACATTTACAAACGGGCATGTCATAATAATTATTATATCGACTCATAGGTCAATAAATGATAGCTGGAACAATATATTTCAGGGTTCAATATTTATTGCTTGTTCATTTTTGTGTGAGGATAAAAAAAAAAGGCTTTACAGTAAGATTTGAGTTGTGGAGGATTGAATAAGTAACTTCTGTGACTTATTATCGACACTAAATAAGTGTTTAAGTGTTGAATTTAGATATTTATTTATTGCAGCTCATGTATTTTATTTGTTAACCCTGCCACGAGCTCACCCGTGTCCAGGGTGTACCCCGCCTAAGGCCCAAAGTCACTGGGATAGGCTCCAGTCATTTTTTTTTTTTTTTTAATGAAATGTACATTTACAAAAAGGTTAACTGACATTATCTTTGTTTTGTGGTTATTGTGTGAGTGATATAAAGGGATTAATTCATATTTTTCTGTAACAATCACACCTTGTATTGTGTGTTTACCAGCCTATTATTCCTGGTGCACTGTGAAAATATGTGACTCATTGACATAATCCACAAAATGTCAATATTTTTTTAACTGCTTTTTCTCCGCTGAGGTCCAAGTTTTTAAATGAAAACTGGTTCTCGAACAGACCCTGGTTAAATGAAGGTCAAATAAATGAACGATAAGCGCTCCAAATATCCCCCTCCTCCTTCTGTCTGCAGCAGTGACATCCGCGTGGTGTGTAGTGACTCTGCAGGCTGCATTAGCGTGGCGTCGCTGGAAGAGGGCGCCGTTACGATTCAGTCTCAGTGGAAAGCGCATGACTTCGAGGCCTGGATCTCTGCTTTCTCCTATTGGGACACGCAGCTCATTTACACGGGTATTACTCCACATCTCTCAGCGTTTTTGATCAGACGTCTCATGAATACGACGCTGCGTTCTCGTCTGTTCGTTTATGTTTGATTGTGTGTTTTTTCCAGGCGGTGATGACTGTAAACTCAAAGGGTGGGATCTCAGAACGGGCCCTTCATGTCCCACTTTCACCAGCAAACGGTAAAGACTCAAAACGACTGAATCAGTGGGTAATTTTAAAGGCTAGAGAGATCGTCGCCATGGTGACCTATAGTCCAGTTCCAGGCCATGTTGTGGTGGCAAATTCTACTGAAGAACTCACACAAAACAGAGAGTGGACTTTGTGATTATGATTTTCTATTAAATACTTTTATATAGGGCTATAAAAAGTAATCATTGATAATTGATCATCGTTAACTAGACAACACAGACTCTAAAACACATCAAAACACCATTTATAACAGGCAGCAAAATGATTAAATGTAAATGTAATGTAAAAAAAAATGTAATGTTAAAAAAAAAAGAACCAACTATAGTGAATTTTCATCAATAATACACTTTATTTAAATAATGTCTTGATCTTGAAGTTTTAAATGACTATATTTCAACCTTTGTTTAGTTGCTAATGTATTTAAAAAGTCTAAATATACAAAAGAAATAATCATTCGACTAGTTTGCTACTTAAACAATCGTTAGTGGCAGCTCTATTTTATCATTGGCGAGTTCATTTGCAAAACCAAACAGGTGTCCGTTGATAAAACTGATTTCTCAGAAGCCAAACATAGTGCAATGAAATATTAATCAATTGTTTTTTGAGCAAATCTCCTAAACTGTTCTGTTAATAATGATGTTTAAAAGATAAAAAGAAAACTATGTAACTATGTGACACATTTTCAAACCGGGGTGCTTTATCTAATTCCTAATGTTCTGTCAGAGCCAATATTTTAATCCAAAACACAGTCTGCATGTTTCCTGTGTCATTTTTGTGTGATTCCTGCTGTGTCCTATTAATGAAACCTTTCAAACACCTAGAATGTTTTACAGTCTGTGCATAGACCAGTTTACCATTATTCAATCATTTAATTTGTTGACAAATCGATTAGTTGCAATTAATTGATCGACTTGTTGCAACTCTAGTCAGTAACTCAGGGTAAAAAAGAAAAATGAAGTCAGTCAGTGAAAGAAAATGAAGTCAGTTAAAAAAAGACTTAAAAATATAAGTCAGTCAGTCAAAAAAATTAAGTCCATAATGAATCCTATGTTCAACTGGCAGCCAGTGAAGATTTGTAAGGACAGCATTGATATAGTAGAACTTGACTCTAAACTTGAACTTGAACGTGACGCACTAAACAGAGAGACTTACTAATACCAATGAGTCACAGAAATCTATCCGTGATGAGACGAAGGTGTGGACGATTACTTCTTGCTCACCAGTTGACAGTATTCTCCTGAGCTTTGAAATGTTTCGAAGATGGAAAAACAGGGCCTGGACATGTTGGTTAAACACAAAGCATTGTAAAAAGAAATGCCAAGATTGCATTTGAAGGTTGAACATCAGATTTTTTTGGGTACCAATGATGTTTAATACCTTACGGGCAATGTTTGGGTGAATATTCATGTTCATAATGCAGAGAAAAAGTGCCCTGACAGAGACAAGTAGAGTTCTGCATTATTAGGACCACAAATATACCATTATATACCCATTTAAAGACTTTATTACCCTGTTTTTATTCTTTTCCATTAGGATTTTGCTGCTTCTCCACACACAAAATGGCTGCCGCAATTGTCTCTCTATCGCTCTAGACTATATTATAATTTTGATTTCTGTAAATGCTGATTATTTCATTTGATGTTGATTGATAATTGATATGTTTTAAAGGCACGCGATGGGAGTGTGCAGTATCCACAGTAGTCCACATCGTGAGCACCTTCTCGCCACAGGCAGGTGAGAATCTGAGGCCAATTTAAGTTTATTAATCTCCAAAGATGTGAGGGCTTTTTTAATCACAATGTGCTTTTGTTGTTATTTCTTTATTTGGTGGGATTATACACGTGGTAAATATTTATCATAGTTTTACATCAGTCAGTTGGCAGTTTGTGAGGAAAAATCTATGTATTTTCAGGAAAATCGCAGGAGGTTTTGCTAAAAAAAGAATCCTTCTAGTTATGTGACTGTGAGATCAACCTGTCCAGGGACTTTTTGGCTAAAATGCTGTTGCACGTGACATGTTTTCTTTTTATAAGGGGATGCTCAAATAAACACATTCAATAATGTTGTCAATACACCAATAGAGAAGATTCCCGTACACGACTTTCTGGTCCAAATAAATCCACATTTTGCACGGAAGGCTGTGTGGAAATCTTCTGTGATTCACTCTGGGCTGCTCCCTCTCCTCCAACACACCCGTCTGCAAGAAATAGATGTGTGATGTTTTCATTCATAATATCATCACGACACAAAATGTTATCCAAAATGCAAGAGACATTTATGTGCAAAGTAAAGGACACATATTCTGCTCTAGTGACTTCTGTGAGCTTTTAACCCAGTTCTAACAATGTTCCATCATCAGAATCTTACCTGGAGCTGCACTTAGCTTCATTCACACTAATTTGATGAATCCTGGTCAGAAAATCCTCTCCCCTCCGACCGTCAAAATCACTACCTTTAAAATCCCCTCGATGAATGACGTTTTTTCGATAACTGATGTCACTTGCATGAGATTCTTCTGCTGTTTCATCTCCTTCTGAGCATTTCTGCCTCTAAACACAATCACTACAACTGCTAGCCTGATTAGCATCTCACGCAGTCTCTTAAGTAATACTATAACTAAATTGTGTAAGCGCTAAACTTAGTAAGTGCCAGGGCAAACAGCAAGAGATACATTTGTTAATTTAGTTTATAATAATAATAATAATAAAAAAAAATATATATATTTTTTTTAGTTCCAAAACATGAGATGGAGCAAGTGCATGTTTTAAAGTGCCTCTGACAGGTTGAAATACACATTTAACTAAAATGCAGTTAAGATAAATATATTCAAATTTCTACTAAAATCTTTACAAATTTAACCCCAGTTTAGCTGTTTTTTAGGTTTTAAATTTTACTCCTGGTTGTAAAGTATGACATCACGCTAGGAAATTACCATAGCAACCACACTGTACAGTGGCCAAAACTCATCTAATGTCACAGATTTAGTTTATTTGACAAAGAGAAACACACGTGAACACCTTTATTTTGTTGAATCAAAGTTTAAAGGGTCAAAAAAGTAGTTTATTTTGTGTAAATTATGCATGTTCTTTGTCTCCCCAGCGTGATGTCATCAGTTTGTTTACTTCCTGTAATTGTCAACAGATTTTTTAACTTTTCTCCACAAATAGCAACTTGATTGGTGTAAAACTATAATTTGTATTTACACAAGGAATTAATACACTGAATAAAGTCAAAATTAGAAAATCATAAAAATCTGTCATACGCACTTTAAAGGCTATTAACAATACAAAAAAATGCATCACTTTTTCCTTTTAAGGCAAGAAACTACAGGCAAAATTATTATTTTTTTGTTCAGTTTTTTGTTTTTTGGTCAGTTTTCTCTCTCAACATATCGACTTTCATGTGGAAACAACAAACTTGTCCAATCTGCTCTTAAAAAGGTTTTATTCTACCATTGAATCCACTTCATCCATAGATTTCTCTGGGACATTTTAACTTCAAAGGTTTCTTAAAATGCATTTTTCTCCCTCGAGACATAAAGATCACCCTTAAAGTGACTGTTTTTTTTTGTTTTTTTTACATAAATGCTGTGTTGTTTCCCTGCAGCTACGATGAGCACGTGTTGTTGTGGGACGGCAGGAACATGCGGCAGCCCCTCAGTGACAGCGCCCTGGGGGGAGGCGTGTGGAGGCTGAAGTGGCACCCGTCTCATGAGCACCTCCTGCTGGCCGCCTGCATGCACAACGACTTCCACGTCCTGCACTGCCAACAGGCTCTAGGTACGTCAGGAGCCAATGTTCTTGTGGGTTTTATGTGGCATTTTCACAGGATAAGCAGCAAAATAAATGTGTTTTTAGATTATTTTTTTAAATTCATGTCATTCATATTTGGATCATAATTGAAACCACAATTATTTTTTACACTGTATTTATGTACTGTCAAAACTAAAACTACTGTGAAAAAACACAACACAACAAAACACTGTAGTTTCAACAAGTGATTTTACTTAAAGTGCACATGATGAAGTTCATGAGGTTCTTATGTTTTTCTAATTATGTTTTAATTTGGTGGGAGGGCACCTGTGGTAAATATTTTGCATAGTTTTACATCTGTTTCAGCTGCTGTAAATTGTCTCTGTATTTTCAATGGCACGTCTCAGAACTCGGCACTACTTTTCTTAATTTTAAACTTGTATTACTACTTTACTACTTTCTGAATGACAAAATAAGGTTAATATGATAAAAAAACAGGCAGATGAAAAAGTACTTGAACTGACTTGAAAAGACTGAATTAAAAAAAACATATTTTGCTTCTAAAATTATCACGATTATTAGTATTTAGTTCATATGATTAAATTGAATAATCATAATTAACGATAAACCAAATATTTGGTTGACATCCCTAATCGTAAATAAGCTTCATATTGTGCTGTTTCGTCTTACAATTTTCATACTACTTACAGTGAGACTCTACAGGTGAATAGGAAAAAATCTTAAATTTAAAGATATCAATATTAAACTTCTCCTGTAGTTTACTCACATAAATGTAAGAAAAAAATGTATTACAAGTTTTTCATCATGTCATGTTTTCATGTAGAAATAAGACATTTTATGTGTAAAAATGGCCAAAAATACACACATTTGGGACATATAAAACTGAAAAATGGACAGAACCAGGTTTGAATTTCTTGGTTCATTTTGTACACAGATTAGTTATAAAAAATGTACAGAGGATTTTGTATTTCTTATTCAGTTTTTGAGTAACCTAGATTTGACTCAAAATTGCCCGAAAAATTGACATTAAACTTCAATAAATCAGTGTTAGAATTAGTTGTCAAAATATTCTTCTGTAAGTTTCGTCAAAATCTTGTTGAGTCCAAGATTGTACAGTTTGATGTGCGAGAGCTACTTTAAGGCTCATCTTTATGTCCCGAGGGGAGAAAATGCATTTGGAGAAAACAGCCTTTGAAGTTACAACGTCTCAGAGAAATCTATGAATGAAGTGGATTAAATTAAATAATAAAACATCTTTAGGAGCAGATTGGAGCTTGTTGTTTTCACATGAAAGTTGATATATTGAGCAAACTGACCAAAAAAACTCACCTTAAAGGTCCCATATTCTGCTATTTTGCCCTTTACACAGTCTTTTCTAAGGGCTTTGTTGATTAAAATTTTGCGTTGTACAATATCCATAACATAACAGTTTCCAAAAAACACCCATTTCTTGGACTGGCCCCCCTTCTTGCAAAAGCAAACGGCTCACTCTGAGATCTGACCCCCCCCCGAACAGAGAGCAGGCTGCCTCCCCCCCCCAACTCGTGCCGAAGCCTAGAGCGGAGATAGTGCCATGCGCCGTGTGCTCCGGTAAACAGCGATACACACTGAATAAACATTTTATCCGTCCTGACGGTGCGTCGTGCTGAGTCCTACGTCCTGGATCTGACCTGGAGTTTGACGTGCTCCAGTACCTCAACGACGCACGCTGCCGTTTGGTAAATAACAAGCTAACTCTTCTATCTGTCGTATCCATCGTGTAATTCCTGTGTAGCATTAGCATTAGCTGTTTTTATTCTGCGGCTGCGCGCTTCCTGGAGGTGTGGCTTAAACACCGCGTCATCCATGTGAGGAGCCCCCGTCTGCTGCTCAGCCAAGGGGGACAGAAAAGACAGTTCTCTAGCGAAAACATGAGGGAATCAATGAAAAAAACACTTTGGGCACAACATACGAGGCCCAAATAGCACTGTAGGAAGGTTAAAACCTCTGAAAAGTCGATTTTGCATGTTATGGGACCTTTAAACTTGCGATGACTGATCTAATCATTGTTTCCGCAGAGGGCAGCAGTGAGTCCTGTCCCGTCGTGGCCTCTTACATCCTCCACAACTCGCTGGCGTACGGCGCAGACTGGTCCCGCCTCTGTTTGGACGACCCCGCCCCCTGCTCGCCCCTCCCCTTCGCGCACGAACCAAAGCCCGCCCTGCCAGAGTCCGGGGTCCACCTCAGGATCCAGTACGAGTCTCCCACGGCCAGCTTTGACACCTCCCTGGAGGATGACATGGGGCGGTACATCCCAGACAGCGTGGACCCCCCGGCCTCTCCTCACCCCCCCGGGCCCCCCGAGCAGCCCGGTCCCGACACAGACTCCGTGTCCTGTTTGCTGGCGAGCTGCTCCTTCTACGACCACATGCTTCACGTCTGGAGGTGGGACTGGACTCCAAACACGGACCAGGGTTAAAGGGCACACGGCAGGTTCTCATGTTTTTCTCATTATTATGACTTAGTTTGGCGGGACAGGATTTGTGGTAAATATTTATCATAGTTTTACATCCGTCAAGGTAGGGTTTGTCAAGAAAAACGGGGAAAAAGAGTCCTAAAACTGAACCCCTCTGTGATGTCATCAACAAGCGACATTCCGTTCAAGATGCAGGAACAATTTACAGCAACTGACACGATATTCTGACAATTAAATCAATAATTTGACAAAAAAAAGAGCTGCCATCATATATTATATATATTATTATATTTGTCACATCACAGCTAGTGTGTAATTTATTCTGCCCCGCCCACTTTTTCCGTTTTTTGCCATAGATGCGCACTTTTGTTGTAAACGCATGAGAACTCAGTTAAAGCTAATGACGAACGAGGGAAAAGTCTCGCCGCTAAAATGTTACATAAAGTTTGTTGATTTGTGTAAAATGTTTAATGAACACGAGCAACAACAAGTCACAACGCACGGATTTCCTGGTCGGTCTGAAAACGGCTTTTTAGTCGTGTAGAACTTATTTTCTGTTGAGCTCGTCTGCTCCGTGTAACTAATGACTACGGAAACAAGACGGTGCGTACAGCAACTTCCGGAATAAGGTGAATAGATTTTGGCCCTGTTTAAACTACGGTTGCTAGGAAACAGTTGTGGCTTTACCTCTACCTGTGTCAACCAGGAAGTAACATTATAAACTTAACTGAAACTGTCAAACTGGGGAGAAAGAGGCAAAATATTTTAGTTAAACCGTAAATATAAACATTTTCACTACATTTTAGTGAAATGTGTGTCTAATCTGTCGTATGCAAATCCTCAAAGCCCCACATTTACACAATTCAACACATTTTTACTGAGCCGTTTGTTTTTTATTAAAGCTGCACAGTGTTGGAAATGATTGCGATAAGTTCTGTTCTGCGATATCAGTATTATTGGAATATTTGAAAATGCTTTTTTATTCATCTCGGTTATATTAAAATAAATGTGTATTAGTCAAACCCTGTCAAAATAAAAACTTAACAGAGACAAAACGGAGACTAAATCAATGCAAATTTAGACTGAATAAAGAAATAATAAAATAAAATAAAAAAGAATAATAAAATCAGACTTTTTCAACCCGTACATTTCTGTCAGAGCGAGGACCTTGCTGTTATTGCGATGTGTTTACTGTGTTGCGATATCAATATTTTTGCGATATTTTGTGCAGCCTTTTTTTTCCATATTTGCGTATAATAAAGTAGCAAGTTATAGACACTTTTTATAGCTTTCTATGCAATTTGGGGTGATATTTGGGATCCATATTCTCATAAACGTCAGGGTTAAGAAGACATTTAAAGGAGGGGGAAGAAGGGGTATATTTTTGTAAAAACATGAAATTGTGCTGAACCTTCATTTTTCAAATTGAGACATTTCGACCACCATTCGAAGTCATTTTCAATCTAAAGGTACTGGTCTTATGAGATAGAAATGGTGACTGCCGGTAGGGAGGGGTTTTACCATGAAACTACTCTGGCTTTGTTTACCTTGTAGCATTGTTTTGTGTCGTTCTTGTTGTAAAGAAAAGTTGAAGCCCTTCACATGATGACATTAGCATTAGCTGGAGATGTGAAGCTAAACTGGAGGCACTGAAGCTGTTACTCAAGTTAGACTTTAATCTGAGCTTTGTTTTGACTCAATCAGACCTGAAAGAGACGACTCAGTTGAAACGAGCTGACCTTTATTTTCAAGTAGTTTGATAGAAAACAAAGTCTCATTTAGAGCGACGACCTGGTGATGCTTTGAGTCACAAGCTAGCATTAGCCAACTGTTCTCTGGTCCCTCTCACACTTTTAGCTGAAAACCAAATCTAAATATAAATCAGATCATGAACTGATCACAGGTTCCTGAAAATGTCATTCTCATTTAATTTTAAATCATTTTCTCGAGTTTTCAGACCATCTAAAACTTCAGGCTGAGACACTATTCCAGGCAACTAGTAACTGGGATATATCCCATCTCCGACTTGAAAAAATGTCCTGAACACCGCTGGAACTGGTGAATCCTACTTGTGAACTGGAGCTGGTTGAGCGACTCCTACTTCACACACGAGATAAAGTGTGACTGTGACAGCGATTATAATCACCTCATAAACCATGTAAACGTTTGTTACAGGATAAATCAGAAAAATTATCTGTTATTTACAGTTAGCATTAGCCAAATTGTTTACATATGAGTTAATTCAGCTGGAACACTTACTGAAATGGTAACTTGTATATTTCAAGTGGGAAATAAACGGCTTCCCAGTTGCAAGGAACGCAGCTTATCCTCCATAGAAACCTAGAAATACAAGGAGTTTTCGCCCCAAACGTGATGTCAATTGTTGCCATCAACAGGGCAGAACGACACTAAACGAGCCTGTGAGCCAGTTCAGCTCCTTCAGATTGAAAATGACTTCCACGTGGCGGTAAAACGTCTCGATTTCAAAAACATTGTCCAGATGATGACCTTTTGAATCCTACATCTTGTAATAACAAGAAATGACACCAGCATCACTTCCTTTATTTTTCCTACAATGTAAAACACTTGAACTTGACTGATCCAGTGTTTCTCATTAATAGAAGAGACTCTGGTGCCCCCTGTAGGCTAAAATCTCCCCCAAAGTCTAAAACAAACTGTACATTTGCCAAACACAGTCACACTTGTACATAAACATATACAAACCTCCACATGCAGAATTAACTACACTGTTGTAAAAACCTGCCTAAATATGACGTATAGGAAATAATTGACAGTTTAACTCCACTAATAGTTTGAAAGAAAATTAGAAAAACAAATGATGCCGCCATTGTCTGAATGAAGTCTATGGGAAACACTGCTGATCGCCATCACTGTGTGTAAAATATGTGTTCATCAATAAAGAAACTCCAGTCCTCTTTTTACTGAGTAACATTTTAATAATTGCACAAAGAGTTCAGTACATCACTTCTTTCTTTTTGAGTCGGGTTCATCCTTCAGGGCAACATTTGCACATCACAGTTTTTGGTTGTTTCTTTTTGTTTTGGGTCAAACAAGGAACACAAAAATACATGTTTTTAGTACAGGCCGTGTTCACATGGGAGAAAATAAGCCCAAAATAATTTAGAATAATTGCAAAAACAGAATGAAACAATTTGGTGTTAAAATGTATATCAGTGTTTCCAAAAGTAATACAAATCATTGACAAATGAATAAACCTTTATACAAAATGTAATGTTACTGAGTAAGAGCTTTATATAATACTGTATGGAGGCACTGCACTGCTTTAGTTCACATTGAGATTAATCTGATTTGGGAGATTTATAATAATAATTAAAAAATGAAATAATGTTGTCTAGTTTTGGTTTCTTGGTCGTACATTAGCGTAATACATAGTTTGTACTGAGAGAAAAATAGTTGATCTAAACACGTGTAAAAAGATAATTATGTTACATCAAAAATACATAGAATATATTATTATACTTTCTCTATTATAAATATAAATACTATTTGTGGTTCACTAAAATAGACCGATGCCTCTGGTTTTGGTCAGTCCTATTGCAGTAAAGTCCAAACAGGAGCGTCACAGAGTGGTCTCGCTGCTCATGTCCCGCGGCCGGTGGCGGTCCAGGTCTGAATCGTAGTCTGACTCCATCTCGATCTTGACCTGAGGCACAGGGCAGGGGGCCAGGCCCCGCCCCATGGGCACCGCAGGGGACGACGGGCACGAGATCTTCAGGTGCAGCGTGATGCTGAGGAGGGAACGGGCCGTTACCAAACACACCACACAGAAAGGACAAAGAGACCCCCCAATAGAGGTTTGAAACCAAAAGAGCCAACAATAACAGCTACAAAGATAATGGGAAGATTGTAATTATGACTAAACTAACTAATTAGAATAATACTTTTCATAAACAGTACGACTACTAACAACGAAGGGTGATTATTTAAAGAGGACACATTGTGCTATATGAGCTTTGAACCTTGTTACAATTGTGTCGTCATTAGTTGACTGAAAGTTGTACTTTGATTGAATTCTGCCTGTTTGAGTTAATCCTGCAATGTCCCCGCCCACATCCCTGTACTTAGAGCTGATTAAATAAAAAATTCAAACTCCTTTACATGTAGGTTCTAAAATGTCATGCAGCCACTTTTAAAAAGTAAAAACAGTAAATATAAATTTTCTTGTTACAAAAGTGAAATGTCACAATGAAGAGGCGGGGCTTATCAGTTCTGCAGGTTTGAACAGGAAGTCGATAGACCTGATCCTATTACTGTCATTTTAATCAGTATTTCAGTTTACAATGAACACGATCTACTTATATTATAGTTCAATGAGAACCTGAAAAAGCACAATATGTCTCCTTTAAGTGCTACTTATCATAACTACAGCTAAAATGGCCTTATGTTCCACTGAAATATCGGTGGTTTAGTCAAACTAACTTCTAGCTATAATTATTTCTATGTATTACACACATTTCCCTTCGTACACAACACGTGGATAGAGCAGTACTTTCCTCAGTCTTTCTAGCTCTACACTCAGAATAAGACACACCTTCAGCACAAATGCACTGAACAAATGGCTGTGAGTTCCAGACCATGCCTCTCTGAGGCAATGCAGACACAAAGGACAGTTTGGAATTGTGTAAAAGGAAAAACATCAAAGAAAAACATGAACACAGAAGCTGAGTGTCCTTTGACCCTGCAGCAGAGCCACGTGTCACAAAGAGGAAAAAGAAACAACCAAAACCTTGATGTCTGTTGCATTATGAAGGTCCTGCGGCGGATACAGTACAACATACACTTCACAAGTTGGTTATTTACCAGATTAATAAAGCGTTCAAACAGCAGATCCATCCCTCCACACAACATACTACAAACATGAATAATGCATAAGAGAGAATGACAGGAACACCAGGTACAGATCAAACACTAACACGTCCACACAGTATCTGCATTGCCCCAAAGTACACAGAGAGGAGCCCTGCGGCACCTTCAAATACAGTCTATTATGACAGTCACTTGTGAAGCCGCTACACACATAGATGAAGATACACAGATCCAATTACACGAGGGGATTTGGAAGAGGCATGAGGTTCACAGTGTATTAGATTTATAAAGATGAATGATGGGAAGGAAATGTGTAAATAATGTCAGACGTATTGACTAGTGACACTATGATAGTAATAAGACTGTGAGAGGAAAGTCTATGTCTACTGGATTAACCTTTGTACATGGAGTGTTACACCACATATGACCGAGACCCTCTGAACTGTAAAGACGCCTCTACACCCTGTTTTTGGGCGAGGGCTGGCAGTACGCGCCCCACTGGGTCTGAGCCATGTCGGGATAGACCAGGTCCCTGTACGGGATGTGCAGTTTCAGGACACAGTACCTGCGGTCCAGGTCCGACTCGGAGCTCGGGGAGCGGTTTGAATACGACCGGTACTTCTCCTGAAATAGATATTGGATTTATGAGAACAACAGAACATAAAATGTAAAATGTCAATGGCAAATGCAAACAGATACATTTATGTTTAGGCTGCGTTCACACTTGCACATTCACATCATCAGAGCTGGGACAAGACCGAGACTAAACCCAAAACTAAACAAGGACTAGAACAGGACTAGGGCTGCACAACATATCGCAAAAGTATCGATATCGCAATATTGTCTGTCTTGTCTAACGATATCACAACAAACAAAATATATCGCAGTAATACCAAAGTCTTCCATCAGTCCATCAATGTTCTGTTTTTAAAATGAAAACAATGAAAAAGGGAAAATCATGAATAAAATCTATCTTTTTCAAACTAAATTAGCCTCGGTTTTGTATTTGTTGTTTTTTATTTTAATAAAACAGATATTATTGCATCAAAACTAGGGCTGCAACAATTAGTAGAATAATCATGAAGTCGACTCTAAACAATAATGTCAGTCGTATTTTGATGATGGTGGTCGTTCTCTGGACGAAACCGACTCTAAAACACAAACTTATAACAAAGACAGTGATATTATTAAAGAAAAATGGCAAAAAAAAGTGTAGACCATTTCTGATTTTCCTCAATTATACACTTTAATCACTAATATTCTCTCTCTAGAAGCTTCATTCACAATATATCAACATTTATTTGGTTTAAAATGTTACTTTATTCTAAGCCAATAGAAATAGAACAATATAGAGCTTCAGCCTTAGTCAAAAAGTGTATGGAAATATCGCAATAATAACAATATCGCAGATCTTAACAGCCATATTGCAATAATTTACAATATTGTGCAGCCCTAAACAGGACCAGACCACGAGTGTGTTCTTGGATTTGTTTGAACCCAGTTTAATTCTGAGGTGGACTTGGTTTTGTCCTGTTATAGTCCTGGTTTAGCCCTGGCCTTGTCCATTTTAGTTCTGGGTTTAGTCCTAACTTTAATGTGTTGTTTGTGCGACTGTGAACGCACCCCAAGTCCACATCAGGACTAAAATGGGCTCAATTTGGGACTAAATAACGACAAATGTGAACATATAAAACTCTGAGAACTCCAGTGGCCAATGCTTTACAACAAGGACTCATTTCCTCATTTGCGGTTATGAGGCAAAGAATTCAACATTACTTTATTGATGAACTTCTTTGTCATCGCTCTGGCACAAGAAATGGCAAGGTCTGCACAAAAATACATCTGTAAAGTGGCTTGGAGTGTCTGAGAGGCTTCATTTTTTCCCCAAACCACTTATGCCACAGACCGCCGCTTTGCATTGGTGACTACGCTAGCAAAAGTTTATGTTTAGAATATCTTTTATAAATCGGGTAAGGTTTGGGTTAGGATTAGGGTTAGGAGAAGATAATTTGGTTAAATTAAGGGCTTTGGGGCAAGTAAAATAACCAGATCTTGGCAGAACTGGGTTGGAGAAAAAAAGGACCCGTCTGAGAGTAAACAAAAAGTGATGCAGTATTGTCCGTGGCCACTGGGAGTCAGCAAAGACCCATCTCACCTCCTCCTCGCTGTCGTCGCCCTTGGATTTCTTCTTCTCCTTCTCTTTTGCCTTTTTCTTGTCCTCGTTCTTCTTCTTGTCCTTCTCGGGCAGCAGGTCGTCCACCCAGGCCAAGTCGTGCTGAGAGAAGACCATGTCCAGCATCTTCCGCACCACCATCAGCCCCAGGATCTGGAGCGGGTCGTCAGCCAAGACACCAGGGTTATTTATGCAACAGTTTGTTCATCTTCAACATCTGACAAGTTAAAGCTCGTGGCGTTTTTGAAAAGCCATGAATCCATGCGACATCACAACATAATCGTTTAAAACTGAGCTGGAGACAGGTCAGATTTATACGGTTTATATTTCTTGAATTACTGGACCTGTTCACATTAAACAAAAACTGGCACCAAGTTCAACGTCTTCTCTGGGCGTAATTAAACAAATGTAAAATTATATGTACACAAAAGCACACTCCAAAAATGTATTTCTAGATGAATTAAAATGTTTTGATTTCAGGATATCAATCTTAATTTCAGACGTTTTGACCAATTAAGATAAATTAACACTATTTACTTGATGGAACTGGATTATTTTACTTATTTTGAACCATTTCTGACACTCATTGCTTCTCACTTCAAACCAAATTATCTGCCAGTGGGTTAAGATCATTTTACTTACTCTTATTTGAAGCTAATTTATTGCATGATTTGTGAGCAATACCTTAAAATCAGTGAAATATTCTGAGACACTGAGTCAAAACTACTCAAACCCAGATTAAAAAAATTATGCATTCAAGTCATTTTAAACCAGGCTGGATCTATATTTTTTGCTGTGCATCAGAAAGAGGTGGCATTATTCAGCAAGAGCCAATCTAAAACAAATAAGGAGAAGGTTCAACATTTGTGGGTTTCTATTTCTTTTTTCCAACTCTATGGAAGATTTACTGTTTTTTGAAAGAAATGGCCAAAATAGAAATCCACAAACCTTGAAAGCTAACATTATTTGTTCAGGATTGACTCCACAAATCTTCTCTAATTTCAGGGCTTAAAGCTGAGGTAGCCGACTTTTTCCCCTCATAATCAGTCAATTTTCTTTTCCTCCCCAGAAAGCGTAGCGTAAAAGCAGAACTTTGTCAAAAATCAGACCTCTACACACTGTCTTCATCTAATAATTACAGTTTTATCTTTTTAAACTTGAAAGAAAGAGCCATGTGAGTCACTCCAAGAAGCTTTGGGATGAAGCTGATTGGCCGAGGTTCACTTTTGTGTCTGAAAAAGCTGTGCTAAAGCTGTGCCAGTGGCCCAGAACTCCTGGCTGTGAAACTAGTGATGAGCCACAGGGTTTGAGAAAGCAAAGAATGACTTAGAACTTCCTCGTTTTCCAGTTTTATTGTCCTTTCAGTTGACGACAATCACGTCTTTGCAGTTGAATCAGAGACTATTGTTGATTTATGCTGACAGAGAAGACAATGAAGTTCCCTGCAGTTTTTGTTTCATGAAGAAAGGCAACGTAATTACAGAGATATTAACCATAAACCAGGTCAACAAATCTGAAAGTTAAAGGTCCCATATTCTGCTATTTTGCCCTTTACACAGTCTATTCTAAGGGCTTTGTTGATACATTTTTGCGTTGTGCAATATCCATAACATAACAGTTTCCAAAAAACACCCATTTCTTGGACTGGCCCCCCTCCTTGCAAAAGCAAACGGCTCACTCTGAGATCTGACCCCCCCGAACAGAGAGCATGCTGCCTCCCCTGCCCAACTCGCGAGCCTCCCCCGCCCAACCCGCGACGAAGCCTAGAGCGGAGATAGTGCGCATGCGCCGTGTGCTCCGGTAAACAGCGATACACAAACACTGAATAAACCTTTTATCCGTCCTGACGGTGCGTCGTGCTGAGTCCTACGTCCTGGATCTGACCTGGAGTTTGACGTGCTCCAGTACCTCAACGACGGACGTTGCCGTTTGGTAAATAACAAGCTAACTCTTCTATCTGTCGTATCCATCGTGTAGTAATTACTGTGTAGCATTAGCATTAGCTGTTTTTATTCTGCGGCTGCGCGCTTCCCGGAGGCGTGGCTTAAACACCGCGTCATCCTTGTGAAGCCGTGTCATCCATGGGATGAGCCCCCGTCTGCCTGCTCAGCCGAGGGGGACGGAAAAGACAGTTCTCTAGCGAAAACATGCGGGAATCAATCAAAAAACCACTTTGGGCACAACATAAGAGGCCCAAATAGCACTGTAGGAAGGTTAAAACCTCTGAAAAGTCGATTTTGCATGTTATGGGACCTTTAAACAGCAAGAGGATGTGCCAGTTTTTGTTTCACGTGGAGTCATAGAATTGATAAAAACGGAAAATATATTAAAATTTAGATCATATCGTGAATGTTGTTGAGAAGACATGCAAAATTTGAATATAGAGTTTAACATTTATAGAAAAAAATGCTGCAAAAAGAGCCGACTTAAAGTAAAAATGAATAACGTTAAGCTACAAACTTTAAAATAAGGATGTATGGTGATATTTCTGCACTTTTGTGATTAATTTTAAAGACGTTTCACATTTGTCTGAGCATTAAACCTCAACTAATACGTTTCATGACATGTTTGGACACATTTCTATTGGGACTGACGTATAATCATCTGACTATCGTTGTTGAGATATTCAGTTTTGTCAGTATTGTCCATCTCTGACGTCTGAAACCAGCTCTACACTTGGATCTTTCTCCCGGACATCAGCCTTGATAACAAACAGCACCTCTAATATTTACACTGAGGCCTGTGGCATTCCCTGATCTAATATTTCCTCGTGTTTCGGGTCTCTGGGAGGGCTTTACCATCACGGGGAAAATGATGGCGAGGAATGTGGATTTGAGGATCCAGAGAACGGCGAGGCAGGTGATCTGGACCAGTGTGAAGAGGTGGACCTTTCTCAGAGGCACGTGGCGCAGGAACGTGAAGTCCGGCTGGTGTTTGGACGGCATCAGGTACAACTTGATCCTGTCCCAGAACTGGAGAGGACAAAGAGGCATAGAGGAGAGAGGGTTAAACTACTACTACTACAACTACAACTACTGTAACAACTACTACTACAACAACTACTACTACTACTGGCTACTTCATGTGATGTCCATTTTTTGCGTAATCAGTTTAAATTATAGTCTAAATATTTCTTAATTTCTTCCTCCAAAATTCAACTCGACAGTGCACACAAATCTAAAATGAAGTTCTGTTTCATTTATTTGTATTTTTAAAATGTCTTGTTGTGTGAAATTCTAGAATGAATTACTTGTCAGGTGTTGGCATAAAGGCAAGAATGTATACATTATTTAATAAAATTCCACAGTTGTATTTATTTTAAATACAAAAAAATATAACTGAGGTTTAATGCTGTAATCCAAAGGATGTCCTGTGGTGTGACGTGAAAAATCACATATTTAAAAAGTCAGTTACACAAAAAGTAATAATAATAATAAATTAAAGCCGCAAGCGGCATCGAACGGCCCTCGCGGTCGCGCGTCAGACTCGCTCTCGCAACTTCGCTAAAAATGGCGCTGACGCGCCTCATCCTTTCCTTTACTGGGGCTTTGTGGTGGAACAAAGCTGTGTCCCAAAACTGCTGTTATGAATGGGAACAAATTTAGTAAATTGTTGCGGCTCCGCCGCATGGGATACCGTAACACTTGTCCTGAAGATTTGGATAACTTTTGGTGTCACATTCCTCAAGATGATATTCACCAAATTTCAGGTTGATCGGGCTTACGCCTGAGGAGGAGTTCATTAAAGTACAAAGTTTCATTTGAGTGATTTTCCCCATAGGAATAACATGGGATGTATCTGTCATTTGTTGAAGTTTGGGCAGTTTTTCAAGCTTCACAAGACAGAGACCGTAATACTTATCCTAATAATTTGGATAACTATTGGTGACCTACTCCTCAGGATGATTGTCACCAAATTTCAGGTTGATCGGGCTTACGCCCGAGGAGGAGTGCGTTAAAGTACAAAGTTAAATTTGAGAGATTTTGCGATTTTCCCATAGGAATAACATGGGGTTTTTCTGTGTTTTCTAAAATGTTTGCTAAATGTGCGGCTTTGCCGCACGGAGACCGTAATACCTATCCTAATAATTTGGATAACTTTTGGTGCCCCACTCCTCAGGAAGATGTCCACCAAATTTCAGGTTGGTCGGGCTTGCGACCGAGGAGGAGTTCGTTAAAGTACAAAGTTTAATTTGAGCGACTTTGAGATTTTCCCATAGGAATAACATGGGGTTTTTCTGTGATTTGTAAAATCTTGAGAAATTAGTGCTTCACGCAGAGACCGTAATACCTATCCTCATAATTTGGATAACTTTTGGTGGCGCACTCCTCAGGAAGATGTGCACCAAATTTCAGGTTGGTCGGGCTTGCGTCCGAGGAGGAGTTCGTTAAAATGCGGAGTCAAAAAATATCCAAATTTGAGACAATTTTCGATGTTCCCATAGGAATAACATGGGATGTTTCGGTCATTGGTATGGCTTCGCCGTAGAAAATATGACATGGGTCTGGTTGGCTTTTTTGATCGGTAGGCCAAAATGGAATTTTGTGCAAAATTTCAAAAAATTCTAAAAAAGTAAATTTTTTGCTCCCCATACAAAAAGTTTTTTCACTCTGTAGGGGGCGCTATCGCGCCAAATGAAAAAATTCCACCTAAAGTAGGTCCAGGCAAGAAAGTTAAACAACCTATTAAAATTTCGGCATAATCGGACTCGTTTTGCCAAAACGGGAGCATTTTTTAAATTTTGATTATCAAAAAAATCGTCGGTCAACTTTGGGGCTGCGCCGCGCAGAGACCGTAAAAGTTATTTTAACGAATTGGATAACTTTAGATGCCCCACTTGTCTAGAGCATGTGCAGCGATTTTGAGCGCGGTGGGCGAAACGCCCTAGGAGGAGTTCGTTAAAGTTCGACGTGAGCGAAAACGCTGACTCAGCGTTTCGGAACTTTAAATCCAATATGGCGGCTATACGGTGAGTCAGGGGGCGTGGTCATAATAATATTTTTTTTTTGTCCTCGGGAGAGGAATGCGTGTTCCGAATTTCGTGGCTGTACGACAAAATTGACGTCGGGACGCCTCCCATAGGCGCAATGTATTTTGACTTTTGTAGGTGGCGCTGTCGTGCCATTATTTTTTCCCCAAACATGACACCTATAAAAAACTAAATTTTTCGCCGATTCTGAATTTTGGGCAAAATTTGGTGAGTTTTTGAGCATGTTCAGGGGGTCAAATTAGAGCTCAAAGAGCAGAAGAAAAAAGAAAAATAAAAAAAATTAAAGCCGCAAGCGGCATCGAACGGCCCTCGCGGGCCGCGCTCGTACTCCGCTAGCCTAGCGCCTAGTAAGGATGGCGCTGACGCGCCCTCAGTGTTTATATTTGAGGGGCTTTATCATGAATTACATAGAACGTCTGCTTCATTGTAATTATGAATGAGTAAAATAGTCAATAGACTTTGCGGCTTCGCCGCACAGAGACCGTAACAGCTGTACCAAAAATTTGGATAACTTTTGGTGTGACAGTCCTCAGGAAGATGTTCACCAATTTTCAGATTGATCGGGCTTGCGCCCGAGGAGGAGTACGTTAAAATACAAAGTTTAATTGGAGATATTTTGAGATTTTCCCATAGGAATAACATGGGATGTTTCTGTCATTTGTTCAAATTTGGGTAATATTCGCGGCTTCGCCGCACAGAGACCAAAATACCTATCCCTATAATTTGGATAACTTTTGGTGCCCCGCTCCTTGAGATGATTGTCAAGAAGTTTCAGGTTGATCGGGCTTACGCCCAAGGAGGAGTTCGTTAAAGTACAAAGTTAAATTTGAGACATTTTGAGATTTTCCCATAGGAATAACATGGGGTTTTTCTGTGTTTTGTAAAATGTTGGCAAAATTAGCGGCTTCGCCGCGCAGACACCTATCTTAATAATTTGGATAACTTTTGGTGCCCCAGTCCTCGGGAAGATGTCCACCAAATTTCAGGTTGGTCGGGTGTACGACCGAGGAGGAGTGCGTAAAAGTACAATCAAAGAAAAAAATGCAGATTTTGCGTTTTGAAATGTTCAATTCAATATGGTGGACTTCTGATTAATCAGGGGGCGTGGCCATAATATAATTTTTTGTTTGTCTTCTTGAGAGGAATGCGTGTACCAAATTTCATGGCTCTATGACATAGTTGACTTTGGGCAGCTCCCATAGGTGCAATGTATTTTGATTTTTGAAGGTGGCGCTGTTGTGCAATTTTATGATTTCTATTCAGGAAACCTATAGAAAACAAAATTTTTCACCATTTCTGAATTTTGGGGAAATTTTTGTGAGTTTTTGAGCATGTTCAGGGGGTCAAATTAGAGACGAAAGAGCAGAAGAAAAACTGGTGATCTGGTCCTTCAAAGAACAAGGATAATTAAAGCCGCAAAGCGGCGATGATGGCCCTCGCCCCGCACGCGACCGCCTTCCCACGCGGCCTCGGACGGTCCCAAACCGCCCCGGGGCACCGTCCTCCTCCTCTGAGCGTCACCTGGGCCCCTGTGACCCCCCCCTCCCCCGCTCACACCGGGTGGCGTCCCTATAGAAGTGGATTGGCGGGCGCTGCTCTCCAGAAGTGGCCAAACCGCCCAAAACCTGATTTCGATGTAATTGACTTTTTCGATCGGAATGCTCTAAATAATGCGTCTGCCGAGTTTCACTGACTTTGCTGGAAATAATTTTGGCCTCTCCATAGACTTATGACATGTCTCATAGGAAATGAATGGGGGATATGCGTGGCCCCCCAGGCCAAACGATCCAAAATAGGACATCGGTGTAATTGACTTTTTTGCAGCTGTTGATGCTTAAAATCAGATTTCAAGATTTTGTGGAAATCAGGAAATGTTGGTACTTTTACATGACCAGCAGGGGGCGCTATAGTGAAAAGTGCTCATGTGCTCCTGAGTCTGTTCTGTTTAATATTTGATTCGGCATCTGTGGTTACAGTTTGTGCTCTGTACGGCAATGCCTGTGGCTTGGAGAATAAGTTTAAGATACAGGAAGTGAAGGCGAATTCTGACAGGAAGTCATGACTAAACCGAATGAGACAGGCCAAAAATGTGGTTTATTATAAAATTTCAATGCGTCCTGATCAGGAGCGTGTATGTAAGACTGATCTTAGCCCAAAAACCTAGGACCCTTTTGCAATGGAAAAAAAAAAAACTTAAAGTGGCATCTAAAATTAAAATCAATATGGCCGCCTTGCCGTTTGTCTGATCACGGCAAGCACCAATTATGTTTTAGGGTCATATTTATGAGTACTATCACCGTGCCAAATTTCATTGGCCTCCTCCAAACTAAATGTGTCTCCCTTTCTATAGGCCTGACACAACAGGTGGCGCTGTAGAGGCTGTATTTGACTTGCATGAAAAATATGGTTATGAACCATTAATGTCTCTTATTTGTAGACATTGTATTAAGTTTGGTGGCTGTTACTCACTGCTTAGTGGGTTTTTGCTGCCTCTTTGTGTGAGGACAGTCTGACTCCCATAGAGAATGCATGGGAGCTCTGGAGGGCCCTAGAGGCAAAAGAGTGAAAAATAGGCCATGGGTCCCATTGACTTTTTTGCATCTTATATAGCAAAGAATCAGTTCCCAAAATTTGGTGTCAATCGGATAATCTGGACACTTTTAAGTGAACTGTAGGGGGCGCTATAGTTATCAGTGGTCCTGTGCTCCCTGGTCTATTTTGTGTAATATTCAATTCTCCATCATTGGTGGCAATTTGGGCTCTGTAGGCACAGTCCAAGTGCCTCTGAGGGATAAGCACAAAAACAGGAAATGATGGCGATATTTGACAGGAAGTCACGCGCAAACCCTAAGAGATATCTCCAAAAATTGTTTTTTTATTGAATTTCAATGCGTCCTGATCAGGAACGTGTATGTTAGACTGATCTAGGCCCAAAAACCTTGGACCCTTTTGCAATGGAAAAAAAAAACGTATAGTGGCGTCTAAAATTATAATCAATATGGCCGCCTTGCCGTTTGTCTGATCACTGCGCACCAATTATGTTTTAGGGTCGCCTTTATGTGTACTATCACCGTGCCAAATTTCATAGGCCTCCTCCAAACTAAATGCATCTCCCTTTCCATAGGCCTGACACAACAAGTGGCGCTGTAGAGGCTGTATTTGACTTGCATGAAAAATATGGTTATGAACCATTAATGTCTCTTATATGTAGACATTGTATTAAGTTTGGTGGCTGTTACTCACTGCTTAGTGGGTTTTTGCTGCCTCTTTGTGTGAGGACAGTCTGACTCCCATAGAGAATGCATGGGAGCTCTGGGGGGCCCTAGAGGCAAAAGTGTGAAAAATAGGCCATGGGTCTCATTGACTTTTTTGCATCTTATATAGCAAAGAATCATGTCCCAAGATTGGGTGTCAATCGGACAATCTGGACACTTTTAAGTGAACTGTAGGGGGCGCTATAGTTATTAGTGGTCCTGTGCTCCCTGGTCTATTTTGTGTAATATTCAATTCTCCATCATTGGTGGCAATTTGAGCTCTGTAGGCACAGTCCAAGTGCCTCTGAGGGATAAGCACAAAAACAGGAAATGATGGCGATATATGACAGGAAGTCACGCGCAAACCCTAAGAGATATCTCCAAAAATTGGTTTTTTATTGAATTTCAATGCGTCCTGATCAGGAACGTGTATGTTAGACTGATCTAGGCCCAAAGACCTAGGACCCTTTTGCAATGGAAAAAAAAAAACTTAAAGTGGCGTCTAAAAATAAAATCAATATGGCCGCCTTGTCATTTGTCTGATCACTGTGCACCAATTATGTTTTAGGGTCGTCTTTATGTGTACTATCACCGTGCCAAATTTCATAGGCCTCCTCCAAACTAAATGCATCTCCCTTTCCATAGGCCTGACACAACAAGTGGCGCTGTAGAGGCTGTATTTGACTTGCATGAAAAATATGGTTATGAACCATTAATGTCTCTTATATGTAGACATTGTATTAAGTTTGGTGGCTGTTACTCACTGCTTAGTGGGTTTTTGCTGCCTCTTTGTGTGAGGACAGTCTGACTCCCATAGAGAATGCATGGGAGCTCTGGAGGGCCCTAGAGGCAAAAGTGTGAAAAATAGGCCATGGGTCTCATTGACTTTTTTGCATCTTATATAGCAAAGAATCATGTCCCAAGATTGGGTGTCAATCGGACAATCTGGACACTTTTAAGTGAACTGTAGGGGCGCTATAGTTATTAGTGGTCCTGTGCTCCCTGGTCTATTTTGTGTAATATTCAATTCTCCATCATTGGTGGCAATTTGGGCTCTGTAGGCACAGTCCAAGTGCCTCTGAGGGATAAGCACAAAAACAGGAAATGATGGCGATATATGACAGGAAGTCACGCGCAAACCCTAAGAGATATCTCCAAAAATTGGTTTTTATCAATTTCAATGCGTCCTGATCAGGAACGTGTATGTTAGACTGATCTAGGCCCAAAAACCTAGGACCCTTTTGCAATGGAAAAAAAAAACGTATAGTGGCGTCTAAAAATAAAATCAATATGGCCGCCTTGTCATTTGTCTGATCACTGCGCACCAATTATGTTTTAGGGTCGTCTTTATGTGTACTATCACCGTGCCAAATTTCATAGGCCTCCTCCAAACTAAATGCATATCCTTTCCATAGGCCTGACACAACAAGTGGCGCTGTAGAGGCTGTATTTGAGTTGCATGAAAAATATGGTTATGAACCATTAATGTCTCTTATTTGTAGACATTGTATTAAGTTTGGTGGCTGTTACTCACTGCTTAGTGGGTTTTTGCTGCCTCTTTGTGTGAGGACAGTCTGACTCCCATAGAGAATGCATGGGAGCTCTGGGGGGCCCTAGAGGCAAAAGTGTGAAAAATAGGCCATGGGTCTCATTGACTTTTTTGCATCTTATATAGCAAAGAATCATGTCCCAAGATTGGGTGTCAATCGGACAATCTGGACACTTTTAAGTGAACTGTAGGGGGCGCTATAGTTATTAGTGGTCCTGTGCTCCCTGGTCTATTTTGTGTAATATTCAATTCTCCATCATTGGTGTCAATTTGGGCTCTGTAGGCACAGTCCAAGTGCCTCTGAGGGATAAGCACAAAAACAGGAAATGATGGCGATATATGACAGGAAGTCACGCGCAAACCCTAAGAGATATCTCCAAAAATTGGTTTTTTATTGAATTTCAATGCGTCCTGATCAGGAACGTGTATGTTAGACTGATCTAGGCCCAAAAACCTAGGACCCTTTTGCAATGGAAAAAAAAAAAAAACTTAAAGTGGCGTCTAAAAATAAAATCAATATGGCCGCCTTGTCATTTGTCTGATCACTGTGCACCAATTATGTTTTAGGGTCGTCTTTATGTGTACTATCACCGTGCCAAATTTCATAGGCCTCCTCCAAACTAAATGCATCTCCCTTTCCATAGGCCTGACAAAACAGGTGGCGCTGTAGAGGCTGTATTTGACTTGCATGAAAAATATGGTTATGAACCATTAATGTCTCTTATATGTAGACATTGTATTAAGTTTGGTGGCTGTTACTCACTGCTTAGTGGGTTTTTGCTGCCTCTTTGTGTGAGGACAGTCTGACTCCCATAGAGAATGCATGGGAGCTCTGGAGGGCCCTAGAGGCAAAAGTGTGAAAAATAGGCCATGGGTCTCATTGACTTTTTTGCATCTTATATAGCAAAGAATCATGTCCCAAGATTGGGTGTCAATCGGACCATCTGGACACTTTTAAGTCAACTGTAGGGGGCGCTATAGTTATTAGTGGTCCTGTGCTCCCTGGTCTATTTTGTGTAATATTCAATTCTCCATCATTGGTGGCAATTTGGGCTCTGTAGGCACAGTCCAAGTGCCTCTCTGAGGGATAAGCACAAAAACAGGAAATGATGGCGATATTTGACAGGAAGTCACGAGCAAACCCTAAGAGATATCTCCAAAAATTGGTTTTTTATCGAATTTCAATGCGTCCTGATCAGGAACGTGTATGTTAGACTGATCTAGGCCCAAAAACCTAGGACCCTTTTGCAATGGAAAAAAAAAACTTATAGTGGCGTCTAAAATTATAATCAATATGGCCGCCTTGCCGTTTGTCTGATCACTGCGCACCAATTATGGTTTAGGTCGTCTTTATGTGTACTATCACCGTGCCAAATTTCATAGGCCTCCTCCAAACTAAATGCATCTCCCTTTCCATAGGCCTGACACAACAAGTGGCGCTGTAGAGGCTGTATTTGACTTGCATGAAAAATATGGTTATGAACCATTAATGTCTCTTATTTGTAGACATTGTGTTAAGTTTGGTGGCTGTTACTCACTGCTTAGTGGGTTTTTGCTGCCTCTTTGTGTGAGGACAGTCTGACTCCCATAGAGAATGCATGGGAGCTCTGGGGGGCCCTAGAGGCAAAAAGTGTGAAAAATAGGCCATGGGTCTCATTGACTTTTTGCATCTTATATAGCAAAGAATCATGTCCCAAGATTTGGTGTCAATCGGATAATCTGGACACTTTTAAGTGAACTGTAGGGGGCTATAGTTATTAGTGGTCCTGTGCTCCCTGGTCTATTTTGTGTAATATTCAATTCTCCATCATTGGTGGCAATTTGGGCTCTGTAGGCACAGTCCAAGTGCCTCTGAGGGATAAGCACAAAAACAGGAAATGATGGCGATATATGACAGGAAGTCACGCGCAAACCCTAAGAGATATCTCCAAAAATTGGTTTTTTATTGAATTTCAATGCGTCCTGATCAGGAACGTGTATGTTAGACTGATCTAGGCCCAAAAACCTAGGACCCTTTTGCAATGGAAAAAAAAAACGTATAGTGGCTTCTAAAAATAAAATCAATATGGCCGCCTTGTCATTTGTCTGATCACTGTGCACCAATTATGTTTTAGGGTCGTCTTTATGTGTACTATCACCGTGCCAAATTTCATAGGCCTCCTCCAAACTAAATGCATCTCCCTTTCCATAGGCCTGACACAACAGGTGGCGCTGTAGAGGCTGTATATGACTTGCATGAAAAATGGTTTTATGGGGCATTGATTTTCCTTAACAGGAGTCACTGTATCAAGTTTGGTGGCTGTTACTCACTGTTTAGTGGGTTTTTGCTGCATCTTTGTGAGAAGACAGTCAGACTGCCATAGAGAATGCATGGGAGCTCTGGAGGGCCCTAGAGGCAAAAGTGTGAAAAATAGGCCATGGGTCTCATTGGCTTTTCTGATCAGGAGGCCGTCTAGGAATGGTGTGCAAATTTTCACTAATAAAAGTCAAAGTAATTGTTTTTCTCCCCATTGTAATTTAGTGCGCTCCTACAGGTGGCGCCGTAGGGTTGATTGTTATTGTGCGCACATAAATGGATTCAGCTGCTTGACGTTTACGTGTGTTTCAAATTTCATGTCGATCGGAGTATGCATGTGCGTGCAGGAGCTATTTAAACAATTTCGTGATTACTCTTTGCGCCCCTGGTGGCCAACGGTGATAATTGCACCATATCACTAATTCAGTTTTTTTCATGGCGCCCTACACTGGACATATTCCCCAAGTTTGGTCAAAATCGGACAATGTTGACTTTTCACTTAATAGGTAGGGGGCGCTAGCGAGTACTTTTTTTTTTTTTTTTTTAATGCATTATATTCAGACCATAATTACGCAGTCGTGACTGAAATTACAGCTCTCTCAGTCCAAGCGTGTAGCCGTGACATGTGATCAGAAAAACAGGAAACGAAGGCGTTTCTTCGATGGTCGCGGCGTAAACCATTTGAGATATCGTAAAAAAAGCGTATAACTATTGAATTTCAATCCGTGTAGATCGACTACGTGTATGCCAGACCCATGTCGGACCAAAACCCTAGGACTCATCGGAGCTCAAAAAAAAAAAGTCAAACTGGCGTGGCGACTTCGGTCCAATATGGCCGCCGTGCGCTTGGTCCGAGGGCCGCGCTCCAATGTCATGTTTTGCTCGGTCACTGTTCTCTATCACTGCTCCGAGTTTCGTGCGCTGGTCGGGCTATTTTTGCTCGTCCCATTTCCCATAGGGTCCGATTCGGGCCGGTGCTGTTCGCTCGGTCGGGTCGGACATGTTCGATGCACGTTTTCTTAAATTTTTCGCCGGGCCGGTCGCGACAATACCCCTATGTCAGACTTTTTCGTGCATGTTTACTGGGTCAAAAATGGGCCGATAGGGCGGTGAAAAATAATAATAATAATAATAATAATAATAAAAAGAAACCGACGAAACACAATGTCCCTCGCCAGTTTACTGGCTCGGGCCAATTAAAGCCGCAAGCGGCATCGAACGGCCCTCGCGGGCCGCGCTCGTCGTACTCCGCTCTCGCAACTCGCTGCAAATGGCGCTGACGCGCCCTCATCCTTTCCTTTACTGGGGCTTTGTGGTGGAACAAAGCTGCGTCCCAAAACTGCTGTTATGAATGAGCAAAAATGTAGCCAATTGTTGCGGCTCCGCCGCATGGATACCGTAACAGTTGTCCCGAAGATTTGGATAACTTTAGATGCCCCACTCCTCAAGATGATTTTCACCAAATTTCACCATGGTCGGGCTCACGCCCGAGGAGGAGTTTGTTAAAGTACAAAGTTTCATTTGAGTGATTTTCCCCATAGGAATAACATGGGACGTTTCTGTCATTTGTTAAAGTTTTGGCAATTTTCGCGGCTTCGCCGCACAGAGACCATAATGCCTAACCCAATAATTTGGATAACTTTTGGTGCCCCACTTCTCAGGAAGATGTCCACCAAATTTCAGGTTGGTCGGGCTTACGCCCGAGGACGAGTTCATTAAAGTACAAGGTTTCATTTGAGTGATTTTCCCCATAGGAATAACATGGGATGTTTCTGTCATTAGTTCAAGTTTGGGCAATATTTGTGGCTTCGCCACACGGAGACCATAATACTTATCCCGACAATTTGGATAACTTTTGGTGCCCCACTTCTCAGGATGATTGTCACCAAGTTTGAGGTTGATCGGGCTTACGCCCGAGGACGAGTTCGTTAAAGTACAAAGTTAAATTTGAGACATTTTGAGATTTTCCCATAGGAATAACATGGGGTTTTTCTGTCTTTTGTAAAATGCTGGCAAAATTAGCAGCTTCACAAGCAGAGACCATAATACCTATCTTAATAATTTGGATAACTTTTGGTGCCCCACTCCTCAGGATGATTGTCACCAAGTTTCGGATTGACGGGCTTACGCCTGAGGACGAGTTCGTTAAAGTATAAAGTTAAATTTGAGAGATTTTAGGATTTCCCCATAGGAATAACATGGGGTTTTTCTGTCTTTTCTAAAATGTTTGCGAAATGTAAGCCGCCGCAAGACGGAGACCGTAATACCTATCCTGATAATTTGGATAACTTTTGGTGCCCCACTCCTCAGGAAGATGTCCACCAAATTTCAGATTGATCGGGCTTGCGCCGAGGAGGAGTTCGTTAAAATGCGTAGTCAAAAAATATCCAAATTTGAGACAATTTTCGATTTTCCCATAGGAATAACATGGGATGTTTCGGCTCATTGGTAGCTTCGCCGCGTACAAAAATATGACATGGGTCTGATTGGCTTTTTTTTGATCGGTAGGCCAAAATGGAATTTTGTGCAAAATTTCAAAAACTTCTAAAAAAGTAAATTTTATGCTCCCCATACTAAAAGTTTTATCACTCTGTAGTGGGCGCTATCGCGCCAAATGAAAAAATTAAACCTAAATTAGGTCCAGGCAAGAAAGTTAAACAACCTATTAAAATTTGGGCATAATCGGACTTGTTTTGCCAAAACGGGAGCATTTTTAAAAATTGAGAATTCCAAAATCGTCGGTCAACTTTGGGGCTGCGCCAAGACAAAACCGTAAAAGTTATTTTAACGAATTGGATAACTTTAGATGCCCCACTTGTGTAGAGCATGTGAAGCGATTTTGAGCGCCGTGGGCAAACGCCTAGGAGGAGTTCGTTCAAGTTCAACGTGAGCGAAACGCTGACTCAGCTGCCGGAACATTAAATCCCATATTGAGGCCATACGGTGAGTCAGGGGGCGTGGCCATAATAATATTTTTTTTTCGTCCTCGGGAGAGGAATGCGTGTTCCAAATTTCGTGGCTGTACCACAAACTTGACGTCGGCGCTCCCATAGGCAATGTATTTTGACTTTTGTAGGTGGCGCTGTCGCGCCATTATTTTTCCCCAAACAAAAACCTATAAAAACAAAATTTTTTCACGATTCTGAATTTTGGGCAAAATTTGGTGAGTTTTTGAGCATGTTCAGGGGTCAAATTAGAGATCATTTCGCAGAAGAAAAAGAATAAATAAAAATAAAAATAATAATATTTTTAGCAAAAACAATATATCCGTTTTACTGAGAACAACATATTATCGTTTTTGAAAGCTCTGACCGTTCCCCAGGTCGCCATGGGGTCAAATGTGGATTACGAGCGCCGCGCTCGTCACTACCTCCGAAGTCGGGCCCCCATGGGCTCCCATTGGTTTCCATGTATTTTAGCAGGAACAAGTATGGTTACTGAGTGGGGCTTGATGCCAGGGGTGTGGGACAGTTCACTGTCTATGTTTGGGGCGTTGGAGGGGCCGAACTTTGCGCTGCAAGTGAAAGTTCGCCAAAACAGTTGATAGGGTTCTTTCGCATAGCAGAAGTAAATATGCAGGTCCCATGCCTTCGCATGGGCTATTTCACTGTCCGACCATAGAACCGACTAGGCTGCCAAACTCCTCGGCGCCGCGAAAGTTTGGCGAGAATAGTTGCAACGATGCCTTCGGCATCGTTGCGGAAGCAATAGGCCCTACGCCCTGTAGGGGCTCGGGCCTAATTAAAGCCGCAAGCGGCATCGAACGGCCCTCGCGGGCCGCGCTCGTCGTACTCCGCTAGCCTAGCGCCAAGCAAGGATGGCGCTGACGCGCCCTCAGTGTTTGCTTTTTAGGGGCTTTATCATGAATTACATAGAACGTCAGCTTCATCGTAATTATGAATGAGCAAAAATCTCAGTCGACTTTGCGGCTTCACCGCACAGAGACCGTAACAGCTGTCCCAAAAATATGGATAAGTTTTGGTGTCACACTCCTCAAGATGATTTTCACCACATTTCACATTGGTCGGGCTTACGCCCGAAGAGGAGTTCATTAAAGTTCAAGGTTTCATTTGAGTGATTTTCCCCATAGGAATAACATGGGATGTTTCTGTCATTAGTTCAAGTTTGGGCAATATTTGTGGCTTCGCCACACGGAGACCATAATACTTATCTCAACAATTTGGATAACTTTTGGTGGGCCATTCCTCAGGATGATTGTAACCAAGTTTCAGGTTGATCGGGCTTACGCCCGAGGACGAGTGCGTTAAAGTACAAAGTTTAATTTGAGCGACTTTGAGATTTCCCCATAGGAATAACATGGGGTTTTTCTGTCTTTTTTAAAAAAGTTGGCAAAATTCGCGGCTTCACCGCGCAGAGACCGTAATACCTATCTTAATAATTTGGATAACTTTTGGTTCCCCACTCCTCAGGAAGATGTCCACCAAATTTCAGGTTGGTCGGGCTTGCGCCCGAGGAGGAGTTCGTTAAAATGCGTATTAAAAAAATATCCAAATTTGAGACAATTTCCGATTTTCCCATAGGAATAACATGGGATGTTTCGGTCATTGGTACGGCTTCGCCGTACAAAATACGACATGTGTCTGATTGGCTTTTTTGATCGGTAGGCCAAAATGGAATTTTGTGCAAAATTTCAAAAAATTGTAAAAAAGTAAACTTTTTGCTCCCCATACAAAAAGTTTTTTCACTCTGTAGGGGGCGCTATCGCGCCAAATGAAAAAATTCCACCTAAAGTAGGTCCAGGCAAGAAAGTTAAACAATGTATTAAAATTTGGGCATAATCGGACTCGTTTTGCCAAAACAGGAGCATTTGTAAAATTTTGATTATCAAAAAAATCGTCAGTCAACTTTGGGGCTGCGCAGCGCAGAGACCGTAAAAGTTATTTTAACAATTTGGATAACTTTAGATGCCCCACTTGTCTAGAGCATGTGCAGCGATTTTGAGCGCGGTGGGCGAAACGCCCTAGGAGGAGGAGTTCGTTAAAGGATTCGGCGTGAGCGGCAGCTGACTCAGCGTTTCGGAACTTTAAATCCAATATGGCGGCCATACGGTGAGTCAGGGGGCGTGGCCATAATAATTTTTTTTTTTCGTCCTCAGGAGAGGAATGCGTGTTCCGAATTTGGTGGCTGTACGACAAAGTTGACGTCGGGACGCCTCCCATAGGCGCAATGTATTTTGACTTTTGTCGGTGGCGCTGTCGCGCCATTTTTTTTTCCCCAAACATGACACCTATAAAAAACAAAATTTTTCGCCGATTCTGAATTTTGGGCAAAGTTTGGTGAGTTTTTGAGCATGTTCAGGGGGTCAAATTAGAGCTCAAAGAGCAGAAAAAAGAAAAATAAAAATAATAATAATAATATTTTTAGCAAAAACAATATATCCGTTTTACTGAGAACGACAAATTATATGTTTTTTGAAAGCTCTGACCCTTCCCCAGGTCACCATGGGGTCAAATTTGGATTACGAGCGCTTACGCGCTCGTCATTCACCTCCGAAGTCGGGCCCGCGCATGGGCTCCCATTGGTTTCCATGTATTTTAGCAGGAACAAGTATGGCTGGTGAGTAGGGCTTGATGCCAGGGGTGTGGGACAGTTCACTGTCAATGTTTGGGGCGTTGGGGGGGGCCGAACTTTGCGCTGGCGAAAAGTTCGCCAAGACAGTTGAAAGGGTTCTTTCGCAGAGCAGAAGTAAATATGCAGGTCCCATGCCTTCGCATGGGCTATTTCACTGTCCGACCATAGAACCGACTAGGCTGCCAAACTTTCGCGCTGCGCAAAGTTTGGCGAGATTGCAACGATGCCTTCGGCATCGTTGCGCTAATAGGCCCTACGCCCTGTAGGGGCTCGGGCCTAATAATAATATTCTGAGCAAAAACAATATATCCCTTTTACTGAGAACGGCATATTATACGTTTTTTGAAAGCTCTGACCCTTCCCCAGGTCACCATGGGGTCAAATTAGGATTACGAGCGCTTACGCGCTCGTCACTCACCTCCGAGTCGGGCCCGCGCATGGGCTCCCCATTGGTTTCCATGTATTTTAGCAGGAACAAGTATGGTTACTGAGTGGGGCTTGATGCCAGGGGTGTGGGACAGTTCACTGTCAATGTTTGGGGCGTTGGAGGGGGCCGAACTTCGCTGCGTGAAAGTTCGCCAAGACAGTTGATAGGGTTCTTTCGCATAGCAGAAGTAAATATGCAGGTCCCATGCCTTCGGCATGGGCTAGTTCACTGTCCGACCATAGAACCGACTAGGCTGCCAAACTTTCGCGGGCGAGACAGTTGCAACGATGCCTTTGGCATTTGCGAAAAGCAATAGGCCCTACGCCCTGTAGGGGCTCGGGCCTAAAAATAATAAGAAGAAGAATTACTATTATACTACAGCGCATGTTAAAATATCTAAAATAACAAGATAAAATGATATAATACCTGGAAAAAGCCGCCCTTACTCTATCTTTGATCAGTTTTTTTTTCAAATAAATTGTTTAATTTGTTACAAAAGCATGTCACACTGCAGGACAAAAAAAAAGTGTGACACTCCCAAACCTAAGAAACCCTGGTACAACAACTAAAACAACTAATAAAACTACTATTACTGACACTGGCACTACAACTACTACAAATATTCTTACCACCTACTACAAACTATAAAATAGGATTAAACTGGATTGCACAACTAGTATTTCTACTTTTACTGCTCCTTCTGTTTGTTGCTATTACTGTTACTTCTGCTGTTGTACTATTGTTGTTGTTGTTGTCACTACTGTTACGTCCTCCTTCACACTTGTGGTGGCTGACGATTTACCAAAGAATAAACAGCACTTATAAATGTTATAAATGTAAACATGGTTGAGGTGTCTTGCCCAATGACACAGTGGTGTTACTAGCATGAATAGAACTGCCAACCTTTGTGTTTGAGGGCAGCACGTTCTCATTGTTACGCTTTGGCAGTAGGATATTATATTTTTAACCAGAGCCAAACCAATCTCAGTTTTGGTTTTCAAAATTGTGCACGAAACAAACAACAGATTTGAGTAACTCTCAAGTGAACAAACAAACAGATGTCCAGTAATAAAGCCTTAAATCTTCCTTATCCTGGCTTTGCACAGCTCATTCAAGTTAAGGTGGAAAACTTTAAAACATGCACTTCTGTTACAACCACACGCAAAACTAAATATCCTGTACAAATTAAACGTATTTTAGTGAATTTCTGGTTGTCAAATAATAAAATCAGGACTTTAATGTGAATTATTATCTACGTTTAATGCACTGCAGATTCACAACAAGTTTCTTCCACCTTAAAAAACTGAGAAAGTCAAACAACGAGTGCCATCTGGAGGAGTGTGTACCTGTATCCCGCTGAGAGAGGCCACGCCCATGTACAGGAACACGCCGTACAGCACCGGCATCGGGATGTACTGCAGGAGACACACAGGACTTAACTGTGCAAACAATATTATCCTCACACCAGCCGTTATCTGGTCCTAAAATGACGCCATTTTAGTCCTGATGCAGACTTGGTTTTGTCCTGATCTAATCCAGGTTTAGTTTAGGATTTAGTCTTGGTTTAGTCTCAGTTTTGATGCTGTTAAAGTTTAATATGAGTACAACCCTGGTCCAATAGTGGTAAAAACTGTAAATCTTTAGCTTTTTAATAATGTTTCATCATCAAAAACTATGGTGTTGGGTTTTGTTTTATTTTATTCACGTTTTGTAATCCCTCTAATTTAGTTTTAGCTCAAAAACTTGCCCCCACAATGACATTATCAAGAGATTATCCAGAAGTGCTCCTCAGTCTTCTAAAAGGCCATTTCCTTTTACTGTAGAGCTGCATGATATGAGACAGATACCATTTTTATAAACGATGATTTGTGTTGAGATAACACTATTGTTGCAATATTTTCATTGACTTCTGGACCCAACAACTTACAAGTCAAACAATAAAACAACTTAGCAGGGACAAATCCAAGAGCACAAACCCAAAGTATGGCTTAATTTTTTACATTTCTTCTTCAAAAAGTGTTGCTGCAATATATTTATTTCATTATTGTGTTAGCAATTTTATGCAGTATCAATATTTTTGCTTTACTGACTCATTCTTTTCTCTCACTATGAAGCTGAACAGACTCTGATGTCCAGAAGCCGTTTAAAAACACTGCATTATATGGAGCTCAGCAGTTAAAGCTGTCGAGATTCTGAAAGTACATTTCTCATTTATTTATCAAACTAAATCAAACTTTATTTATAAAGTTTATCCCATAGACCTTAGGAAAAATTCAAATATGAAGAGTTTAAATTGAGGCTAAATGAGGCCTGTCATTCCAGTTTGTCCTCAGTGCATCAGATTTATCTTTTAGAACAGGCTCGTGAGTGAAAATGGAAACAGAAGAGAAATTAGACCAAAATGTCTGTGTATTTAAACAAATATAAAATACAATACAATAAATAAATACATTAAATATGCAATTTGATATCCCAAATATATTATTTTGACTTGAGGGAAAAGGTAATTTGTGATCTCTTCAGCTTAAAATAGATGTATGGTCCTTGCAAAGTATTTTAAAATCTAAATACTGGTATCGCAAATAACGATGACAGAAAGATAAATGTCAGGTATTGGCTCAAAAAAATCCATCAGACCATCCCTAATGTCCACAGTTTTCATTTAAAATTGAAAATTCAGTAAAGTGTCTTAATAACCTAGCATTTTTTTAGTTTCAGCAGGCTTTCAAACTGGCAATACTTTTTTTCCCCGGAAAGTCTAGAGGAAAAATGTATGTAAAATAAACTTCCTGAACTCCTTTAGATTGTCAAGAAACATCCATAAAACCTGTGAATGGTGTTCAGTTGAGCATTTTAACCATGATTGAGATGTTGTGACAGAGCGAGGAAATGGCATTCGATCAAAGAAGATAAAACTTGATCTAAAACAGTTACAAGCGATCCAAATATTGAAGTAATTTTACCGTACACTCTTTTGTTGTGCGTCATTAAAAAAAGCCATCCATCACATACAAAGATAATAAAACAAGTAGCTGCTGTTGGAATAAGAATGGTTAAGTTTGGCCTCAATTATGAACGTGATTAGCTCGGTAGAAGTGACCAGCCTGAGAACGAGGTGTAGAGTTGGCGTCTGTACCTTCAGGATCGGAGCCAGGAAAATGGAGACTCCAGTGAGGATGAACACCAGAAGACCAGTCACCCTCTGCTCCCTGATGTTGACACAAAACACAAAAACAAAGCCGTTTATCTTCTGATCCATTATTTCTAGAGAGGCGTTCTGAATATTTATACTTTTCATACACTGTTTGTGCTTTAAAGGAGACGCATTTAAGGTGAGACGCTGCAGGGGAATAGGAATAAATCTTAAATTTAAAGACATCAATTGTAAACTTCTGCTGTATTTTACTCACATAAATGTAAGAAAAAAAAAAGTTTTTCATCATGTCATGTTTTCATGTAGAAATAAGGCATTTAATTTGTAAAAATGTCCAAAAATACATATATTTGGGACATTGAAACCTGAAAAATGGACAGAACCAGGTTTAATTTCTCGGTTCATGTTAGTCAGAAAAAAATGTACAAAAATTTTGGAATTTTGTATTTCTTATTTAGTTTTAGAGTAAACTAGATTGGACTGAAAATTGTCCTAAAAATTCAAATTTCACCTTATTTTTTGACCTAAAACTTCAATAAATCAGTTTTAGACTTAGATATCAAAAAATCCTTCTGTACATTTTGTAATCTTGTTGAGTCCCAGATTGTAAAGTTTGTTGTGTGGGATCTACTTTAAGGCTGATCTTTATGTCCCTAATGAAGAAAAATGCATTTTAAGAAAACAACCTTTGAAGTTACAATGTCCCAGAGAAATCTATGGATGAAGTGGATTAAATGGAAGAATAAATCATCTTTAGGAGCAGATTGGACAAGTTCGTTGTTTTCACATGACGTTATGCTGAGAGAGCAAACTGACCAAAAAATAAATAAAAATAAAAAAGTGTTTTTCCTGTAATGTCTCGCTTTAAGAGCCAAACGTGTCACTCAGAGTCTTGCGTTCACACTGGTCATTATTTATTCCTAAATGGAGTCTGTTTTAGTCCTGATGTGGACTTGGTTTGGTCCTGTTCAAGTCCTTGTTTAGTCCTGATCTACTCCATGTTTAGTTGCAGGTTTAGTCCCAAATTTGATGTTGTGATTGTGCAAATATGAACGCAGCATTGTTTTTTCCAAATAATTGACACTAAGTACAGGGATGTGGGCGGGGATAGGGGGTAGGTGGAAACAGGAATTGTCTGAGCACTTGAGCCTCAGGATGAACTCAAACACAAAGGAAATCAATCAAAATATAACTATGATTATACGAATGATGAGGAAATAAGATTAAAAGCTCATTACAGTTTATTTTCCATGATACGTCCTCTTTAACATCTTTCCTTTTCTTCCTTGTGAATAGGGAAGTGAAATTAATGACTTTTTAATTGGGACTGCAATTGTTGCTCCAATCGATTACAAAAAGGTAATTGAAAAACAAAATATTGATTACACTCTGTCCTGCTGTGGCTCCCGTTCTGCTGCACAAAACTCTGATTGTGCTGCAGAATGAAATGGTTTAAGAGATCGTTTGTCCCGTCTGCTCTGGAGCTAAACATCGACTGACTCCGGAAGTACATTTTCCAATTCATATTTCCCATAAAGATTCAGAAAAAAATGTTTGAAAGTTTACTCGTGGCTAATCTGCTCTGTGGTAAGTGATGAGCACAAGACATATATTTTTTATTGAAAATCTGTTAAGTTATCAAAACATCTGGCTGAATTTTAAGTTTTATATGTGCTCTTTGGGCAGAAAACAACGGTGTTATGAACCCTTTGCCGTTTAGCCTCCGTGGTACCTTTAAAATGTTAATATTTTAGTTTTTCTAAACCTCTATGGGCAGAAATGAATGAAAAATTTACTTCCAGAACAACAAGGGCTCCATGAGACCAACTGAACCTGAATACTTTATTACTTTTGATAATAACTTTTATCCATCCATCCATCCATCTACAGTGTGGGTTTTGGCATGTTTCTGTTTCTGTTTGTTCCTGGACACCTGAATGTCCCCTAAAGGCATCATAAAAGTACTTACCAACTACTAGACATTACTAATAAATGATAACAAGTCTGTTCTTCTTCCCCAGGTGACCTTTTAACTTCAATTATCACCAAACATGGTGTTGTAAAGAAACAAAACAACCCTATGGCTGAATCCTAGTTACAGAGAAGGCCACAGATATTTGTCAGTATTCTTATCAAGGGTTATGTAGGTTCCAACAAATCAAATTGAATGCTTTTAATGCTGCATTTCAAGATTTTTAATGCCATAATCAACATCAAAACAACACATTTACGCTTTTATCATGTCAAAACTGTTATCGTGTCAAACTATTCCATTGCAACAGAATAACCAGAATGTAATACTATTACTTTATAATGTTCAAAATTCTTATTTACATGAAATTTAAACCACACTCTTGGACAGGACATGTTAATAACATGCAACACCCGAATCATGGGCTGGTTTCATCCGTGTTCCTGCTCTCACGCTCACAAACACTCTCATTCACACACCTACTGCAACCAAGTCTCCAGAAAAAACATACATCATTTATGTTTTAATTAATACATTCAGGAGAAACCTACACAGACACATGCAAACTCCACACAGACCTCCAAACAACAACAATCAGGACCTTCTTGCTGTGAATGAGAGAGCTAACCACTGCAGAACCCTCCCACACATAAATGTGTTGAACCCCAGCTTTTACTTTTTAGATGATTTGATCAAAGCTTTTAACATCTAGATTCAATAAATCCAGTACATCTGGGATTAAAAATCTATTTGAATGTCATGCACACACAATTAATTAAATGCTTCTTAATGCATTTGAGGCCTTATTTTTGCCAAAATTCATTTAACGACTTTTATTGATTTAAACCTCGTGGAAACCCTGTTGTCATCCTTGTGTCACTAAAAATGCAGCTCGGTCGATTTGTCTTCTTTTGACAGCGTTTGTACCTGACTCCGAGGAACTGCGGCTGCTCCCCGGGCGCGCTGGACTCACTCTCCATCTTCAGAGAGTCGATGTGAGCGATGGAGATGACTGTGGCCGCCACGTACCAGGGCAGCCCCATGAAGGAGCAGGCCGCCATCAGGATGCCCACCCACAGCAGGTCCAGGTGGTACCCGCAGCCTTTCTGATGCCACAGGAGGGAAACAGACCAGAATTTATACACGCAACATACTGGAAATATGTCAGAGTTTGAATTTTAAATGATTGTGGTTTTGAAAAACTCAATTCAGCTTTAAACTGTTTAGTTAAAGGACAAATATTATGCATTATTTGTTATTGGCCTTTAAATGACACATATTCTGCGACAGTGACTTTTTAAACATCTTTTAATTATGTTCTAACAATGTTTCGTCATCAAAAACATACCTGGAGTTGCATTCAGCTGCATTAACGCTGTTTTGAGGAATGTTGGTTTGAAAATCTTCTCCTCTGTGACCATCAAAAACACTTCCTGCTGAACTTCCTAGGTCAGTGACGTTTTTTCAGATCATACACGTCGCTTATACCACAATCTTCTGCTGTCCTTAAATCATCGCCAGACTCGTTCTGAGCATTTCTGCGTTTAAACATGATAAATGCTACTGCTAGCTTGACCTGGCCTGAAAGTGATACCATAACTAAATTGTGTACAGTGCTAGGCGCCATCTGCTGGCTGGATGCCTATAGTAAGTGTCATTGCACACTGCAGATAAATGTTTTAATTAATCCATAATAAACTTTTTTTTTGATGATATCAGATGCCAAATTTAAGGTACTTAAGAGCACGTTTAAAGGCTAATAACAATATAAAAAATGCATAGTATTTTTGCTTTAATCATTAGAGTCTTTACTTTGACATCTTATGTTGTAAAACTAAAAAATAAAATGTTTTTACAAAGAACAATATAACTTTTTGATGACGGAACAACGTTAGAGCATGATTAAAAGCTCAAAAAGGTCAATTTTGCAAACTTTGTCCTTTAATGGAAACATAATGCCCTAAATGCTAAAATACTGATCTAAAATACTTGTGTTATAAGTAACAATTAACTAACTAGACCTTTTTAGATTTTTTTCCAAGTACAATTTTGATAGCAGAACTAGTAATAGAGTACATTTTTAGCCGTGAATCTGTGCTTTTACTCGAGTGCACATTTTCAGTGCTCTTTATTGAAGTTTTACCTTTTTTACTTCAAAAAACTTAAAGCAGAGTCTACCACACATTTAATCAATTGAATATTTCTTTAATGTCACTCAGAAGCCTTTTTCCTTGACTCATTTCACAGCCTTACTCTGAGCTTGTTCTCTTTGCGGTTGACGATGACGGCGCTGATCTGCTGGTCCATGAAGATGAGGATGGTGACGAGGAGCGCCGGGACCGCACTGGCCAGATAAATCCACCAGGGGTTTTTACCGAACGGCATCACGATCCAGCCGCGGCCCGGGCGTGTCGGCTGGACGGGCACAGGAAGCACAGGTAAAACTTCAATAAAGTGAGACTGACAAACAGAAAAATGTAGAGTTTACTGAGAGGAGGAAAAGGTTGGTGCAGGTAGAACACTAAACACGTAGTTACTTATTCTGCCTATAAACCTCTGCACGGAACTCAGTTTACGTAACTCCGATTCTACACGTGCGCGGGCTCGGTTCGGGTTCAGACATGCGTGCGCGGCCGGTCAATCACGCAGCAAATGACAGTCGGGTTCGGACAGTACCCACGCAGGTGCGGGTTGGATTCGGGTCGAATCATGCCCAGGTCGGTTCAGACAGTACGGCCGCGGGTTCGGGCAGGTCGGACTTGAATTTTTGAGCGCAAACTAAACTCTACCCTAGAGGCTGTTCGCGGAAAAATACATAAATTAGCCGCATCGCTGTATAAGCCGCAGGGTTGAAATCATGAGAAAAAAGTAGCGGCTTATAGTCCGCAGAAAAACATGAGAACCTGTCATGTGCACTTAAAACGGCAGGAGGAAGGAGGCTTAAGAGGTGAAGAATAGTAAAACTTAATTAGCCAAGTAGGAACAGGGTAGGACCATGTACAATGTTATTAAATTTTCACTCCTTTAGACTTTGCATTTGTCTTTAGGATGATCACCTTGAACTCTGTCGGGACGATGAGTTTGGGTGTTTTGAGCCCCATCAACATGTCGAGTCCCACAAACGTCATGATGGACATGAAGATGGAGAAGTCACTGATCAGTTTCCTCAGCTGTGGAGAGAAAAAACACAAATAATAAGATACTACATATACATAATTTTGAGAGCCAAGTAACACAACATCTGAATTTTCAGTTATTTCTGAATGTATTTTATTTATTTATTCATAAGATGATTGATTAAAGGGAAGCCAAGTAACATTTTACCTAACAGATACGTCTTTTTAAATCCCAGTGATGATTAATTATGTATTTTCGGGGCGTTTGAAGAATCCATCTTCGCCCCCCGCTGTCTTTGGGCACAAACCATTCTTTTGCCGACATCAAACCAAAGACAACTATCCTGAGAAACCCTGGCTCTTTTCAAAATATTAGGCAACGTTAAATGTGTGATTATACTGTGTTATTTCAATAAAAATAAACACTTTTGTGTTTGTTCTCTGACAAACATTGTGTATTTTCACAAAGGACCTGCAGGGGGAGCACTTTCTCTGAAGTTAATTAGTTCTGCTTTAACATTTCAACCCATGTTAAAAATATAACTGTGTCAGTGTAACATCAGTGTTAGAGAACCACTCTATTAATCTTCTCAAATTAGAATTAAAGTCTATATCAGTGATTAGGGATGAGCTGGGGGCCGCGAGATGATTTCAAGATCTAATTTTAATTAATATGTCATTGTATTTGCTCGCTTTTTTAATTAAAAACAGTATCTTTTAGTGAAATAAGGTCCAACTAGACAATAAACTATTCAAATAACCAATATTAAATTTTCATTTCACTTTGAAAAGTTCAGGAACCCCTGGTCTATTCACCTTATTCTGCCCCGCCCACTTTTGCCGCTTTTTGCCAGATACGCACTTTTGTTGTAAACGCACCTCCGTTTGACGAGAACTCCGTTAAAGCTAATTACGAAGGAGGGAAAAGTCTTGTCGCTAAAATGTTACATAAAGTAGGTTGATTTGTGTAAAATGTTTAATGAACACGAGCAACAACAAGTCAACAACGCACCGATTTCCTGAGGCCTGAAAATGTCTTTTTAGTCCATGTAGAACTTATTTTCTGTTGAGCTCGTCTGCTCCATGTAAACTAATACAACGGAAACAAGACGGCGGCGCATACGGCAACTTCCAGAATAAGGTGAATATGACAGGTGAGACTAAAAGTAGTGAATATGATTGTATTTAAAGATTTTGCTAAACATTTTGCCTATTTGTCCCCAGTTTGACAATTTTCATAATGTTTATGTTACTTCCTGGTTGGTCATGAGCAGCAAATACAACTGTTACCTAGCAACCATTTTGAAAACAAGGTCCAAAATCCATATAAATTACACAATAGTTATGATTTGACAAATAATAATACCTGATAACACCTTTATTTTGTTGAATGAGCATTTAAACCTAAAAACTATGCTATACAAGCGCACTCCCACCAAACTAAGCCATAATTTGAACTGGTTTAAACTGGTTAAACAGTTATCAAAACAATACCATATGATAAAAACACACAACTCCTAAAAGTTAAGTAAATCCGTAAGATATTAAATTATTACATCATTCTTTTATTAGCTACTTGAAGTTGAAGTTAAAGCTAAGCTACTTTTACGACTGCAGTGAAGTCAGAACTGCACCCATTTACTTGATTACATCTTTGGGGCGACTTAGCTTGACCTATAAAGTGCATTTTATGATTTATTTTCTATTTTGTTAAAAGCCAAAGCAGTTGTTACGGCGGGGGTTACCTTGGTGGGGAAGTAGCGGCTGAACTTGAACTTTTTCAGGGTGACAGTCATGGAGTAGGTCCCAAAGAAGAGGATGAAGGACATGAGCGCCAAATCTGGGACGAATTTACACGACTTTCCCACCAAAGAGCCACCGTACGTCAGGCAGTCCTTTTTACTGAGCTGGCTCCAGTCCACGCCTGTCAAATTCAACTGCGGAAACAAAAAAGATGGGGACAAACGACAAAAAACAAAAGCGGAAATTTTGGGTTTTCTGGAAATGAATGATTGAAAAATAAATTGGAATTGAAAAAACCAAAAGCTTACCCCAGACACAGATGAGGTGTTATCTGGCACTGGGACTGAACATGAGAGATCATTGCAGCCACTGGAAACAAAAGAGAACAAAACAATCATGAAAATACAGCTACTGGCATTTATAAAGGGCAACAAGACTAGCCATGTTTGTTGCTGGTGCGCTAAACTTAACATTACATAGAAAAACATTAGCCAAAATAGTGTAAAACCCAACAAAAAATCCATGGAAGAACTTGATAAACTGCTGTCACTTCTGGCAAATGCATTTATCAATAAATAGTGTTAGAATACTTTTGAATTAAAGCTAAGTTTTGTAGTTAGCATCTTAAAATCTCCACTGATTTAAAGTCCATTTGACAGGTTAGACGACACGTTTGACTAAAATGTAGTGAATATGATAGTATTTTAGATTTTACTTAACATTTTTCCTGTTTGTTCCCAGTTTGACAATTTTCATGACTTTTATAACTGCACTTCCTGGTTGGTCATGAGCAGCAAATATGACACAGTTAGAGGTAATTCCACAACTGTTACCATAGCAACCATTTTGAAAACATAGGCCAACATCCATTCAATTACACAACAGTTATGATTTTACAAATAATAAAACCTTATTACTTTATTGTGTTGAATGACCATTTAAACTGTCTAAAAATGTGTCAGTTGAACGTTAACTGTACGTCACATTTTGATGACATCACAGAGGGATTCCATTTTAGAACTCAGCACTACTTCCTGTAATTACTTCAAAAATGTAAAACTATAATAAACACAAGTGCCCTCCCACCAAACTAAGCCATAATTTGAATATAATGAGAACCTGTCACATGGACTTTAACATTGGGCTAACTGTAAATTAAATTGCTAAGCTAACCGTTTTGCACAGCTAATGCTAACTTTAAAAATAAATAAAAAATTAAATTTTAAAGCAAAGACTGTCCGATTATTTTTATGTGAAGATTATTTTAGTTTATTATTATAACTAGTTTTATTTATTTTTATGCCTCAACAGTAGAATTAGCGTTAGCATTGAGACACAAACACATCCCTTTTTAAACACACAAGCGTCACCGGGGAAGTTTTCATCACATTTGTAAAGTCTATAACACATTGTCAGAAACTCGCTGATCATTGCCTGATTTAATTTTTATTTTAGACTGACTTATCGAAAACCGCACAGAGATAAAACACGCGTAATAACACATACGCTGCATGTTCTCGGCAAAACAAAATAAAATTACCCGCGAATTACGTGAAAAAATTCAGCTAACCCAGTCATTCAAGAGCTCCACAAACACGTTCTGAAAGATTCTTTTATCAGTTCACATTTCAGTCTCCTCAAATGTTAACGCTCCTGGACGAGTTTAGACTTTGCACTTTAAATGGGACCCACATTTTAAACTTGGAATGCAAATATAACTTGATTCTTATCGGAAAAGTTGCACATGTTTAAAAATCATTGAGCATTTGCCAGGAATGAGACGAGGTAGAATTTACACGAGACGAGACACAAGATTGGTCTGACAAAAATATACTGTTTACCTTTTATTTTCAATCTAAACTAGCCGTGATTTTGTCTCGGTTAAGTCATTATTTTGACAGAGTTTGACTAATACATAACAGCATAACCATATTTGATTCAATACAACTAGGGCTGCACAATATATCGGAAAAAATATCATTATCGCACTTGTTACTATCGCAATATTGCAAAGATAAGCCACTTTATTTGCCATTTTTACTATTTATTCCCAGACAGCCACCTACTGTAAATAAGAGTGTGCACTTTATACTTTATATTGTATTTTTATTACCATGTTTAGTAATTATTTATCCTATTTTTATTGCATGCGCCTATTTCATTCATTCCTGTTCTAAACTGTGTGTTGCAACAGTGGAATTTCCCCATTGTGGGACAATTAAAGGATCTCTTATCTTATCTTATGAGCGATAATTTCAAATGGTTAAATGCATTAATTTTGCGCACCTGAGCTTGTTTTTATTGTGACCAATCGGACTCAAATGTTCACCCTCATTTTATTGTTAAAGCTTCAAAATCCTCATACATTTCCCACTATTTCATGCACACATAAATAATAATAATAATGAATAAAATGTCTGAAATGTTTAAAATGCCTGAGTAATGGATTTTTCTTGTTTGTAGAGTAATGGACAACTCCAGGTTTTAACACTCCAAATGTCTCCAATGTGTTTATATTTGTACCTAAGCATTTAACTTAATTGTTATCCTTTATACCTGGATAAGAAATTAAAATATATGCAAATGAGGGAGAATATAGCTGTGCAGCCCTAAATTCAACAGAAAATATTATTACCGCAATACTATCGGCATTGTAATACTTAAGAACATTATCAGAATCGCAATAATTTCTAATATCGTGCAGAACTAACTGGCAAGAAAGACGAGATTTTGACATAATTTATAATAAACAAATTGCGCGGTTCAGTTCACAATGTTAGCCTCACGATTTTGCATTCATTTTATATTTTTGCTGTCATTGTAGAAGAGCGTTTTTTTACAACTACAGCGTCTGATTAGATGTAACTGACCTTCTTTTTCTTCCAAGCCAAATGTAAACACAAAAACAATGGACATTCAAACGGCATGCAAACTGAAAAGGTGGCTCGGTTACGTTTACGTTTCATACTTACTTGCAAAAGACAGCAGCCACATTGTTGGATGGCAAAGACAGACAAGACACAAATGAGTTACAGAAATCATTGTTGACTAAAAAAACATGGAAATACATTAAAAGGGACATATTATGCTTTAACGTGGCTTTACATCTTCAAAACCTTTACATATTGGGTTAAAATTTAAAGTGCATATGACAGGTTTGACTACACATTTCACTAAAATCAAGTGAACGTGATTATATTTATGATTTTATTAAAAGTGTATCAATTTTTCCCCAGTTTGACCATTTTGAGGACGTTTATGATGTCACTTCCTGGTTGGACATGAGCAGCAAATGTTAGAGGTAATTCCACAGTTACCTAGCAACCATCAGTGGTAGATGAAGTACTCCATTTTATTATTCAAGTAAAAGTACAGCTACAACAGCAAATAAACACTCAAGTAAAATTAAAAGTATCACGTCTTAAAATCAACTCAAGTAAAAATATTAAAATACTCCTTTAAAAATGTACTTTAGATGTAAAAAGTAATTATTTTTGGTTTGGAGAACTAATAATATGATAAATTCTGATCTTGACAGATTTATTCCGTTGAGTTTTTGTCATTATAGGCAACTTTCCAGGTTAATTTTCTCTATATCTCTATTTATTTTGGGTACTAGGAAAAAAACAACAACAAAAAAAAAAAAGATGTTGCCATAAATGTGCTAAAAAATAAACCCCCATTCACAGCAGGTCTAAAACCTTCGGAAAATATACTTTTACTTTTAGGTCCAGTTCAAAAATGTAATGGAGTAGAAAGTACAGATACAAGCTCTGAAATGTAGTGAAGTAAAAGTAAAAAGTATACACTGTAAAATGTACTTAAGTAAAATACAGAGACCTAGAAAATTGACTTAAGTGCAGTGCTTTTACTTTTGTACTTTGTTAATTACACAATAGTTATGATTTGACAAACAAATCTACTTGAGAGCACATTTATTTTGTTGAATGATTGTTTAAACTGTCTGAAAATGTTGTCTGTTGCGTGTAAACTTTCTTTTAATTTTATTTTTTTTTAACTTGCAACTTGACTGATGTAAAACTATGATAAATATTTACCACAGGTTCTATCCCACCGGACAAAGTAATGATTTAAAAAACATGAACCTGTCACACACACTTTAAATATGTTTTGCGCCATCATCTGAACGCTGGAATGATGCCCTCTGCTGTCGATAGCTGGTAGTGACAATTTGAAACAGACATTTTAGCAGCGTGGCTATTCAACCCGGTTAAAAAGCACAAACATTTAGCATAATATGTCTCCTTCAACCTCTGATACGATTTACTCTTGTGTTAAATAAAGCATATGGTACAGTTGCATAATTCACACATTATTGCAAATAATTTACAGCTAAATGACTTTGCTGACAGGTGAGATTTTCTGGTTTCTATATGTTTGATGGATGAGCCTCCCCAAGGTTCACACATCTTCATCAACACGTGGAACAGCGGCATAAATAAACTCATAATATGATCCTTATATCTGTGTGAAACATGGAGCCAGCCGTCATTTCACTCCCAGTTCCCAGAAACCAATAAGAGGCTTCACACTAAATACATCGGCGTGCAGAGGCGACAAGGGCTGTCAAAATGATGTGTGTTAGACTTTCTTTTCCCCCAAACACATTAACGTGCCAAAGAAAGAGAGTTAAAATGCAAACACTGAATGAGGAATTACTTTAAATGCTAAAGGATAATTGATTATGAACATGTAATGGTCTGTCTTTAGTTTAATATAATAAATGTGTACTTAATCTACTGTTAATATGACACATTAACAGTAGATTAACAAAAAGTATCCAACGCCATTTTTATAATAGAGTAATGTAGTAAATTATACTTTAGCTTTCCAATACTATCCCACTAACATAAACAGAAATATATAGACGATAAATTAACCTGAAGATTTATTTTAAATCAAGAGCATGTTTCAATTTGTTTGTATGTTAGGGCTGCACTATAGATTGCACTTTCAACAATATCGAACATATCACAATCTTTTATTAGACTGTTTGACACAATAATTTCAGTTATATTGAAACTAAAATATGCCTGACTTAACTTACTGGTCAGACTGGCAAAAACAAAAGCTTAACATTGACGAAACCAAGATTAAATCTTAAATAATAAAGACTTAAGGATAAAAACATGCTAAATCAAATCTGCCTTTTCATTTAAAAGACATATTTTCATCAAAGAAACAATACATTTCTGTCAGAGGGACAACCTTGGTGTTATTGCGATATATTTTAGTTTGTTGCGATATCGATTATTGTGAGATATTAAGACTTTTCCAATATATTGTGAAGCCCTACTGTGTATTCTGACAATTTAACCACTACTACATTTTGGTGACAATTTCAATATTGACTATAGGTTATGCACAGACATTCTTTTATCCAAAAAATTCACCTCAACATTTCAGCTGAGTGGCAGAATTATAGAAAGCAAAACTGACAAAATGTGTTTCTTTGCTTTTTTTTGGGTCTAATTTTTGTCCATGGAGCTTTGGTTTCGATCAAATTAAATGCATATGACAAAATATAAACTAAAAGTAGTAATAGTAGTAGTAGTGCTGTGACTGTGCAGAGCTAAGCTAGCTTGTTTGCTAATGGCAGTTGGAGATTTAGGACACTTCAGATGCCGCACAACAATTAATTTCCTCAACACTGGACTCAGAAACATCTTATTTAAGGACAGAAAGATAATGAGTTCCACTGTGTGTGATTAAAGTCTGTGTCAGTGATAAATGTGAGCGTAGCTGCAGTGTTCCTGTTGTTTATCTGGTTTTCTACAACTGTTTACTTGATTTTCTTTTTTTAGATGTCAAATACAAACTAAATATTAAGCGTAACTTGTAAACTTTTATATCTGTCATCAGACGTTAGCAACTTTTTCACATTTTAGCCATGTCTTGAGCTTTCACAGGAGAAAATGTCACTACTCTCCCGTGACATTTAAGCATTTTTGCCACCCGCTGCTAAAACTCAGAATGTCACCTGCTTTATCGAGTATTAAGTATTCAAAACGAACACATCGCTGCTCTCTTAAAGCCCGTTTGACACCGCGCCCTCTCAAAGGACCTCCTCTTGGACACTCCAGAGGTCAGAGGTCGGAGCTGAACTCACTCGGGTCCGGCGCCACGCACTCGCACTTGTAGGTGGTCACGTAGTCGGGCTTGAAGTCTGTGTTGATGGGGTAGTACTTGAACGCGCCCACCATCTTTTTTATGGCGTCGGAGATGAAGATGAAGGAGATGAGGCTGGAGAAACCCTCCTCCGTGAAGCGCGTCATGTATTTGATGATGTAGCTGGCGTCAAAGGCCACTAAAATAAAGCACTGCAAACAGGAGTGAATGCCGATCCACAGGCGCAGCTCCATGTAGTCGATGTTGTTCTTTCTGCGGATCAGAGAAGAATATAATGAGAACAATATGGAAAAACAAAAATATGAATACTGTAAAAGCATATTTTCGAAACGTTTTCTTTGTTATAGTCAGTATTATTGTTAGATAATTCTCAAAGATGAATTATTTTGTACATAAATGATACATTCTTTCATTGTTTGTCAATGATATCTCTTCTTATAACGTCAAACCACATGAAGCAATCAATTTTATCTCTATTTTACAATTTTTGTCAAAGAGCTCTTTAAATGATTTTACTACAAATTTGTTACATTTGTTCAATCTGTCCATCGTAATTAATCATTACTACTAAAAATCTCTCTCTATCTCAGACACCAAACCCATCCCAGTGAGTCCAATGTACTTCTTTTACAATTATGAACCATTTACTAGTGTTAAAGGGGCTGTACTTGATTTTGAACCATGAGACAGGAACATGTTTTTGTTTGGACAGTTAGCCCCGCCCACATAGTCCTTCCTTTCACTCAGTATTGCACCAAGACTTAGAAATAACTGTCTGGAAGAGTCTTATGCAGTTGTTTCCATATAGTTCTTCTAACTCAATTAGCTTTTAGCACATTTGCACCAGGACAGAGAATCACAGTCTGGAATAGTGTCAAGGAGCTATTTTCCCATGATTCATAGTGTACAATGTGCCTGATTGAGGTGAACCTGACGCTTCTGCACTAGTTTTTGTTTTATTCAAACAAAGTGAGTTTATACAGATTATATATTCCAAATCCAATGTCTTTCCATGAAGTTGCTTCTATCAAACAGTGTGTAATGTAAAGAGAACTTATCTTAACTCGAGTAAATCTTTAAAAAAGCTTGTAAAGGGCTTATAGAGGTTATGCACAGACTTGTATTTGAAGAATGCTCAACATTCTGAGAGGCAGAATAATTGGGCAGAACGACTGATAAAATGTATTTCTTTGCTTTATTTGTCATTTTTTTGTCTGTGGAGCTTTATTTATTTTTTGTTTGTTTTTCGTATTAACTTTATAACGCAGAATAGTTGTTGCTCTGACTGTGCAGAGCTTAGCTAGCCTGATTGCTAACATCAGTTGGAGGTTTAGGACATTTCAACTCACGTCAACCCATCTAACAACAATTATTTTCTCTGCATTTGGACTCATAAACATGTTATATAAGGAGAGAAAGACAGTAATGAGTTCAACTGTGTGTGATCCCAAAGTCTTGTTTTGCAGAGTTCTAGGCCTTTCTGTTTGTTATCAGAGTCGCTCTTTCAGTTTTCGCTGGATAAAACTCACTATTACGCTCTGTTTTTGTCACTCACGGCTAAAATTCCTGCATAACCTCTATTAGAAGCAGTGTGTGCTCTAGACTCTTCCAGTGTTTGTAAACAAAACACTGCCTTCCATTAGCCTGGCGGCGCTCCAAGTATTAGCACTAATGCAATTTCAATGGGGGAGTTAGCATTAGCAAACATCGAACATCACAAACCACGGCTGTTTTGGCGACTGAAACCACTCGAGAGTAACACCAAACCCTCGTTAGAAAACATTACCACGTGTGGCAGTGTTTTATGTAGATTGTTATCGTTAGCAAATTACCATACATGCTAACAACATACATGCTAACAACAAATTGTAATAAATATTTCTTAAATCCAACGTTATTCTGGACAATAATGCACCCAAACACAGCGGGTGACAACAGTTTGACAGGAAAAAATGTGTTTAGTTTCACCAAGTGCCTCAAATCCAATCAATATAATAATAAGTGAATTCTAGAAGGTTGAAGTTAGATATTTATGGTTATTATTTTTTGTCAAATATAAACATAACATATAATAATATAATAATAATAATAATAATACATCAAACTTGTATAGCGCTTTTTTGGACACTCAAAGACGCTTTACATAAACAGACAAAACAGACAAAACAACATAAATTTACACAAAAGCCAGTTTGAACAGGTGGGTCTAACTATATAACTAATAACTACTGTATGTGTCTGCATTGTTTACAAATGACAAAATTACAGTTTTGTGTTTGCTGCTTCGTTAGAAAGACTGAAAGGGTCTATTAGCATTAAATATGTTACCAAAGATTAATTAAATATACATAAAAATAGCTATCCAGAACACACAAACGCGCACACACCTTGTTTAAGTTGTTATTCGTCACAATAATTGCGGGATAATTAACACAAAATGAATGAATAAAGTGTCTAAGTGGCATCTGCGTGTGAAACTCACTTGCTGAATTCAAAGAGCAGTTTTTCGAAGATGAGGATGGGCCCGGTGGAGCTGAGGATGATGAGCGGCTGTCCTCCAAACAGACAGAAGACTGAGCCAGCCAAAGCAGTGCCCAGGAAACTCTCCATCACGCCCTGCGGCAACAAAACAACATTTAACACACAACCGGCAAAACTGCAAGCAACATGCGAGTTTGAGAAAAGTAGTTTAGTTTAGAGTTTAGAGAAAGGAAAAATGAACTGCCAAGATTTCAGACGATCTCAAAAGCAGAATAATAGTATCTTCTATCTGCAAAATAGTGCAGTTGGAATAATAAACAAATTCACTTTAGGGATTTACAGTTGTTTTTTTAATTAAGCAAGATATAACTCATGATTTTCTTTATTTGGTCTTCATTTATTCTTGTTTTAGTCTCTGTTAAGTGTTTATTTTGACGTTTTTAAATGAAGACATTCTTTTAAACATATTTCCATTTGTGTTTTATTTGAACTCAATTTATTATACCAAAAAGTAAATCAATGCTAAAAAATTATTGAAGATTACCTGTTTTTCTTATTACAGGAAGTTGTAATTTGTAATTTTATGACGTTTACGCAAAACAGTAAAATCCTTAATGGCTTTCATTTTTAACTTTGACTCAAACACTTTATCAATTTGTTTTATTCAAATTTGCTGTATGAGCTCAAAAAAGTGATTTGAATGCAACTTTAATATATACTTTTAATATATACTAGTTTACAATTAAAGTAGTAATGTAATCATGTAATCGTGTGTACATTTTGTTAGCACCAGTGAGGAAAACTTTATTTTTTTTGTAATATGATAAAGATCTGATCTTTAGAGGGTTGAATAAGTAACATATATGACTCATTATATAAACTAACAAACTATTTAAGTGTTTAATTCAGCTATTTGTTTATTGTAGTTTATGTTTTTCAACAATACTCAACATTTAGGTTATCCTGCATTAAGAAAGTTTCAGAGGTATGAACTAGTTTCAGTATTATTGTTAATTGTGATGTCGTTTTGTAAAACCTGTAATCATGGCAGGCCAACCAACCCTGTCTTTCTGTCTTTGTTTTGTGACAGCAGAGGACAAATGCATGCGTCTGTATCTGGACTCCACTTGGGAGAGAAAAAACGTCAGTCAAAGCACTTATCTCAAACACCTTCTGTGGAACTGGGCTGAAATACTCAAGTGAGGGACACTGTCAGACAGAAAGAAAGATACTCAGCAGGGCTCCGTCACTTTTGGAGAAATAACTCCCCAGGACTATTTCTACACAACTATTTCTTAACTGAAATCAAACAGTTGAGTTGTGGATGCTGGTGAATGCTTTTCTGGTATTAGCCATAGACATATAAATAAGTAGACGCGGCGTTCGATGCTGATGCTGTCAACCACTTAACGCGGCTAGTCCGGTATGATTGGAAGGACTCTGGCATAAGTCTCATGTATTTTCCCTATAGCCGTTAGCTTTAGCCCTCAAAACAAACAAGATCTGAATAATCCAGAGCATGTCAGCTGGTACCAACCCATCGAGCACATTTAGGTGACGTCAAAGCCTTTTTACAAGTCATTGTTCAGTCTGTAAACCTTTTGGTATTTTATTTCAAAGAATAATTAGCGTGTAAAACTATCATTTGAGCTAACTGACTTTAAGAGATTTCTGAACTGGCATGGCAATGGCATAAATATCAACAAATAAAACTTTGGATTCACTTGTTTGTGGGGAAGTGTTTGAAGTCCCATAAGCATCGGCAGCAAAGTGGTGGTGTTTGAGCAACAGGCAGAGAAAGAGAATTTCGCGTCTATGAATGACATTAGCACTTTGAGCTTACAGTTGGTCAAAAATTCTGCAGCGCACCATTTAACTGGAACCAAATAACTCTGATTTTAGTCTTTGCACTGGCTTCCATTTCGTTCTAGAGTTTATTTTAAGATTTTATTGTTACTATTCTTTATCATGATTACATAACAAATAATAAATCATATAATATACTATACTATATACCAGGGGTGGGCAATTATTTTGACGCAAGGGCCACATTGGATTTTTACACTTGCCTGGGGGCCGGACCATTTTACACACATACTACTACACATAGACTTAATGCCTAACATACACAAAAAATTACTACAGAATAGCAAAAATCATTACCTTTATTTAGTGGGAACAGTGCGGTTGATCACTCCTTTTATCCAATGCATCAAATTTTGGTGTTATTCTAGTGGTGGCTGTTCTCAAAACTGATTTTTCATGAACAAGCAGCTGCTCAGGAAACTATAAAATGACAAATGCACCACACCTAACTCATACAATTTATTATTGAATGCTTTGCGGGCCGGATCAAAATGCCAAAAGGGCCGCATGTGGCCCCCGGGCCTTAGTTTGCCCCCCTCTGCTATATACTGTACTTCTACGTTTTATTGAGTTTTTAAACAATATTAACATAACAGAAGAACATAAAAACACAAACAGAGGGCAGAAAAAACATTTCAACATCTTTCATGTTTTAAAACAGTAAAAATCAGGTACAGCCCCTTTAATCTTTACTTTTACAGAAATACACCCGTTTCAATTTCTGTACAATCTGTTGTTTTTGCATCAAATCCCTTGTAGCTGTTTGTAGTAAGAATTTCTTTAGTCGCCTACGGCCCTGAACTGAATCAGTCTATCTGTTTATACAGTTTGGAGTCTATATAAATCTTATGTCTTACTATTTATTACTTGTCCCAGGATGCTTTGCAGGTTACCAACATTCCAAATTTCTCAAAACGACAATTGTGATCTTGAGCTTGTCATGGACTTTTTATTTATTTATTTTGATTTGTTAATTCTAATGTCTAGTTGTTTGTTTTATTGACCAAAATAATAAAAGAATGAATGATAAACCATGTAGGGCTGCAACAAGTTAATCGATTAATCACAACTAATCGATTATAGAAATACTTCAACTATTTGAATACCGTATTTTTTTATAAGTCGCTCCGTAGTATAACTTGCATCAGTCAAAAAATGCGTCATGAAGAAGAAAAAAACATATATGACACACTGGAGTATAAGTCATATTTTAGATAATGTTCACTCCTTGGTGTGAATTAACATTTAAGAACATGTGAAATTATATATTTTAATATATATAAGTCGCACCTGAGTATAAATAGCAGGACCAGCCAAACTATGAAAAAAAGTGCGACTTATAGTCTGAAAAATGCGGAAATCAAATAATCAGTCTATATACAGTCTCCAAAACACGAGAAGAGGTCTTATAACTCTGACAGAGCAGGAATCACACAAAAATGACACGGCAAATGTGTAAATTTAGTGTTTTTAATGAAAACACCCTTTCATCTACAAATATCCTTAATCAGGATGTCCTCAAACAGCTTCACTTCAGCTTTATCTTGGTAAAAATAGAGTAACAATCTCATATCCACAATCTAAACTAATTGATTAATCTAAAGAATAATCGGTAGACTAATCACTAATCGATTACCAAAATAATCATTAGTTGCAGCCCTAAAACCATGTCCAAATAGAATAGAAACTCTAGAAATGAGCAGGTTTTCAAGAAAGCTACACAACTTGCACATTGATTTAAGGCCACACTGTTGATGAAGTTCCTCGGACTCTTTCAGTATCTAAAGTGGGACATTGTTCTTTCTGCATGAGAAGTCAAACTTAATTATGTGTGAGGACGTGTGCTTGTTTTTCATCTTATTCTGACAGGACGCATTAGTTCCATGTAAGAGATACGGGCCAGATAAATCACAGACAGTCACTTGTGTATGAATAACACTCTGCACTGCGATAGAGACAGTGAATATATTGAACCTAAATGGATTAAAATGACACACATATTACACTGGCTTTCCTGCACAGACAGCAGTTCAATCTCTATGGACTCTGCTTTGTCCTAGTTTTACTCTATGACGCGATTAAAAAGTATTGGTAAAAAAGACTATTACATGACTAATGGCAGCAGCAGCAGCACGAGTTGCAGTTGTAGCATCCAGAGAGTGGTGGAAGTTCAAAGTTCAAAAGCAAAAGTACTGTAAAAGACATTTGTGCCTTATTTAAAGGGGCTGTATCTGTTTTTTTGCATGTACTAAAGTAAAAATATGTTTTGCAAAGTACAGATATATTATAAAAGCATCTATTCATGTGAAAATGAGACCACAGCTCTTTCTCTACATCTATTTATAGATCGCTCGCTCTGGTCTTGGAAAGTTGTGAAAAGTGCTTATAAACTCATCACGGAGAATATTTAGGACGCTGGGAATGAGCGGTATATGTGACTGCTGCAAAGACAAAGGCAAAGAATGAACTAGTTTTAGTTTTCATATTTCATGGAAGTAAAAATCTGGTACAGCGCCTTTACAGTAGAACCAAATAATATTTTTTCCTCATTAAACGTCTTTGTAAGTCCGTGTGGTGGTTGTAAATGTATTCTCAAGGTGTTTGAAGCCCCAGCTATCGCCCCCTGCTGTCTCTGAGCTGAAAACCAGCTGCAACTTTCCTGACGCCGACCCGAAGACAATTCTCCTGAGAAACATTGGCTCTCTTTTTTATATTTGGTGACATGAAATGTTTTTGTATGTGATTGTACTTTGCTCAATAAAAAGGAAAAAAGAAGTGTCTTTTTTAGTTTTATTTTCTCAAGAGACCTGCAGGGGGAGCTCGGTCGTTACTTAATTCTGCTTTAAGATGGATACTTTTACTTCACTACATTTGAGAGCAGTTATCTGTACTTTTTCCATCACGGCATCCAGAACAGAAGAAGTCAAAGTACAAGCAGAAGCAACACTACTAGTGTGCAGTAAGCATGTAGTTAAATGTACTGAATTCAGAATATTTATCGTTCATTTTCGTAAGTTCTGAGCAGATCTAAATGTTTGGACTTTGGACAAAAAACTAACTATAATATTTATTTATTTTTTTTTCTTTTCCCTGTTTACAAAAGTTCAGTTGACTTATGTAAGTGCATTTTTCGTACTCTCCAAACAGCTCTCATGAAATTTTGTCATCTTAGCGAGTTGGCCACTGTCCAGACCAAAGACACTGACTAAAGTAGTAACAACTAACAGGAGTAGTAGCAGTAGTAGTAGTGGTAGTAATGGCAGGAGGAAACTTTTGGTCAACTAAAAATGCAGCGTTAAAGTTTTCCAACTGTATAATGCGTTCACAGACTTTGTGTTATGTGTCTCAGCAGAGCCTCAAAACACATTGATTTAAAGCGGACGTGCCTAGAGGACAAAGTCATCACCTTCTGGAGCACATCCAAGAGAAACGTGGCATTTGGTCAAATATCACCGCAGAGGGACTGGAAACAGTTGAGGCCGTTATAGGTTAGCATCAATTTAAAAAAAGATGCAAAAGGAAGAAAATAACTAAAGATGTTCGATTCTTACGAGAATTTTGTTGTTGTTGTTTAATTTAGATTCAAAGTTTCATCCATAATGCACTGTTTACGGATGTGGAAGGAGCACAACTGCAGAAGTATAAGTCTGGCCCACGATCGATCCACCTCTAACCTTTCCACTGTGCGCCCTGAATGCTAACCACTCTGCCACAGCCGCGATCCCGTACAAATACCCTCTCCCACCTGGTAGTTGTCGGTGGCGTCTCCCAGGAGTCCTCCGAATGTGATGGCGTTGGTGATGCAGCCCAGGTAAATAAACAGAACGGCAGAGATGGACTGGATGTGGAAGCCTTCGTAGAAATCGCTCGGGAACCAGGGCAGTTTACGCTTTATGTCCAAGTACAGGCCTCCGCAGAAACTGAAGAGGAAGAGAAGAGGAGCAGGTTTAATGGTACGAACGAAGTCGATTGGCGTTTGTGAAAGTTGTTGTGTTTAGAAGTGGAGAGAACATATCTATTGTCAGCTAATTCAAAATTGTAACGATGAAGCTCGGATATATATCGTATACCGTATCAATACCAGACAATTTTCACCATCAGTCTTGGCCGATATCGACACACTGGCCGATATTTGGCACCGATATTTCTTCTGCATTGCCCTAACTTGTGTGTGTCATTCCCAGTTTGTCCTCAGTGCATCGGATTTGTCTTTTTTAACAGATTAATGACAGTCAAAATGGAAACGGAAGAGAAATGTGTTTTAAAATCTGCCTGTATGTTTACACAATCATGAAATTAATTATTTTAAAGTCTATATGTCAGGTTAGAAGGCACATTTCACTAAACGTAATGAACATGATTATATTTAAGATTTTACTAAACATGTTGCCTTTTTGTCTCCAGTTTGTCAGTTTTTGTAAAGTTTATAATGTTACTTCCTTGTTGGACATGAGCAGTAAATATGACATAATTAGAAATAATTCCACAGCAGTTACCTAGCAACTGTTTTGAAAACAAGGGCCAAAACCCATTTAAATTACACAATAGTTATGATTTGACAAATAATATCTGATAACACCTTTATTTTGATGAATGACCGTTTAAACTGTCAGAAAAATGTGTCAGTCGTCTGTAAATTTTCTCGGTATTTTCAATGGCACGTCGCTTTTTGATGACATCACAGAGGGATTCCAATTTAGAACTCAGCATTACTGTAATTTTGAACTTTCGTTTTTCAAAATTTCTTCACAAATTGTAACTTCACAAATGTAAAACAATGATAAACATTTACCACTGGTGCCCTCCCACCAAACTAAGTCATGATTAGAAAAACATGAGAACCTGTCACATGGACTTTAAATCCCAGATATATTATTTTTACTAAAGTGATTGTTACTTCTAAAACAGATTTGTGTGCCTTGCTATGGATTTTGCTAAATATTGGTATCAGCAATTATCGATAATTGGCCACAGCAGCACAAAAAATATCGGTTAAAAAAGAAATCCATAATACACCATCCCTAATTATTTTTATTTCATAAGCTACATCCAGATAACTTGCATTTACTAAATTCTTAATTGGTTTGGGCCTTGTATAGTGTCTAGTCTAGTAGATTTTTACTTAAATTATTTCAGAAGACGAAAAATATGCAATGGGGGGATCCATAGCAAAAAAAATAAAAAAAAAAGGGTTGCAAGTGTTTGTTACTCCTCATTGTAAACAACATTAGAGTGTTAGTTTCAGTCCCTTCAGACAGATATAAGGCAGTGACACACCCGTTTTCTATCAGAGGAACTGAAGAAACTACTTGGATGAGTGTCGAAACGTGTTCACTCTTAAAAACTTTGTCCAGCTAACAGAAATTTATATAGAAGTTTAACTGGATAAAATATTGTTGGTTCTGTTGATGTACTGTATCCTGTTCTAAATTAAACACTGACTAGAAAATTTACAAACTTTTGTTTTTACACACAAACTAGAGTGACTTATTATTTTTGGGAAAGTATTCACAGCAGAGTCAAAGCGATGGACAGATGGAGCACAAATCAGCTAATTCTGGTTGTAAACAAATCGTGACATGGGAAAATGAGTCAGTGCCGTTTTCCTATTTGCAGATTATCCCGTGAGCGGTGAGACCAGACGGCAAAGCGGCCAAAGATTCATCTGCCGCCCAAGAGCTCAGTGGAGGGTAGTTGGCCCCTGAAGCCGCCTGGTTCCTGCTCTCTGCCAAAGTAAAGTCACGGTGAGGACATTGCCAGGTGCCGCCGCTGCCGTCGTACCGTCCGGTGAAGGCCAGTTCCTCCCCGAGCTCGTGCTGCTCTGGCATCTCCTCATCGTCAGACACCCGGCCGCCTCCTCCCGCCGACCCGTTCATTTGGCCCAGTTCATTTAGGGAGTACACCGACTTCCTGTAAAAGACACACATAAAAGGACAAATATTATTAATTATTTGTATATTTATTAAGGACACAAAGTCTGCTACAGTGACTTTTTTGAGCTTTTAACCATGTTCTAATAATGTTCCGTCATCAAAAACACATCTGGAGTAGCATTCAGTTGCATTCAAGCTGTTTTGAGGAATGTTTATTAAAAAACCCACCCCCCTCCGAGCATCAAACACACTTCCTGTGAACTCATTCCATCCGAGACGCATTTTCGTATCATCGACGTCACTTATTAGTGAATCTTCTGCGGTTTTTAGTCCTTAAATCATCGCTAAACTCGTTCTGAGCATTTCTGCGTCTAACCACAATAACTGCAGCAAAAAATCCACATCATAAATTAGCGCTGAAAAGAAGTTTACTAGATTGTATATTTGCAGTAAAGGTTTCAGGGGTTGTCATCCAGACGCTGTTTGACAATCCCTGAAACCTTTTCTACGATGGAACACTCCTGGACGAATGAGGGATTACATCTACTACATTGTATACTGCGCTGGCGCCATCTGCTGGCTGGACGCCCTCAGTAAGTGTAATTTCATAGTGACTGATAACACGGGTCACAGAATGAATAAGAAACTTTTTTTTTGTTTTTAAACATAAGATGGCAAATTTAAGATACTTAAGAGCATGTTTAAAGGCCAATAACAATATGAAAAATTCAGAATATTTTTCCTTTAAACATGCTCTTTATAGGGAACAGGGCTGGGTGATACAGTGATAAAAAATGACAATCTGCTATTTTTGTGAAATCGTTGTATCATGATTCACTGTCTCTTTAATGCAGCTGTCTATTCAAACACACTTTTTCTCCTGTTTTTTAGCCTCTGAAGATGTCTTGCTTTGATTTGAATAAAAACTGCTAACACGGCATTTGGATTTGTACAAACATGTTCTGAAACAAGTGACAAAAGCGTGACCAAAAGCAATAAAAACGCGCTCAAAAGCGACAAAAACGCGCCTACAAACAACAAACGCGACTCAATGCAACAAAAGGCAACTGAAACAGACAAAAACGCGACTAAAAATGACAAAGACACGACTAAAAGTGACAAAAGATGCATTTAAATATGACAAACACAACTGAACGTGACAAAAACGCAACTAAAATCGGCAAAAGTTTCTTTAAAATATGAATTTGAAGAGAATCCTATCACTAAAATAAATCGTAAATCTAGTCACAAGAGGGAATTACATTGGTGAGATAAGCAAATGCAAACTTGTCCAAAATGCTAATGTAGCCACACAGTTGTAATGAACGTGATTTGATAAAAGGAAAGCTCAGAACGAGTCCAGCATTATTTTATGGACAACGGTGCAGAAGATCTCGCAGCTTGACCTTTGACGTTACAAAACTGGAAAATTCAGAAGGTGTCAGGGGTGTTTTGTGAGGACTTTCTAAACAGGATTTATCAAACAAGAATGAATGAAGCTAAACCCAGGTATGTTTTTTTTGTGTTATGTTACAACATGGTTAAAAGTTAGAAAAATTTCGTTTTGCACAATTCAACTGTAGACTGAAATAACGTTGACTGAACACATATCAATGTGTACAAGGAATTTTATGATTAAGTTAATTTTTTCTCAATTCTCTTACAGTTTATTTTTTTTTTGTTATACTAATACTAATATGCTTTTCCATTATTGTATGTGTGTTACATTCATTCATTCAAACTTTTCAAAAGTTACAACAATTAGTAACAATACAACTAAAAATGTAATCTTCCTGAATTAATTAGCCATTGCAATGCATTGTCCACAACCACAATTTTGGAAAAATCTAAAACATTAATGTTCTTGTTCTTGTTTGTTCGTTTTGTTTAAGCCTATCATTTCATCAATATTTGCCTAAAAAACACTTCAACATTGCATACAACAACAGACTTCAATTATTCATTATGAAGCAGTGAATTCTGGACCTTTTGTCCGCTGAGGGGACCTTCTTGGGCGGCTCGATGCGTATTTTGGGGTCCCACTCTCCAGGAGGAAGCACGATCACCTCATCCAGAAACTCATCTATCCCAGCGATCAGGTCCTCCCGGTCTCTGGCCTTGTAGGCCACGTCACTGAACAGCTGAAAGTACAGAGAGACGTCACTGAACAGCTGAAAGAACAGAGAGACGTCATTGAACAGCTGAAAGTACAGAGAGACGTCACTGAACAGCTGAAAGTACAGAGAGACGTCACTGAACAGCTGAAAGAACAGAGAGACGTCACTGAACAGCTGAAAGTACAGAGAGACGTCACTGAACAGCTGAAAGTACAGAGAGACGTCACTGAACAGCTGAAAGTACAGAGAGACGTCACTGAACAGAGGAAAGTACAAAGAGATGTCACTGAACAGCTGAAAGTACAGAGAGACGTCATTGAACAGCTTAAAGTACAGCGAGAGAGACGTCATTGAACAGCTGAAAGTACAGAGAGAGATGTCACTGAACAGAGGAAAGTACAGAGAGACGTCACTGAACAGCTGAAAGTACAGAGAGAGACGTCACTGAACAGCTGAAAGTACAGAGAGACGTCCTGAACAGCTGAAAGTACAGAGAGACGTCCTGAACAGCTGAAAGTACAGAGAGAGATGTCACTGAACAGCTGAAAGTACAGAGAGACGTCACTGAACAGCTGAAAGAACAGAGACGTCACTGAACAGCTGAAAGTACAGAGAGAGAGAGACGTCATTGAACAGCTGAAAGTACAGAGAGACGTCACTGAACAGCTGAAAGTACAGAGAGACGTCACTGAACAGATGAAAGTACAGAGAGACGTCCTGAACAGCTGAAAGTACAGAGAGACGTCACTGAACAGCTGAAAGTACAGAGAGACGTCACTGAACAGAGGAAAGTAAAGAGAGAGACACCAATTCATCAATTAATTTAGTATGTCATTTAGTAAATGAGCATTCAAATATTCATTGAACTTTTAATTAATTGAACATATATTGAATATATATTGAACAATAATTTAATTCTACACTGAAATAATTAATTGCACGTTAAATTAATAGTCTATTATTTAATTCTGGTGCACTGAATCCTCCATATAGGACAGTTTTCATTTTCTTGCTCCTCTATTATTGACCAATGACTGTTTTATTGTTGATTCTCCAACTTTCTGCTGTTAAATCAACAATTTTGCACAACCCTGCCACACAACTGTAGCTGTGATTTTGGGCTCTACAAAAAACAAATTGAGATGAATAAATCGCTCTGTCTAATAAGCATTTAGCATCTGGTCATGCCCGAGAAACCTGGAAGTTCGTAACGATACAGAGAAAATCAAAAGGTCAAACTAATTGGCAGAGTTTGGGCCGTGGGCCAGTGTACGATTTATAAATAGCTCCAGACCAGACTACACCAACGGCTTTTGATTAAACATTTGTAAAGATGAAACTAGGCAGGTATCCACACACTGAAGGAGAAAACTGAATAGAAAATAAATAAAGATATTGATTTTCTCCCACACACAAAGTCTAACTCTCCTGAGGCAGGCAAAATGCAGAAAATACTGACTAAATATTAAGCATGTCGAAATGAAAATTTCCTATAATTGTGGAAAGAAGCATTACGGTGGTACGATTAGTCGCGATTGTTGACACTTTATAACAGTTTGCTAAGGATCTTTATATTGAAGCGTTACCAAACTTTCTTTATTGTCTATTGTCACATAAATAGACAGATAAAAAAGTACTTTACATTTAGTTTAACTTTTTTGGACTAAATATTGAACTGAAATAACTCTGCAGTTCTCATGATTATTATTAATCTACTTTTTTTTAGCTTTTAGGATTATTTTGTGACCTGAATAATCCGAATTATCGATTAACCGAATAACCTTAACATCCCTACAAAATATACCGCTGGACGCAGAAATGATCTGTAATTACTAGACTCACTTATATCAATATGTAGGGTTTTCTAGCTAAAATTATTCAGTGCAGTCAAGGTTGTCAAATTAACATCTCGTTCAAATCCACATCTCCATTTCACCTGAACTATTGGCCTGTCCACATCATTATAGGTGAAGATTCTATTTTGAAGAACACATTTTGTCCAGTTAATTCTTGTGTTTTCTGCCGGTTTTGTAACAGCTGACATTAAATTAGCTGCTGTTATGATACAAGCGCTCATTCCAAGCACAGGCAGGTTATGTAAAGCCATAGGTGACTCATTATCCAAAAACCCTGTGTCCAACATTACCTTAACAACCATCAGCTTCCTGGACATACTCTTCTTAAATGTATGTTAGTATCATTCCAATGCCACATACTGTACGTGTTGTAAACTATGCCACTTGAAATAATTGGAAAAGTTCATGTTAAAGGGCCTGTATCTCATTTTTATTTACTCCAGTTAAGATAAATTCCCTTTACATCACACATTGTTTGATAAAAGCAACTTCATGTAAAGACACTGGGTTTGTAATGTATAATCAGTGCATATTATAAACACACTTTGTTAGGAAAAACGAGTGCAGAAATGTTTGCCGGGGTCACCTCTTTTCAGCCAATCAGGCACATTGTACATGAATTATAGAAATTAACAGCTTGACATTCTGCCAGACTGTGATTCTCTGTCAAGGTGCAGGTTCAAAAGTGCTAAAAGCTAACTGTAAGGAGAGTTAGAGGAACTATATGGAAACGACTGCATAAGACAATTAATCTTATTCCGGAAGTTGTCGTGGGCGCCGCCATCTTTTTTCCGTCGTATTAGTTTACACGTGGCAGGCGAGCTCAACAGAAAATAGGTTCTACACGGGCGTGTGCCTTAAACATTTTACACAAATCAATCGACTTTATGTAAAATTTTAGCGGCGAGACTCTTCCCTCGTTCGTCATTAGCTTTAACGGAGTTCTCGTCAAACAGAAGTGCGTTTACAACAGAAGTGCGTATCTGTGGCAAAAAGAGGCAAAAGTGGGCGGGGCGGAATAAGGTGAATTCCAAACAGTCGTTTCTGAGTTTTGGTGCAATATTGAGTGACAGGGAGGATCACGTGCATCACTAGAGGGAAACTTGTCACCTTGCTACCACTATATGTTAAGCTTTCAGCACAGAGGTGTTATATATAGATAAATACAAAAGCGCTTACATCATCCACCATTAGGGTTGCTATGGCCCGGCCGATCTCATTATACGACTTGGCTTTTCCCTGCGGTCCCAAAAGGATGAACAGGAATCTGGAGAAAGAGAAAATAAGCTTTGTGATCTACTGTTAAAGCACTGCGGCAGTAGAACAGCATTACTGTGTTTTGAAAAAAGGTGTTTTATTCAGAGTTCATTCACCTGGTGGGCACTGGCACCTCGGTCAGACCCCCCAGTGTCGTCGCTTGGGCCAAACGCACAAAAGCCACGAAAGGTTTGGTGAGGAAATCCACTTCCCCAACCAAAACGTTTGAGGCCTCCGCATCTCTGGGGATCTTCTTCATGAATTTGTTTTTGAGCTGCAAATAAACAACAGTACAGCGTGGTTTAATATCGCACTTGAACAACAGGGGTTTTCACACACATATGCACACAAACACACACACACACACAAACACAAACACACATGCACACAAACACAAACACGCACACACACACACACACACACGCACATACACACAAACAATGTGATAAATAACTGCCCACACACTATAACAGCATGTATTGCATACATTAGGAACGCTGGGAAAATGAATAGCCTCAGAAATGTTTTTAAACACACCATGTACCACTTGGAAATAACTCAATTCAAATAAATCAATCTACTGCCAAAATTTACATGAGCAGACGTTATTGTCCTCATCCTGATGGTTGGCCTTCAATATGCTTTTCATGAAAGTTCACACTGTCTGCATAACTTGTTAAATTGTTTTTCTTCAGACTGTTTTATGTTTATGACACTCACCAGAAATCACATTTGATGTATTTGTGTTGGGAAAGCCATTAAAGTAGGCGTTATAACTGTATAAAATGTTAAAGTCCATCTTGTGCATTTGGACTGTGTTTTGGAGATCAGCACCATGGACAGCTCCTTGTGAAAAGGCTTGCTTTGAAAACAAAACTGGGGCTTTAACAAATTTAACATTGCAGTTCATTTATTACGATGGCACCATGTGTACTACATACACACAAGTAAAAAAATTATATGTAAATTATTCATTTTAAAATATGTTTGTCAATGGAGCTCACCCATCCCGCCCACATTAAAGCCACGGTTCTAGAACTAAATTTCTCATTCATTTTTGCCATAGGATTTAAGTTTAAGGGTATGATGGAGGCTAACCAGCTCAATGGTAACTAATATCCATAACGAAGTTGTTTTCAGCAAAAATAAATAAATAAATAAAAGACGTAAAACAGAAAATTCAGCAAAATATTAATAACTTAACGATTTATAAAGTTTAAGAAACATTTTAAATAGAATTAACAGTCTTATGTTTATTACTTACCACAGAGCTGATTAGCTTTGAGCAAGCATTCAAACTGTTTATATATATATTTTTAACTTCCACAACCAATGGGTGGGTGGTTACTGGTGAGCTCCAGACTATCAGATCTAAATTATAGGTACAGGATCAGTTTTAAAGCCTGTTTTTCAAGAAAAATACTGAAATTACAAGATCACATATATCACAATCACAAAGATAGCGTCTTGTCTTACAGAGAGGTAAAAGCTGTACATTAGTCTCTGCTGTTCATGTTTCTTCACTGGCTGAAGTATATTTGTTTTTATTTTATGATGATTCATTAACAAACATCTGACCATTCCATTTGACTAAAATCACAATCTAAAACTTTTCTCATCATCACGGGTCTAGAGTAAGTTCATGGTTATGTAGAACGTGGCCTTTCAACATCTGTAATTGCACGTCTGCCACTTTGAATCCTTTTATAATCACAGCCATTGCTCGCTGGATAACACCTCTAATTACACATCACAACTCAGGATGATGGATTTATTGTGCGGCTAAAACAGAGGCGACATGCTTAAACCGGCCTTGTAATGAGGCAAAGGTGAGGCAGGAAACTAGACAATAACATCATCATAATCATCATAACAAACCCTGGATACAGCACATTTTACAACAGGCGCGTCCCTGATCCGCAGCTGCATGTGAGGAGCTGGACACGAGGCCTGTCCTAAAAGAGATCCATGTTTGCCCCGTGCCGCTTCAATATCGACACAAACAAAACACTGTGGGCAGATACTGTTCGTCCATTGTTGCATGTGACCTACTGTACCACCAGCTTTGCCAGAACTAGGTGAGACAAAACGTCCTCAGCCACAAATCAGATAAAACAAAAACAGCTGACACTTTTTTCTTCTGTCGCTTCAAATGCCTACGACAGGTTGTACTCATTTTACTAAAACACACTAAAAATGTTCATTACATTTAAGATTTTGAAAACACACTTACAAATTGTACCCAAGTTTATTTATTTTTTTATTTATTTATACTTTAACTTCCTCTTTATAAATTATGGCATCACACTAGGAAATACTAGTTACCTAGCAACCATATTGTACATGTATGGGCAAAACTCCTCTAATGACACAGAAATTCATTATTATTTGACAGATTTAAATTAGGGATGGTGTGATATGAATTTTTTGAGGTGACCTCGACCTCAAATTTATATTAAAGTCTGCATGACAGGTTCATGTTTTTCTTATTATGACCTAGTTTGGTGGGATAGTCCGTTTGTTAGAGATTTATCATTGTTTTGTGAAATTGCAATTTGTGAAGAACTTTTGAGGAATAAAAGTTGAAAATTACAGGAAGTAAAACAGAATCCCTCTGTTATGTCATCAGTAAGCGACGTACCATTGAAAATACAGAGACAATTTACAGCAACTGATATTTTTGAACGTCAACAATATAAAGGTGTTATAAGGTAATGTCTATTGTCAATTCATAACTATTAAGTAACTTATATGGATTTTGGCCCTTGTTTACTGTATGGTTGCTAGGTAACAGTTGTGGAATTACTATTACATATGTTTTGTAACATTTTCAATAATATCATGGTCACTGCGTTTAGTGAAATATGTAGCCAAATCTGTCAAATGCACACTGAGTTAAGTTCGCAAATTAACGTTTCACTTTTGTAAAAACAATAAAATGTATTTATCTATGATTTAAAACTATTTCTGTCATGATTGTGTAAACATTCAAACATATTTTTAGCTTAATTGGCTTCGTTTTTTCTTTTTTTTAAACTCACTAGTCTGTTCATAAAAGTCAAATCTGATGCTTTGAGGAAAAACTGGGAATGACACATGACCAGAGGTTACACTAGAGATAATTCCATGTGTGACGGGTGCAGGGCGTCTAGAGCTTTTAAGGTCAATAATAACAAACCTTCTCTTGCTATAATGCCATATTTCTTTGTTACAGATGCAAGAATGTATCTGTATTTCCTAAGCTATAAGCTCTGTGGTTGCAGCTCAGTAGCAGGCGTCTGTATTTCAGTAATTTGTGTTTATGTGTGAATCTGCAGCGCAGACAGACACGTGCACGCGCCCGCTCAGTGTTCTGCTTCCAGCCACACTCCTCCGTCCTGTTCTTTGTTTTTATGATCTTTATGAAACATACTTTCTGCTCATTATGCTGCTCATTTCTTGTGAAAGGCTGAATTCTAGAGATAGAAAGAAAAGTGAAGCCGCTCTGTGCTGGAGCTGTGGAGGCTGAGGCATGTTGAAAAAAGTCTGGTTTTACTTAAGTCTCAGCTCAATATGAGAAAACAGCGCTACAAGCTGAAAATCAGTCCTTTATTTGAAGTTATGTTGATATCCAATGTAAAACTAGGCAATAGTTTTATTTTCAACCCGTCAAAATGACAGAATGCCTTCAGAATTTTCTGTCAAAGCTGAAAATAATCTGTAAATGATGGAGAATTCTTGGTTAATAAAACCTCACACACATGGGGCCGAGAAATAAAGTATCAGCGCCAAATGTCAGCAAAATATTCAATACTGGACCGATACTAAAGTCTGGGGAAACCCTCCGATATCACGATATGTCATCCCTAATAAAAAATATACAAAAACACCATTATTTTGTTGAATTCACCTTTAAAGTGTCTACGTCTTGTGTCAAAATTGTGTCACATTTTTAATTCAACTGGAGTCTCCCGAGTGTGAAGTCATCAATATGTCTTTTCAAGATATTTTTCAACTTATCTTAACAAACTGCTACTTGATTGGAGGTATTATCCCACCCAAAAAAAAAAATTATAAACACCTGCAATGTGCACTTTAAATGTGTGGTATTTCAGTGTCTGTTGATTTAATTGTTTTGGGTAATGGGAAATTTCACAGTAAGTAATAGAGAGGGTGCTTAATAAGAGACTGTGTTCAAGAACAAAAGGCACACTATCAGGCAAGAATTACACTTTTAAAAATATAGTTGTTTCATTTTAGACTAATACAAGTAGGGCTGAGTGATATGACAATAAAAAAACAAACATTGGAGCTTTAACTTCTGCATGGATACTTATTTTCATGTTTTAATTTAGGGTTAGGGTTATTCAAGCTCAGGGCTCAGCAGGTTTAAATAGCGTTTGGAAGTGTGTGTCTTTTTCAACATAACTCTCAGAAGCAGGAGATGGCTTGTGTTACCTCTTAATAAGAGATTAAAAATAGTAACTGCGTGAATCGTGATCAAATTGAAATTGTGTTCTAAGCTTTAAAAAACGTGTGATAAGATTTTATTGGCATCTCGTTCATGTCTAAATACAAGGCCACAGAACAACCGTATATTACTTTGCTCATATTTAAAAGAAACTGGTTTGAATTACTGCACCAACAACGTGAACAAAAATAGTACCATCTGAGCAAGTCTTTCTGCCACAGATTTAACATCTTTACTGTAGACAACTCCAAAGCGTGTATATTTAGCCGCAGCGGTCTGTTGCTGTGCCGTGTCGACCCTCTGTGTGACGCCTATATTTGATTAAAGTGTTTCATGTGACTGAGCCCAGCATCAGACGACTGTTTCTACACCGCGTTCTCAGAAAACAAAGTCAAAGGTGTGTACAGCGAACACACTGTGACTGAGAATAAAATGGAATCTGTATCTAATCTACAACTAAAGATGGTTTATTGTTTCACTGAATCGACTTCAAAGACTGTTTTCTTAACATTGGGACATTAAAAAGAAGCATCTATACAGACATTACATGTTTCAATCTTGTACTTTAACATATTTTGACAGTTGTGACTTGGATTTGCAAATAACTAATTCTAAGCTTGTATATTGTCAAGTTCACTTCAAAAGTTAACACCAAAAAATGTCACAAAATTTAAATACTTTAATTTGTTTTAGAATTATCCACTTACTTATCAGCTCAAATACTATTTAAGACAGGGCTATTTAACTTTATTTTACAGAGGGTCAGATTTTTCAGATGGTTTTGTCCTCGGGACCAGAAACGAGTCCAACGCTTTTGAAATATGACAAACATGTAACACGAAAGGCTTTACCAACATCTGCAGAACTGAACTAGAACTAATCCAGGACTAAACCAGGTCTAAACCAGGACTAAACCAGGACTGATCCAGGTCTTATCCAGGTCTAAACCAGGTCTAAACCAGGACTAAACCAGGACTGATCCAGGACTGATCCAGGACTGATCCAGGACTAAACCAGGACTGATCCAGGACTTATCCAGGTCTAAACCAGGTCTAAACCAGGACTAAACCAGGACTGATCCAGGACTAAACCAGGACTGATCCAGGACTTATCCAGGTCTAAACCAGGACTAAACCAGGACTGATCCAGGACTAAACCAGGCCTAAACCAGGACTAAACCAGGTCTAAGCCAATAACAGGAGATAAAATATTTCTATTTTTTGGAAGAGGGCCGCATCATGTCCCTTGAAGGGCCTGATTTGGCCCCTGGGCCTTAAGTTGAATAGCCCTGACTTAAAGGATTCATTCCGGTCTTTAAAAAAAACAAACTCACTCATATTTATTACAATGGTTAATGCTTAAGAGAGTTTAATGGGATTTCCTGCCTTTAAAGTTATTGAGTTGATGACATAAAGTAGTTTCAACATTATCGTTTATTATATTATTTTCTGTACCAATATATCACACATCAATATTTGTTATTGTGACAGAGTACTACTTTGGGTCAAATATGGTCAGATCTAAGAAATCATTTTAATACATTTTGCTAATTCCCGTCGTCCTCCAGCAAGAATTTCTTAATAAGTAATGGATTTGAATGAAACCACTGTCCCCGCTGCGTCGACTCGGGCCAACAATCGAGATCTGAGGAGCAAAAGCCAAACAAAGCGCCTCCTCGCAGCGGCACATGTCGGTAAGATTAAGGCAAGTTTATTACAATGCATTTCCAGTTGAGTGAGTTATGCATGTGCACAGCTCTCGCCCGGCCGTCACCTCCTCCAGCGAATCCAATGAAAGATTGATGACACTCGGAGACGACGCAGGCTCAAACCACTCGACGACAAAGCCTCAAATCAACAACATGCACCGCGACATGACGAGAGGTAATCCACGCAGTGATGGAAAAGAAACAACAAGGAAAGGAACGGACGTAAAAGCTCTCAAGACCAGACTCAGAAATGAGGCATAGGAAGCAATCGAGATTAATTTACAGACGAGAGCTGTGCAACGTATCGCTGAATTATTTTTACCACATCAGCTAATGGACAACTCTGCACTTAGAAAAACATATAATAATTCACTACAACAGAAAGCCATTTGACCAAGAGCTTAAACATAAACACTTAATACTTGATGTGACCGGGGATGTCACAATATCAATTTTACTGTCACTCTTATTAACACAAACACCAAACAACATACAAGTTTCTCTCATTTAAATTGTCTAATTCATCAAGTCTGTGAGCAGCTTTCTGTGTGATAGAGTAAAGTTAACACTACACTTAAAATGATGTAGGCTAACATAAACAACCAGATATAAAAGTAGTTTTTACCTTCTAGAGCATAGTTTGAAGTGAAATAACTTATTTTTGCTTCTCAAATGGTCACAATTAAAAGTTTTCAAGTTTATATTGTGACCTGAATGATCATGTCTACTGATTAATCAAAAGTACAATTAAAAAAAGAGATTCAAATGTTTTGTTTGTCTACATTAAAGGTGCACTTTGTGGTTTTCTAGTTGATGGTTTCGTCATCTGATTTTCTCATAAAGTTGTTTTTGCTTTGTCTGGAGGGTTCCACAGTGTGATATAAACTCATCTATCTTTCATTTATCCACTTAAGGAGTTTTTATTGCCCAAAAAGTAGTAGTTGGTTTGTGGTTTGTCTCGAGGCGGTTGTGTGGTCTTATTCCATTTCCAGAAGAATAGCATGTCTCAGACCCTCCACCAGCAAACTACGTAGTGCCCCTTTAAATTTAACTGACAATAAATGTGTGATATAATAATGTTATAGAAATATAACCAAAATGTTCAAATAGCAACATGCAACAGTTACCCAATTTTAGCAATCTTTCCTGTACCTGAACAGCACATTTTCTCAATTTTCTCATTAAAATGCTCATAAATTCTACACCTTTTACAAAAGGTAAATTTGTGCTCTCCCAGGACTCACCAGACATCAAAACATGTTATCAAAAAATATTTCTGGTACCAGTAGTACCTGTGTTTTAATCTTTATCATTTATGAAATGTCCACAAGGACATCTATATTAACAATTAGGTCCATGACGTCTAATACACACCAGACATCTGCACGTTAACAACATCGATTTACGTCAATAAAATATTGTGATCTCATCAACACCGTCATTTTGAAACATGCTTGTTGTGTTGGTGTTTACCTGGTCTGTGCTGGGCGTGTCTGAAATGTCGTTCATGCTGCGACTCTGAGCATGACCTGGAAATATAAAAAGGTCACATTACGACGGTTATTGACGTTACATTCTCTAATAACTGTGCCACTTTTCACTGGTGATAATTAGAGATGCACTGATTATGATTCAGACATTGGTCTGGTAATTAGAATTGATTCAGGAATTATTTACTTGGCTTTTACTTTACATGTTTATGGAATCAGGACTTAAACAAAACCTGGTTGATGGAATCTGTACCTTAAGAATATTTAAAAGATGCATTAAAAACCTATAACAGGATAAAATCTATACTATAAAGGGTGTTTTCTTTGAGCAAACGTTTTGATGAATTATTGTCACTTTACCATTGTGTATAAGTAATATAATCATTTAAACATTGTACATTAACTATGTGCAGGACTTGACATGGTCAGCAGCTACGTTGGTGTCGTGTCCTTGGCTGGGCTTGGCTCGGCGATATGACGAGAAAAAAAATCACATTGTGATTTTGGTAATAACTTTGTATTGTGTGTGTTTAATGCAACTCTGTGGCCACTGACTTTTATCCCCACCTGCCCTTCCTGCTGGTTCAGCCTCCGTCAAGCTCTGAGTGACAGCTGGATTTAATCAAATTTATTGACTTCAAATACTGCTATTGAGTCTAGCATATTATAAAATGCTATTGGCATTTGAAAATACTCCAAACTCAAGTAGCATATTAATACTGGGACTGAAAAGGCTTGAGCGCAGTTGAAATGACGGTTGTCACTCACGCAGGCGGCCGTAGTTCGCCGGCTGCTGCTTCATTCGGAGGTCTTCAGTGGATCTGTTGAAGTTCGGGGCGGGGCCGGGCCCCGCTCCTGCCCCCACGGCACCCCTGGGTCCCACAGTCCGACCTGCGCACACCAACAGAAGCATCTTCAGAGGGCAAAGGTCAGGCGTTATTATGTACCTGTAGGAGCTGTGCGGCGGGAAACATTGCAGCGGTAATGAATTCATCAAACATTAATGGGGCTGAAGGATATGAGGCTCCAGGAGGGATTTATTTATTTACTACAGGAACCAAATGTATGTGTAATATGTTTCCCACTGATTATATTATCAGGCAATTGACAAACAGCAGCGAATGTGGCACAGAGTGGACAACGTGAAATTATTTCAGTGTAACCAAGATCAAATGTAAAGGAGAACTGTTATAAAAACTATATGTCTTTAAGCGTATTATAATTGTCCCTCTTGTTATTAAAGCACTGGAAGTTATATTTAGAGTTATTTACGCACATTTGAGTAATCTTTACTTATATAACATTGATACGACTGTTTCACCGCTCCCCAGATCACAGTATGATGCTCAGATGCTTACTGTAATCTTATTGCAGTAACACACAGAGGATTTGTCTGTCGTGTAGTCATTTTGGCACAAAATTCCTCTGATTGCTTTTCTAAACTGCAGCTCTCCGAAGCATAACGTAACGTGATGGAGCTGAAAGTAAGTGGACTTCTTTTTTTATAGTAAAATTAAATAATCATTTGACTGAATTTGCACTAGTGTTTGGGATTATTTAATAAAGGGACAATGCCTATTAAAAAATAGAAAATGTAAACATGCAGGATCATAGCCAAAGCTAATTTTCATGCATTAGCTCAGTTTATGCCATACATACTAATTGGCAGTGGGAAAATCCTTCACAGTATAAGTTTAGTTTATTGAGAAGGTCCTTTTTAGGTCATTTTTTAAAATTCACATTGAACTTTGGGACAAAATGAAATCATTTATTATTCATAAGCAAACCTGTTTGTATTCAGTGGATATTAGAGGTAGAGACGAGTAAAGCAACGATATGGTAGAGATTTTGAGGTCTAACAAAGCACAAGAAAAGAAGCATATGTACTGAATGATGTACCTTAAATGTTGTGTAGCAGTAGCAGTAGCAGTAGCAGTAGCAGTAGCAGTAGCAGTAGCAGTAGCAGTAGCAGTAGCAGTAGCAGTAGTAGTAGTAGTAGTAGTAGTAGTGCAGAGTGTATTCAGCCTTTACCAGTTAATCTAGTGAGGTGTGGAGCAGGCAGCAGGGACTATATGACCTCATGTTTTATTCAGAGCAGGTCAGCTTGTGGCCACTCACCTCCGGTCGTCGAGCCGGATTTGCCGATGTCCACCAGGGAGCGGTGGATCGGTTTCTTGGTTTGGTGCCGATGTTTCCGCAGCAAAACGAAACTGATCTTGTCTCGTAAATCTGGTGTGATCATTCCCTCCTCGATCTGCCTCTCAATGATGTCGTCTGGACAGAACAGTCAAAATAATGAACACAATTGAAAGGTTTATATTCTTATAATAAACTGAATTAGGACTGTCAGGATAATTAATATCGCGACTACGGCTGCACAAATGCGATCAGATTTGCAATTTATGTTTTAATGATAGGATTCTGTTCAAAGTTCACATATAAATGCGTCCAGGAGAATTCATATTAAAAAACAAAAACACTGAAATAGCTCTGACAAACTAATAAGAGTTTATCGGGACATGTTTGTACAGATCTAAAGTACAGGATTGGTAGTTTTTGTGCAGAATGAAACAGGATATTTTGTGGTTTGTGGCAGAAAATCTGGTTCTTAATTAACAAATCGTAAAGGCTGCAATTTTTTTAGTCCATGTAAAAAAGTGATGGATGGAACAATGTATTTTGGGGCTAAAAATGTTAAAATTGCTGGTACCTTTCTTTGAAATAGTGGGGACTATTATTATCATTTCATGGGTAATATGATGAGATTTCATTTGTAGAGGGTAAAGTAGATATTTCTGATTTAGTATAATTTCAGTTTGCTATTTATTTGTTGCAGTTCATGCCTTTTAACGCCTAATCACAAGGGCATTTTTTCCTAAAATGTCAACATGGGCCTCAATTCAAATGAAAGCTGTTTCTGAACCCTTTGGAGAACAAACACATGTCTGGACTCTGTAGTTTTGGCCTCTGAAGTCTGCTTTACTCTGATTATAAGTGATAACAGGTTCTGCACAGAAGAATATCAGATTTTAAATCTTCTTGGTCAATAGATGCGGAGGATGTCTATTGATGGTTTGGCAATTTGTTGGGTTTTTAAAATTCCTTTTTCAAAGCTGAAGCTAATTTAACTAAAAATGACTTTTAGAGACTTCAATCAATATAAAAGAAAGTCCCATTCTTAGGGTTTTTTTTTTTTTTTGTAGTTTTCTTTTCATGTTTAAAATGTTCAGCAGATTTCTGGAGCAATACATCGTGCTTCAAAAGTTATTGTGAAACTGAATGAACACATTTTACAACGAAATCTTTCCTACAAAATTCTATCTTCTCCATTTAAAGAATTTTGGATACATATAACTAAACCAGCCTCATGAGGTCAAAACATATGTGTGACGTAACAACTCAAGCTATAGCCCATTTGATTGCTATTGATAAACTTAATTGATTGATGACCACTTATTATCGTGAGTCCGGTTTCCGTCACTGTTCCACCGTCAAGTAAAGGGTGTTGATGATGAAACACTCAACAAAACAAACAAGCATTAAAACCTGTTACCCTGCGGGCCTCACCATCTGATAAAAGGAAACGATCAAGCTGCTGGACATGTAAATATGAAAGGAAAGCTGTAACTCTCATTTCCAGTCAAATCAATCATTCTGGGATGAATCTGAGTCAGTTTGTACTCCAAATCCATAAAAAACAAACAAAACTAAAGTAAAAAAATCAATAATTAAAAATTAATTAAATCAGACACAAAAGGCCAAAACTGCAGAGTCTCAGCTTCACAAAGAGTCCAGCCAATTGTGTGTGTTTTAAAATCAGTTCATGCCAGTCTATGTCAAGAACAGAGTTAAATTGCAGCTGGTCGGAGACATTGTTTCTATGGGAAACATGTTTACTTTTTGTACTTTGTCTTTTTTTGTTTTTTAAATGCATCTGTGCTTTTGTACGATTTAATTTGTTAATGTATAATATCAGAACCACACTAAATCTTATGAGTGTTTTGATATTTGAGCAGTTTGTGCAGATTTTCATTCATTTTCATTTCATTTTCATGTATTCGTGACCAAAATCAAGATGGCTGCAGGTGGCGTAGCGTACAAGCATGAACCGATTGGGGCTCATTTTATATTTGGAAAGTTTATTCTGTCTTCTTGTAATTATTAATTTGTGAGTTTCTTCTAATAAGACAGTCGTAAATAGCTATGACCTCATGTACCTTAAATGTGCTCATTTTAGTTGTGCGCATTTAGGAAAAACAGGCGTGCATGGCAAGGGTTAAAAACATTACAGATCAGGTCGTATTTATTACTTTAGCCTCATCAAAACATCTTCAAAACCACTCCAACCACAGTGCAGAGTGTTCCCACACTAAATTGTCAGAACAGCTGCTTCAGATAAACTTAAACGGTTTCTGTGCAGCACTTTATTGTTTAAGAAAGCGCTGCTAATTGGGACACAAAAGATAAATACAGTTATGATTTGTCCACAGGTGTGCCAACTGGAGTGTGGCTTCTAAAATATCAGCACAGATTGGAAGTCCAGGGTGTTTTATTTATTTATTTATTCATGTCTTATCCGGAGTAGAGACATCCAAGTGTAAAATTAAGGGAATTGCTTCAGTGGCAACAGGAGTCTAGGTTTGTGTGGTCAAAGAATGGTTTGTTTTTCAACCTTGGGAGGGCCACAAAATACTGCTACGGGCATCGTAAGGTCATGTACATGTTTAATTTTCGACAATAATTGAACGTCGTTGCTAAACTTAAAGTGCATATGACATGTTAGACTACACTAAAATACACTTAAGGCTAGTTAATGTTAATTAATTATTAGTTAATGATTAATAAAATGTATAAATGCTTATAAAGTGCTACCTATTTTTGTAATTTGTTATTATTTATTTATAAATGAAAAGTGAAATTGTGGTCTTTCAATTTAACAGATTTGTGGACCTGTATGGATTTGGTAAATATTGGTTATCAGCTACAGCAGCAAGACAAATATTGGATAATGATATCTGTCAAAAAAAAAAAAAAAAAAAAAAATCCATATCGGCCCAGACTGGAACGCACCTATGTCCCACCTGCTGCTCATGTCCAACCAGGAAGTACAATTATAAACATCACAAAAATGGTCTAAATCTTGCTACATTTTATTTAATCAATCAACATTTTAGTGAAATGTGTAGTCGAACCTGTCACATGCACTTTAAGGTAACTCACCAATTATCTGTGGTAATGAGTATCCGTCCAGGTCGAGTAGGACGGTCCCCGTTTGGAGACACGTCCTGAGCTCGAACAGACTGTGCAGGGACAGCGTGGACACATGAGGTTTACTCCATCGCTCTCCTCCCTCCTCCACCTTCTCCTCGAACTTCACCCATCTGAAATAAAGCACGGACAGATGTTTGTTGTGTTGACAAGATCTCGTGAGATAGAAAGATCACAAGAATGCACACACAGGAGGAAAATGAAATGAAATGTTTGGAGTCGACACACAAAAAGCTCAAGCGCTAGTGAGATCCACCTTTTGAGAAGCTGTAGTTACAAAAAGAAGTGCAACAATATGACAAAAATATAAAATCAAATAAACGAAAAATGGTGACAAAATTGTGGACAAAATTGTGAAGCAGATGGCACAATATATTTAAATTATGTCTTGATATCGTAGACCAGTCCAGCCCCTGGTTAAACTCATTAACTAAAGCAGAACTAAGTAGCATTTTTGCATTAAACATATTTTTAAGTCTGCGTAGTGGTTGCAAATGTATTTTCTGGGTGCACCCCTGGCTCTTTTTTTATTTTTATTTGGCGACGTGAAATGTTTTTGTATGCGATCGTATTTCCTTATTTCAATTTTAAAAAGCAGGAAAAATTTAAGACATAGGTGTCACTCACTTATTGTTACATCAAATCAATCTATTTTGGGATGAATCAGAATCAGTTCAAACCCACAAATTAAAAGAAAAAAGTCCCAGAATCTCCTTTGTAGAGAACTTCAACTTTGAAAGAGCAATTGTCAAAACCTAACTTACTGAATTATATTTACCAAAGATAGTCTTGGTGGGATTTAAAATGTGCTTTTCCTTTGTGCGTTGCTTGTTTCCAAAACTGCAGACTTTTAGCTTCACAAAGAGTCATTTGTTTATGCTCCAAACGGAGCATAAATACAACTATAACAACCTGGAACGCTCTGCCTCCCCACGTGCGAACAGCCCCCACAGTGGAGTGTTTTAAGTCTCGTCTTAAGACCCACTTTTATTCTCTGGCTTTTAACACCGCGTGAGTTGTGTGGTCCTCTGTGTTTTATCATTTTTTAAATTTATTTATTCTATTAATTTATTTCTATTTTAGGGTTTTATGATTTTGCTTGGATTTGATTTTACTGGTTTTACAAGTAGTAATTCTTCAAATTGAGTTGTTATTGTGTACTTTGTCGTTTTATGTTTGTGTGTGCAGCACTTTGGAAACAGTTCTGTTTATAAAATGTGCTACAAATAAAGTGGATTTGTATTTGTATAGAAACATTCAGCCCAACCGCTTGCCATAATTTAATGGATATTTATTCAGGACCTGGATGTTTTTATTGCCATAACTACACAGCTCACCACCTTCAAATGCAAGTATTCTTTAAAGCTTTCTGTCGTTTACTTGTTTTCCATTCACACTATATTATATTTACCTTGACATTCAGTGGTGGAAAGCAACAAAGTACAAGTAAACAGAGCAGGAATCTATACTTTCTACTCCACTGCATTATTCACTGGACTGAAAAGTAGAGAGTAATTTCTCTTTAGGGTTGACGTGTTGAATTGGTGCAGGGGTTACTTTTAGCACACTTACTTAATATCCTGCAGCATCAATAATCATGATTATTCAGGTCACAATACAATCGTAAGTAGGGCCCGACCGATATGGCTTTTTTGGATTTGATACCGATGACAAGGGAATCACAAGTGCCAATTTCCGATTAATCGGCCGATGTTTACAACTGTTTTTTTCCCCCCAAAAAGAACCAAATATAAATTGTTGTTTAGTAGCATCACTGCATGGACTGGCAGGCCTTGCCTGCCTCTCAATGTGTTATTTAATGTACAACCCCAAGTTTGTTAGTACCTGTACTTTACTCTGAAAATAAACAGCCACTTCATTTTCAGATTTTTTGTTGTGATGCTTTCCTTTTCCCCCTGTAAATTGGTTTGTGACAATTAGTATGCAGGACACACCATTAATAACACACCATTAAGGGATATCTACTGACTAATGTGCTAAACCATAATCATAGCCATTTATTTAACCAGGTGCTTGGCAAATCACAAGCTCCTGGATATCAATCAAACCCCAAAACACTTTAACTTTAAAACAAAACGTATTTATGTTGTAATTTTTACTGTTATTGTTATGCAATGTAGAGTGGTGGACTAAAATAAAGGCTGTGGGGTAATGAGTGGTGAATACATTTCATTTGTAGGAAAACATTTCTATTTATATGTAATAAAATTTGTCTGAGCCATCGGCAAGAGATATTGGCTCTCGGCGGATGTCGGATGACTCTTGAGACCCCAAAATTGGGCGATTTAATCAGCACACCAATAAATTGGTCGGGCCCTACAACTAGAAAATAATTATAAGAAAGATACATTTCTTAAAGCTGATCACAAACTGGAGGAATAGTAATGTGTGAGACAACGGTGAAGATTTCACTGTTGTTTGGTCATGTTCTCAGCAATTGTGAATAAACATTAAATCACCAATCTTAACAATTGTTTTTTCTCACAATAAAATTTGATATTGTGACATCCCTGGTCCTGCCTGAAGGTTTCAATGTCCCTTCAAGCTTCTGTCGACCAAAAATCAGACCACTACATTTAAGCATGTTTACTAAAAAGTAAATTTTTAAACAGATTATTTATATTTTTAGTTAAGTACATTTCTTTCTATGTGAGTGATTATTTATTTGAAAAATATATATGCATTTCTACCACCACATTTTACATTAAGTTATACATACAGACATACAAAAACCAAACCAGCTTATCCAAATAACATTTGGACACACTGTGTCAGCTGGGAGCACATAGAAAGGCCGGCGGTCATAGCGTCCACAGAACACAAAGTAACACAATTTGAGCTCAGATGTGTTTTTCTTTGAGTCGTGGCTTTGTTTGTCAGTCAAAAATCCCTCATAGGAATCCATTCTGTCTGTCTTTGTTTAAAGCTGTTCGAAAGGTAAGCTCGAGCCATCGCTGGAGAGAAAACACTGTCAACTTTCACTCCAGGGACATGGATCTAAAAGTAATTATCTCTTGTCATGTCTTCAGATGTTTTATCCCTCGAGTGCGCCTGGCCTTTTGCTAAACTAAATGTCCGCAGCTCGATGTGAAAAATTACAAAATACAAGCTGCTGAATTAGGTTCTATGAACACATTTGGGATTAGATTTAAACGGAATGTCTAAAATGATCGATGTCTTATTTTTTATGCAGATGTTTCTTTTATAAAACCAATTACTTGATTGTTCATAAGGAATAAAAACAATAAATACATAGAAAGTCACAAGAGTCTCTCAAATTTGTCCATGTCGGAATGTGATTTTCTAAATGCCAATTACAGTGTCAGTCCAGTCAGTCCTCGATCATCATCCATCTTTGGGTTTTTTATTTTACACTTTGCAGGAGAAAAATGGGAGAAAAATAAACACTCTAGATTTGTCCATAACCCTGGTGCACAGACACATATAGTCTACTTGTATTTTCACTTTAAGGCGAGACACTGCGCTGCAGAAATCAATTTGAATCTTCTCCTGTGGTTTGCTCACATAAATGGAAGTCATGTTTTCATGTACAAATAAGGCATTTTATGTTTAAAAACCACCAAAATTGCACAAATTTGGGACATCAGAAAAATGGCCAGAACCTTGTTTAAATTACCCGATTCATTTTGTACACTTATTAGTTACTAAATATAAAAATAAAAATACAGCTGGAATTTTTTTTTTAGTTTTTGAGTAAATCAGATTTGATTGAAAATTTGCCTCAAAATTCAAATCAAATTTTTAGACATGAAACTTTAATATTTAATATTAAATATCAACAAATGCTTGAGTACATTCTGTCAAAATCTTGCAAGATTGTTGTGTAGGTGCTGCTTTAAAGGGTGATGTTTATGTCTCTGTGGGAGAAAAATGTATTTTGAGAAAACAGCATTTGAAGTTACAATGTCACATAAAAAATATATAGATGAAGTGAATTATATGAAATAGTAAAACATCTTAAGGAGCAGATTGGACAGTAGTTGTTTCTACATGAAAACCTACATGCAGTGAGCAAAAAAGCCTTTTGCTTGCAGTGTCTCCTCTTAAAACAATCTAGTATATGTAATAGTACCCCTCTTCATCCACAGCTAGGATTCATTAGACATGTAATATAATATACATCAGTTGCCCGTTGAAATGTGCTCCTTTAGCGCCGGAGCCTAAATGCGTTGTTAATTACGTGGTTAAGAGTGTTGAGTGCGTCATGGGTTCTAACCTGGCAGACTCTTTCCACTCCAGCTCGTCTCCTTCTCGCTGTAGAGTGTCCATTTCTGTGAAGAGCGTCGGCGTGGGAAAGTCATCGTCCTCGTTCAGAATGTACCGGAGCCTCTCTGCAGCCGGAGACACCGCTGGAAGTCACACAAACAATTTACTTTGAATGAGATTGTAATAAGAAGGAGGTGAAATGGAGGCGCACAAATAATGATGAGATTCAACACTTGTAGATTTTCTCTCCGTTGGTTAGATTTAGATGATGCCATTTGATTTCAGTGGGTTCTTCTTACCTGGTTAAATAAAGGTTAATATACAAATAAATAAATTATATTGGCTCCTACCCTCCATCTGAAATGACATCATAATAAAATTTTGAACATGAGCACAATCAATAGAGGTGGCACAGTGATAAAACAACACCAGAGTCAATGGTGAGTGATGACATTTTCTCCTATAAAAGCTCAAAGCACAACTAAAATGTGAAAAAGCTGCTACAGTCTGATAACAAATATAAAAGTCTACAACTCTGCAAAATATTTAGCTTGTACCTGACACCTAAAAAGAAGAAAATCAAGTAAACAGTTGTAGAAAACCAGATAAACAACAGGAACACAGCCGCTGCGTTCACATATATCACTGACACAGACTTTGAGATCAAACACAGATTAACTCATTATCTTGCTCTCCCAAAATAAGATGTTTCCGAGTCCAAGTGTTGAGGAAATTAACTGTTGTGCGGTAGATGAAGTGTCCTGTATCTCCAACTACCATTAGCAAACAAGCTAGCCAAGCTCTGCACAGTCGCAGCAACAACGAGAAACTACTTTCAGTTTACATTTTACCGTATAAAGTTGATTTGAGCAAAACAAAAGCTCCATGGACAAACACTGGGTCAAAGAACAGCAAAGAAACTCAGTCTGTGCCGCCTGTGATTCTGCCACTCAAGTCTGAATGTTGAGAAGCATTTTTGGAATAAAAGAATGTCTCTGCATAACCTTTATAAGCCATCGATGATATGTTTTCTTTTCTTTTCATGGCAAATGTCAGTACATTTTAGAGCTGCCGATGGCCGATTGAGAATAACTCTCAAATTAAGGAAGAAAATGAAGGAAATCTATATCTGTATCTATACCCACTGGAACTTAAGAGCTCAGAGTTGGCATTGGCCTAAGATGAAGCTCCAAGGTTGGCGGTAAAAAGCAGACAAAAATCATCCCAATAAATCTGCACCAACACCAAATGATCCATCTTTAGCCAAAACAAAAAATAAAGCCAAATCCTTAGTCCTGTCAAGCAATCTTAACTGAACCTTTTGGATCTAATCTCAGGACCAAGAACCCCGTAAAATAGTTATAGACTATTTACACTAAAACACAACAAGCGCCTCCATTTTTATTTGTCACAATTATTCACGTAATTAATGCCTTTCACAGTTATCAGTGGCCTGCAGCAACACAGAGACAGCAGGATGTTCCTTTTACATGGTGTGAGGTCAAACTAATTTAGAAAATCTATAAAATGACAAATCCATCTACAAAAGGGGAAGCGATCTTCAATGTAGATGAGTCCCAAGCCTTTCACAGTTAATTTGGTCGGGCTCGGCACAAATGTCACTGCACTTGAATAAAACTACGGGACGATGATATGTTAAAGAGGTCGAGAACAGACGCAAGACTCAATTAAACGACTCAACTCCAACGACAGCGCTTGATACTGTTGTCTTTTTAATTTTGTAGAAGGTTTTTATTATTGACGTGTCTGTTTAGTTTAATGTTTTGTCCCCAGTGACGATGTAGCACTCTACCCACCCAATTTCCTGTCGAGTAGATCCGCAACTAACAATTTTGCACAATATTATGATACGTTTAATTTGCTTTAGTTCAGTTATTTGCTCTACTCGCACAGTTATTTAGATTTAAAGGGCTTGTACCTGATTTTTATTTACTCTAGTTAAGATACATTCTCTTTACATCACACATTGTTTGATAAAAGCAACTTCATGTAAAGACATTGGGTTTGTAATGTTTAATCTGTCCATGTTATAAATGCACTTTGTTGGGAAAAAACTAGAGCAGAAGCGTTTGGCAGGGTCACCTCTTTTCAGCCAATCAGGCACATTGTACACTGTGAATCTATCCCAGACTGTGAGTCTCTGTCCTGGTGCAGTTTCAAAAGTGCTGAACTGTTTGAGAACAACTGCATAAGACTCTTCCAGACAGTCGTTTCTGAGTCATGGTGCAATACTGAGTGAAAAGGACTATGTGGGCAGAGCTAACGGTTCAGACAAAAACATGTTCCTGTCTCACGGTTTAAGTCTATTGTTTAAAAAAAAAAAAAGTTTCCATTCTCCTGCTGTTCTTGAACTGTGCATCACAACACTGGAATTTCCTCATTGTGGGACAAATTTAGTTTTTTACATTAGTGGACTAGTCAAACGATTATTTCTATTATTGTACATTGAGACTTTGTGAAAAGATTTTAGACCAAACAAATGTTGGAATTTGTGACTGAAGGCTAGTCAGAAAATCAAAAATAGTTAATTCTGTTTTGATTTAACAACGCCACAGTCTTTGTTATAAAAGGACTTTCTGTATGTGTTTTAAAGTCTGTATTGTCCTGATAATGAATACGATTATAAAAACTTTATAGTCAACTAACAGGAGGAGGAGGAGGAAGAGGAGGAGGAAGAGGAGGAGGAAGAGGAGGAGGAAGAGGAGGAGGAAGAGGAGGAAGAAGAGGAGGAAGAAGAGGAGGAAGAAGAGGAGGAAGAAGAGGAGGAAGAAGAGGAGGAGGAAGAGGAGGAAGAAGAGGAGGAAGAAGAGGAGGAAGAAGAGGAGGAAGAAGAGGAGGAAGAAGAGGAGGAAGAAGAGGAGGAAGAGGAGGAGGAAGAGGAGGAGGAAGAGGAGGAGGAAGAGGAGGAGGAAGAGGAAGAGGAAGAGGAGGAGGAGGAAGAGGAAGAGGAAGAGGAAGAAGAGGAAGAAGAGGAAGAAGAGGAAGAAGAGGAAGAAGAAGAAGAAGAAGAAGAAGAAGAAGAAGAAGAAGAAGAAGAAGAAGAAGAAGAAGAGTTTGACTGAGCCGCAAAATGGAAGGAAAAACCCACATACATCGAGAGAGCTGTTCATTAAAATGCTCACGTTTATAGTAAACCCGAGAACAAACACATCACATTATCTGAAATTACATTTAAACTTGGGCACATTAAAAATACACCCCGAGGCCAGCTGTGTGGAGGTTATGAAATAATGAGTGCTTATCACATGTCGCTCAGTTGAAAATTAATACGAAGCACCCAAGGCCAGTTAACTTTACTCTGAACGTGACAGCAATGCACTTTAAACATAGAAACATTATAGTCTCCATACAAGTCAACTCATGTTTTAATTAAAACGCGAACAAGTGTCATAATTGAACATAAAGATAGCAGTAGTTTTTACATGAAAAGAAAGAGAGTCCAGATAGAACTTCAAAGCTCCCAAGACTCCAAAACAAATTCCAAAGATACTGACAAATGCATTTTCTTTTTAAAAGGGTGGGCAGTAGTGACGGAAATTAATGTTGTTGGTTTTTTTTTTGCATTATTTCAATAACAATTCAGACAATATTTTCACAAAGCATCAGGAATGTGCTAAAATGTGCCTGTAAATGTCCCGTTGAGGTTCAAGTGCTGCACAAAACATGAATGAACCAGAAAATTAACCACAAAAAACTGCAGAAAAATCACTTTAAATTTGTTTGAGGTGCAAAAGATTTTTTATGTATTTATGCTTTAATGCTTGGCTGCACGGCACACACACGCACACCCAGGGTTTAAAGAATCCAAGACACACAGACCACTTTAGAGTGGATTCCTACACGACTGACACATGATTTGTGCACACTGGTACGGCTGGCACTGCTCGTCCTGCGTAAAGAAAGCCAGACAGAGACCATATAAGGGCTTGTTTAGGTTAAAGTATAAAAGAGAGACTCAGACAAAGGAGCTCAGAGAGATCTCATGGACGACTGGCAGCGCTGCAGCTACAGGTGCTAGACTTTTGTTAGAATGACTATTAACTTGTAGACGTGTGTACAATATCTTGACTTGAATAAATCAGTGGTAATTCTAATTGTAGAGTGTGATGGCCCATCGAGGCAACTGTTGTTGTGATTTTGGGCATTATAAAAATAAATTGATTTGATTTGATTTCTTTAAAAGTTTAGAAGTACATACTCCCCGCGACTGAGATAAAAGAACCGGGTAAGGCTGTCTAGGATGAAGTTTTGGAGAGATGGTATTTTTTCCAGAGGTCATTTTTAATAGTTTTAATTATAGACAGTACATTCAAAATTCTAATTTATCATTTATTTCCAAAACAATCACTGTGATATTATATAATTTCTTCATTTCTTCCACACATTTCTTCCACACGTCTCCCACCTTTATGATTTGGTGCATTTAAAATAAAGATGTTCTCCCTCCACAATGGCCAGTGGTTGTTTTACTGAGAAACTTGTGGGATTCATTTGTAATACGACTAAACTTGACAGGTTATTATTGTTTGGGGATTTGGCACATGCCGCTGGTGCACCTGCCTCCCAAAAACATGATGGCTTTGAGCTCCCGTCTGTACAACAACATCTCACCTGACAGAAGTTTTCTCTGTCCAGTGATGTTTATGAAGTCTTTGACATGACACGGCGGAGTGATGGCACAGTGGCTATCACTCTCTTCTCACAGCAAGAGGATCGCGGATTTGACTCCTCTGTCAGACCTGGTCTTTCTGTGTGGAGTTTCACTCAGTTTGTGTGGATGTTTGTCCTTGTGTTTGGATGGGCAAAACAAAACAACCCAAAACATGTTCCAAGATGAGATCACGACAGAGGCCACTGCTCCTGACAGGTTCTCCCAGCAGCAGTGAAGTGTGGGTCAAATGGGGTCAAATGCATTAATGTCCCCAGAGTAATGTAATCTATGACATCGCCGTAACTAGAGCTGGTCCATATCATATCGTTCATGATGTATCGTCATTTGCTTTCGGGGCAACATGAAATCTGGAACATCGTGAATAATTCCACGTTCACTGCAGCAGAGTTTCCTCATTGTTGCGAAGTGAATCTGATATTGCACGGCTAGAAACGCAATAAAAATCAATGCTGAGGCGAGGAGTGGAAGCAAAATTATAACAATTGAATACATATTAAATATTCTTAAAGGCTCTACGCTCTGTAACTGCACACAGAGGTATCATTTTGACCTGAATAGATGCTTTTACAACATATCTGTGCTGAGGCAGGACTGATTTTAATTTCTTATATGAAAAAAATGTCAAATATTGATGTCATTGTAAAGTATTTAGTTTAGAGTCATTTATATCGTCAATTATACCGTTATTGCAAATTTTCTCTTTTATATCATCATAAAAATGTTTGGCCATATCATATTTAACTCCATTAAGGGAGTTAAATATGTAAATTCCCTGTTTCTACACAAAACTCCTGTCTGTCATAACCTGCCAACTCTTGCCTCTTGACACTCAACCAATCACCTCTCAAGAATGTCCATCATCCTGTCTGACCATCAAACTCTTCAACTATCGTCTTTAATGCAATACTGTGGAACATTCCAAGCAAAAGAATAAGATCTCGATGGAGACAAGCTGATGGCTGTCCCCCGCAATAAGAGTCACATAGTGTACACATTTAAAGAAAATAGTTTGCTCACTTCTACTTGTTTTATCTTATGTGTACACTTTTAATTGGATTTGTAATACTGTACTTCTATTATTCAAAGGGAACAGCATTTTACATCAACCTCATTTATATTTTTTAACACACAAAACCATTATATTGTGCTTTGTGAGCCTGCTTCGTGGCTGTATAGATGTAACTCTGTCCGCTGCGGGGCTTCCTCAGCGGGCAAACGCACCGCTGTCCCATACATGCTGCTCGCATACGGCACATGTTCAATGTGTTAATGACTTTACGAGGATGTGTCTTTTAACTCTGCTGTGGGTCGAAGCTATTGATAAACTACATTGAAAGCTGCCAACAGATTCCACTTTTTCTGAATGAATAACCTACAGCACAATCAATCATTTTTATCCAGAGAACAGGAAAGTCCCAGCATGCAACAAGTGTCAATATTGAGCAACAACATTCAACATATGAAGAGGAGGAAACCACTGTACACTGGTATGGAAATATAGAAGTAAATCATTATTTCTTCTGTTTTTTTAACATGGTAATCAACTAATGAACCATTTGCTCATAATTGTCCAAATTAGTCGAATATTTAGGGGTAAAGTAAGCCCTGCCCTGTACCTGGTGATGTTCAATTACAGAACTGACGGTACTTTCTTCCAATAGTACTACTACTACCACTAATACTGCAGCTACTACAACTACAACGATAACAACTACAACTACTACAACTACTACAATTATAACAACTACATCTACTACTATTATTGAAGTAATTGTCAACTAATTTAGTAATCAATCAATCGTTAACTGGTCTATATATAGATGTCAAAACATGCAGCGAAAATAATTTGAATGATGCAGAAAATGTGTAAATCTTGTGAAATTATTTAATGAAAACACAGGTCCATTAATGTACATCCCTTCAGCTTCAAATGGATCAAACTTTGTAAAAATCTTTTCATCACAAGACAACTAAACTAATCGATTATCAAAATGATTGTTAATCGCAACCGAAATTGCAATTACGGTAAGATTTTGATTTGATTTTAATGTTGTAATCCTACGGTTCTGTTCTTTATATTTTAAACATGTCCAGGAGGTTTAACACGGACTGAAATATGAACTGCTAAACTCATGCAATAAAAAACACACACATGCATTTAAATATGTTTGTAGAGGTCTAAAGTACAGGGGTCGCAGCTTTTACACAGAATAAAACTGTTTTGTAATTGAAGTTATTTTACTTAAATAATTGCACTCGTTGCACTTTGCCCATTGCGATCGTTGAAATTGCACTTTTTGATTTGTTTACAACAACTCTATTTGTTTACGATAAAACTACTACTTCTACTTCTACCACTGTCTTCTGATTTCACACACTATTACAGACCCACTTCTACACATGCACATATTATTGAAGGCCAGTCCATGATAAACGTATACTTTTGATCTGAACTACCAAAACCTACTGCAAACCAAAAAGCAACCCCATTTTTAAGAACAGAGTTGACTAGATTTTAAAATAGCTCCACACAATTGTACGTTACATAATGTCATTCAGAGCCATAATTAAGGATCAGACAAAAAGGCTAATAACAGCTGCAGCAGACACAGCCTCCTCTATCCACTCCAGACCTGTACTTATCGCCACACGAGGAGTTAGAGGAAAGTTGTACCACAACAGCGCATTCACAAAACTGAAACATAATGAATCTATACTGGCACTTGTAAATACAATGTGCAAACAACTGATGATTGATGCAGGCTCCTGTTCACTTAATTTCTTGAATTTCTGAAAAATAACTTACAAAATAAATACAAAACCACCCACATTATATTCTGAGGGTAAACCAAGTAATCAAATGATGAGTGGAGCTCATTAAATTTTAGTATGAGGAATTATGAAATTATTATATTGATGGAAATAATTAAACATAGTTTATTTTTCAAGAAAACTACAACACAGATATTCCTTGGGGAAAAAAATTGCCAATATTAAGGAAATTAGTTTAGTTTTATGCAACACTGCAGAGGAAAACAGCCTGCTTAGATGGTGAGGGGATACATTATTAACATGTTGCTTTAATCATCAAATTAACCTTCACTGGGGACATATAGAGAATACCTTCTTTCTAACAAAATAATCTCAATTTGTAATTTTTATCAGCACTTTTTTTGCAAATTAAAAACTTTCAGAAACATGACCACATTTGTGTATATCATGAATTAAGTTGTGTATTATTATTATTTGGAAACTATTTTAGCAAAACATGTGGCACGAGGAACCACTCCACCACATCAAAATGCACCCACATCCAGTAAAGACAAGTTTCTTAGACTCTGCACTACATTTTCAAGACGCGAGCTGCAAGTCCCGGAATAAATGAAGATAAACTGAAACCATGGCTGTGTCTGAATGCCCCCCCAAGCCCTGAACTCCTCACTCACTGCACTGCACCATAAAGCGCACATTCAGGGAGCGATTCAGACACTCAGCTCAATACTTTCTCATAACCACAGGTCAAACATAACTCTGGCAACTATAGACTAAAAAATAAAATAAAAATCTATGTAATATATCGATCAAATCTCTCTATCCATCAAATGGACAAGGGTTAATAACACAACATATCTCACTTTTTAAATATGAAAATGGACTGGATTATTCAGCTTTTTGCCTGAGAAAGGAAAATATTGAGGTCCTAATAATGATATCCTGGTTTTAAGGCACAATATTACAACAGTATTCATCTCTCTGTACGATATTTCATGCAATATTGTGTGGATATTGTACAAAATACTACTCTAAACATGTTTTAATGAGCACCAAAGATGTTGTACTTGATTTTTAGGGTCTTAAAACATAAAAAGTAGTTCCTTTTAAACTGTTTGCAGTAATCCAAACTTATTCTGCATTTGCTTAATGTCTTCTGAGCATTCTAATTATTCATTACAATAAGTTTATGAGCACTTTTTGCAACTTTCAGAGCCAAGAGCAGAGATTACAGTCTCAGTAAAGCTAACAAACACTAAAATGCTAACAGCGCACTTCCTAGTTTGCTGAGGATTTAAAAAACGGTCTATAATTGAATAAAAAAAGCAAATATCTATCTATCTCCAAAAACATTAGATAAAATAGACAACAGCAGTTAATGTGGTATTTCTAAGTTTTTGTGTTCAATTGTCATTCAAACAATCCATGTACTTTTTATGCTATGCCAAAAACTAAACCAAGACATCTAGAGACAAGCTTTAGCTCATTTCCCATTGATTGTCAAAATAGTTTCAGGGAATAAAAAAGAGCTAATCGTTGTTGTCAACATCACCCACGCCTGTGATCTTGTTATTGTCAGACTTACTGCGGCTCATGTCTGCCAGGCTGTGGTCGTTGGAGTCCATGAGCCCCTCCTCCAGGTCCACGTCCCGGTAGCGCTCCTCGGGCTGCTGTCTGTGAATGGGCCGTCGTTCCCGCTCCATGTCGGACGAGCCCTCCCGACTGGACCTCCTTCTCCGGCGCTTCCTCCTGTATCCGCGGGGGACCGGGACACCGATGTAGATGGACTGGTGGTCTGGGGACGAAGTATAAGGACAAAGCTTAATCAGTGTTTTGTGTTGCTAGGAATTTAGGAATTTAGGAATTTGAATCTTCTTCTTTGCACAAAATGAAATCCATAAATGTACTCCTATAGGCCTTCTTTGCCTGGAAGCTCCATCATTCTACCAATAGAGGTGCACTGATATTATTTAAAAAGTCTATATGACGAGTTAGACAACACTTCTCACCAAAATGTAGTGAACATGATTATATTTCAGATTTTATTAAGTAATTTACTAATTTGTCCCCAGTTTAACAGTTTTTATGACGTTTATAATGTTACTTCCTGGTTGAACATGAGCAGCAAATATGACATATTTAGAGGTAATTCCACAACTGTTACCTAGCAATCATTTTGTTAACAAGGTTCCAAAATCTATCTGATATCTGATAAGATCTTTATTTTGTTGAATGATGGTTTAAACTGTCAGTAAGGTGTGTCAGTTGCACAGACGGATTAAATTTTAGAACAAAACTTACTTTTCGTTTCTCCTTTTAACTTGCTTCCTTTTCAAAATGGCTTCACAAACTTCATCTTGGCTGGTGTAAAACTATGTTAGATATTTACCACAAGTGCCCTCCCACCAAGTCAGAATTAAACAAACACGAGGACCGGTCATATAAACTTTAACTCAAAAAATGCTCCTAAACATTCTGATTTTGTGCAGGGATGTAGCACCAAATTCTTTTCCCCACGTATAAACCATATCAGTGGGCCCCTAATACATAATTTTATATTATTTATTTATCCCAGCAAATGTGTTTTTATTGTGATTTTTTCATTCACTATTGCTAGAATATACTCCCCATTTAACAATAACTCTGTAATTTATAGACTGTGTAGCTACCGGCTTATATTATAATACCGTACTATTTTGTAGTTGCACTAACTACCAGACCAATTTCACAAACATTTCGAAACGTATTATTACTGTAAGAAAATACACTAACTGAAAAAATCTAATCACTATTTTTATTTCTAAGCAACTTGGCTAATAAGTGAGGAATGATTTTATTTAAGGTGTGATGGAGCCCTCAGCTCTAATTGTATTTAGGACTTCAACACATTGCATTTTATTACAACAAAAATAGATGAAAACATAGAAAAATGCAAACATGTGCTTTTGAGGGCCCTTCCCTGCCCCGGGCCCCCCCCAGTCCGACGCCCTTGTTTAGTGGCAGAAATATGGGCAGCACAACTGATAAAATGTGTTTATTAGATTGCTTTAGCCTAATTTTTGACCAGGGAAATTAACTTTATATGGCTGTGCAGAGATTAGCCGCCTTGTTTGCTTACAGCAGGTGGAGTTTTAGGACACTTCAACTGCTGTACAACTAGGGCTGCATGAGTTGGGGAAAAAATCTAGTCTAATTGTGATTTTTCTGACCAATATTACGATTGTGATTAGATTTGTGCTGAATGTTTTGATAATAATGTTCTGAATTGTTGCTTATAGTTGCGTTTTTGTCACTTTAAGTCACGTTAAAGTCACTTTTAGTCAAATCTTTGTCGCTTTCAGTTGCGTTTTTGTTGCTTTGAGTTATGTTTTTGTTGCTCGTTTCTGACTTTGTTTAAAAGATCTAAACGACTGGGTTAGCAGTTTTTATGATGAATAAAACAGGATATTTTGTTGTTTGTGGAGGAAATTATTGCACAGCCATTGCTATTTGCTAATTGCGTCCATTCAATTTGTGATTTGGATTTGATTTTGATTAATTGTGCAGCCCTAGCCCAGTCCTACAATGAATCCACTTGCTGCTACATTATATATGGTGTAGTACTAAGATTAATTTCTATTCTGCAACATAAAGCTGGCTGATCTTAGTGCGATCATCTGCTGGCAATTAAGGAATGGCTGTAAAACTAATTGCACCTAAAACTCCCTCAGGAGTAACCAGGCAACAGGGAAGCGCAAAAGCAATATCGGCTGCACGGCAAAACAGAAGCCACTTATACCAGCTGCAGATAAGTGCCAAGCAGACACAGCATCTGATATTAAAATGCACCTACTACACAAATGCTTTTTACGCCAATTTCCCTTCATAATTTAGATCTCATTAAGGGGACGCATCCAGGCACACTCTCCGAACAAGAGGGGAAATTAGACTAAATGATGTGTGTGATGAAGGCCGCCTCCTGACAAGAATAAATGAGTTGGCTTTACATGTAACTTATAGAAATGCATTGTGACAGTACTTTACTTTATATAGGAGGTATGGCACATCGTAGGAGCACCTGGCTGGAGTTGTTGGGGGAACATAGGAACATGCAAAGTCCACCAGTGCTGCTGCTCCCATTACGTACATAACGCACAGTACGTGGGGCATGACGGGCTCCGAGGGGCACCAGCTTCACCAGGCAGTTTGGACGGAATGACAGAATAGACTATTTGTGAAGCAGCTAACGTGTTCCTTTTGCAAACAAACAGGCTGCCTTTAGTTCTGTATCATTTCAAAACAAATAGAACTCGTGTTGTCTCTCTCTCTCTCTTTCTCTCTTCAGCTTCTTACAAATGTCTAAATTATATTTTTATAAATGCAACAGAAAGTGTCTGTAGTTTGCAGCCTGTAGCGTTATCTAGAGCTTCGATCCGTCCCACAGAAGAGCAGGAGAAGTGCTGCTTGTGACACTAAGACAGGGGCGGAGCAGGGAACTTTAGGGACTGTTGGCGGCTCATAATAAACTATGTAATGAGTTGCTGATAATATTATATTTGAAATGTACTAGAGTTCAGGAAATTATAGGATTTTTGTTGAAAAGTTATTGAAGGAGGACCCTTGGGATTGTGATTCATACAATATAAAATAATATATATAAAAATAAGTATTGTAACAGTCATCACGGTTGCACAGACATTAAACCATTATATATTTTTACACATTTGAAGAGGGTTGGAAACATCACGGAGCATTTCTGCTTAGGGCCCAAATGGCTGGCAGCGGCCCTTAAGTCCACACAGAAGTCAAGACTCTTGCTCTGAGGTGAGAGATCCAACTTTACTCTATTGAGTCAACATTCGTCTAATCTAATAGGGATTTTTCTGACAAGTGTTGCGATTAGACTTGTGATATACTCTGTCTGTTTAGTCCCTCTGTCATCCAGGTAGGTTTATTTGAAAAAGTGGATTGAGAAACTGGACGCGAAGACATTTTGCCACTCAGAGTGGTTTCTTCAGTTCATTTGACAGTTAACTTTGAGTCATTGCCTTATATCTGTCTGAGAGGAGAAGCTAACAACACTGTCACTAACACAAACAAGGTGTTTACAGTACAGTTATTCTATTGACCAACTCAAAGGCGTGAACAGTCACCGGAGTCATTTTTAGCATAACTGTACATCTGTCATCTTACTCATATTACACTGAACAAAAATATAATAGAATAATATTTTTCTCCCATCTGCCAAGTAAACCGTAAAAACCGGGATTGATCCGTGAAGAGAATTCCTCTCCAATGTTTACAGACGCCACTGAATGTGAGCTTTTGCTCACTCAAGTCAATTACGACTCTGAACTCCAGTCAGTGCTCACACACAGATTGAAAATGTTTTATATCTTTGAGTTCAGCTCATAAAAAGGGGAGCAAAAACAGAAGTGCTGTGTTTATATTTTTGTTCATTGTAACATACTTTGATTAGTTTGTGAAGTTAGCCCCTGACCTGAAGAAGCTACTTGGATGAGTGGTGAAGCATCTTTTGTCCAGCTGACAGAATTTAATTTTCTTTTGCTATTTATGATATATGTTTAAAAAGGAGGAGCCTTTTGAGAGTGCACGTTGTAAACGACTGCAGGAGCGTTAACATTTGAGAGAAAACTGGAATCTGAACTGATAAACTAATACAAGATACCATGAATTTCAGTTTCATGTTTGAAGAGGTTTAAACTACCGGTACAACAAGAATGTTCTATAAAAAGAACATTCTATTATCTTGATAATTGCAGCCTTTACGATTTGAAAATCCCTCAAACTCCAATATCGACTTGATTACGATGTATAGCGCCTTATTTAACACTGGCCTCCTCTGCTTGTGCCTTCAGTTCCATGTTGGACGAGCAGCACTGAGGGACCAGGGGGAGTCTTGTTTACATTTGGCCTCCTCTCCACTTTGTATACATTGAATCTAAGGTCTATTTGAAGGGGCCCACTCACCCTCCTCTTCCTCGTAGCGCAGGTGTGAGAGCCCTGTCCCTCGGTCTCCATGGTCCATTCTGTCAAACACAAACACAGATGTACATTTATAAAAGTTTTAATGTGTTAAGAGGCAGTGTATGAGTGGGAGTGCTCAAATGTGAACAGTGGTAATAGTTTCACACGTTTCAAAGGCGCATGAGCAACACAGAATATGAACCGTGGGACATCTTTTCTAAACGTGACAATGAAATATGTGGTGGTATGTTTGTACCAAATCTGATGAAATATTTAATTTACACATGTTACTAGCGCTCTCTCCTGCATCATGTACCTATCAGTCTGACAACTAAATTTTACAAAAATAACTGACAGACACATCTCAGACAGACTGTGCAATACAGAACTCAACCAGGAACTTTTAAGCCAGAAATAAACTTCTGAGAAATGTGTGATCCACTGACCTTTTCCAAAAAGAATACAGCAATATATAATGGATATATTGTTTGTCTCAGATGCTTATGCTTATTTGACAAATTTGAATATGAAGTGATTCACTTTTTATTGTTTTTGTCTTACGTATGATGACGTAGACCACAGAAAGAATACTGCTACGTCTCAGCGAATGGACAAAAACAAACAAAAACAATAAGCTAATAGTTCAAAATGCCAATAGAGGTAGGATGAGACTAAATTTCCATGAGACATAGTTTTGACATAATTTACAATAAATAAATTGAGCAGATCAGTTAACAATTTTGGCCTCACAATGTTTTATTTATTTTTAGTTATTGTTTTTGTAGTACTACTTTATGGAACTCCAGTTTATCAAGAGGTGTAACTCAGTAAATTTAACCTTGTTTTTTTATCCAAGGCAAATTCAAACAAATGGGGGAAAAAATCTTGTTCAATAATTTTCTGCATTTGTGAACAGAGATTTAAATTTGTCCCCAGTTTGACAGTTTTTGTAAAGTTTATAGTGTTACTTCCTGGTTGGACATGAGCAACAAATATGATAGAGGTAATTCCACACCTGTTACTTAGCAACCATTTTGAAAACAATGGCTAAAATCTATATAAATTACACAATAGTTAGGAATTCACAAATACTTATACCTGATAACGCCTTTATTTTGTTGGATAACCGCTTAAACTGTGAGAAAATGTTTTGTTATTTATTTGTCTATAAATTGTCCCTGTATTTTCAATGGTCGTTTTTTGATGACGTCACAGAGGGATTCCGTTTTAGAACTCGGCACTACTTCCTGTCATTTTAAACTCTTATTTTTCTTCACAAGCTGCAAATTCAGGAATGTCAAACTATGAAAAACCACAGATGCCCTCCAATCAAACTAAGTCATAATTAGAAAATCATATAGACTTTAAAGATAAATTAGTCTGGACAATCAAACCACAGCCTCTGCACTGCACTCTGACCTCATACATATTCCGAGTGACATTATTGCCCACATGCATTAGTCATCCATGTTTGCTGCCTGCGCTGGTCCGCTGTGATGGCTCAGCAGGCTGCGATGGCACCAGCCTGTTGTGCACTGACCTGCATGTGGGCCACAAATCAATGGGAAAATAATTACGGGAGCCAGCTCAGTGGACGTGTGCATAATTAAAACTAATGTGAGGGAAACTTATGGCACGTGGCAAACAATGACACACCAGAGACTCCAGCGGACGGAGAAATGTATAGAAGCCAAAAATAGTATGTGCTTCTATGAAAGGAATACAACATTGTAATATTAAATTATGAAAGCATTATACAATATTCTAATTGATTCCGAAGACTACAGTCGACAGCTTAAAATTCAAAAGAGGTTTGTCACATTTTTCTGGGGTAACAGATCAAATATAGAGAATATGAAAATGTAAAAGAGCTGCTACACTGATAACAAATATAAATGTTTATAACTCGTTTTGTATCTGACGTCTTATGAAAAGAAATTATATATAAACAGATGTATAAAACCAGATAAACAACAGGAACTTTGCAGCTCACATTTATCACTGACAGACTTTGAGATCACACACAGTTGAACTCATCACCTTTCTCTCCTTAAATAAGATGTTTTAAGTCCATGTGTTGAGGAAAATAATTGTTGTGTGGCGGTTGAAATGTCCTAAATCTCCATCTGCTGTTACCAAACAGGCTGAACACCACAAAGTCAGAGCAACAACAAAAAAACTACTTTCAATTCAATGTATTTTTGTAGCTGCCAAAATCACAACAGCTGCTGCCTCAATGAGCCACAGGTAGAAAGAAGTTTAAATAAACAATGTTCAAGAGAATTTACCAAATGGATTACTGTCTCAGAGCATCCCCTGTCCTTGGCGCTTTTTCTCGGCAAAGAAGCACTACAAACATTTCATTTTCCATTTTGCTGTAGAAAGTTAATATGAGCAAAACAACAGCTTGACTGGCAAAAAAAAAAAAAAAAAAAAAAAACCACGAAGGTAGAAAAGACTAAGACAAAAGAAACACATTTTATCAGTTTTCCTGCTCATAATTCTGTCACTCAATTTAAATGCTGAAGTGTTTTTTTGAATAAAACAATCTCTCTCGCATAAGTTCTATTGGGACAGCGGCTACATTCAGATACCCAAAACTGATTATCTGATTTCTGGACCCTAAAGATTATTTAAATAGAACGCAAACCTCAAATTAGGGTTAGGGTGTGTGTAATCAGAGGAACAATGATCAGAAAGAAATCAGATATATGCTGTTTTCATACCATTTTAAGAATCTTATCATATTGAATGTAACTACAGCCGGTGGCACATGTTTTACAGAGTGACGCAATGAGTGAAAGCAAATCAGCAACGCAATCTGGTGCTTTTACAGATTTTTTAGCTACTGTTGTAACAAACCATGTTTCCACAATCTGGGTAAAGTGTCTTGCCCAGAGACACAAAGACAACAGCAAGCTCTGAACTGGCAACCCTCAGATTGGGAGGAATACACTGTCACCACTGCAGTGCGCATCTACAGTATTTTATACAAAGTACAATTAGAGACAAACCAATCAAAACACATATCTTCTACAGACCTTCTACAACAAAGACAGTGGCATTATTAAATCAAAATGTCAACAGAGAATAAACACTTTGTTATTTTCCTCAATAATAAACTTTATTCATATATTTTCTCTGTCTATAAGCCATCAGTCACCACAGTTCAACATTTGTTTAGTTGATAATGTATTAAAATGCACAACAGAAATAGTACTTTGACCAGTCGACTAATTGAAACAGTACATCATAGTTACCGGTTGACAGCACTGTTTCCCACAAAAGGGCATTTGAAGTTACAAGCATGACTGACGATGTACAAGTGATCAAACAAGCATTAATCAATAAATCCATCTAGGCTTCTACATACCAGTAACTACAGCTCACACAAGCCCCAAAGGCAACATCTATAGAGTGCAAAAGATCTGAACAAACCAACCAAATAAACATATGGTAATGATAATGCTCTTTGGGTGACAGCCATGATTAAAAGCCAGTGTTAAATAAACAGATTATATACATATATATTTTAGTAAATTAACTTTTTCTGTCCCCAGTGAAGTGAAACAAATGCTTCTCTTTTTGGCAGCGTCAAAGTCTTTAACAAAAAGCTCCATGGAGTGTTTTCTGACTAATTTTCTAATTAAACAATTGGCACATTTCTGGAGACTGAATCTACCCCTTACAGCACAGCAGCATTACATTAAATAACTATTAACATTACCATCATTCAAGTAGATGTATGCTTGCTGGAGGTTTTTGGCAGAACATAAATATTTCAGATTTGTCCATTAGAAAACTATAGTTACAGTGTTAGAAAGTGATTCTATTTGGTGCAAACTAGTGGCCCCCAAAAACCTGTATTTAATATGGCTTTTCCTGCCATTGGAGACACATAGAATGAAGGAAAAAGGATTTTATGCTGAAGGTGCTTCCTGGTGCAATCCATTTATCCAGGTCTGGGACTAATGTAAAGATTGCTAAATTTGTATGGATGCATGACAAAAATATAATATAAGCAACTCATTGTCCTGACAGTACAATTGCTCCATGGTTCTATGGTTAGTCTCTCCCAAATTGTTCTTTAGTTACTAAGCCAGGATAACTTTTCGGTCAAGAGACTGAGACCAGAAAATAGACAACTACATTTGCAGAACGTTCAGTGGGACAATAAAGAGGATATATAAGGGGCAGCAGTATTTCACCCACAAACTTCAAACTTAAGTCAAGGCCAGACTCGTGTGTCCCTGTAATCCACTTCAAATCTGATTAAAGGGAGTATACAAACAGAGTTACACCTAATCAATTGCTGGTTAGGTGTAACAAAGTTGTTAGTGTGTCTAAAACGTTCCAATAAACATGGTTAATAGGAGCAAATGAGCCTATTAAGAAAACACATGTACTGAGAAACACTAAACAATGAGTGTTCCAAAAGACAAAAAACACAACTATTTCAGTGTTTTAAAGCTATGAATAAAAAGCCATCTGCTGATCATTTCATCCGATATTTGTGTCTTCAGGGATAAAGATAATATTTTATTTGTCTTGCACCAAACATCTGGTTGAGAGACGCCCCTGTTGAATAAACAAGATCGGTGTTTCTCAAACTGCGGTGCGCACAGATAAAGTATGACTCTGGTGGATTCCAGACCTTGTTCAGATCCCGGGTCACAGTCTGGTTCTAGTCCAGACTGATGGACCACAACCTGCCAGTATTTTTACAGGTGTGCATGCATTCAAGACAGTTACGTAGGAGACTTTCCACATTAAGTTTGAGATCTATACAACTTTACATAGAAACTATGAACTGACTGTGGAGGATTTCAGAGAGGAGCAGCAGCTCTTTGTGCTCAGAGGTGAGATTCTCACATAAGGAGAGAGTTAGAGTAAGTTTGTTGTTGTATGTACGCACACTTTTGGTAAAAAGTCCACATATAGAGCTGAAATTATTAACTGACTTATCATGACAAGTCAACAATAAAAAATAATCTATTTTGGATAACCGTAACCATTATCTGGACAACACAGACCGTAAAACACATACAAAAAGACCTTTAAAAAAAGACACTGGCATTATTAAATGAAAATGTCCAAATTAATGCTTGCCTAAGTCGACTACTAAAATAATCGTTAGTGAAAGGATTAATAATTTTTGGGACCCTGGTCATGTTTTTATCTCCTACTCTTAGCAAATATGTAAGCTTAATCATGGTGTTAGGAAGTTTTGATCGGTCTTTAATGTCTCCAATGATCTAGACCTAGAAGGGATTCTCAGTGTAACTGGAAGAGGTGGTACTTGATATGAAACATTTACACACATCACCACTTTGACCGTGTTGTTGATAATCGTGACTAACCGTAAACTTGTGACGTTTCTCTCACAATAATCCCTTGACATTCCTCAGTATAATGTCTCATTCTTGTGATAAATGTTCTTCTTTCTGTTTCTGACCGACTGGACGCTTCAACTCTTTTTAGCCGTAATAATAGCTACTATATCGACTTATTGTTTAAGATGGAACAATATATTTTGGGCCTCAGTATTTATTGTGTGCACATTTTCTTTGCAATAGTGGGGAATTCAATGTTATTTTTCTGTAAGACAATAACATTTGAGCTGTAGAGGGTTTTTTGACTCTTTAAGATACCAACTAATTAAAATGTGTTTAATTCTGCCATTTATTTGTTGCAATTCATGTATATTTGACAATATTGTATGTTTAGAAAAGAGTTTACTGGGATAATTTTGCTTGTGGCATAACGTAGTTTCAATGTTATTTTTAATCGCAATTGTTTTCTGTCGCAATATATCATCCATCAAAATGTCTGTTATCGTGACGGGGCAAACGCTTAACACTTTAACGCTCCTCCCTGAACAATGCGACTGCTGCTGGTACATAAGCGTCAGATCCCGGCTCAAGTGGGGCTTCCTGCCGCTGTAATTAGTGCTGTCACTTCAGTGCCCTTCACACTCACTTCACAGATGGAGGCTGCAGGCTGGAGCAGGATCGATGCCCTGTCCCACCCACAGACCCCCCTCCCCCCCGCGCCCGGGACCAGGGCAACACCAGCACGTGCACACAGGAAATGTCCTCATGTGACGGCCAGACAAATGTGGACCAGGGATGGCACGATATTACAGTCTAGTGTTATTATTATTGTGAGGAAAAACAACACAATTTAATGATTATTCACAATTACTGAGGCCAAACAACAGTGAAATATTTCTTCTTTTTCATTCTGTTGTGCAAAAATGTCATGTAACAATATATTATACATGCTTGAATTAGTACAATGGTTATTTGCGTGATAAAAGTGAACAGCGCCTTCTTTACTTAGTCTAGGATGTGCTGAGAACAACCTTGAATGCTAAAGTTATGTCTTTGGGGCTTATCTTTAGTCTTCATCCTCAGGCCTTGAGCTGTTTTTTCTCAAACTGGTTCTGAAAGGTTTCCACCTTTGGCTTTTTTAAGGATGTGCTTTAACATTGTTCATTCTCTTTTTGCTTTTTGGACCTGTGTTTTTTGTCAGGGACAGAACCTTTTACGTGTAAATAAATTACTTGAGCAATTCAAAGAGACACAGCTCCGTTAAATTGCTTTATTTCTGATTGTGTGGTAAGAAAATACACAACAATTTGGGGTCAACGAACAGTTCCTTTAATCCTGACGTTTCTTCCAGTTGCTGATCTCGCGACAAAGGATTCCTCTAAAATTATGGAGTCAAACCCCGTATTTTAGAGACGGAGAACTGCATTTAAAGAAGGAGAAATCTTTGGCCTGGACCTCTACCTGGTCTACCATATTACAACTGAACTTTTTGAAAGACAAAATACAGTACATTTCAAAAATACAGCCAGATAATTAAGTACTTTACATTTACACTTATTTTTATGAACTCTAGTGAAAATTAAAAACTTAAAATTTGTTTCTAAAAGGCTCACAGTTATATATATATATTTTTTTTTTTGCATTACTTTATATTATCTATTGACCAAACAGTCTCATCACTGATATCTCTAAATGTGGACAAGGTTGAGGAAACTAACTAACAACGAAATAATTACTTATGCTTGCTTATCAAAACCTGGAGCAAAACCACCATAGACCTAAAGTGCATTCGTTAAAAAAAACAGCATTCTTCTCTACAGTAAACAGAAGTAATTGTTTGAGAAAATTGTAATTTCAAATAATCGTGACAGTGCACAGAGCAGAACATTTGCAGGATAAATTAACAAACACTGTCCTCGAAGACGTTCTCAATAGAGTGAAGGACTTTACACAGATCGCACAGGAAGAGCAAGGAACAGATTAAGAAACGAAATATTCTTTCGAATATGAAGAATCAAGGAATGGCAACAGGAGGACAGGGGCCAATGGACATGACTTTTGAGGAATTGTGCTGTTAAAATGTAAATGTTAGCTATAACACCGTGTCAAAGTGCTCACTATTCACAAGGAAATACTAACAACTGGAGAAATGTGCCAAGTGGCCAGAAGTATTTGTTTCAGATAAACAAAGCACAATCAGACTTATCAGAATTATGTATTTGTGCCTCAAAACTCCTGCAATGACCACAATACATGCACATATCTGGAGTATATTCTTGGCAGTGGGAAGAAAAATGAAAAGAGATGAAAAATAATTAGGCTACATTCTGACTTAATTTGAACATGAAAAATCTTTTTGATAGACTTTGTATTAAAATTTACTTTTATGTTAGTTTGGATGTGCTGTTAGTCTGTTTCTTTTATTTAATTGAATGTTCTTTGGTGTTTTTATTTTATTTGTTTTTAGGTCTCTGGTCCTGTTTTGTTTTGTTTAAAATTTGAACATTTTGGGGGAACAAATCCTTTGAAATGTCTTGATTTTAAAAACATTGTCCGTTGATATCTACCTTTGAAACTTGTTCCAATAATTAAATTCAAGCTGTAAACACAAAAGTCCAAAGATGCCACTGAATTTAATCACAATTTCAGCTCTTGGCTCATGCTTTCCTCTGAGACTCGCTGTTCGTCGTCAGCTCCTCGTCTGCCCAGTTGATTACTTTAATGATATAATGGTATAATTACAGGTTAATTGTGTCCTATTGTCACCACTTCAATACAGATGGCAAAGCGCAGTGTCATTTTAGTAAGTTTCTCAATAGGTTTTCCACAAACAAATCTAAATTTGGTTTGTTTACTATGTTTGAATCAATTGTAAAAGATAATATTATCATTAATAAAGCTAAACAATAAACTTTACCAACATTTCAAGACATTGCAACAAAATGCTGAGTTGAAAAATACACCTTTCGAGTTAGAAAATGTGAGTTTGACCAGCTAACTTTCTTCCATGTACAGCCAATTTTTGCAGGGAAAAATCAACAAGCAAGTTTTTCCAGTCACATGTTTGAAAACACAATAAAATGCAATTTGCGAGGCGTAAGGCACGACACTGCAGGTGAATAGGAAAAAAATTAAATTGAAAGATATCAATTTGAAAACTCTACAGTAGTTCACTCACATAAATGTACAAAAAAAAAGTTTTTCATCAAATAATATAGAAATAAGGCATTTTATGTGTAAAACACTGCACATATTTGGGACATTTAAATCTGAAAAATTGACAGAATTAGGTTTAAATTTCTTGGTTCATTTTGTACACACATTAGTTACAAAAGCATTAACAGAGGGGATTCAGGATTTTTAAGTTAAGTTAAACTCCATTTTGAATAAAAACTGTCCTAAAAATCAAAACTTTCAACTGAGTTAAAACTTTAAGAAATCAGGCTCTTCTTGGAATTACGCCTGATGCACACCGACTCCGGTCCGGCTCCGGACCCGCGCGGGTCCCGCAAGACTTAGAAAGTGCTTAAAATCAATGCGCCCTGTCACACCGACCTCGGAGCTCTGCGGCCGCGGGTCCGGCAGCCGCGCGGGTCTCCGGAAAGAATCCGCAAGAAGTCTATTTTTGCCGGACGCCGCAGCGGTCTGGTGCGGCTTTCATGTCATTTGACGAGTATTCTCGCGCGAAACCACGTGAATCTACGTGGCTTTCGTCAAAAACGGACCGCAGTTAACCGGAGCTGGTGTGACAGGCGTCTGCAAGAGACCCGCGCGGGTCCCGGACCGCGACCGGACTGGACTCAGTGTACACTAGGCGTTAGATATCAACAAATCCTTCTGCGTGTACTGTCAGAATCTTGTTAAAGTTTGGTGTGTGCAGGTGCTGCTTTAAACGGTGACCCTTATGTCTTTTTAAAATGTCCGTTGAAATTAAAATGTCCCAAAGAAATCTATGGATGAAGTGGATTAAATTACTTAATAAAACATCTTTAGGAGCAGACTGGACACGGCATGAACGCCCAGAGCAAACTGTCCAAAAAACAAAAGAAAATTTAAAAATCAAGTTTAGCCTGTAGCGTCTTGCCTTAAATTTTGAGCATTTTCCAAAGCACAAACCCATTTTACAGCAAGCTCACATCAGCAGAAAGCAGCCTACCTGGATTAGTTTGCAGCTGGAGAACGTAACCAAGAAAACGGCCTGTGCTTGGTGTAGCGTCGCCTCAACAAAAACATGCCAGTAGAGCTTTGCCGCACCAGCGTCCAAATCCTGCAAAGAGAACAAGTCATCTGTGTATTTCAGCTCGTCTACTAGGCTCTCTCTCACCACCGGTTCAATACGGGCCCAATGTAGGACTCGGTACAGGGCTCCAGGCGGGAACTTGTGTCAGAGCATGTTGGACAGCAAGTGCAGATAGAAAATCCCTCAATAGAACGCAGCAGCTCGTCAATACACTGCATGGGCCTGTGGAAAAAGAGACAGGAAGTTACGGGAGCGTACAGTAAAGAATTGTCCGTCTATAGTTCAAATCGATGGGATTCAATTGCAGTACATGTGAGTTGTTGAGGCGTGTTGAAAGAGGTGTGTATTTTTACATCTTTGTGTTATTTTTTGTGAAAAGTAGTCCAATATTTATTTGATTTACTTGTTTCTTGGTGTAAAATAACAAAGAGGGACAATGTAGACATAAAAAAGATGGAAAAATGTCGACGTCAAATGTTAGTTCCTTTTTGCTCGTGTAAAAAATAAATCAGTATAACCATGAACAATAAATTGATGGATGAAATGACAAGTAATACATAAATCAGTAAATAAATAAATTATCCAAAGACAACAATTTTATACCGTCCATAATAAATTGTTTTGGATTGTATTTGGTGTTTTTTAGTCTATTAATAGCACACATTTTCAGACCTCATATTGTGAATAACATAAGCCAATTTGTGAAAACAGGAAAAACTCAAAATGTACATCAGGGAAGAGGGTAATTAGAACTATTTTACTTTAGTATAAGAGACACTGAAAATTGTACTAAGGTCTATATGACAGGTTCTCCCGTTTACTAGTTATAACGTAGTTTGGTGAGAGGGCACCTGTGGTAAATGTTTATCATAATTTTACATTCCTTTATTTGCAGTTTGTGAAGAAATTTTGAAATATGAACGTTTAAAATGAGAGGAAGTAGAGCTGAGGTCTAAAATGGAATCCCTCCATTTACGTAATCAATATGTGACGTACCACTGAAAATACAGGGACAATTTAAACTTGACTGACACATTTCAACACTTTAACAAAATTAAGATGTTATCGGGTATTGTTTATTGTCGAATCATAACTTTTGTGCCATTTATGTGGATTGTGGCCCTTGTTTACAATCTAAGTAAGTAACAGTTGTAGAATTACCTCTACCTGTGTCATATTTGCTGCTCATGTCCAACCAGGAAGTAACATTATGAAAATAAAAAAATAAAAACTCTCAAACTGGGGACATGGGGGCACAATGTTTAGTAAAATCTTCAATGTAACCATGTACACTAAGTTTTAGTGAAATACTAACCTGTCATTGAGACTTTAATTCTAATTCTGGAAGCACTATTTTAATCGCCTCACGTTGTGTAACTGTAATCCATATTACTAATGAACATCTAAAAATAAACTATGACCAGTTTTGTCAATACCTCAATAGCACAGGCCGCATTGAACTGTTCACAGACCTGCAGCAGGTCCAGGAGGAAATCTCACCTCTGACTTTTACAAAGACATAAAAATATGGCAGATAGGCAGTAAATATGCTTTAAACATAGTTGTAAAAGAAATAATTGGCCTTGCAGCCTAACATCAAAAACTGCTTTTTAAATAATATCTGTGTGCACAATCCCGTTTATTATAGAAGAGAGCTGATTAATTCATAATCAATTGACAGCACTATTTTAATGGGATCAATAAAAGCTACCCCATTAGACAAAAATTGCACACTTTGGATCGCCCATGGTTTATTTCATACATTAAATCATTAACATTATTGTACTAGTTGCAGAAAAAGGACAGAACATTAACGTTATAACTTACCTTTACACGTGGTATGACCTTGTGGTAGCCGTGTGTGGTAGCTAGCATTTAGCAAACGTTAGCCCTTCAATTCAAAACATGCCATATAGTAGTGCAAGTAATAAAATAGTAATAAATCTTGCAGTGGCTAAAAGTTTGAAAACATTTACATAAAATATTCAGTCCAGGCACCGCCAGAAAAACAGAAAAAATAAGAGAGAAAGATACTTCATGAGTGGTGTTGATGATATTCACGTAACTTTACATTAGTCTCAGAAATATCCTTGTCCAATCAGCAGAGCCGGTGTTCAGTCGCCGTCCCGCCCCTTTTGGCACGATCTAAAATCACTCTCATTCAATCTAATGTAAGAGGCGTTTTTTCAAAGTTCCAGCTTTGCAATTTAATTGACTGTTCTAACAGCTGCTCCTCCTACCAGCAAAGTCATTTCCAGTTTGTTTGTTTCCAGCTGATGGGTTGCGTTTGGCTTCAAAATCTCATATGTCGGGCTTTTCAAACGCCTCCAGGATCTGCCGAAAATGAGTATGAATGATGTCCATAGATTCCGTCTCTCCTGCTCCTTTGTGTAAGCGAGAAAAGCAATTTAGATTGCACATTTCCAGCTACATCCACAACTACGATGGTAAGTAGGCTATGCTAATGAGCAGTGCTAGCGTTGTTGCAGTAACACGCAACACTTTTAAGCAGCCTAGCTATCTAACCTTCATTAATAACCCGTTTTCACTAACACAACGAACACGTATTTTTTGTTGTAACTTCTTGCTGGTAACGTAAAATATCCTTGGGAGTGCTGATCGAAATTACTTTGCTACTTTGAGTTGGTCAGAGTGCAGTGCCTCGCTAACGTGACGTAACCCACGCCTTCTTTTTCTGCCCCTGTCTCTTGTTTGACCCCAACAGCGGTGGCGCTGCTCATTGTTAGCATTAGCCGCAAAACACGCACGTTATGAAAAATCAGTACCAACTCATCACCATCAACGAAGTCAAAGCCGTTAAGAATCATTGTTGAGTGTGTAACCGTTTGGTGTTTTAATGTAGATGATGATTAGCGTGTAAAACTAGCATCTGAGCTAAAGGCTAACTAACTTCTGATCTTGTGTGTTTATTGTAAGACTAGTGGCCATAAGACATCCTCTTTAACGCGTTACGGGTGAGGAGAGCAGATAAATATCATGAAATGATTCTTGATTATTTGTGAGATTCTTATTCATTTGTGTGTGTGCCATCTAGTGGGCTAAAGTGGTAGTGCGTTGAACTGCCTCTGAGCTTTGATCCCTTTGAACTGGACACTGCACTGACCACAGCACCTCCAGTGAAATTAGGCAGGATCCGCCACTGATTCAGTCTCAGAAATGAACTCAGAACTAAAACTGGAACAGCTCTTCATGTTTGTTAGCTCTAGCTTAGCGCTTTTCCCCTTTTTTTATTGCTACGTCAACTCCGACGAGCCTCTCCGACATCCCCGAGGACTGCAGGCGGAGAACAAACAGGGGATGCAGGGGAAATAAAAAGCTACGAAGAAAGAGGATGGCGAAGAAACAACAGAGGCTTAGGTTTAAGCCGTGTCTCCCTTCCATCGTCATGGGAAACGTGCGCTCCCTCGCAAACAAGATGGAAGAACTCACGGCACTTGCCCAAAGTCAGAGGGAATATCGCGAGTGCAGTTTAATGTGCTTTACGGAGACATGGATGCACCAGGACATTCAGGGGCGGACTTACCATTAGGCAACAGGCCACAATTGCCTTAGGCCCTCAACCTGAAGGGGCCCCCAATCAGATGCCCAGCTCATCATAGACACAAGGAAAAACAATTGCTTTTCTCACAGTAAAGTAGTGCAGTGTACTTTTAAACAAGAAAAAGACCAATAAAACAGTTTGGAATTTGTCAAATGTGTTGAAATCAAACTAAATAGTAAATAAAATATGACATCAAAATTCAAATGAACATAATGTATTTAAATCAGCTGAATATGTGTTAAAATGCACCAACAAACAGAAAATATGGTCTGATTTCTTCAATATTTTTCTGGGGAATGACCCCCAACCCCCCCTTTTTAAAACTGTTTAAACATACAAGCTTTAAAATAGTAAAAAACAACAACAACAAAAGCTTCCTTCAAGTACAATTCAAGAGACACGGCAGAAAAGTTATAGAAAATCACACTTGAGGAGGAGGGGCCTAGACTTAATTTTGCCTTGGGCCCCCAAATTCCTAGGTCCGCCACTGAGGACATTACCGCTGACAGCGCTTCCATCACGGACTTCCACACGGTGCGCGCCGACAGGGACCACGCCAGCACCGGTAAGCGCAAAGGGGGTGGGCTTGCTGTGTTTGTGAATGAACGCTGGTGTAACCCTGGTCACATCACGGTCAAAGAGCGCATCTGCAATCAGGACGTGGAACTGTGTGCTGTTGGGTTACGTCCATATTATTTGCCCAGGGAGTTTTCCCATGTTATCTTCGTGGCTGTTTATGTGCCCCCGTCTGCCAACCCTCACTGCGCCTGTGACACTATTCACTCTGCAATAGCCCGGATTCAGACCGCTCACCCCAACGCTTTCATCGCCGTTTCCGGTGATTTCAACCACGTGAGCTTGGACAAGACTCTCTCCACTTTCAGACAGTTTGTGGATTGCCCCACCAGAGAGGGAAGAACAATAGACCTGCTGTATGCAAATGTTCGGGATGCATACAGCTCAGCCCCCCTTCCCCCGCTGGGCAGGTCTGATTACAACCTGGTTCATCTCACCACCTCCTATGTGCCTCTAGTGAAACGTCAGCCCCCGAGCACGAGGACAGTGAGAAGATGGACTGACGAAACACTGGAGACACTACAGGACTGCTTTGAGTGGACAGACTGGCAGGCACTCACTGAGCCCCACGGAGAGGACATCGATGGGCTTACTGAGTGCATCACCAGCTACATCAACTTCTGTGAGGACAACGTTGTCCCAGCCAGGACCGTGAGCTGTTACCCGAACAACAAGCCATGGATTACCAAGGACATTAAAATCACTCTCAATAAGAAGAAGAAGGCGTTCAGCGCGGGCAACAAGGAGGAGGTGCGAGCTACGCAGAGGGACCTGAGAGTGCAAATGGAGAGGGCCAGGAAGAAGCACGGGAGGAAGCTGGTGTGGAAGCTCCAGCAGAACAACATCAGGGAAGTCTGGAGTGGCATGAGGACCATCACTGGATACAAGCCAACCAGTGGTGGAGGCATCGAGGGCAGTGTGGACAAGGCTAATGTGTTTAACAGGTTCTTCAACCGTTATGACACTGCAGTCTCTGACCTCCTCCCAGAAGTCTCTACTGCAGAGCGGCAGCCAGCAGCCACTCCTCCCCCCACCCCCCTCCCCCCACCCCTCTGCAAGACGGCCCCGCTCACACCTCGTCCCCAAACCCCCAGTCTGACTGCACTCTCCTGGAGATCATCGGCACCCCTCCCCCTCCTGACACCTCCACACTGACTTTCACTGCTGACCAGGTGAGGGGACAGTTGCAGAGACTCCGAGCTGGAAAAGCTGCAGGCCCTGATGGCGTGAGCCCCAGAGTTCTGAAAGCTTGTGCCCCCCCAGCTCAGTGGAGTTCTGCAACAGATCTTCAACCTGAGCCCGAGTCTTCAGAGAGTCCCCCTGGTGTGGAAGATATTGTGCCTCGTTCCTGTCCCGAAGACGCCGCGTCCCAGCGACCCCAAGGACTACAGGCCCGTGGCACTGACCTCCCACGTCATGAAGACTCTGGAACGACTCGTCCTGGAGCAGCTGAGACCCATGGTGCAGCATCTACAGGACCCTCTCCAGTTTGCCTACCAGCACCACCTCGAAGTGGACGACGCCATCATCTACTTGCTCCACAGAGTCTACGCCCACCTGGACAAGCCGGCTACCAAAGTGAGAATCATGTTCTTCTCCAGTGCGTTCTGATGTAGAATATTTTAGCTTCACAAATGTATGAAACATTATAAAAATATTTAAGAGTGTAACACCAAAGGCTTAATTTGCAGTGTTTAAGCTTAGGTTTTAGATAAAGCAAAGGCCTGTAGAGTTATTATTTTGTTTACAAAGTTTCTTCTACTTTTACTTATTATAAAAAACTATTGTGAAAAGTGCATAGAGGACTAGAGCATGTGGATTGGAGGCTCATTTAGGACAATACTGGAGGCTGCCACTAGAGGCAAGTCTTGTAACTATTGCAGCAAGAAAATACAGCTGTGAGGAACCTGTACCATGATAGTGAGATCATGGGGTCAGTGAGTTTACACGTGGGTTCAGAGAATAATAACGTGCTTGGGAGGAGTAGTGCCCTAAACCTAGGAAACTATAGGATGAGAGCCGAGCTATGGGGGGTAATGGTTCTGAATATTCAGAGCTATAAATTGGGCTGCATTCTCTTTGTCGGGGCTTCTGGAGGTTTTTTCTTCGTGTGAGGATCTCTGTGGGTTTGGAGCCATGATCTGGGACACTGGTTAGAGGAGGTTTTTGCGTGGTCTGCGAACCACCCAGATCTTACATTTTACCAAGGATGAAGTTATTTTTTGGACAATAAAGACTCTATTGCATTGAATTTCGTCGAGTTTGTCTTCTTCATTGTGTCAAACGTGCAAGCGTTATCCAGAAGAAATTATGACACAACAGTTCGACACCATCAGACCGGCTCTGCTGGCTGAGAAGCTGGCAGCGATCCAAGTAGATGCTCCTCTTGTGTCCTGGATTGTGGATTACCTCACTGGCAGACCACAGTATGTGCGGTTGCAGAGCTGTGTGTCTGACAATGTCATCAGCAACACCGGGGCGGCTGCAAGGGACCGTCCTCTCTCCTTTCCTCTTCACCCTCTACACCACAGACTTCAACCACTGCACAGAGTCCTGCCACCTTCAAAAGTTCTCTGACGACTCTGCAGTGGTTGGATGCATCAGCGGTGGTGACGAGAGGGAATACAGGACTGTGGTGGACAACTTTGTCACCTGGAGCGAGAACAACCACCTTCAGCTCAACGTGACGAAGACCAAAGAACTGGTGGTGGATCTGAGGAGGATCAAAGCTGCTGTGACCCCCATCTCCATCCAGGGGGTCAGTGTGGACATTGTGGAGGAGTACAAGTACTTGGGGGTGTATTTGGACAATAAACTGGACTGGGGCAAGAACGTAGACACTGTCTACAAGAAGGGCCAGAGCAGTCTCTACTTTCTGAGGCGGCTGAGGTCCTTTGACATCTGCAGGACAATGCTCAGGATGTTCTACGAGTCTATGGTGGCAAGTGCCATCACGTATGCTGTGGCCTGCTGGGGCAGCAGTCTGCGCGTGAGGGACACTTAATAGACTCAACAAGATCATCAAGAAGGCCGGACATGTTGTGGGGGAGGAGCTGGACTCTCTGACTGTTGTGTTGGAGAGGAGAATGTTGTCCAAAATCAGGACTATTCTGGACTTACCCTCCCACCCGCTCCACAAAGTGCTGGTCAAGAGCTCATTTAGCAACAGACTGTTACTGCCACGATGTTCCACAGACACAGGAAATCATTCCTGCCTGTCGCCATCAAACTACTGAACTCTGCGCTGTAAAAATCCTCTTGTGAAGTCAATGTGCAATATTAAGCCCACTGTGCAATATTATGTCCACTTATATACATAAACTGTACATGATCATGTGAATATGTAAATAAACAAGGGTAGTAGAGTTAAGCTTATTGTAAAATTGTTCATATCGGGGGTTTAGTTGATTATTGTTCATATCAGGGGTTTAGTTGATTAATAAAGACACTTTATAAGTTAAGTTAAATGGGGTTGATCATTATAGAGCTATTGTATTTTATTTTTTACTTTATTTATATCTTATTTTGTTTATAATTCTTTACTGTCTCTACTGGTCAGTTGCACAAACAAAAAGAATTTCCCCTTGGGGATAAATAAAAGTAATTCTGATTCTGATTCTGATTGATTCTGATTTTTTGGCTGCCTTCACAATCTAAAGTGTAACACCAATACAATGGTACAAAAGAAAATTAATTAGGCTACATATTCAAATAATTAATCAGAAGCCAGATTAATACAAGCCAGACCTTCAAGATTCTTTTGAAAAAAAACAAAACAAACATTATCATATGGTGGGAAATGATTCTGTTTCCGGTGTTATATAATATTATTTAGGGTGACCGGATTTTCAAAAAAATGGGACATAAGAGTAAAAGTAAAATTAGTACATTATTATACACTAGTATTCATGGCTCATTCATGACATAAGTACAGTATATGAGAAACTTCTATTAGTGTATTTTGTGTTCTGGTCATTTTCAAGGACAGTTTTCTCTATGTCGGCAATTTATTCCTCTGTTTGCTGTTGGCGGGTATCAAATTGGTCAAAAACTGGGACAACAGGAACATGTCTTGTGAAAAACTGGGACAAAAAATGGTTTTGGACAATTCTGGGACATGGGACACAGGGCTCAAAACTGGGACTGTCCCGGGTAAATAGGGACGTCTGGTCACCCTAGACTTGGTCATTCATTCTGTCACTTTTAAGTCTTAAACAAGAGCCATTTCTAATCTTTTGTACAGAGATCATACAAAAGTGGCACGCTTCAGCACTTGAGTTCTTTCTGGTTAATTTTCTGAAATCTTGGCCATATACTGAATATTAAGCTGCTGACATTTTTGAGGAAATATTTTGAAATAAAAAGTAGTGGTTGCTTGCAGGATCAACGTGACGTTAAAGAGTTTTTTTTGTGAAGAATAGTCTACCTCTGCATTCATTTTAATTTGCTCTACATTCAGTAATCTTGTTTAAGACTCGCAGTAGCCTTTTTCTTGCTGCTTTCTTTTCCTCCTCTGTTTTTCAGGAGAATTGCTTCTTCCAGCCTCCTAAAGCGAAATGCAATCGTGGATCAGGGCTTGCTCAAAGAGACATGAAGTAAATTGGACCAGTTTATCAAGTCGTCACTTCTTCAATTCTAAAGGCAGGGACTTTTGGATAGAGGGGGAAATAAATAAGTAAAAACAGCCCGTGCAGAAATATTGACACTAAAATTCACCCTAAAACTATTATATGTGCGTAAGCCCGACTGAAAATGGGCCAATGAGCTGGGAATGAAGAGGTTATGTCCTATGATACTTGGGGAACATATTCGAAGGCCAAACCATGTGTGACCAAGCGGTGTGTGGCATCAGCATAAAATCTATCTTTAGAGCAGGAGTGCATGAAGCGTTTAGTGTGAAATTGAGTGCAGAAGGCGGCCTCTGTAACTGTACCGATGCCGGGGTAATTCGATAAAGGCGGAGGACAGTTATGGGGACATTCATCTGGGCTAATGCTAAAGGAAAATGTGACCTGAGAGGGTTGTTGGAGTAAATGCCTTGATATGATGTAGGCCACAGCGCACACTTGATTTGACAATTGTTTTTGATTTGATGCACAGCGTTAATATCTTGTTGTAATACTCTTTGTGCGCTCATGTTATTTAACTTTAAAGTCTGCTTTAGAATACCAACATAAACAGAACCAAAGTTAAAGCCAAAAGTTACGGTAAAGGTGCAGCTAGGACAAAAGTAAAAGTACTGTACTTAAAGTGCATCTGACAGGTTGGACTGCTCATTTGACAAAAATGCAGTTAAGATAAATATATTTCAAATTTTATTAAAATGCTTTATACATTTTATTACATTTTAGCTATTTTTTTTTAGGTTTTTTGTGTTACTTCCTGGTTGTTAATGATGACATCACACTAGGATAGTACCTAGCAACCATCCTGTACACTGGACCAAAACTCCTCTAATGTCACAGATTATTTTATTTTACGTATAAGAATCCATGCAAACACCTTTATTTTGTTGAATCAATGTTTAAAGGATCAAAAAGTTGTTTATTTTGTGTAAATTATGCGTAACCTTTATCTCCCTAGTGTGATGTCATCAGTCTGTTTTCAACATACTTTTCAGCTTTTCTCCACAAATGGCTGCTTGGTTGGTGTAAAACTAAAATGTATAAGTACATCTGGCATTAATACGCCAAATAAAGTCAGAATTAGAAAATCACGAAAACCTGTCATACGCACTTTAAATGACACAATATCTGACACAGTATCTACAATTTACCCATTTTTACAGTGGATACTTTTTAGTTTGTACTTTTAAACTTATAATTATGACTTTAAAACTCATAATTGTGACTTTAAACTAAAAATGTTCACTTTTAAACTCAAAATTCTGACTTTGAACTCATAATTGTGACTTTCTGTTCTGGTGGAAATGGGCTTCCATATATTAGATTTGCCATTTATGTTTTAATAATATGATTTTTGCTCACTTTAGTTAAGCATTTTAGTTTAGTTTAGTTTTTAGTTTTTTTTTTTGCCATTTGCAGTTTTAAAAGTCACATGTCAGGGAGAATTGACAAAAACATTAAGACATGCAGTGGCAAACTACAAGAATCACATGTCGATCTAAACTACAGGTTAACAGTTTTTATGTAGAACAAGATGGATTAAAAAAAAAAATGTGGAAGAAGTAGCTAATTGCATCCATTAAAATTCTGATTCCATTTCGATTGCGGGCCTCGGTCAGGGTGTTGACATAATAATAACCTTTAACACTTTATGCCACAAGATTAATATGGAAAGTTGAGGAGCCAATCCCAAACAAATATGACATGGTTCAACATTTGTGCATCATAACTTTGGATATTTCTTTCATAAACACAGAATCTCTCACAGTTTTTGCCCTCCAACTGAAATTATCACATCATCAAATTGTAAAACTTGAACACCACATATTATGCATTGCTGTTCTCTGTGATTATTAATTATGTATATCCAGGTTTGACGGTGACTCCAGTGACACGGCTTTGAAAGAGCACCAAAGCCCATCTCCTGAGAGCTCACGTCTGAACACTGTCACAGCAATGAAAATCTACATGACAACTTGGATATTTATAGGATGTTGATTTATGCCAAAGTGTCTCAGGTGAGTTTTTGTGCAGTGTTTAACTTCCTTGTGGGCCTCCTTGCTGGGTAGCATAAACAAATTACTCAACCTTAGGCTAAAATTACTTTATTAAAACAGTTTACACACTGTGCCATAACTGTGCTGCAATAACTAATATACACACACTGCAATTGCTGGAAAGTAATGTATTTTGCAGCAGTTTACTTTTAATTTGTGCAACAATCAGAAGTTTTGGTTGGAATCCCCACTCAAATTAGTTACTTAATAAGTTTTACTTGAATATTAAAACATTTTAATGAGTTTAAACCCAATTTCTTCCATAACCGAACAGCGTACACTTGAAAACACATTATTTCTTGTCCGTTCAGGTAAGAAGTGACACCAAATAGTGAAAAATTGCCGGTTTGATCTTTTAAATATGCTTGGCTGAGAGCTGAAGTCTCGATTTGCCAAGATTATTAATTAGCAAGTTTTTGTACTCTATTTTGACTGAATATTCGTTCCCCAAATATCTCAACTAAAGATTCTAACAAATGTTGCAGCTTTCTGGAGATTTCTGAAAAATTCTCATTCTATTGAGTCAAGACATTGTTGGAGAAAAGGCACTCAGGCCCATATCGCGTATGAAACACTGATTATCCAGTCCATAAAAACCTGTTTCAGAATGCTCCATATGCTGCATGACTGTTGCACTTTTCAATATCCTCCTTTGTATTTGCAATATTGCCTGTGTTGTCTCTCTTCTCACATCATATAGAAAAAAATAAGCACAACAGATGCAATGACTTTTTAGCATGCAGCAATTTTTGTGTTGGATTTTATGATACACAAGAGGGGCTATAATTTGAGCTATTTTGTAACGATCCTGAAAATAGCCTATTATTATCCCTCCGTCTCTGATCTAACAGTGAATAGTGGCTGTAGTGCTTGTCTGATCATAATCGTAGCTTGTCTGTCGGTGTGCGCACATCCTGTCCTCGGGCCAACACACTGACGTATCCAGCCTCTTTAAGTAATTATTTCTCATCCAGCAATGGCCATCAGGAGCAGAAAAAGCGTGAAGTGAAGGAGAGGACGTGACCTCAGAAACACAAGAGCTTGTTTGGTCATTTGCATCTACGCACCCCTGAATAAAGGTGGTTCGTGTTAATAACAGACTCAACTTCTATATAATAATATACTATAATATATTGACATCTGTAAGGAGAGTGAGCTTGTCATGAGAAATGTAGACCATTTGTTTTAAATTGAGACACTTATAATGTTTGAGGACACAGAAGCCTTACTCAAGTGTTTTTGTGTCATTGCATGAAATACAATGTTAACCTTCATTTTCATCACACTTAAAAATGAAATAATAACTTAGGAATTGTACCAAACCCAAAAGTGAAAATATTGATAGATTGGTAGCTAATGTATAATGTCCATGTGCTTTTTATTTTTCTCAACGGACACACTGCAGACGGGTTGAAAGTTTGTAATGTAACACCTTTTAAATGCCCAGGTATCTTATCTTTCAAAAATTAAAATAACATCTATTTAGAAAATCTCCAGCTGCTGCCCAGAGTCACTCGACTAAACATGGGGAATCCGCATTTCAGTTTTGTGAAGATAAAGACTGGAACATTCTTCATGAAAATGTGAGGCGGCACAGAAGTTATAGTGGCTAGCACTCTCACCTCACAGCAAGAAGGTCAGACTACCAGGCCAGACCAGGACTTTCTGCTTGGAGTTTGCAAAAATCTGACATTAGAGGAGTTTTGTCCCAGTGCACAGGATGGTTTCTTGGTAATTTCTGTAAAAAACAAAACTGGGGTCAAATTTGTAAATTTGTAAAAAAAAAAAAAAAAAAAAAAATTAATATATTTACCTTAACTGCATTTTACTTAAATAAGTAGTCCATCTGTCATGGGCACTTTAACCTTACCTTCAGACAGGCCTCTGCTCTGACAATGCTCCAATCTAGGTTAAACATGCCTTTGTTCAGCTGTGCATTTACTAAAAGGATTTTATCTCCACTCTAATTTAATTTTATTATTATTATTATTTATGTCTTTACCTGTTTTGTGATTTTCTAGAATTGTGCTCTACAAAGAAAACTTGCCTTTAGACAAACTCAAATATTGTATAAGTTCAGCCCAGTACAGGTTTTCTATTGAAGTACTTTACAAATATGACAGCGACTCTTGCATCAGTAAAAACAAAGTCAGCTTTATTGACAGTAGTAGAGTAGTGCTGATAAAGGCAGGAGCCGGGGAAAGCTCGAACTGTGCAGAACTCAGGTATAAAACCATCATAGCGTCGTGTTCACTCAACGGGCAGCTCGCCTCCTCCTGATGACACTTCGACCCGCGGAAGGAATCACGAGTCCAGAGTCCGCCGAAGCCCCTTCCCACGAGAACAGCCTAAACATGTAAACTTTATCATATCATGTACAGTACAAAACATGCATCCCATGTTTGTCCACAACTATCAGTCTTACAATGTACACCGTATGCACAAAGTCAGAGATGCAACAGAACAGCTACAGCCTTAAGGTTCAATACACATTTGGTTTGTGGAGTTTGGATTCATTTTCTCCGTTTGCTTTTATTGTTATTTGTTCCCAGGCCAACTCCAGTCACATTAGTGTAGCTCGTCGTGACCAGACGTGGAAGAAGTGCACAATTTTGTCAAAGTAAAAGTACAGAAACATGAGCGAAAAAATACTCAAGTAAAAGTATCACAATCAAAATCTGCTTAAAGTATTGAAAGTACACCAAGGAGTAAAAAGTAAGAGTAATTCCCACAGGCTTGATAAAGAATTGTCTGGATTTTTGGTCATCGGAAGCACATTTCTCTGTCATGTATAAAGCCTGATTTCGTTTGTTCAAAGCCAGAACTTGGAACTCTAAAACGTAGGCAAGATGTCTCCATAATCGTGCTAAAAATAAAGCACTCAGGTCTAAAACCAGAGGGAAAATACTTTTACTTTTCAATGAAGTTAAACATGTAGTGGAGAAAAAAGTTCAGATAACTGCTGTCAAATGTAGTGAATTAAAAGTATCCAGTGTAAAACGTACTAAAGTAAAGTACAGATATCTAAAATTTTAACGTTTTCTTTTCTACTTAGTTACTGTCCACCATTGATTGTAAAAGGAAGGGCATCCAGTGTAAAAACCCATCTTACTGACTGCTCTGTGGTTTAAAAAGAACAGAAGCATAAATAGCTAATCGAAAGTGTGACACCACCGTTTGGGAGACACTGTAACCAAGAAGACATGACACAATTGATGATTTGTCTGACCTGAGCAAAAAGCAACATTTGAAATGCAGTATTGAACATCAATGGTTTTCTTTTCCCTGAGCATGGAATGAAAAATGCAGAACAAATCACAGCTTCTTCACATCACATACGCATATTGAACCATTAAGGTCGTACCAATGAGTCCAACATATTAATTATATCAATAGTGTTGCATCCCCGCACGAAATCATATCAAAACATAAAATAAAATCCACAAACTGTACACGTCCTTCACGAGACTACTATTTTTTTCAACCATTGGAAAACTTTTCGAGCTACTTTTGATTTATACAGCAAATCGCCTCGTTCTTGTGGGCCTTCAAAACAGCCTGAGGTAAGCTTTAGCACATGAGACATGAGCTTCAATTTAAGGGCTAAAAAATGAAGTACAAAATGATAAAAATACCAGAGATGAATCCATATCAACCATCACAAGACAAACTAAACACTAAACTCAAATGTTCCTATACAGCTCTCCATAAACATGTCTATACAAAGTGCCACACTGGATCCCGACTAGATTATCTCAAACCTCATAGACCTATATGTAGTGCAACACAACTTCAACAAATGATTACAGTGACAAAAGGCAAAACCCAAAAGGCAAGAAAAGGGTGAAATTATTATTTTTATAAACGCATATTTCATCTCAGGGCTTTTACGTCCTGTCCACATATTGTTCTTCCCTTGTTTTTGATCGTTTGTTAATTGAATGTTGAATGCAGTGGTGGAAGAAGTACAGTAAAAGTAAAGATACAGGAGCAAAAAATGACTCAAGTAAAAGTATCAGACATAGAAATGAAGTAGATTTTTCGTAACCGTGAGAGCTATTATGCAAAATCGACTTTCAGGAGCTTTTAAACATAATATAATTGTTCCCCTTGTCATTAAACCACTGGAAGTTGTATTTGTATTGTATCCTGCTCCCCAGATTCGATCCACTGCGCTTTACTTACTTCAGTCTGAAGTGTAATTTTCTGAAACGGTGACATAGGATTCAGCAGCGTAGACATTTTAGCACAAATTCCTCTGCTATTGTGCACTGCAGCTCTCCAAACGCAACGTAACGTAAAGAGGACGACGCTGTTGCAACGGCACAGTTTTTAACGTAGAAGTAAGAAGAATTATTTTTAATTAAGTTGTGTTACATCAATATTGCAATTTAAAATGTCCAAAATATAATATAATCATTATATTTTAGTCATAGATAGTCATATAAACTATATCCTACACATAAACTAACTGTTAAAAAAACTATATAGAAGACAAACACGTAATATGTCTTCTTTAAAGAGTTCTTAATCTTGATAGTCAAACAATTTATCTGTATTTTGAGAAAGATATATATAATGTATATTTTTGTTTGCTCAATGCCAAGACTTGAATTCAAAACCTTAGGCAAAATGTCACAAAAAACAAGCTAAAAATAAACCTTCAAAGTACATTTTACTTTTCAATCCAGTTTAAAAATGTAGTAGAAACAGATGCTGCACTCAAACGTCGTGAAGTAAAAGTATAAAGTTAAAGGAGATAAGAGAACTGTTTTCTTCAAAGTAAAAAGTATCCATTGTAAAACTTACTCAAGCAACGTAAAGATACCTACAAATGTTACTCACGTACAGAACTTTTACTTTTGTACTTCGTTACTTTCCACCACTGATCAAACGTGTGGACAGAGACGTACATTTGCCCGAGTCAAACATGCGTTCATAAAAATCTCTCTCAGTGTTCTCGTTTCTGCTTGCGGCCCTTGTCCACCTCGTCCAGCCCTGAGGCCGACCGCTGCATCTCGCGGAGCTGTGCGTGGGTGCGCGGCTGCTGCTTCTTCAGCTTCTGCAGGTGGATGTCGATGGGGTCCAGCTCGGGCTCGGAGGCGGGCACGGGCAGGTACCCTTCGTCCCGGGGCAGGCACATGCACCAGCCCGCGCCGGCCAGGTCCAGCTCGCTGTAGTTGAACTCGGACTTCTTCAGCTTGAAGTCCACCATGTCGGCCGACTGGCTCATGTCCACCAGCAAGTTCCAGAAGACGCAGCTCAAGATGATGCCCAGGAGCTGTGGAGGGAGACGGGGGTTATTCACAGAGGAGGACTGAGGATGACGTTCAGATGGAAGTCGAAACTGTCCAGATGACGACCTTTGAAACCTTTTCTACGATGGGCTTAAAGTCTATATGATAGGTTAGACCAGTGGTTCTTAAACTAGGAGTCGGGACCCCAATGGGGGTCGCGAAATGATTTCCAGGGGTCCCCAAATGATGGGGAAAACTTTATACAGTAATCTTAAACAAGGCTTGACACCCTTCAAATGCAGTGGTAAATGTAGATTCCTATTTGTTGGCCTATTAAAGTCTTTTCCAGGTCTATATTCTCTAAATAAAGTCAAACATTAGATATAAGGCTAATGTATCACTTTGCATGTCACCTTTTTTTGTGTTTGGGGGTCGCGAATGTGAACTATTGTTATTTTGGGGGTCGTGACTGAAAAAGTTTGAGAACCACTGGGTTAGACGACACATTTCTCTAAAACGTATTGAACATGATCATATTTAAGATTTTACTAAACATTTTGCCAATTTTCCCCCAGTTTGACCATTTTTGCAATGTTTATAACGTTACTTCAGATGTGACAAAGATAGAGGTAATTCCACAACTGTTACCTAGCAACCATTTTGAAAACAAAGGCAAAAATCCACATAAATTAAACAATTGTTATGATTTGACAAATAATAATACCTGATAACGCATTTATTTTGTTGAATGAACGTTTAAACTGTCTGAAAAATGTGTTGGTTGTGCGTAAATTGTCTCTGTATTTTCAATGGCACGTCGCTTTTTGATGACATCACAGAGGGATTCTGTTTTAGAACTCACCGCTACTTCCTGTAATTTTAAACTTTTATTTATCAAAATGTCTTCACAGACTGCGACTTAACCATAATTAGAATATCATGCTTTAATATAATATACACATTTCAGATGGCAATTTTATCCAGTAACATTTTTATTTATTTATATATATTTTTTGCAATCAAGATTCAATACACAATCCATTTATATACATATATATTAAGGCCTGTCACTATAATTACTAAACCCACTAATCGTTCAATACATGATAGAAAGAACAACATTTGTGGGGCCCAGTATTTATCGAGTGAACCTTTCATATGCACTTTGGAGAGCGTTTTCTTTGTTTTTAATAAGATTTGGATTCTAGAGAGTAAAATAAGTAACTTTCATGACTAATAATCGGCACCAACTTACTGAAAAAGTGTTTCATTCTGCTGATTATTTATTGTAGATCATGTTTTTATCAATCTCTCACATTCAGAATTACTATGTTTGGGATTGTCCAGCTTTAGAGTTATGTCAATGTCATAAAGTAGTTTGAATATCATTGTTTAGTGTGATATTTTCTCTAACGATATATCGCACTTCAGAAGTTGTGACATTTCAGCTCGGCAGATTCAGACTTAATGCATTGCAATATTTTGAGTAGAGTCCTAAAAGTCAGTGACATAAATCAAAATGTCAAAACAGAATAAACTATAACTGTTTCTCATCAATAATGCACTTTATCTGTGAATATTCTAATAATATCTAAACGCCTTTATGTATTTCAATGTACAATCAAAAATAATAACTGGCTAACTAGATTGCAAATTTTGTCGTACGCTATATATCTACAGAAAAATATCGCAATAAATGATAATATTGAAACTACTTTATGCCACTGACGCAAAAAGCAGGATAACCTTTTTCCAAGTGAACCGTGTTGTAAAAAATGTAACCAGGAATAAAGAAATGTCAAAATCAAACACTTTAATGGTTAGTTATAGTATCTTTACAACAAACTACAGTCCAAATGTCCTCATATATGTCTAATACAACAAAAATAAGACAAAAATCCAAAAGAAAAGGTACACAGGATTATTTTAGAGCCTGGAAAATACAGTTCTTTCTATCATGTATTGAACGATAAGTTGATGTAGTATTCATTGAGACTATTGACCACTAAAATAATCGTCAGTTGCAGCCCTATTTTTTGTTTGTGCAGTTGTGTATTGAGTTTCCATTTCCCCTCGTACTGTATTTGTAAACGTATTTGGGTTTAATTTAAAAAATGACATTTGGAAGAAAGGCAGGACGGCTAACCCCAGTCTGTAATGTTAATTGCATTTATTGGACCACTGCTGGGGCCAAGCACAGTCGAGGAGCAAATATCACAATAAATCTTCTTAAGAAAAGTGATGGCTATAATTACTTTTCTCTCTGTGGTCTGTGGCGCTTGGAGCAGCAAACTAATTTAAGTGTCACAAACAAAACAAGGCTTCATTTTGGTCCAAAAAGTTCAGCGTTTTAGTGGAGACCTTTGTTTCACGCAGCTTTAAAAGAATTGACACACAGCGACGGGAAACGGGTAAATTACACTCTTCATTTACCTCGTTTTTAAAGATTTACCTCCATCAAAAACAAACACTGCTATCCTTCATTCAAATTATCACAGCTCGTTTAGGATTCTTTCACCTATTAATCTGTGTTTTCTGTAGTCTATGGTCTATAAAACCTTCTAAATTACATTCTAAATTCGATGGAACACTACAAAAGACAAGCCTAATGTGATTTTGATGAACTGGATTAACCTCAGAATATCCCAAAATATGAAAGATTAAGGTGGTTTTGTCAATTGAAAACCTGTCAGAGCCTGATTTAAATAATTTATTGATTTATTTATTGATTTTTTTTTCTTGATTTAATTGGAGATTAAGATAGATACCCATAATTTTTGATGTAGACAAAACGAGGTTTAGGTTTTATTGGACAAATACTTACAGAAATGTTGACCCTGCAATAGTTTTTCATTTTATTTACAGATATATTACATAGTAAACCATGAATTATACTTTTTGTGAAGGTCATTTACAATTATGAGGTTATAAATAGTATTTTTTCCGTAGATTTATAATAGAAAAGCTAACTAACTGACATGCTTACCCTGAAAGTTCAAAATGTATGCTTTTTTTCTCAACCCAGAGACACAAAAACATTAGTATTTAGATCTGATGTGAGCTATAATTGAAAACGCATTAGTCTGCTTCTATTGGCCTCCAGCCGCCTTCATTCCAGTTTCGATGAGATGCATTTCTAAGGGTCTATCAGCGTTTCAACAGTGTAGGGAGCTGAGTGTTAATCCTCTGACCTGAGGCAGTCCGATGGCGCAGCACAGGGCGATGGTGATGCCGATGTTGTCGCTCATCCACAGGTTGACAGCGTGGATACAGCCGCGCACGTGGATCACCTCGTGCAGGGTCTCCCTCTGAGCAACAGCAGGAAATATTACAGATAATAACACGGACATAGGAATGATGAAATTAAAGAAAAAATAAACTCTTAAAGTGCACTCTGTATTTTTTCTGGTGGAGGGATTGCCATCAGCTCGTCTCAAAGGAGAGGTTACTGCCTGGAATGTTCCACAGACCCTGGCGTTATTAATGCACTGACACTGATTCAAGTCTGTAGAGACCAGCCAGCTCTGGATAATGTTTTTCATTGACTTTTTCGCAATTAAACCACCTGAATTGAATAAACACAAGATAGTAAGGTTTAATGTCCTGCTGCAGAAAGTTCCAGGCAAAACAAAAACACAGAGCGCCAGTGCACCTTTAATTAAGGCCACAGTACTGTAAGGAGCAGGGCCAATCATCTGGGGAAAGCGTTGTGAGCGCCATTAGATTTTTTTTTTTTTTTTTTTTTTTAATAATAGGATTATGCTTAAAGTGGATACTTTTAGTAATAAACTAGTTCGTTTATTTGCTATTTGGAAAACGTGCAAAAAGTGCACACTAAATATGTGTAGGAGAATTGACAAAAAGATTGAAATATGGACCACAAGAATGACATGCATTTCAGAACATGTTTGTGCAAATACTATTAAACTCAAAGGTTAGCAGTTTTTTCCCCAGAATAAGACACAATAGTTTGTTATTTGCGGAGGAAATTATTGTATTTTTAAAAAAAAATCTAATAAACTGAATTGAATTCAAATTGTGATTTTAATTTGGACGATAAATCTGAGCGTCCTTTTATGGAGAATGTTAAGGACATTTAATCAATGTGAGGCATATTACATTTGTTTCATCTATATCAGACAATACGTGAGAGATGTGTCTGATACAGGATGAATATTCTTCAACGGCCACAGTTCTGGGTGGAAAGTAATGTCTTGCTGAATGCTCCCTCTGAGTGCATCTAATACTTTTTATACAAGTGTCCAAAGAATAACTGAAGAGAGAAAAAAAAACATCCTATATAGACGGAGTTATGGCTACACAATTATATACAATTTTTAAAATGACGGTTAATTTGTAGTTTAAAACTGAAAAGTTATTTTATCAACAATGATTTAACTATGTATTGGTAAAAGTAGAAAATAAAATACTTTATGATACTCCAACAACGTTCATTATGTCTTCTTTCGTAGTCTCCACACTTAGGTTCTTCTTAAAGACAATAAATTAGGAGATGTATGTCAGCAAGGTAAATATATCTCTTAATTCATTGTCTTTAAGAAGAGCCTAAGTGTGGACTTATTATGATACATTATAATAGGCTTTGTTTGTTTTGTGGATAATCAACACCCAAAAAACATCCACAACATTTCGATTTCAACATTTTTGTAAATGAGTCGACCAACATTTTTATTTCTCGACTAATTAATTAGATTTAAATTATTTATATGGCAAAAAAGATATGGAGTGAGTAAACACAGTTTCCTACGACTTATCTGTATCTTTGGAGTGCCGTATGGGTTAGATATAGGCCTGTGCAATTCATCAAATTTTAATTACACTTATGATTAATTATTACTCATGTGTAATCCATTAATTGAGATTATTATTAATCTTACTTTTAAGTGGTTTCCTCGAGTGGTCATTCATTTTAGATGCGCTGATTCCCCGTCTTCTCCTCAAGCAAATAATAGTTTGAATAACCTTGATTTCAATTTTAATTTAAATAATCGTGATTATAATTTTTTCCATAACAGCCCTAGTTAGATACATGGAAATACAGCATAGTTTTGATATATTTCTGCCACACCCCTTTTTAGTCGATTAATCAGTCGGTGGGGCAGGTCTTTAATTTTTTTAATCGACTACAGCCCTAGATTGTAGTACTAACCATTATCCAAATTAAAATAGAGTAAAACATGACTTAATTGATCTTGGCAGAGAAAAATCACCACAAACTGCTGCTGTTACCTGTTGGTCCAGAGTCCTGTACCCGCAGAGAGTGTTGATGACCTCTCCCACCTGTAAAGACATTAACATCAGGACTTAATACACACTTAATACAGACTGGTCAGTGCTCTTCTGCAGACCAAACCTGTTCCCTGTTCCTGACCCAGTGGAGCGTGAAGCTAAGTGTGTGCTCCTGCGACAGGTGCGGGCCGATAACATGAGAAAACCAATCCAGCGTCTCCAATCGGAGTCTAGAATCTGAGAGAGCGGCGTGATGTACGACCCTGGCTCTTCTATAGGTGCTGCATACAGGTGTGTTATGGCAGTGACTTCATGTGGAAAGAGGCGGGCAATAGACCCTTTAAAAGTGTGTAAACAAAAACATTCTAAATTCAGAATGGAGGCAAAAGTGAAGTGCAACATGATGTGATTTCACTGGAGAAACTGGGATTTAACCTCAGAATATCACAAACTATGAAAAATGTGGATGATTTTGGAAAATGTAAAGCCTCAGACACATGTGAGTGACATCAGAGCTGCTTTAAACACATTTATTATTGTATTTTACATTTATGTTTAAGGGAATTATGATGAACTCTTTATATTTTTGATGAAGGAGAACAATCCAGATTTATGGGTTTTACTGGAAAAATACTCACAGAAATGTTGAGCCCACAATAATTTTTCATTTCATCTAGAGATATATTAGATACTATACCATAAATTAGATTCTTGTGAAGCTAAAATACAATTTTAAGGCTAGACAATTTTGTCCATTGTTTCTTATAGAAAAGCAAACTAACTGACCTTTCTACCGTGGAAAATAAAATGAGTTGCTTTTTTCCCAAAACACAAAGTAGTATTTAGATTTAATGTGAGCAAATCATTAAAACATTTACAGAAAACTTCCTCCAGTCGCCTCCATTCCGGAATTTTGATCACATTTTAAAGGGTCTATATATTGAAGTGTAGATAATATTGCAGATTTAGTTTTGAAGATATGCAGAATTTTAATATTGAGTATCACGTTAAAAAAAATTATTCAAGATAATATTGAAAATAAAAATTAAAAAAGTGATGTTGTAAACTTTCAAATAAGGATATATTACAGGGTGATAATTCTGCACTTTTGTGATTGTGAAGTTTCCCATTTGTCTGACAATTAAACTTCAACTATTATGTTTAAAGACATGTTTTAACACATTTCTGTTGGATTGACTTGATACTGTCTGAATATTATAATCGGGGAAGTCAAAAAAAAGATGTCCAGTGAACAGTGTACATTTTAAAAACATCCAGCAGCATTTACATCTGAGAGAAGACTGAAATATGAACTGCTGATACAAGAGACACATACATTTCAGAACATGTTTGTAGATAAATAAACTACTGGATTAGCAGCTCAGGCTTAAAAAAGAAAACAAGAAAAGCATATTGGACCGTACAGAGTTTTCAATTTGATAAATGTGGCAGTTAAATTTTGATTTAGTCTAGTTTGGATGGCTATTTTGGCCTCATGTTTATACATTACTATCAACATTAATCATCTTTAATTGTGTGGTACCTTAAAAAAATAAGTTTACAAAGGGCTTCAGAGAGGAATAAAAATACATACACAAGAGAGACAAAGAGATAAAATACACACATAAAAATAGAGGAAATTTTATAAAAGCGAGTTTTAAGAAGCGATTTAAAAGAGGACACTGATGGCACTAGCCTTATCTCCTCAGGCGGGTCGTTCCAAAGCCGAGGAGCGCGGACTGAGAATCACACTTCTCCGGAGCCTCGAACACAATTCCCCGGCTTGAACGCACCGTGAATTTATTTAGGCGATAATCTATGGAGCCAGTATTCCTGTATTGATAACATATTTTAATAATTAAAAATAGTAAAAAGAAAAATCCTTAAACCTTATAGTGATTATGTTCAATTATCCATAACCATTTTAATCCAAACATGTCTGCACATCACGATTATATTTAAGATTTTACCAAAAATGTTGTTTATTTATCCCTTAATTTGACCATTTTGGCAAAGTTTGTAATTTTACTTCCTGGATGGACATGAGCAGCAGATGTGATATAGGTAATTCCACAACTGTTACCTAGCAACCATTCTGTAAACATGACCGAAATCCATATACATTTCACAATAGTTATAATTTGACAAATAATTATACTTATAAACACCTTTTTTGTTAAAGGACAAACATTGTGCATCATTTGTATTGTCATTGACCTTTAAACGCCTTTACTTTGAATTCTCATGTTTTAGAACTAGAAAAACAATATAAGTTCATCACATCCTTGGGAGACGCCACAGTAACTTAGCTGTGGCTCCATCTACTGGCTGCAGAGGCAATTACACATTTTTTTATACACAATGTTTGGCAATGCAAGTAATGCTGAGCTATCACACAGTTACAACAATCATGATTAGACGGCAGAAATGCTCAGAGCGAGTCTGACGATGATTTAAGGACACTTATTTTGCTACAGTGACGTTTTTGTGTTTTAAACCCTGTTCTAACAATGTTCCGTCATCAAAAACAGACCTGAAGTAGCATTCAGTTTCATTCACACCGTTTTGAGGAATGTTAATCAGAAAATCTTACCCCCTCCAAGCGTCAAACACATTTCCAGCCAACTCCTTCTATCCGGGACATATTTTCGGATCTATGTCACTTATCAGAGAATGTTCCGCTGTATTAGTTCTTAAATCATCGCTAAACTTGCTCTGAGCATTTCTGCCGTCTAAACACGATAACTGCTGCATCATAACGTATTTTCAGCGCTAACTTCACTAGATTGTATACTGTGCTGGTGCCATCTGCTGGCTGGACGCACTCAGTAAATGTAATTTCATAGTGAGTGATAACACAGGTCATAGAATGAATAAGAAACATTTTTTGTTTGTTTTAAAACATGAGATGGCAAAAAAAAAAGGCACTCAAGAGCATGTTTAAAGGCTAACGGCAATATGAAAATTGCAGAATATTTTTCCTTTAAAGACTTTAAAACAGGATAGAAAACAGAGCCACATCACATCGATAAACGTCACACATCTAAGGAATTCAGAGTCATTTTGATGGTCGATGAGAGGATTTTCAAACAAGGAAGAGTGAATGAAGCTGAATGCAACTCCAGGTATGTTTTTTGATGACGGAACAACGTTAGAACATGGTTTAAAGCTCAAAAAAGTCAATTTTGCACAATATTTGTCCATTGTTTAAACTGTCAAAGCGTGTGTCAATTGCGTGCACATTGTCAGTGCATTTTCGATCGCGTCGCTTATTGATGACATCACAGAGGGATTCTATTTTAGAACTCAGCGCTCAATAACCTCATGAAAACCTGTCGTGTGCACTTTAAAACAATCCTATCGACACTCTCCTCCTTCTTCTTCTTCTTCTGCTGCCCGAGACTTGATGAGTGCAGTGGGTTCAGTATCGTGGAGCGAGAGGGAGGCCACGAGGGACCAGCGTTTCATTTGGAGCCAGCAAATCCACCCAAAGCCTTGATAACTCTGTAACACATCCCTCTTTTGGTGGACCAGGGGCTGCGCTCAGACATTTAATTCAACACTTATCAGGGAATTATCTATAGGGGATTCACTGGACTGGATTCTACAGTTTGACCCAAGGCTTTAGAGCAAATGTTGAGGTTTTCTAGGGCTGTAATCCTTTAATCGATTAATCTGTCAATGGTGTCTTAGTCGACCGACATTTTATTGGTCTACTAATTATTTTGTTTAGATTAAAAAGATTTATATGGGACAACAGAAAAAGGAGAAGACATGGAGTGAGTTAGCTGAAGATTTTGGAATGAATCATGAAATCTTATACAACTCTAACATATTCTGTAAATACACGGTTTACTTTTCTGTGTAAATTGTAGTAATAGTAAAATAAATAATCTGTTGTAGTCTTTTGAGTGCAGTTTGAGTTGGATACATGGAGTTTTGATAGATTTTGCCACACACCCTTTTAGTCGACTACAGCCCTAAGGTTCTATGGGCAACAGGACAACTCGGGATCATTTATTCACATCATTTCACATGTTTGATTTTATCTCTCAAACTGTATTTTGCAATCAGCCATGGCCAAACCACCAGAGAACAGAGTGTCAGGTTTGAAGAGCAGGATCAAGACCCACCTTTTTAGCTTTGCTTCTGACTAATTATTTACCGTTTATTTATTTCTGGCTTGCTATTTACATTTATGTACTAGTTTTATCCTACACTCAGTTTTATTGATGCTATATGCTATCAATCTTAGGCTCTTAGCTAGCTTAAAGTCTATGTGACAGGTTCTCATGTTTTTCTAATTCTGACTTAGTTTGGTGGAAGGGCACCTGTGGTAATTATTTATCATAGTTTAAAATTTATGAAGTTGCAGTTTGTGAAGACATTTTGAAAAATAAAAGTTTAAAATAACAGGAAGTTCTAAAGGAGTTCTAAAATGGAATCCCACTGTGATGTCATCCAAAACTGATAAATAAATGAAATAAAATGAAAATAAAATGACAGTTAACACTCAACCGATACATCTTTCTGTCGGATTAAACGGCCATTCAACAAAATAAAGTTGTGATCAGGTATTATTATTAGTCAAATCATTACTATTATGTAATTTAGATGGATTTTGGCCCTTTTAAAGGTAACAGCTGTGGAATTACCTTCAACTGTGTCATATTTGCTGCCCATGACCAACCAGGAAGTAACATTATAAACATTACAAACACTGTCAAACTGGGGAGAAACAGGCAAAATGTTTAGTAAAATATTAAATATAATCACTACATTTGAGTGAAATGGGACGTCTAACCCTGTCGTATAGACTTTGGCTTGTTTTGTTATTTGTGTGTGTGTGTGTGTGTGTGTGTGCGTGCATGTGTGGGTTGTTTGATGGGTTGTTGTGCGTATGTTTGTGTGTGTGTGTGTGCGTGTGTGTGGGTTGTTTGATGCGTTGTTGTTTGTGTGTGTGCGTGTGTGTGTATGTTTGTGTGTGTGTATGGGTTGTTTGATAAGTTGTTGTGCGTTTGTTTGTGTGTGTGTGCGTGTATGGGTTGTTTGATGGGTTGTTGTGTGTACGTTTGTGTGTGTGTGTGTGTGTGTGGTTGTTTGATGGGTTGTTGTGTGTTTGTGTGTGTGTGTGTGTGTGTGTGTGTGTATGGGTTGTTTGATGGGTTGTTGTGTGTACGTTTGTGTGTGTGTGTGTGTGTGTGTGGGTTGTTTGATGGGTTGTTGTGTGTGTGTGTGCGTGTGTGTGTATGTTTGTGTGTGTGTATGGGTTGTTTGATGGGTTGTTGTGCGTATGTTTGTGTGTGTGCGTGTGTGTGTGTGTATGGGTTGTTTGATGGGTTGTTGTGTGTATGTTGGTGTGTGCGTGTGTGTGCGTGTATGGGTTGTTTGATGGGTTGTTGTGCGTATGTTTGTGTGTGTGTGTGTGTGTATGTGTGTGTGTATGGGTTGTTTGATGGGTTGTTGTGTGTATGTTTGTGTGTGCGTGTGTGTGCGTGTATGGGTTGTTTGATGGGTTGTTGTGTGTATGTTTGTGTGTGTGTATGGGTTGTTTGATGGGTTGTTGTGTGTATGTTTGTGTGTGTGTGCGTGTGTGTATGTGTATGTTTGTGTGTGTGTATGGGTTGTTTGATGGCTTGTTGTGTGTATGTTTGTGTGTGCATGTGTGTATGTTTGTGTGTGTGTATGGGTTGTTTGATGGCTTGTTGTGTGTATGTTTGTGTGTGCATGTGTGTATGTTTGTGTGTGTGTATGGGTTGTTTGATGGCTTGTTGTGTGTATGTTTGTGTGTGCGTGTGTGTATGTTTGTGTGTGTGTATGGGTTGTTTGATGGGTTGTTGTGCGTATGTTTGTGTGTGCATGTGTGTGTATGTTTGTGTGTGTGTATGGGTTGTTTGATGGGTTGTTGTGCGTATGTTTGTGTGTGCGTGTGTGTATGTTTGTGTGTGTGTATGGGTTGTTTGATGGGTTGTTGTGTGTATGTTTGTGTGTGTGCGTGTGTGTATGTTTGTGTGTGTGTATGGGTTTTTTGATGGGTTGTTGTGCGTATGTTTGTGTGTGTGCGTGTGTGTATGTTTGTGTGTGTGTATGGGTTTTTTGATGGGTTGTTGTGTGTGTCAGGCGATTGTGGGGGATGTGGACTTGTTTTTAATCAGTTACATTTTGTATGAAAATATCATACATTAAAGTATACATTATAAAATTATACATAAAGTTTGATTGACTGTTCAGCTAATAAACAGTTATGATCTTTCAAGTCACAATATCATTTTTGTTGTTTCTTCTTTATCAGACAATAGGTAAGAGAGATGTAGTAATTACCCTTAATTAACCTCAAGGTAATTACATCATCTCTCTTACCTATTGCCTGATAAAGAAGAAACAACAAAAACTAATTGAAAGTAAGAAGATAGGATGAACATTCTTAATCTGAGTCAGAAAATAATTGTAAGAACTAAAAAATAATAATAGTGAGACTCGTAGGCAGCAACAATGTGAAACTTCTATTTAATCTACGCTCAAAAAGTCAGACTAGATACTCGATCAAATACTTATCAGGCTGTTTATGTCACAATAATGTTACTTTTTCATTTAGAAAGTTTGATTTCGTTGTGACAGTGAATTATGGATTTTACTGTTGATCGTTCATATAAACCAACAAATGTGAAAAACGTAAACAGTAATTTAAAATGTTGATATTGTGACATTTTTATATTTTACATAATTTATTCACATTTATTTACAGTTTTGTACATTATACTTGTGTTTCTGAACGTATCTGGTTCATCTTTTAAAGCTATTTTTGTTTTCTTGTGTTTATATTGACTTTCTTTGTGTGCTGAATTCCATTTGACCGCAATCAAACAAAAAAGAAGCCACTTGAGGTCATGGACAGCTTGTTCATCGTGTCCTGTTGTGGCCTGTTTTTTAATCTGATGCTATTAGCTCTAAACAAACCGCTGTCATAAGACCTGACCTTGTTTTGACGCATGAGACAGAAAGCCGACACAGACAAAGTGGTCATTACATTTACATAGAAAGGCTCTTCTCAGAAACGGGCCGAGCATCAATGAGTGCGGTCTGTTTTTATGTCCGTGCGTCCTTCTGCTGCACATTACTATATAGTCCAGCTAATGTGGGCGTTTTAGCAGAGTTCATGCCAAGGCCACTATGTGTCAGAGAGCGCGCCTACCGTTGACTGCTCGGTATAAATCATTTTCACTTCTACATGTCAATACTTCGTTATTTCAGTTAAGATGCAGAGGTTTTGCGCTGACATTCTTGAGAAACGCTCCTCAACATTCACTGAGACAGAATTATAAACTGCACAACTGATTTTTTTTTGTACTCATTTTTGTTTGTTTTGTTTAGCTTAAATGAACCTACAGTAAAATGGACACTGAAAGTAGTTTCTCCGTTGTTGCTCTGACTTTGCAGAGCTTGACTAGCTTGTACGCTGACAGCAGCTGGAGATTTATGGTGTGTTCTGGGATATTTCCCTCCTCCGACTTGAAAACATACACTGGACTCCCACTTCACGCACGAGATCAACTGTGATGTTTTATAATAATGATAATCGCTAGAGAAAAGTGGATCTGAGGGGTTAACCACCACATAAACCAGGTTTAATTTTTGTTACAGGTTAAATCCAAAAACAATCTGTTTCTTGAAACAGAGGTGGGAGTGCATCAATGGGTCCATCCAATTCAAATCAGGTGCTTCTCAATGACGGAAAATCAATCACTTAGAAACCATGTTAATCGAGTCTCCCAAGTAAACTGAATGTACAATTTCTAATTAACCATCCCTCTGTTAAATAAAGGACTTTTATGCTTACATCAGTGTGCCTCGGACTGTTCATCTGAGCCCCGCAATTTGAAATTGTACATTCAGTTTACTTGGGAGGCTTGATTACACGTCTTCTAACGATCTGTTTTTGTTGGGGTTTTGCACCTTTTTGTTGCACTTAACATCAAAACTATGCAAAGTTTGATGCTCTAAACGAAATTTTGTTTTCAATAAAAACCTTGAACCTTTAGCATGCTTGAGATGGAGATACGTCTGTTATCTAAAGTTCGGGAGCAGGACCACACCTCATCCACGCCGCTTCCGGTGACTTTCCGGTCACACACACCAGCGTTCGTTGTTTAGTGCCCCTCCCTTCCACCCTCTTCTAATTATTCTGTCTTATCCTTTAGTCGGGGGGTATCGAGGCCCGGGAGCCTGCTGCCCTCATCGCTAGAAGCCCCAAAACGGCATTTATCATCTACTCATGCATTTTATCGTTCTTGTTCGCCAATAAACTTCTACATCCAAGCTTGAGGTTGGGGTCCTTGCTAGTGAAATGTCAGTTTAATGTTTACATTTGTTTAGCCTACGCTTTAGCATTAGCCAAAATGTTTATGTACGAGTTACGCAGTGAAGTCAGAACTTGTAACGTTCAATTGGGAAATAACTGACTTCCCAGTTGCCTAGAACGCATCTTCACCTGCCGAACAGCAATTCATTTCCTCAACACAGTGACTCAGAAACATCAGTTCAACTGTTTACTTTATTTATTTTTTTTTTAGATGTAAAATACAAAATAAATATTAAGCAGAGTTGTAGAGTTTTATATTTGTCATCAGATTGTAGCAACTTTTTCACATTTTACTTGTGTTTTGAGCTTTTACAGGAGAAAATGTCATTAATCACCAACCGGAATAAAGAAATGAGGATAAGTCATATTTGTTTAGTTTTTTGAGACATATAATTCAAAATGTAGCTCTCTCTGGTTGCTCCATTACCAGCTACATTCTTGAATTGACACAATAAATGACTTGAAGTTACTGCAATAATTTCATAAACAACAAAGCAATTAAATTATCTTGGGAGTTTTTGCATTTCTTTTCAGCATTTGAGCTTTTTCATTACATTTTTGATTTTTCCCCCGTTGCCTTGTGTTCTATCCACAACATCTGCGACCAAATCACCACTGCAATATTCAACATGTATAGTTTTTGTCTTTCGGTCCTAACTTTAATAACTGTGGGTGCACTTTTGGATACCATTTGTGAGAAAAGAGAGGACTCACTTTCCGACGGACACAGCAGGTATAAGGAACCCCACAGGCCAAAGGACCGGTGCCATTACAGAAATGGTACTGATTCACTCCCCAGTCTTTATACTCATCGCCTCCACAACAGGAAAACTGCAAGACAAAATGTACACAAGGTTAGAACTGTGTCTCAAAAGGCTATTAATACCAGTAATGACTCACAGCTTTGGTCATTCTAGTTGAATAGGAGCTATATGTGTTGTTTATTGTGAAAATAGCGTCACATATTAGTGTTGTCAAAAGCATCGGATATCGGATTGTCTGAGCCTGAGGTCAAATTGACAACCTTGACTTTTAAATACCTAAAAAAGTAATAACCAAACGGAATATTTAACACTGTAAATTGTTGTGTGGTTAATAATTTAGAGCAAAAACAAAATGCCATTGAAGGCCAGAAAAGAAACACTAGAAAGAATTGTTTAACTAAATGCAAAGTTTTGTTTTTTGTTTCATAATTCCTGCTTTTTGGGGCATTTTTACACATTTCGTATAGCTGGATGAATTGTGAGTACTTTTGGAAGCTTTTGGTACCAAAGTCTGTTAAACTAAACCCAAACTGCCTACTCTATTCATCCATGCACCTTCTGCCCTTGACGCCGCCAGAGAGAAAGAAAAGGTGCAGCACAAAGCCTTTTGTGAACTGTGCTTTACAAGAACAACCATCATCTGCTTTTTCGCAAGGATTTTTATGTGTGCGCATTATGGAGTTTATGGTTTAAGGTCTGAATAGAACGCGTCTTCTAACAAAACTTTAACAGCCCCCCAACAATGAATACCCATAAAAGTGTGATTCAGACTTTTTAATACTTTCTAAGACCCCACGGACATCCTGTGGTAATAATTCTAACTAGTATCAATATTAGATGCTCATCTGATCAAATATCAATACTGGGCGCAGTAGCTCGGTTGGCAGAGGTTGTCCCACAGGTCGGCGGAGCGATTCCAGCTCCCTCAGGTGAATACTGCCATTGTGTCCTTGGGCAAGACACTTAACCCTCCCCCCAGTGTCTGCTTTCTCTAGTGCGTGAATGGGTGAATTGCTGCTGGATGTAAAGCCCTTTGCGTGTCTTCAAGCTACTATATATATATATATCTTTTTTTACCAGAAGATAACAATCAGAACAAACTGTGACCTTTACTGAACCGTTTCAGAATGATCTTGAGCTTCACGAGAGCTTGAATAAGACCACATTGTAAAGATAGACAAAGTACTATTATTTTGTGTTGAAAATACAGTTGATTGTCTAAAATAAAAATAGTGTTTTTTTCATCATCACTATGGTATCCAAACTGGTACAGAGTATTGAGCCCATGCCTTGAGTTCTTTTAATATCAGGACAACTCTATAATGTATTTATAACATATTATACAAATTTTTACAGACACAATTTAACTTTTCTAGTGGAGAATAAGCCACCTCTTTGTCTCAGTGAAGATATTATCACCTCGCCTCTCCACAGATCTGGTGTTTCTTGTCCGGATGGCGGCAACAGCTTGTCTCCACAGTGATAGAAAGGTTTATTGCCATTAGGGCTGTGCAATTAATCATATATATAATCGTGATTTCAATTATTACTCAATCACAAAAATGTAATTGAAAATATCACGACTTGTCTTCTGTTCAGAGCTACAAGTGCACTCCTTTTGCCTAAAAACGTGGAGCTAAGACACTTTTATAAAACATTACTAATAAAATATATTTATACAATATAGAAGTAATTGTTCGAAATAATTGTGACTTCAATTATGAGCCAAATAATCGTGATTTTTGCCATAATCGAGCAGCCCTTATTGCTCTACTGTGTAACATTCCAGGCAAAGCAATAATATCTTTTAGCCACACTATCTCACACTGACCAAATGTAAAAACGTCCAAGAAGCACTAGTGTCATGAAGTCATTTATTTTTCCACACATAGACAGAGATAAGATTAGGATTAAGTTACATTCCATCACACAAAGACTGGATGGATAGAGCCGAGGTTCTATGAAAAGGTAACATTTCTTGCTGATAAGTAATGAAATATGGCTCAGATGCTGCTGAAGACCTCTATCTGTTTTCAAATGACCTCTGCCAGCTCCAGACACCATCGGCCCGCTGAGATAAACCACTTTCATAGACCTGGACCTCTGGCTTGAATGCGATAATGAAGAAGTGTCAAAAGTATAAATGGCGTAGTTACCAGACCAGATAAAACTTTGCTCTGTGTATTCAAAATAGTGACATCCAGTAATGCTCTGCTGAAAAGTGCCAAAGAAAAGACAGTTCACATTGATTTCTGGACAAAAGGCGTGTTCTCTTAAGGGCCATTATGACAGAACTCTGAAGCGGCAGAACTCTGTGGGACTCCTTTTGTTGTCATTTCTTTAGTCAATATCAGTGATTGTCAAATTAATGTTTTAAAAAGGCAGCAGTTGTTCAAATTAAAGCTTTTGCTCAAAATTAGCCAGTAAAAAAAGAGAAAGCAATCATTTATCAACGGGACACAATCGCACTGTTCTAAGGCGTTTGTGCAGAAGGGTTGACTATTTGATCCTCACATAGTTTGACACCTGTGCCCTTAAGCAAGACATTTTACCATCAATATGTTATTACAAAAGAAAATAACTTTAAAATCTGCATTAAATTGACTTAGAGCTTTGAAAAATTGCCTCTGTGTCCTCAGAATTGATGCAACAATATCAAAATATAGTGTTACGATAATTAAGAATAATGAGCTCCTCACTGGGTTGCCAGATTCTGTGACTAAAATCAGGTTCAATAAACCAAAACAAAAATAAACATTAGCAACCCACGTTCAGCTAACAATTCCCACGAGACACTCGAGATAAAGACGTTGAGATTTTGACGTAATTTGTAATAAATAACTTAAGCAGCTCCGTTCATGGGACGGTATGAAATTTCCGCAGTTAATGACCAAAAATACCACAGTATGACAGTATACCACGGAGTTGCTTATTTTATAATGCATAACAAAAACAAGGGACTTTTCAACTGTAAAAATTGCCTGCGTTGCTCCTTTGTTATGCCCTGCTTCTCTGCGGTGAGATTTGGGGAAAAGAATTCAGGGCAAAACAAGGAGCTTACCATGAACAAGTCCAAATAATAAGAGGCATAAATGGAGTGAAAGACTTGCGACTATTCCATTCTGGTTATTTTCTTTATTTGTGGCATGTTATATATATATGTAATGACAAAAAAATGATCTATTTGTGAACTCAAGGCAGTTAATGTTGCTTATTTCACAGACACAGTAAAATAAATGAGATCTGTCAATACCACCAGAAATCCATCCTCCGTGGCACTTAATACCAGTTATTGTCCCATCCCTAATATTATGGAAAATGCTTGATACTCGACAGGATTTCAATACCACAATTGATGATGACAATACGATTATTTTGCAAAGCGATTAACCTAATTTAGTAGTTTGGATCACAAAAGGCTTGTGAATATGAGACTTTAGGGTAGCATTATGAGACTTGGACTAAATTTGACCCAAACCCAGCTAAAGTGATGCCGCATGAGGTCATCCTGATGAAATATATTTACAGACGAAATAGGTTTTTCAACAACGTCAACAAAGTATGTATGTCATTTTGATGTAATTGTTGCTTTGTGTGACAATTAAATCTAACCTCAGTTCAACCCACCTTTTGCTGCACATAATCCAGGATGTTTTTGAAGTCCAGGTCGTCGTAGTAGTGCTTAATTCCCTCTCGTATACTACTTTGAAACAAGGCAGACGTCTGGAGCAGAGAAAGAAAGGGTAAACAGAGGACTTTGTTGTTGTTATTTGGGGTCCTGAGGAAGCGGGTAATAATGAGAATAATTGCAAATGTCTCTTTACCTTTTTCTCGAAGATGAGCGCTGTGGTGAGAGCGACCGCCTGGAGCAGCAGCAGCACGCAGAGAACACAGAGAAACTGAAAAAAGAGAAAGAAAAAACATCACTTCAACAAAACGGAGCTGCAGAGAAAGTTAAGTGTATAAAACCTATACAACTAAACAGGAAGAATTGTGTATTTGTTGCGACGTTGGTCAAACTATGCATCTTTGGTCTTGGCAAAAGAACCATGACATTAATTTTGTTTATTCATTTTGGTCATCGTGGTCCTATCTCAGACGTGGATGTGGGGTACATTAAGGTTTTGTTTCCATTCTATCATATTATACACCATTCTTCAGAACATTCTCTACTTTGTTTCTGCACCAAACAGCATTAAAATAGTCTTGAGAAAGTCTGTCGTTCCCCTTGACCGACTCCTCAGAATACATTTTTGGATAATCCTCGCAGTCGGTCCTTCTTTGACTTCAATTATGAAACTTCTTATTAGAAAAAGTAATTATGAGACAACAGCTGTGATTTTACATTTGAGGTCAAAACTATTCAAACATTCAACATCTGCTCACAAAATAATATTAGCAAATTTATAATTGCTTCCTCCGATTGCCAGACATTTTCCATTTGGGTTTATTGTCCATAACCAATAGAGGTCCAACTGATCAAATTTTACTGACTGATGCATTAGTGAGTTATAAGCCTCACAAAAACAAGAACTGTTACTGGTTCAGTTATACCTGACATGTTATTTTAGGCATTTAGTTGCCTGGCAAGTCCAGAATGAAATATCTGTGTAATATTTATACATGACATATCAGTCTGGTCGCCCTGCCCTCCGCCGTGCCTCGAGTCAACTCCAAAACCAAGCAATCAGATTTGTTTATTTCAGCGTCACTCTAGAGCGACGCAACACACGTTTTCTCAAAGGCTGTGTCTGAATGTCCCACTCTCTCTTCTTCTCTAACCCCTCTGTCACTATAATCCTGCCCTGTTCAGTGACTAAATAGTGCCACAGTCCTGGAGCGATTTGGACACGCAGCTCACTACTTTCTCCTCGCCTCGGGTCACGTGACCCTGACGTCTGGGAGGAAAAAAAGTTCGCAAAACGCCGACAAAAATTTATTTCTATAATGAATATGGATCAAATCCGCCTGACACGCACATATTTATGGACTCATAAACATCATTCAAGTTTTATTCATCATGGATCACACGTGAAACATCAAATGAACTGGCTTATTCAATTTTTTGCCTGAGATTTGCGATCTTTTCACAGCTCACGCTAAGGTAAGAGGCTAACGCCCGCAACGTTGCCGCTAACGGTTTGTTTAAAGCATTTTGTTCATGATCTCGGCTCAACAGTTCGTTTAAACGTCTCCTCTTTCTGCTTTCATTCAGTTCGCCCTCGCTATGCATTGTGGTTAATTTTGACCGGTCTAGTGACCATCGCTGGACAAATTTTACTTTTCAAGATGCATTGTGGGAAATTCTAAGTGCACAACTTTTTCACCTGGTGGACATTTGGACAGCACTTAAAATGCGTGACCACTACATAGCGATACACTCTGATTGGTTAACTCTGCTTCCTGTTTCCTCGGGTTTGCTCCGCCCTAGCGTATTGACTCAAATACCGACCAGACTCATCTGCTGGTACATCGGTGAGTCTGGATTTTTCCAGCCAAGGCATTTAGTATGACATGAATTTTTTTTAAATGCTAAAATTCAGCTAATTATGATACGTTTTGGGGCTTGGAAACACATTTAATTGTAAACATGACAAAATCACTGCTCTAACACATCTAAAAAATGTTTAATGTTTTGTTTTTTGGTCAGTTTTCTCTCTCAACATTTAGGCTTTCATGTGGAAACAACAAACTTGTCCAGTCTGTTCCGAAAGATGTTTTATTATTTCATTTTAGAATTGTATTGGAAATTACTGCGATATACGATATGGCTATTGAGATCTGTGATATTGATATTATTGCAATATTTAAATACACTTTTTGACTAAGGCTTAATCTTACGATTATTTTAACGATTATTTTACTTGTCGACTAGTCAGCAATTATTTCTAGATTATTTCTAGACATTTAAAACCAAATAAATGTTAAAATATAATGAATGAAGGCTTCTAGAGAGAGAGTATTTATGAATAAAGTGTATAATTGAGGAAAATCAGACATGGTCTATTGTTTTTTGCCATTTTTCTTTAATAGTGTCACTGTCTTTGTTATAACAGTCTGTAAGTTTGTGTTTGAGAGTCTGTTTAGTCCAGAGACTATTCTACTAATTGTTGAAGCCCTATTTTTGATGCAATGTCTGTTCTATTAAAATAAAATAAAAAAGAACAAATACAAAATCGAGGCTAATTTAGTTTGAAAAACCTAGATTCTATTCATGATTTTATCTTTCCCTTATCATTATTGCGTCAGCCAATATTGTGATATTGATACTTTTGCGACATATTGTGCAGCCCTATTTCATTTAATTCACTTCATCCATAGATTTCTCTGGGGCATTGTAATTTCAAAGGCTGTTTTCTTCAAATGCATTTTTCTCCCATAAAGATCAGCCCTTAAAGCAGCTCCTACACAGCAAACTTCACAATCTGGGACTTAACAAGCTTTTGATTGAACATATAGAGGAATTTGTTAATAGCTAATACGAAGTGTTATTTATTAAAGATTTAAGTCTAAAAAATGAGGCAAAATTTGAACTTTTTGGTCAATTTTCAGTCAGATCCCGCTGTGCAATTTTAATAACTGATATGTGTACAAAATGAACCAAGAAATTTAAACCTGGTTCTGTCAATTTTTCAGATTTCAATGTCCCAAATATGAGCATGAATTTTTCTTCAAGGTATGCTAATGTTCTCCAGCACACTTGTTGAAAATCAGTGTTCTGAAGCAGCGTTTTTCAAACTTGTTGTTGTGGCACACTTTTTTTGGTTGAAAAGATAATACGGCGCACTGCCTACAAATTATCATTACCAAATTAGACATTTTAATTAAAAATGGGGTATAATCTGGCAAATAATGATTGTTCCGCTGTATGGTTCTTTAAATCTGGCATTTGTGATTGTTTTTCTTTTTCTGTACAAAAGTATGTTCAGGACACTCCAAAATTGTAAAATAGTCAATTAAAGGGGCTGTGCCTGATTTTTACTGAAAAGCAGAACTAGTTTTTTTGTTAGAATGTAATAAAGTAAAATCTGTGTTGCCCCAGCGCAGATATACTGTAAAAGAATCTATTCGGATCAAAACGAGATCACAACTTCTACTCTGCATCTATTTATAGAGCGTTTTATTCTACAAGAGAAACGGGAACTGTGCCGTTAGCATGCTAATGTTTGTTAACTTTACCCTTGACAATCCTGGGCTCAGAGACTTGTGAAAAGTGCTTATAAATTAATCTTGGTAAATCTTTAGGATGCTGGGACTGCATTAGGAAAGTGAGAGATACTTGTATTTTTCGTTTGGCTGCTCCTGTCACTTATACTCAGGTGTGACTTACACTGACCGACATGACCAAGGAGTGAACATTACCTAAAATGCGACTTACTTCTTCATGACGCATTTTTTAACTGATGTGACTTATGCTCCGGAGAGTATGTAACTGATGTAAAGACTTTATTATGAACTAGATCTGTTTTTCACATTTCAAAACAGTAAAAATAAGGTACAGGGCCTTTAAATCCATGTGGGAATCCAAATTAGAATATTTATCCCGGCACACTGGTTGATGTGTGTCGGGTGTTCTAGGGATACGATACTGGCATGTTATCTATTTGTAACAGCAGCTAGAAGGAATTAATCAAATCTGATCGTGTAGCGTGAACTTATCAATTCTCCAAATAAAATAAACACTTAAAACCATGTCTAGCTGTCTTAATATCAACTCTCCGCCCCCGGTCTCTCTCGCTCCGCTCCTCACCATGTGCAGCAGAGTCTTGTTGTCCCGCAGCGATCCCACCATGCCCACCACAGACACGGTGAACATGACGAGCCCCAGGAGGATGAGCACCACAGCGGGGGCCAGGAACAGCCCCTCCAGGGTCCGGTTCTTCTGCCGCTCCACCTCGGCGTAGACCCCCACGCAGAGCACACACAGCCCCACCAACTGCAACACAAAAGCACCGAGTCAGTACCTTTGAAATCCAGAGTGTGGAGAAACACGTTAGCGAGGGTGAGATCCATTTTCTGTGACTTCTGATGTGTGTTTTAAAAAGAATACAGGCCCACGGCGATATCAATAGGAGTCGAAAGGTTAGTGCGTTTACAGCAGGTTTGGAAAGTGAGCGAATGTGCAGTTTGGAGGGACTTTGATGCTTTTGGGGGGAAAAAATGAAAGAAAAAAAAACATGGACTTCAAACTAGAGCTGCAACTAATGATTATTTTGGTAATCGATTAATCTAGCGTTTCCTCTTTTGATTAATTGATTCGTTGTTTAGAACATAAAGTGCCTGTGAATGTAAGAGTTTTTCAAAATTTGACCCAGATGAAACTAAAACGACACCGCTTTGGGACATCCTGATTAGAGCTGCACAATACATCGAAAAAATATTGTTATCGCAAATGTTATCGCGATATTCATATCGGAAAGATGCGGGATAATTTTTAATGGTTAAATGCATTCATCTCGTGTTTCTTGCACCTTGAGCTTGTTTTTACTTTTGACCAGTCAGACGTACCCTCAAATGTTCACCCCAAAAGAGCTGTTGATTGAATGTTTAAGTGTTTTTTGTTAAAGCTCTTGCTTCAAAATCCTCATAACTTTTTTCATTACTTCACACACATATAAATGAAGGTAAACGAAACATCTGAACTGTTAAAAATACTTCAGTAATGTATTTTTGTGGTTTGCAGAATAATGGACAAAGCAACTACACTCCAAAGGTCTCCAGTGTGTGTATTTGTACAAGATACAATATTTTAAAGTAAAAGTTGAGCACTTAATTGTTATCCTTTATACCTGGAAAAGAAAAATATATGTAAATGAGGAAAAAATAACGCAAGAATGTCGTTGACACCCATATCGCACTAATTTCCAATATTGTGCAGTCCTAATCCTGATTGAATAGTGTATTTACAGACAAAACGTTGGCCTTCTTTTTTGAAAAATCGTTTATGAATTTTGAGAGTACTGTAGTGGGTTTCTGGCCCTGCTTAAGAGCTGCACTTTCACATCATAAAAGAGCACATTTCAGTTGTTTAGGCTGTTTTTCAAAGGCTGCTTCGCTTTTTGCACTGAAAATCTAGCATTTGATCAAAAACACAAAATTATCACATTTTCTTTGTCATTTTCATATAATGCCTGATTTCTCTGAGTGATAGAACTTCTTTTCTGAGCACATGGCATTCTTTGAAGTCAGTATAATCCAGATAAAAATTATTTTAATATTAAATTAGTTGACAATAATCTCAATAATCGATTTGTTGCGATTCATTGATGAACTAATTTCAGCCTTACTTCAAACTTAAACAATAGATTTTGATATATTATGCTGGGTTTATACTGAATGAGAGTCGCTGTGGTTCATGACACAAAAGAATAACGTCATTAAAATTAATAAATCAAAACTATGAAGTATCTCCATGTAGCTGACCCCAAATTGTTCTCAAATGACTGCAGAAAAGTACAAGGAAACTGTGTATTTCTATGTTATATATAAGGAAGTTGGTTGGTTTTCTAGTGTTTCTTTTCAAACACAAGAACACGAGTAATGCATAATCAGACCAGAGTCCACCTGCAGCCCGGCGTCCACACGGAGCCCGCTGAATGTTTTTGGAGTTAGGATTTAGGATTAAACTGGAGTTGGTGTAGTATGACCACATCATTACGGAGCTAAGTGAAGCTGTGTGGGTTTCGGAGCCGGTGGACAGGACGCTAAATCACCACACCTCGCCGAGAATCACTATCTTTAATTAGTTTGATGCTCGTTTCAGGCAAAATAAATCCTGAAATACCAGAGAGGTGATGCGTCTAAAGTGGGACCGAGCTGCGGTTCGGACTTTCCAACTTCAAAGTTAGTCAGAAGAGGAAATGGAAGTCGAATATTATTATGGCAAAAGGCTTGACATAATAACTACGGTATAATGTAATTTCATATTTGATTGTGCATATCTTTATTTGTACTGTTGAGGAACTTTACTTGCTTTACACTTGTACGTTCACTCTTTTTTGCAGTACATTTCATTGTGCCATGTGTTTATTGCAAATTAGAGCTGAACAATTTGAGAAAAATATCTTAATGCAATTTTTCTGACAAGAATTGCAATTTTTTTTTGTTTATTTTGTTGTTTGTGGAGGAAACTATGGTACTTTAAAAATTGCAGTCTTTGTGATTTGCACATTGTGTCCTTTCAAATTCTGCCTTTTTCACATAAATATCTAGTTAACAAATACCTTCCTGTAATAAATTTAAATTTCGCATGAAATCCTGTGAGCTTGTAGTTTTGTGAGAGCAGTTTTGGTCAGATTTTTGGTCAGATCACAGAGATAGTTCATACTGTTTAGAGCTTTTGCCAACACCACACCACATCTACTTAAATTAATTTAGAAAATAGTTTACTGAAAATAGTTTACTTTACTACTGTGATTAATATGTTAGCATAAAATGGCCTTTGGTTATTGTTTTTTTTTCTGTAATATTTCAAACAAATCTGTTATTGTGGCAGGCCTTGGATTGGAAATAAAAAAAAAGTATTAAACTCAAAGCACTGAGGATACAATAAGGATTTGTGTAACTACAAATATTATAATAAAATGAAAACTAAATCATATGGAAAAAAAATACTGAAGAAAAATCCCTAATGGGTTGTAGACGATCTAAAATATATTATAAAGATGAAATGTAAACTTGGCAACTATAACTTAAGCTTAGTTGGCTGCCATTTAATTACTCCAAACCTTTTATTTTTTTCGTAAATGAAGTTGAGTGCATTACAGTTTTAGTGCATGTGGCTGGACTGGGCTTGTACATTGATTGTCAATAGAGAAACTGAGGCGTTCTGCATTAAGAGAAGGGCCCGCTATCTACAGTGTACTTCAGCCACAGTTAATGCTCTCCATAAAGCACTATACATTTGGCTCCAGTCCCACCAGCACTCAGCCTTTTTAACAATGCAGCACAAATTATACTGGACTAGTACCTGCCATTATCTGCAACTGGTTACATTTAGGTCATTGGATAAGAGACTAAAAGGCTTTTGATAGTTAACTGTTTAAAGACTAGTCACACAGAGGTCAGTACTGTGAGCGAGTTTTCGTTGGGTGAAAAAACACGCCTGGGATTGACAAAAGAAAACGACAGATTTGCAAGGAAAAAAAAAAAAAGTACATTTCTTTTTGGTCCATTTCTGGTTGGACATGAATCATTGTGAGATTCTTAAATGATTGACATTCTACTTGGGACAGGTACAATTTGTCCGTGGAATAAAAACATAAAAACCCCGACTAATTTGTCTTGTCAGCTTGTTAAAACATTACTTCCTAAGAAATCCCAGCTCCACATGACAAAAAGACAATCAGTTGACAAAGATAGCTTTAATTAAGTCTGGGTCTGTGCCTCCAGGCCGTCACTGTAAAATGTAAAACTGAACAAGAAACATTCATGCGGAGAAAGAGAGAGAATGAAAGAGAGAGAGAGATGAGGGGTATTCATCGCATTGTGGGGACAAAAGCCTGTACACTCTCATTGGTCCCTACGACATAAATCTGTTATTATTTCATCAACAGCTGGGTTTAAAGTTATGATGTGGGTTAAAATATTTGAAGGCATGATACAGTTATTGCAGTCGTTATCTGGACAATCACTTCATGTCAACCTACGTCACATTAAATTCATGGGGATCTAGTTGATCACTAAATTAATAAAATTAATATTTTGCGTTTACAGGTAGTGTTCCGGGTGTAACGAAATTGACTTCTTATGCAAAACAGCAATGGAAACACCTCTTTCGATATAAAAGGGTCAAACGTGTGGGGACTGGCTTCCTTGGGCAGTGCGTGGCCGCCAAAACACAAAAGGTGCACAAAGGTCAAATTCACAATTTAATGGATACACTCTTATTGCAAATTTTGTTTTTGTTTTTTTTTTACATTTGAAGCAGATCGAAACTCAGCTATTGTAATATCCCTAAAGAGTGTGTGTGTGTGTGTGTGTGTGTGTGTGTGTGTGTGTGTGTGTGTGTGTGTGTGTGTGTGTGTGTGTGTGTGTGTGTGTGTGTGTGTGTGTGTGTGTGTGTGTGTGTGTGTGTGTGTGTGCGTGTGTGTGTGTCCGTCCGTGTCCGTGTGTGTGTGTGTGTGTGTGGCTCTAATGTACTCCAAATGCCCCTGTTTGGAGTCATCTCTATAATGTGTTGTTTGGTATGTTGCCGGCGGTCAGAGCTGGACAGGGGAATATTTCCTGCAGATTAAAGGCCCGTCCGGTTCTGGCTGAAATTAGGTCTAAATATGCCACTTACTTTGTCTCTGTGGCTTTTCTGTAAAGGGGCACACCAGCAGCAGCCACAATATTGTTTTAAAAGGTTTTGTCGATTTCAATCGGATGGATCTTTGGTGGTAAAACGTCTTATTATATTGAATTATCTGATTATAGATTATCCGATGTATAGATGAATCACAAGTACGCAGCTAATTGATTACTGAAATAATCGTCAACGCTGGATGCACTGGAGCTGAACAATTTAGGCAAAATATCTAATTGCAATATTTGAGAGCAGCATTGCGATAGTAATTAGATTTGCAAGTAACGTTTTCATTGTAGAATTCTGTTAAACGTTCACATTTTAAACCGAGAAACACAAATATTTGAGAGAAGACTAACATATGAATTAATCAAAGAATCCAATGCATTTCAGAACATATTTGTAGAGATCTAAACAACATAGTTAGCAGCTTTTAGACAGAATATGTCACTTAAATAATTGCAGTGTAAATGATTAGGTAATTACAGCTCTATAATGCACTCATCCTTTCCTAAGAGGTAATGAAGCTGTAAATGGTGTCATTTGTTAGGACTCGAGAACCTATCATCAGTGCAAGCTATAACTATATGGTGTTGTCACCATAACACAACTTTAAGGGGTAATTATACCATATTTTGTAGGGCTGAAACAAATGAATCAATTAAACGCAACTAATCGATCACTAAGTTAGTAATTTTACTAATTTAGTGATCAAATAATTGTCATGTGGACTATAACCTGACTCCAAAACTCGCCCTGTGCTGAGGCAAGAGGTTATATGACTCAGACAGAGCAGAAATTCATCAAAATGACACGGGAAATGTGTGAATATAGGGTAATTGAAGGAAAAAAAATGTCTGCAAATGAAACCTTATCACTCCACCAGGAATGTCCTCAAACAGCATCTATTTAGCTTCACCCAGATTAAATCTAGAAATCAACTCACGAATCGTTTGCAATTTACATAATCAATCAATTAATCGAAAGAACAATAGCATTAAGATATATTTGCCCTGTTCTTCTATTTTTTGGTGAGTGCACTTTAAAACGATAGACTGCCATTTAAAACATTTATCTGTTTATTAGCTTAATGTTTTACTTGTTTCCGTGTAATGGGTCATGCACAGGGCTTTCTGTTTCATTTTCTTTCTGATGATTCTTCACCAATAATATGACTGAGGAAGAGCTACTATTACTATATAATACTGTTTCCACTTCTATGTTTCACTCTTGAATAAAATATACAGAGAGGAAAAAGGAAAACCTCTTTAAAACACACAAAACGAAAATGGTTTAGTGACCTACAAATGCACCTGTTATTTCTGTCGGCCCACAAGAAAACCCACATCACTGTGCCTTTAAATGGCTCCAACGCCCTGCGCCAGCGCTGTTTGTCAGAGATGCAGGCGGCTTATTGTTATCATTCAACAATAAATCCAGCTAATAAAGCCACAATGTCCAAATTTAACTACAGATCATTGCAGATTACATTTGACCAGTGAACCTACTACGCTGTTAGCATTTAGCTACCAGTGATGATCCCATATCTACCACGTTAGCTCTCCATTCACTGCTAGCATCGTATCTACCACCATTGTAAATAAAATCACAACATCTTGCTTTGATTTACCACCTAATTATCATCATTTTATCAAAAAAAATTCTGAAGTTGAATCCACATTTGTGTTATAAGGTGTGATTGATTCAAAGGTTCACGGAATTTCCATGAAATTATGGGTATTCCCCGTCCTACCAAACGTAACGTTAATGGTGTTAACGTAAAGAAAAAGCATCAAAAATGTTTACTCACAATATAAACCCAAATCATGAATCATTATAAGCCGAATTCAAAATTGTTGTTCACGGGATCTAAATAACATATAATTGTTTCAAAAGCTGTTCGTGTATGAAAACGAAAGCTGATGTTTTGGATTTTGAATGTAGCTAATGAGTGGGATTTGGTTTTCTCTCGCTTGAAGCTAATAATGGTTGGCTCGCGTTTGGATTCGTCACTCGCATCCAAAACGTCACTATTTCTGAACATTGTGTATTGAGATTTATCCAGAACTTACCGAAAATAGCATGGAGTACACGTTTAGGGTGAATTTGATGAAGTAGTAGAAGCGATTGCTCTTTCTCATCTCTGAGTAGGGCGGCATGGTGTTCACGGGCAAGAAGCTAGCTCTCCTTCGATCGCCTCAGGAAACTTCCAAAATTATAAAACGTGACTGAAAACGTGTTATTGTGAATGAAACACAGGCTAACTATATTTAAAAGTCATCGCAGCTCTCGTTTTTCGCTGCCTGATGTTGTTGTAGCGGAGACAAAACCACTTCCGTGCGTCCGCCGGTGCACGCTTTGTTTTGACTACATCCTTAAAGGGCCAGAGCACACACTTAAGTACAGTCTTATTACACAAGGATAAACAATTTGTCACTATTATTAGTTAATTGTTTATCTATACTATATATAATGTTAGTTATCTTATTACGTACTATTTATTTACCTTGCATTAAAATATAATACACCAATTCCAATAGTGATAGTGTCATTATATTATCATAAATTAGGTCAGTTGTACACAAGTTGTTACCTCCAATTAATTGCCTAGTAGTAGATACAGTAAATAGGGATATACAAAACCAGCTTTTTCACTTTCAATTAGATTCCAAGGCTGGAATTGACAATACAGATACTCATTCCAAATAGAAATAATATACATAGACAATTTTCTTTGCAGTGCATTTTAATTTCATACTTATTATAACCCATTAAGGATACAGCAATACTATTTATTCATAGAAGATGTCAAAAACATTTGTATCCCTACTATTAATATGTCAACTAAAATCGTATTCAGCAATCACTTGAATTCTATAGTTTGTCGTGTGAAATATTCGCCCTGTCTTTGTAAATTGTATGATGCATCTTCATGACCAAAGTACATTTATCCAGAAGTATCAATTATTTTAGAGCATTATCAATACCATAAATTAGAGCACGTTATTGATACTTTGAATTAATGCGCACACACCTTAACATTAAAGTAACATCAAAATAATTGTACTCACTATTTTGACCAATCATACAATTTAGTTTATTACAATAAATAATAACAGACCCTATTCAGGTTTGTAGCCTATAGCGGGCCTAATGCTTGGGTGATGGCTGGGTCTATATAGCAACAATGTCTATTAAATTTGTCAACAGAGTGGTCTTCGATAAACCCTTCCACTGTCCTTGTCCTCACAACCAGAGGAGCAGGTGTAAATCAGGCCCATACATTTCAAAGCTGACCTAATGTAATCCTGAGCTGTTTAAGTCACTGTTGTCATGTTACCACAGTCTTCCTCCTAAGTGACAGCGTATCCAAATAATCTACTTCCAACCCCATGTGTCACCCCTGGCCTGGCAGCGCTAATCCGTGCAGTTGCTCTGAGTTGCGTCACCTGTTGCTGGCTGCTGTTGGATAAATGTGGCGTGCCGTTGACATAACAGTTCATTTACAAAGAGGCTTAAGACACTCGCAAATCCTACGTGACATCATCTGGACAGAGCCTCCAGGAGACAAACACCAAAATACAGACGCAAACACGCTACTCATTTTTTAATCTACTGTTATATGTTTCTCATTACCGAAGAAATAGCTCAGAATGTGAATCCTATTTGTATAACAGGCTGTGTAGTTACAAAGTATCATTTTTTCATGGCATAAAGTATATTGAACAGTTTATTAGCTTTAATATTATAATTGAATCTTTTCATATGTATTCATGTCTCACAGTCTACTCTTTGGGATCGTGTGTTTTATTTCACACATTATTTAAATACACATTTTTAATATTGCCTTTGAAACAGGAAAAAATATATTAGTGTTTTGAACCCTGGGCCCCACTAGTTTTTGTTGCATGATATTTTTGCCTTTTTATGACTAGCCTGAAAGCAAACATTGTGTAAAGTGGCCCCATGTTGAGGAGTTCTTTTTAATGTTGTGATCTTTTCATTTTATGCTTGTGTTGACTTGTTACAAGTTTCATGTAATTCACAGTGAATGCCGAGCTCCAGCTCCCTCATCCACCAGGCCGGGAGAAACTTCAGACCAGGACAGACTTAATGGAAGGGTATATCTGGGCTCCAGCAGAGGCCGCACAGTGAGTGGATATTATTTCTCATTGCACTTTCCCATAGCTAACTATTTGTATTTTCATTAAAACAATACTGTTTATGTTGTTGGTTTGAATAAATATAACTTGATTTGAAGGAGCATATTGTACCGTGTCTGTTATTAAATGTTATGACAGACACCTCGTGTCAGGATTGGTTGAGCACGTTCAGTGTTGTTGTTGTTCTTTTTGTTATTATATTGGCTACAATATATATATGTGTGTTTGTTTTTTTGTTAAAAAATAGATGTTAGGGCCTCCTGGGAAGGTAAGTTACTGTGATGGTGCAGATCCCAATCTCACCCGAGTTTTGGGCTAAAAGCATGACAAATATTCAAGACATTGTCGACATTGAAAATAATGAAAAGAAAGAAATATACTGTCACAAAATTGTATAATTTGACTGTCTTGGATTGCTCCCGGTCTCCCCAGTGACGACAAACAGGCGCAAATGACCAGTTCTACACAGAAGGAAAAGGTTAAAAATACGTATAGTATTTGTTATTTATTTAGTGCGTTGCTGCTAAGTTAGCTTTTTCAGTCATTCAGGTGTGGACTTGCAAGTCATGAATGGACTCAAGTCACTGTTGACCAGAGACTTGACTTCATAAAAGGGACTATAATTGTCTTGGGACTTGGCTTGGACTTGACTTGGACTTGACTTGGACTTGATTTGGACTTGATTTGGACTTGACTTGGACTTGACTTTGACTTGATTTGGACTTGATTTGGACTTGATTTGGACTTGACTTGGACTTGACTTGGACTTGACTTGGACTTGACGGCCAGTGACTTGGAACATGGACTTGGAGTCTTGTGACTTGAGATGACTTGACATTTCTCCTCCAGGGTTTTTAAAACAGTTGATGCTTAGGTGGACTTAATTTTACATTTTACATGTTCCTTCTGACATTGTGACCAGAACTTTTTTTTTTTCTTAAAAAAGGACAATTTTACCCAAACCCAGAGCTTTAGTCTTGTTTAAGTCCTGCTGCTTGGTGTGAGCTTGGCCTAGACCTACTTTTGGTTTAGACCATTAAATCTTGTTTTTCCGTTTTATACTTTCTGTCAGTGTTTACTTGGTTTACTCCTACAGTTTAAACTTGCTTTATAGCTTATTCTTTCAGAATTTACATAAAGGCAGAAGTAATATTTGGAGAGAGTTATATCCCTCTGCTGAAGGATGGGGGCAGTTTGCATGAAATGAATTGACTTTGAATTTAAAACAGCAGCAGTTTATGTGCTTAGTCAAGTATGTCCTTTGGCACATAACCATTTCTGCTGCGGCAATACATTCAGAAATGCACTGCCAAAGTATTCAGGTACTTGAGAAATATCACACCTGGCACTAGCATTTGATTATTTATGCAGTTTCATTTTTTTCATGGTTGTGGATTTCTTTTGGTGATTGTTATTTCGAAAGTCATTTTCATTTTTAAAACCTTCAGCCAGATTTACTACTCTTTGGTGTCACATTCATAAGTCATAAAACATTAACATTTAATTGCTTATTATTATTTTTCTTTGTAAAAGCATTTTATTTTTAGTTCTAAACCACAAGATGTCACACTGAAGACACTCAAGAGCAGGTTAAAAGGCTAATAACAATATTGATATTGTTAATATTTTTTTCTTCAAAATTAAACATGTAAAACATGATCATGGAACATAAAGAGTAAGCAAAAGCACTAAAACATCAAATGAAATAAAATGAAATAACATTCTGGTAAATAATCCAGCGTACAAGCCTCATTTAGTCCAAAGTCTGTCAAACAGGTCCATTTTCAAACTCAGAATGAATTTTTTCCTTTTTATACAAAGTCAGTCTTTGATCGTTTGTGCAGTTTGTGTCATCCATTTTTTCGAAATGGTTTTCTTCTCTGCAGCCAAAAGTATGTTCCAAAGGTATCCATTTATTGTGTCCATGGCAGGAGTTTTGGGGCCCAAAATAGTTCAGAAATCAAGTGGGATGGTGATGTCAAAACACTGTGCAGAGCTTTGTTAATCTCTGTCCAGTATTTCTGTGCAGTAGGACAGTCCCAAAACACATGGTAATGGTGAGCCACATGGCAACAACAGTTACTCCAGAGGCGGCTCGTCATTAAGGCGGTACCGCCAACAAAAAAGGAAAAAAAAATGAGAGAAAGAAATACTCTTCACGAGTGGTGTTATTGAAGTTCACATACATAAAAGTCTCAGATAAATCCTTGTCCAATCAACAGAGCCGGTGTTCAGTCGGCAGCTTTACAATGCAATAGGGGTGTTGGGGTCGTCATGTACGTGTATGTGATTACGCAAAGCACGTTCATCAGCTGTTGTCATGGCCACCTTTCTGAACATGGACATAATATGTTCCGAAAACCTTTTCTCTTTGAAAGAAAGTTACTTTTAATTGCGCTCGAATGATTAACATCAAGCAAGTTTAATCAAAATGTGGTAAGTTATAAAGTCGTGGATCTTTGTGGAGCTGGTCAGAGTGCAGTGCCTAGCTAACGTGACGTAACCCACGCCTTCTTTTCTGCCCCTGTCTCTTGTTTGACTCTGGCAGCGGTGGCACTGCTCATGGACAGAAATAAGCAGACACGAAGTTCCATTCTCATGTTATGATCACTTAACATTAGCTACTCGGCTAGTCCAGTATGATTTTCGGTGGCAGTCTGATGTATTGTTAGCATTAGCCGCAAAACACACATCCAAAGAATGTCACCTGGTACCAACTCATCACCACATTAAGAAAGTCAAAGCCTCGTAAAGAATCATTGTTGAGTGTGTAACCGTTTGGTGTTTTAATGTAGATGATGATTAGTGTGTAAAACTAGCATCTGAGCTAAAGGCTAACTTTATCTAAGTTAAGATTTCTGATTTGTGTGCTTCTTGTAAGACTAGTGGCCATAAAACATCCTCTTTTAAGTGTCATGGGCGAGGAGAGCACTGCACTGACCATAGCACCTCCAGTGAGTTACTCCTGCAGTTAGTATTTCCCTGTGGATAGTGGACACGTTGCATGGTTTTATAACAAAAATGTGCTTTTTTCCAACAGAACTCTCTCCTCACAGAGTTTGAGTCAGTAGAAGTTGACCAAAAATCATTTGTTGAACCTCCTTTAGAGCTAATGACAAGAGTTAAAGAAAATTGAAAAACAATTGCATCACAAAAGGGTCTTTTGGACTTCAGTAAACTCACATGAGGTCATTCAGATGTAATAGAGCTGAAAACTCTCAAATGAAATATCTTTATTGCTTTAATCTTGGTCCAGTTTTATTTTCGCAAGGCTTCAATTTCCTCCACAGGTATCAAGCAATTCCTAAACTTCTAAAAGAGCTGCATTAATGTTTAACACAACCATAGCACGTTCTAGTTAATGATCTGGAAAATGTGTGGTCTCTGCAGTGGCTCTCACATCCAGATATCAAGGGATTACCTACAGCCTAATGAAAGTAAATAAATATAAAATAAATTCCTTACAAGGGGCTTTTAATTATAGTGTTCTTTATCCAGTTTGTTTCATTTGTCCTTTATTTACCCAGGTTAAAAACTCAAGCGTGACCAAGATGCAGCATAACTCACACCAGACTGATATGTTTAGATTGAGTTCTACAAAATCATCACTTTGTACTGTATCTCACTGAAAGCCGTCGGGAAAATGCGTGACGTCACGATGTACATTTGGTCGAAGCGCCACAACAGCAGAACGAGCCGAGAAATCAAACTGCTGTTAAATCCAGTTGAGAGAAAAGCACAGACTTCTTCCCCGTCCTCAAATGCAGAGAGCGCTTCTGTGTGCACATAAAAAAGTCAGCATATCTGGCGAAATTACGTAATAGACATGTTTTTATCAATTTGCAGGTTGTTGGATGAGGCCTGTGTGGAAGCAACTGCCTGAGACGACATTAGTGAGAGAAAGATGATCGCTCATGGTTCAAAAGTTCAGTTTTGATGCAGCAGTACAAATGTAAAAGCCATTATTATTATATGTGTTTTACAAAAATCAACAGCGGATCTTTGTGTTGTTGTTTTTTCTGTAGCTTTTCCTAAAAAGCTCACAAAACTCTTGCCTGACCAGTGAGTGTCTTTTACTTTCTGTCTTTGTAAAAGCATTGTCAAAGCATGTAGTCTTGGCTCAAAAAGCTAAAAATATGTAATGTTACTGTGCACCATATTGTCTTTCCATCAATTTTGAGGTGACAAAACTATTGAAATTCAGAAACATCACGTCTCCTGCTCAAACCTGTGATAGAGACAAATCCCTGACGGTTCCTCGGCATCTGTCAAAGTCGAGCTCGTGTTCAAAACGTCTTTAAAATGAAATCAAAGTACTTTCCAAATGTAATACTCTGAAGATGAATGGACTGAATCTCGAATCAAAATGACAAATGCTCCTGTAATGGCTGTGAGAGAAAGTGGAATGGATTTTTAATGGGGTTTACTCCGCAGAGAGACCAGGGCAGCGCTGGGAACACGATGAGCACTGGAGAAGTAAAAAAGATATTGGACATTTTACTATTTTTGCTTGTCAGTTTCATTTAATTGGAAGAGTCTTAAATGGAGACGGACAATTAATGACGTAAAAGTTCAATGTAAAAGTTTATTGAATGGATAAAGTTGGGTTCAGGGTGCGATACAGTGAAGGGAGAGGCTGAGGCGGCTGGTGGTTCTGATGCTGCGGCGGAGAGGAGCACATGTGAATCATCAAAAAGCTGGAGGAGAGAGAGTGTATTGATGAGAATGCTAATGGACGTGGTTTAATTTGATAGTACGATATTTGATGTCAAGTCATTTTTGAGTCACTTAAAACCAACTCGACCGCAGCAATAAAGACAAATATACATTACACTAAGTCTACTTACTAATCAAAAATGTTACGAGTGTGTTTTGCTTGATTCATTTGTGGTTAAATGATCCTACTTTACGTCGTGCAGGCCATTCTGCATGAAACTCCATGGTCTTTAGTCCAGAGATCTTCACCAAACTTGTTCTGATCACTGAATGCTTTCTCCTGTGAATCATGAAGGAAGTGTAGCATTTCAAGCCTTGTTTTCAGCTCATAAAGTATTGGATTCAGTGTGAAGCAGTAGGCGCCTCCAAGAGGGGCCCGGGGGGGCTCTGGCCTCAGTTATTTAGCCTCCAGTGGTCAGGGCATGTCTGATTGGTGGGAAGTGAACATAAACATTTCAATGCATTTTGCTCAGTGCTCTCTCACACTTGTGCCACCTGGTGGTTAAAACAATAAAACTAATGTTTGTGTAATTTATAATGCAGATTTAAACTATAAATGTATAAAGTTATAGTCCAACACTCCTGATTTAGAGGAGCCTGCTTTAATTTGCTTACACAGGACAAATAAACAACCAAAAGGTGTGACTGGAGCAGTTTGTGGACAACAATGAATGAGCTGACCATTCTTCACACTGTACTTTGCTCCTTGTGCATGTTGTGGATGTCACAGTAAATCAATGCACTCTTTAAAAGATGCAATCCATGACTCATGTCAGTGTGCAATAATCAGAGCTGGTTAGCATTAAATATATGTGATATTACTTAGATTACTTTGAATAAATCTTGACTGTAATAACCAAAAGTGCGTCAAACTGGAAACGTGATTTGTTCTATTAAATATTCTCTCAGACCCTGTTTCAAAATTCTGGAGGCACCACTGTGGAGCAGAAACAGATGGCAATTTCTTTATAAATGCCGTTATGTATGGTCAGCAATGTACTAGAAAAAATACCAAGGCGATCGTGCCAAAAGTAGTCGAAAAAAATGATACGCCCTTGAATTCATTTGAATAATTTACTTCTTAAAACTTTTCAAATCAACCAAACGTCATGGATTCAAGTTTTAAGTATCCAGATTGTGACAAAGTGCTTGTCATGAATGCCTCGTATTGGCGGTGTTATTATTTAGCATTATTGTATTACAGAAGCTGAACTCCAAATCAGAACACTGGCGGTTTGTTCTTTGTCGAAGTTAGATGCATTTATTTGAGTGCTTTCCAGGGCGCAGCAGTGAAATATGGCGCGCTGTTGCATGGCCTTCCACATTATCGAGAGTGACCCTTAATTTCATGGCAGTAGTTTTTCCGAGTGAAGCCCCCGACAGTGAAATGAGAATAATGTGTTTGAGGGCTTTGCAGGACAACAATATAGTGACACCAGAAGCTTTATATTTTCACAAAAGCACTTTCAATGTTGTCTGTGTCGGCGCTGATGCACCAACGAGCTCCACACCAGGATTATGTAGCCATTTGCTCTGACGGGCCACAGTTCCAAAACAGAAGAGAAGGACACAATTATAGCTTTGATTTTACTTTCTAGAATTTCATCATGTTGTTTAATTGATTTAGTTTATTAGGAACAATGGTGGAAGAAGTGCTAAACTTACTTAAGTTAAAGTGCCAATGAGCAAAATAATTAAAAGTAAAATCTATTCAAGTAAAAGTATGGAAGTACCAGAAGAACTTTTGGAGTAAAAAAGTAAGAATATTTCACACAGATTGCAATTAAATGCTGTTAAGAGGTGGTTGGTCAGAAAAGTTTGATTTTGTGATTGGTTTTGTCCGATAAGCTTGTTTTGTTTAGATTTCAGTCTGATGTATAGGGCTGTGGTCGACTAAAGAAATTCTTGGTCGACTAAAGACCAGTCCTATCGACCGATTAGTCGACTAAAAGGGGGTGTGGCAAAAATGAATCAAAACTGTAAAGTATTTCCATGTATCTAAACCAAACTTCTCTCAAAAGAACACAACTGCAGAGGAATTCATTATTCCCTATTTACACAGAAAAGTACTTGGAGTCAAGCGAACTTACTTCATATCTTCTCGTTTTTGTCATGTACATCAGTTAATAATAATTTAATACAAACAAAATTATTAGTTGACTAATAATAATCTTGGTCGACTAAGATAACATCGACCGACTAAAGGACTACTGCCCTACTGATGTACGAGGTGTGGATTTACTGTATATGAAAAGCTTCAGATGTGTGAAAATAAAGTGTGTGATCACTTGTTGACCTCAATTTACTTCTTAATACATTTATATCTCACACAAAATAACTTCTCTAAACTCTTCTATAATGTATTTGTCACACTGTTTGACAATCCTTGTTTCCCACTGAATTGTCACAATTTTGTCAAAACTAAATGGTTAGTGTTTTAAGGCAAGACACTGTAGGTGAAAGAGAAAACATCTTAAATTTAAAGAGATACATTTGAAACTATTTAGTCACATGAACATAAGAAAAAACGCACTTCTACTCTTCACCATTTAATGTTTTATATACAAATAAGGCTTATAATGTAGAAATGACCAACATTATAAATGTTCATATTTGGAACATGCAAAATGAAGAGAGGCATGTTCAAATTAGCTTATTCTTCCTTCCTTCCTGTCTTTCTTCTTCATAATTATTATTATTGTGCGTGTAAAAATTCAAAATTCAGCTTTTTTAAAGTTAAAACTTACATATCAGGCCTGGTATTAGATATCAGCAAATCCTTCTGTACGATCTGTCAGAATCTTCTTGAGCACGAGATTCTAAAGTTCGGTGTATGTAAGTTCTAGAGTTTAAGAGGTGATCTTTATGTCCTAATGGGGGGAAATGCATTTTGAGAAAACATCCTTTAAAGTTACAGCTTCCCATATAAATCGATAAATGCAAGTAAAAAAAAAAAAATCTTTTGGAGCAGATTTATTTCTCATTTTCATGTTGTTCTTTCCACATTAAAGCTTATATTTTCAGAAAGCAAACTGACCAAAACAAAACCAATTGAGTTGTTCCTGTGGTGCTGTAGTTTAGACAGATAACAGATGCAGAGGACCACACTGCAGTAGTACATCTGCAGATAAAGCAGAGGAAATAGGAACAGGAAGTCGCGTTGGAGACAGTGGGGAGTAATGGCGGCGCCTGGACTAATAGATCTGTACTTTTAATTAAATATAGAAACTTCCTCCACTAATGCTCATGGCTGTGGTTGTTTATTCACTTCACTCTCTCTTACGTAACTAAACTATGGTTTAAACAGTAGTTTTAAATTAATACAGGAGAAAGGAAAGTGAAAAAATACGCAGTGCATAGTCTGTCTTCTCTGTCTGTGTAAGAAGAAAAAAATAAAACCTAAAAAACTGGTATTTTGTGATAGACTCTTCTTATGTAACATTTTATACATTAAAACCGCAATATTGAGCTATAACAACAGAAAATTCCTGTTATTCCTGTTAAACCCTGTTAAAACTGCAGATTCGTTTTACTGGAGCATGCAACAGGTTTTCATTTTTTATGTTTTGAATAATAATTAAACTTGAATAATAACTACATTGCAGAACATTTCTGTATAGAAATGAGTGTAAATGTGGGGTTGTGGGCGGGGATAAGGGGTGTGTTGTATTGTCATTTCACATCTTTAAGACTCGTACGTGCCTCAGTTTGGTCTGGACCTGTCAATGCGGCTGGGCCATGTCTTTGCAAGAAATATAATACTTTTGTTTTTATATTTGAACATAGAAAAACTTGTTGGCACCTTTATAATGATGAAATGATCAGTGAGATAAATTAACAGCATGACTTATTGTATTCGTAAAGAAATCAGTTTGCAGTGAGGACTTCCATATCAAGTGGATGACACACAACTTAAATAACATCCAACACACACACTTTCGACCAGAAACAGGAGTAAAACCTTATTATAATCACAGAATAAGGTTTGATTAATTAAGGTGCACTTTATTATCCCGTAGAGATATTTGTCTGCATTTGATCCAACCTTCAACGCTGCAGGGGCGACCTGTCAGGAGCAGTGCGCGCCTCACTGCATCCATTAACTTCAATTACTGCATCTCTAGATCTTGAGTTGGACTTGGGCAGGACTTTAACTGAAGGATTTCACCTTTACCTTTGGGTTGATGGATGAGCGGAGCGTCTGGAGGAAACTTATGCAGACGCAGGGAGAGACAGCCACTGCCGCTGCACCTCCAAAAGATGGAGTAATAATTTATAGATTGTCCTGCTCAGACCAGCTAAGCAAAAGTAAAAAATATATGCTGTAAATTAAATGTTGAAGTCTATTTAGCTGCCTAATTATTAGAACTTCTTGGTCGACTAAGGTCCTGCTTCATTGACCGATTAGTCGACTAAAAGGGGGTGTGGCAAAAATATTTCGAAACCATGAAGTCTGTCCATGTTTCTGACTCAAACTGCACTCAAACGACACAACTGCTCTGGAATTCATGATAAAACAACTATAAGTACTAATAAACAGTGTATTTATATGTTCGATGTTTTAAGTTTGATTAAACTCAAGATTCAAGTCACAATCTTCTGCAAACTCACTCACATCTTCTAATTTTTTCTGTTTTCGCCAACTGTCTTAGATAAGATAATGTGCTAATAAGGGCTTGAGTTAAGTCATATTTATCTTAATTGTAGTATATTTTTACCATCTTAAAATAAGATTTGCCAAAGACATTTTATGCTTGTTCCAATGACAAATATTTTTTAAGACAGTCAGAAAATCCTCAAATCAAGATAAATAATACTTAATTCAAACACTTAATAATTTATTATTTTATTGAAGATTATATTTTTAATTTTAATGAAGGATTGGTAGTAATTGACGTAATTGGTCAACTAATAAAAAGGTTGGTCGACTAAGACAAAATCGACAGATTGATGGACCAAACGACCAAAGCATTACAGCTCTACTTACCTGAAGTAAAAATGACAGCTTTTTCTAAGTAAAGGCTGGGCATCTGAACCTGAAACTATTTCTTTAGCTCAAAATTCAGAAGGAAGAAGGAAAAGAAGGCACTGACATATTTGTAGCAGTAACAAGATGTCATGCTCCCTGAATGTGTCCGAAGTCACATCAGCAACGGCCGTGTCTCTTCTTTTGACCGAGGGTGATTGAAAATGGCACCGCACAAAGGGTTTTAGAGGAGGTACACGAGGTTCTGGCCGCGTGCCGTGAACAGCGAGGGCAGAGGAGCGTAACAACATCAGCTCGCAGTCAAATGAATTTGAAGAACAGTGGCGTGTGCGAATCTCAGCGCGCCCCGTGAGCCTAATGTAGTAAATGAAAGTCCACAGAGCATGAAAACTGCCGTCTGCTCATTTTCTGAAATATATTTCCAACACAGAGCCACGGGCGCCTCTTCTGTTCTCAGCAGGAAGATGGAGAGTGGAAGGGTTTGGAGTGAGCGCTCGTCAGTTGGGTATAGTTTATGTAAAGTCAGTCACTAAAATGAAAGGGATTTCCTGAAGAAGTCCCTGGCGCAGCTGGATCCACACTGTGCAGTAACACGTATTATATTTATGATTCCGTGAGCTGAACTCTCTGCAGAGGTGTCCCAAAGCCAGGTCTGGGGCCCACTGGAAGGTCCTCAAATGCACTGTCAGGATATATTTGTGTCAGTAAAAAAATCCTATGTATCTGATCCATGTCTCGACTGAAATGAGTTTGATTCAAACATTTAAAGTCCATATGACAGGTTAGACGTCACAATTGACTAAAATGTAGTGAAGATGATTGTATTTAGGATTTTACCAAGCATTTTTCCTGTTTGTCCCTAGTTTGACTACTAAAGTAAAGTTTATAATAACAGAAATATAATAACAAAATATGACATAGTTAGAGGTAAATCCACAACTGTTTCCTAGCAACCATTTTGAAAACAAGGGCCAAAAACCATACAAATTACTCAATAGTTATGAATTGATAAATGATAATACCTGGTAACACGTTTATTTTGTTGAGTGACTGTCAGAAACTGTCAGAAAAAGAAAAATCAGTTGAGTGTTAACTGTCTTTTTATTTTCAATGGTACGTCGCTTTTTGATGACATCACAGAGGAATTCCATTTTAAAACTCAGCACTACTTCCTGTCATTTTAACTTTTATTTTTCAAATTTTCTTCACAAACTGCTACTTCACAGATGTAAAACTATGATAAGTGTTTAACACAGGTGCCCTACCACCAAACTAAGTCAGTATTAAAATTGAGAACCTGTCATATAGACTTTAACAGTATAACATTATATCATTCATACATTGAGAATAAGGATGGCACTTTGTGATTATACAGGTCACAATCCAATTGTAAGTAAAATAAAGTAAGTAAGTTTATAAGTAAATAAAGTAAAGTAAATAGAAGCCAAGCAAGTTAATTAATTTCAATCTTTACTCCAAATAAAGCCTGAACGTGAAGTGCTTACAGCTGCTTCTGTCACAGTTTTTATTCAGAAATTACATAAAGATGGTCACATATTTTATTAGAATGGTATGAAAGTGAATAATAATCCTGTTGTTGTCTTATGGTGTCTAACAACAAAAACATTTGAGACTGATACATCCTTAATAGAAAACTACTATTTTCACACAATACTGCACATGCCCGAATGGGAGTGGAAAGGTCACACACCTGGAAACACACTTCACTGAAAACATGCAAACTCGATTTTGAGAAGCCTCTTGCCCGTTGTCTCTGTGAAAACTCACCCAAAGGAGCCGACGGACAGGCACTTGAGTTTTTACCACATTTTGACCTTTCTATTCTTTGGATAACCATATTTTCCTCCCCCGAGACACTTGGTCTGCAACTTACTTGCAATGTACACATTTTCTGGCATGCTTTATTCATCCCACGACAACAACAAACCACCAAATGGGAAGTAAACTGTATCGTGCTTTTCACAGACAACTTCAAGTACCATTACAACAAAAACAATACATTTTAATCAATTAATCAACGTTTATTTATAGAGCCCTTTACAACACTCAAAGGTGACCAAGGTGCTTTCCAATAAAATACAGAAAAATACAAATAAAAATGCATAAAACTGTAATACAATACGTTCACTATACAACTTGATTTAAAAAGCCTAAAGTCTGTGATGGTTCGCATATCAGGGGCCAGTTTGTTCCAGAGTTTGGGGCCAGAGACAGAGAAAGCTGGATCCCCCCAGTGTTTGAGTCTGGCTCTGGGGACTTCCAGTAGAAGTTGGTTCATTGACTTTAAAGCTTGTGTTCTGAACTGATAGGAGCTCAGTCAAAGAAGAAGGGCCATTAAGAGCTTTAAAAACAAAGAGCAACATTTAAAAATCAATTCTAAAAGAAACTGGAAGCCAATGGAGGGCGAATAGAACTGGGGTGATGTTCTGACGCCAATTTTAACAGCTTTGACCGAGTCTGTGAGGAATTCCCCCTCCCTCATAAGGTTTGGAGCGCCCCGGCTGAGGAGGTGATAAAACCAGTGCACTCCATGCAGGCCCCGCCCTCCAGCACACCTGTCACAGTCAGCAGTCTGTACAGGGCAAATGTATTGTTCTTCCTCCTTCCAGAGCGTGCGTCCTGTGAGTTCCAGTTGAGTTTACATCAGTGTTAAAATTTATTTTTGCCTGTTTAGACCAGAAATTTTGATTTAATGAAAATGTGATTATGTTGAATTAATCTGCATTTCTTTTGTTGCAGGGATGTAAACCATGCTTTTGGCTGTATGGAGGAAAAAATGATAAACTGACCTTCTGTCTCCACATCTTCATTCATTGGGCCAAACCAGCAAAATACAATGAATGTAACAGTCAATGAGGCTACAATGTTTGCTTAAAAGGTAAGTCTTTGGACGCTTTTTAATTAAAGTCAAACTGAGTTCTAAGAGCGGAGAGAGTTTGTTCTAGAGTCGGAGCACGACAGCTTTGAAAGACTGGAGTCTAAAATATGTTTGAGGGACCAGCAGCGTCTGCCCCGAGGGCCTGGGTCTCTGGGCCGGGCGATAAGCGGTGCCTCCCATGTAGGACTCCAAAGGAAACCAAGATTCTAAAGTCGACATGGTACACATCAGGGAGCCAGTGAAGACCTTTAAAATATTTGTGATGTGGACTCTCATGTTTGTGCGTGAACCTCACGTCTGAATTTTGGACTTGATGACACATGATAAATCCTATCGTGACCAGTTGAGTGGGAGGTAGATGCATAAATTATACTAAATAAAATGTATTCATCAACACTACTGGAACTTAGTCTAAAAAATAATACAATAAATAAAACTAAGATAAGACCCACAGATAAGAACATAGACAGAGGCATGAAGTTCCATTATCATACGTTAACATTTACTTTTCAAGAATAGCTGTATGTTATGGCTTTTTAAAATGTTCACATTTTCCTTCAGTTCACTTTAAAAAAACCCTCAGTTAAGTTCATTTTAGACATGTTACATTTGCTTAGGGCTGTGATCCTTTAGTCGTTTAGTCGATTAATCGGTCGGTGTCTTAGTCGACCAGCGTTTTTGTTAGTCGACTAATTATTTGATTTAGATTTAAAGGATTATACGGCGTAAACAGTAAAAGCGAATAGATGTGGAGTGAGTTAGCTCAAGACTTTGGATTGAATCATGAGTTTAGTCTGACTTACATATAAATCTAACAAATAAATACACTGTTTACTAGCACTATTCTGCTTAAATAGTTGTTTTTGCATGAAGTATTGTGCAGTTGTGGTCTTTTGAGTACAGACCCTATCAGCCGATTATTCGACTAATCGGTCGATAGGGCATGTCTTTAGTCGACCAAGGATTTCTTTAGTGGACTGCAGCCCTACATTTGCCACATGAGTTTGCTCTCTCTGTTTATTTAGGGGACGTCATATGACAGAATAGATCAAAACAAAAAGGCAAGACTGCAGGTTTTGTGCCCGTAACGTTGGACCCCGGAGCCTATGGCAAGGATAAAAATGTTTTAGTTACCCCAGGACAGAGTATGACGCTAATTGCTAACTACACCTTCAACAGAGGACACAATCATTAAACTAAAAACAAGTGGTGAAAAACTCGATAAAACCAAAGATAATGAGTCTTCGCTGGATTTCAGGTCAAAATAGACGCTTGTAATGATGCTACACGAAGCAGAAATGTGCACGTGGTTAACCCTTGAGTGAGGCATGTTTCAGCGCGCGGGCCGCATGTGCTGTCTGATGTATGTAATGTATGCATCCCTTTAAGCGAGTGACACTGAAGGGAAACTGCCAACCGTCAATCAGAGCAAGACGTGTTTGAGAAAGTCATTCATTGTTCACTTCCTCCAGAGACCAGAGCCATGTCAGGGTCTGTTTACTGCACTGTCGAAACACCCGCTTCCGTTTGCATGGAATTATATAAAAATAACAGGCCTCTTGTAACCTTTATTTGATACGAAGAATAAACAGGAGCGATTGTGACGGAGGGGAATGACAGAGAAGAGATTGACTGAGCACATATTTGAGCAGCGGTAGTTGACTCTGGACTTGGAAGAAAACAAGTAATGAATCTTAATAAATGTGTTTTCTTTCTCTATAAAGCTGTTGGTTTATTTTTGTCAAAGTCCCAATGTATTCTGTGGAGTTTGCATGTTCTCCTCACGTCCTGTTAAGCTCATTCCGGGTGATCCAGTTTTCTGTACTTAACTGTTACCGGTCCACAACATTGTTCTGTTTACTTTTATACCCTGATGTTTTAAATGTCCTTCTGTTTTATTTTATCTTACCTCTGCAGATTATGGTTTATTGAAGTTAACCTTGAGCTCTGATGTTGCTCCGTTGTTTTAAGTTATTGTTGAGGAAGTATGTGGTGAGATGTCCAGTGTCTTCTTCACTGCAGAGTTTGTTTTTTAAGTTACAGAATACATAATTTTATATCAAATTAAAAATAATCGAAGCTTATCCTTGAAGCCACACCAAAATCAATCATTATTTGCTGCTCAAATGAAGAGAGAAGCTTAACTTCTGGTCAGGTGGAAGACACATGAAATCACACTGATGAACAGAGAATCAACACTTATTGTATAGCAAAGATATTATAGTGTATTGTATATTATATTTACTGTACAGCATAATTTCTTTCAGACACTTTTTATAGTTTGGTGTTGATGTTTACATGTTGAGCTTGTCTCTTCTGTTGTCAGCCAGATTAAACACAGACTTCAAAATGTACGCTGTGCTCCATGTGAAGAATTCTTTGAAATACATCGTCCTGAATACCTGCATTCAAATGTATTTTGTAACACATTCAGTGACATACTGAACTGCATTATATTACACTGTGTGAAAACGTGACGTAAGATTTAAACAGCTTTTTGTTTCACCTTGACACATTACTATTTATGAGAATTCAAGAGAATCTTTATCACAAACTAGAAAAGAATAAAATCACACTTGCACTCACAACATCACTGTGTTGTTGTTTTGTTTGTTTTTTTCACCGTTTCAGTGCAGTTTGAAGCCTGACTTTCATGATCAAATACTACAATGTATTCCTTTGATTTTAGAAAAGTAACTTATTCTGAATACCACCAAATGAGAGAGTAACTGTACCGTCACAGTTACTCTAAAGTATTCTGAATACACATTTTCGGTAAATGTGTGCAGTTACTTCCCAACAGAACACAAATGAATCCCCAGCTGTAACACGATCTCGTGGTTGGGTCTTCACCAACGAACACAAAACCTCACCATCTGTTAGAAACCTGCTGAAAGTGACATAGAATACAAAATCAACTTTAACCTATAATTTAACCTATAATTGTTTCCCTTCTTATATAATCACTCGGAAATGGTAGCCTGTGTAGAGCGATTCATGTGTGTTTGAGTAATCCTTATTCTTTTGTAATCAATACACCGTTGCTCAGTAAATCCCTGTTTTCACCGACACACGTCCACAGCATGGGATTCAATAGCATCACACAGCAATTTTGGCACGCTCAAAAAAATCTGCGTTCTGTTACTGTGAAATGCAACTATCCAATCATGAAGGAGCAGTGATTGGAAAAGTCCAAAATAGATGGTATAACTATGCAGACAAAAGCGTATTGTACCTGATTTTTACTGTTCTGAAGTGTGAAAAAACTTAACTAGTTCATGTTAAAGTCTTTACATCAGTCACATTTATCACTCACGTTCCTAATACAGGCCCAGCATCCTGAATATTCTCCGCCGAGTTTATAAGCACTTTTCAGTCTTTGAGCCCTGAGTGAGTTTTGCCGTCCCAGGTAAAGCTAAGAAACATTAGCATGCAAACGGTGCGCTTCCTGCTTCTCGTAGAATAAAATGCTTTATAAATAGATGCAGTGGTGTCATTTTCACTCAAATAGATGCATTTACAATAAGTCTGGGGTAAAGCCGATTTCCTTTGTTAAAGCAAAAAAATGTATGAACTAATTCTGATTTTCACATTTCAGAACAGTATAAATCAGGTACAGCACCTTTAAAGTGCCTCTGACAGGTTAGACTACTCATGTGACTAAAATACAGGTAAGATAAATATATTTAAAGTTTTGCTAAAATAATTATACATTTTATAATTTTTTAGCTTTTTTTTTGTTTGTTTTGTAATATCACGTCCTGGTTATAAATGATGACATCACGCTAGGAAATTACTTTGTACATGGAGTTAGAACTCATCTAATGTCAGAGATTTTTTCGTCCGACAAATCAAAATAGTTGTGAACACGTTTAATTTGTTGAATTAATGTTTTATGGGTAAAATAAGTTATTTCTTTTGGGTCTCCCCAGTGTGATGTCATCCGTGTTTTTTATTTCCTGTCATTTGAAATAGATTTTTCAACTTTTCTCCACAAACCATGACTTGACTGGTGTAAAACTATATTTTTTTTATGTACAATACGTGTTAACACACCAAATAAAATCAAAATGAGAAAATCGTTCAAACCTGTCATACACACTTTAACCATAAAAAGATAGTTATGGCACAAAACACAACATGGTTAACCCAAAGGACAGCCTCGATTCTGGCATGGCAACATTTAAAACCTGCCGAAAGAAGAATTCCACTCAGTTCACGAGCCATCACTGAGGAAACCACAAATGACGACAAAATTCCGCCCAAGTGCAACCCCTCGAAAACAAACTGCTATTGATATTCTAGATTTGCCAGAAGCTGCATCTCATCTCTCCTGGTGTGTTTCATCAAAGTTCGATGCGGTCTCGGCTCCTCGCGTCATGCCTGCGTCCCCCGGGGGCCAGTGCTTCAGAGCCTCGATGCCCAGAGAACAAGCTCATTAGAGATCGCGTGTGCCACAGGACCCTTTTAACGGCTTTGTAACAGCCTCAGGAGCTCCATCCTACACCTCCTTGACCGTGTCATTAGGCTGTAGAGGAGCTTAAGTAACAGCGAGGGGGCGAATTTATAATGCAGTAAAAAAATCTGCTTGATTTTTGTCTAAAGGAAATGAAATGATGTTAATGAACTGGGGAAACATGCAAGAAATAATAATATCCCAAGGGAAGAGGAAATTATATGATTATTGTAAGGATAAAACCAGTGATTTAATAAATGTATCATTATTCACGGTTTTTCACATGTTTACTTGACCTTTTCTTACATAAATATGTTTTTATGCTTGAATTAAGTAAAAATGTGACGTATAACATTAATTGTAAACGTCCCTGTGCAGGAGGTTTATTTAAAGGACACATATTCTGCCACAGTGACTTTTTTGAGCTTTAAACCATGTTCTAACAACATTCCATCATCAAAAACATACCTGAAGTAGCATTCAATTGCAGTCACGCTGATCTGAGGAATGTTTATTAGAAAATCCTCCCTCCTACGAGCATCAAACACACGTCCTGCTGAACTTCTTGGATTTTCGTACGTATTTTCAGATCATCTACGTCACTTATCTGAGAATGTTGCGTTGTTTTGAGTCCTTAACTCATCGCTAAACTCGTTCTGAGCATTTCTGTCTAAACACAATAACTGCTACAACAAATCCGCATCATAACGTCTTTTCAGCGCTAACTTCACTAGATTGTATACAGCGATGGCGCCATCTGCTGGCTGGATGCACTCAGTAAGCGTCATTACTGGCTCTTAACGTTTTTTCCAAAACATGAGATGGCAAATTTAAGGCACTCGAGCATGTTTAAAGGCTAATAACAATACAAACAGCCAGCTATCAAGATAACAATAGACCTTTAGACACAGGTGAAACTAGGTGAGGCCAACCATTAATCAACAAGATAGACCAATTAATTAAATCCCAGGTGACAAACAAACAATCTTATAACAAAGACAGGAGTGCAGTGACTCCTCCCTGGGGGCTGGACTCCCACTACTTAGAGGAGCATATAAGGCCCAGGTTCCCATACCAGCTCTCTGATTGACAATGACTTTTGGATAAAAGTCGAAACGTCTCGATCTTTAAACGGCGTCCGGATGACAACCTCTGAACCCCTTTCTACGATGGACCACACCTGGACGAATGAGGGTTTACATCGACAATACAAAAAATGCATAATAGTTTTCCTTTATGGCAGGAGTGAAGCTATAATGCAATAACATTCAGTTAAACAACAGAAAAAAAATATCGGAAAAGCCTTGATGAAGGTCACATACAAGTTGGAAAAATAAAATTATGTAGTCTACTTTTTGGTCATGAAACTGTTTTAAAATACACTGAATTATGGGTCTTTTTGAAGGGCATAACAACAACATGCAATTTCAGGATCAGTCAAAATGAATCCCTTTATTGGACACTACACCAGATGTATCAATGAATTTAACAGGAAACGTTCTTAATGATCTAATAACATGATCATTTTGTCTAGTACGTTTCATGACACTCAAAGACACTTCACAGTAGTTAAAAGCAGTCAAAAAACAAGAGGAAGTAGTCAGTGACAAAGAAGATAATTTTAAGGCAGTTATAGCAATAAGGACATTTTGGAGATCAGCTTGATTGATTTTGGTGATTTTTTTCTTTTTATAAGCTGTTGAGTGTTTATGAATCTTTGATATGTGGCAGGCAATTCCACAGAGTGTCATCTAATTTGATAAATAAATGAGCAAACACGAGCATATTAAAAGGTTTTCATATTGTGCAGACATTATAATATGTTTGTCATGTATTGGATACGAGACAAGACGCGCAAAGACACATTTCTGACGACCTTTTGTGCGCTACATTCCTTCAAAATGATTGCTTCCTAATCTAATTTCCTGCTCTTGTAATATGTACTATAAATACAATGCATACAATAATCAAATTACGTTTATAAGAGGTCTTCAGTTCCATAAACGCGGGTCTGTTCGAGGGCTCATTCCCTCACCTGTCTCTTGATCCATGGTTCTTTCGGCGGAGCGCTCCGATTGGACGGAGTGTCTTCGCTGTTCACTTTTAGCACCGGGAGCAGGAGGAGCGAGCACAGAGCTGCCACTGGAGCCGGCGGAGGCAGAGCAGAGAGCGCGCGCAGCGTCACTCAGGCAGGACACGTCTTGGAGAGCGAGACGCGTAAAAGGCGCATTTTACGCACGGCGCGAACAGAACACTTTGCCAGATATTACCCAGTATTTGAACTATTCCAATCAAAAGCTTTTTTTTTCAAGACAGTTATGTAGTTTAAACTTTCAACCCAAGTTTTGGAGTGTGGTTGATCTGTTAAACGATTCAGCAGCACATTCCTGCAACTTTACCTAAAAATGGACCCTATTTTCAACAGTACGGTGGCGCCTGTCTGGACCACCAACAACCCCAATGACACCCACAACGGGACCGAGTACTGGAACCAGTTCGTGCAGCCGGTGTGGAGGATCGCGCTGTGGGCTATCGCGTACAGCTGTATTGTCATAGTGTCCGTGGTCGGTAACGTGACGGTGATTTGGATTATCATGGCACACAAGCGCATGAGGACTGTCACCAACTATTTCCTGCTGAACCTGGCGTTTGCCGAAGTCTCGATGTCCGCGTTCAACACCGTCATCAACTTCACCTACGCCGTGCACAACGAGTGGTACTTCGGGCTGGCGTACTGCCGCTTCCACAACTTCTTTCCCATCGCTGCGGTGTTCGCCAGCATCTACTCCATGACGGCCATCGCGCTGGACAGGTAAGACTTTCACACGAGGACGAGTGAAGGAATTGATTTTGTAATTGAGCTGGCTTGTCCGGAATTGGAGCACGTCTTTACGCACGGCAACTAGGGATGTCGAGATTAGTTGTTAAATTGATAATTGTGATAATTTAGGTCACATTATGCTCGAAGAACCAAAATGTAGTAATCATTTCCTTTTTAGACGTATTTTTTAAGTTAGTCTAGTCCGAAAATGGCACTAAATGTAAAGTACGTTTTTATTTGGCTGTTAATTTTATTTTGTCAGTCAAAAAGTTTGATTTTGTGAAGCTGCTCACAAACTTGGAATGAATGGTCACGTGTTGCTTGATGGTAGGAGTGAAAGAAATGTGAAGATTTCACTGTTGCTTGGTCTCAGTAATCGTAAATAATCGGTCGACCCTGATGTCTTTTCTCACAATACTCGTAAATTTGATATCGTGACATCTCTAATGGCAACTGTTCATTGAAATCGTCTTATTTGATTTGATTGCCTTAACACATTCAAGAATATCAAATTGGGGACTTTATAATTATGGGTGCTTGTACATTTAGGGCTTACATGTTGTATTATTAACAAAAAAATTATTAAGAAGATGCATCTTTAATTAGGGCTGCAACGATCAACTGACTAATCATGACTAGTCAACTATAAAAAAAAAAGGTAATCGTATTTTGATCATCGTAATCGCAATCTGGACTCGTTTATAACAAATTAAGTGGGAATATTAAATCAAAATGTCAAAAGAGAATAAATAATTTGTGATTTTGATCTATAATACACTTTATTTATGAATATTCTCTATCTAACAGCCTTTGGTGGACATATTTCAACCTTTATTTTGTTGGTTCTGTTTTCTAAAAGTCTCAATGTACAATTAAAGTAATCATTTGACTAGTCGACTATTAAAATAATCGTTAATGACTTTTCTTCCAATTTTGTTACCACTTTTATGAAAAATGCTGATTAGGCTGCTCATTTTATTGCTGAGTTCTTTGCTGCAAATGCTATTAATCTTGCCTTAACGTGTGTGCACTCAAGAAAAACAGAATTTAAATACAATCTCAGAGCGTTCAGATTCTTCCTCCTCCACTTCCTCTGATGTGACTGTAATTGCACCGTGTAATTTTGTCCTGTATTGGCCACCGCAGCTGTGGAAATGGTGCTGTCTCCTGTCCGCTCTGACTGTCTTCATTAATGGCTGGTTGCGTGGAGCAGCGCTGTGGATTCACACCAGTTCAGCATGTGGCTTCAGGCTTGTGGTAATTGTTCTGAGACGCAGCAGGATGTGGCTGTTGAGGACTGGGGCTACAAATGAGGCTCTTTGTAACCGTATACATGTGTTAATACTGCATAGTGTAAACATGTTTGCTTTCACTGTGGCGTTGTGGCAGTGATTTCAGATTGTGGCGACGTCTAATTTAGGGCTGCACAATGAATCGAATCGAGATTGCAATGTTTAGGAAATTGCACAGGCTGCTGTTTTTGAAGTGCAATCATTTCCTCCACAAACGACTAAATATCCTGTTTTATTTTGCATAAAACCTGCTAACATTGTAGCTTAGATTTGCTAAAACATGTTCTGAAACAAGCGACAAAAACAAGTCTAACAACAGAAATGGAAATAAATGTGAAAAAACACCACTATAAGTAACAATACGGGAAATAAAAAGCACCAAAAAGGCGACTGAATGCAACAAAAATTTGACAAAACATGTCTAAAAGTAACTAAAAGGTGACTTAAAGGGCCTGTACTTACGATTTTTATTTACTCTAGTTAAGATACATTCTCTTCACATCACACATTGTTTCATGGAAAGACACTAGGTTTGTAATGTATAATCTATGCATGTTATAAATGCATTTTGTTAGGAAAAAACTAGAGCAGAAGCATTTGCCAGGGTCACCTCTTTTCAGCCAATCAGTCATATTGTACACTATGAATCCTGGGAAAATAACTGCTTGACACTATCTCTGTGATTCTCTGTCCTGGTGCAGGTTAAAAAGTGCCAAAAGCTAATTGTAAAAAGAGTTAGAGGAACTATATGGAAACGACTGCATAAGACTATTCCAGACAGTCGTTTCTGAGTCATGGTGCAATACTGAGTGAAAAGGACTATGTGGGCGGGGCTAACAGTTCAAACAAAAACGTGCTCCTGTCTCACGGTTCAAAATCAGGTACAGGCCCTTTAAAACAACAAAAACCCGTCTAGAAAGTGACGTTAAAAATGTGACTTATAGCGTTTTCACACATTAGTGTACTCTGTGGAGCGGCCCCAGTGTGTAGTAGATTTGGTTGGGTTTATTCACTGTCAGTGTGCTCACGTTCAGATGCAATTGCTTTCCACATAGTTTGTTTATTTCATTCTTGGAGTTCATTACACGTTTAGAGTGAAGAGTGTCTTCTGTGGATCATGTTTGGCTGCGTCCAATGCTTGATGTCTCCATTACGCACACTTCCCAAGAAACAACGGAAGCCCTTTTGGCTCATGTGGCAGATTACATCATCACCTTAGTGGTCTTCTGCTTTCACACTACACTCGCTCCACGACGAGACCTCCTATTTTTAGTGGTCTCAGTGCGGCTGTATACTCCAGAATGCGGCTGGCCCGGTCACACCAGGACAATCGCATGGTCTCAGAGCGAAAGCTCCTTTACATCAACCTAACCAGAGCCAGTGTGAAAACACCCTAAAACTGACAAAATGTCACTGAAAGTGACAAACCAAAAACTTAAAGTGACAAAAAGGTTCTGAAAAAGGCGATTCTTTTATAAGTTGTGAGGTATTTCAGTCTTTTTGTCATTTCTGCTGTGCACCTTTAAAATGTGAAGTTGAACAGAATCACATTTATTAAAACATGAGTTGCAAATCTAATCGCAGTACTGTTCAGAAAAATTGGAATTAGATGTTTTTTCCCCAAACCATGCAGCTCTAATCTATTTAAAGCTTGAATTCCATTCACACTTGCAAAAATACAAAAACTAAAGACTAAACTAGGACCAAACATGGACTAGACCAGGACTAGACCAGATTAAAAACCAATCCAAACCAGGTCTACATAAGAATAAAATGGGACCACAGCACATATGTGAAGGCATGTCACAATATCAAACGTTAGCATTTTGATCACTGTGAGATAAAACATCACAATTTATTGATTATTCACCATTATTAACAGGTTTATCTTTTTTTTTCTTCTTCTACATTCCCATTGTCTTCCTCAAGTCTGTTACCAGCTGAACAAGATGAACAGATCAACAAGTGCTTCACTTTTAGCTCTATATTTTGGTGTAGACTGAATGACATCTTTTCTTCCATGGAAACATTCCCTTTGGATTTGCTTCACAACTGGATTAACCTTGTTGTTTGCTATTTTTTCATAAATCTTTTGTCCCTGAATAAGGTAATAATTCCTATAGTTCACTGACAATGGCAGTTTACATGAGAGGGATTTTACAGGTGAGGCCCATAATTTCAGGGATGGGCTTTGACCAATCAAGACTAATGGCAGTGCATGGATGCAGTGGATAACCCTGGCTTGTGTAAGAGACTGTGTAAAGATTGGACTATATATAAGTAAGTGTATATAGTATGGTATAGTATAGTATATATAAAAATGCACCACCTTGAAACTGGAATTAGTTATGTGACTTCAAAGTGATTCCAAAGACATTCGCTGGCATTAAAATTGGGCATAAATCTCCTTTGATGTGGCTCCTGGCTGCACTGGCTGTGTTGCATATTTTACCTTGCCAACCTTTATATAATGTTCTAAATATTATAGAATTAATCTTCAATGATTCACATCACAGCAATGTGCAGGTATTACCTCCACGTGACCATGGAGTACTGTTACTTAAACTAATGTTACTTAAGTAGACACATAGACCACATGCTTTGAATACTTGACAAAGACGTTTTGGTCTAGAATCATATCCTGTCTCCCTGATTTCAAATGAGCGTGATTGACTGGCGGATTAAGCAATCAGAGAAGCACATCGTCGGTTTGTGTCTAAACAAGGGGAAATGAATATCACAGAGCACTGAGAAACAGAGCGGGTGTCTGCAGAATCAACAAGCGACAAACCAAACTCTGTAAATCTGAGGTAAAAGAAGTGCTCTGAATGTTACTTTTATTTTTTATTGTCTAATTCCAGACCCTTCTGCATTTTAAAGAATGAATGAGTGAAAAATAAAGTGGTCCATGAAACTGCTCACAGGAGGATATGAAAATAGTATTGAAAGGTGCTCTGTCTAGCTTTTCTGGTGGGAGGGCACGTCACCATGGAGATGTTATTGCTTTGCCTGGAAAGTTCCATTGTTTCTTCTGTTCTTGCCCTTATTTCCCCTTTTTTTTACTTCCTGTGCTCTGTCTTGTTGTGTTTTTATTATGTGTTTGATATTTTGAAAAAACAGAAAAAAGGAAAGTTCCACAGTAGAGCATTAATAATACACGATAATAATCATTTTTATATTTACATCTACAGATCTCTCCTGTAACTTGGCCTTGTCGTGTGTTTTCATAGAGATACCATAAAATGCGTACTATTGAGAGCACCTGAGTATAAGCCGCACCAGGCCGCACCGGTCTATACGCCGCAGGTGTCCACTTGTAACATGAGACATTTACACAGAAGGATGGAGCACACAAAGCTTTAATTTAACACATTCCTTTTTCCAAACGGTACCTGTAACACAGCAGTGCATTGAGTCCGTTCTTCACTCGGCGCCTCCGACGTCTCACCATCGATTCATGGATGACAAGTTCACGTGCAACAGCTCTATTTCCTTCTTTGGCCCCAGATCGATTGTTTTTAACTTAAAAGCGGAATAAATGCATTTCTTTGTGTGTTTTCCGTAATTATAGTGTTTGCGTGATGCAAACTGACTGTTCAAAACAAAATCAAATTAGCGTATTCCTCCACTCTCTCTTTCACCCGTCTGTAAACTCTAGCTCTTCCCGCTAAAGCGTCCCTAGAGGCCGTTCCCGGAAAAATACATAAATTAGCCACATCGCTGTATAAACCACAGGGTGGAAATCATGAGAAAAAAGTAGCGGCTTATAGTCCAAATCTTACGGTACATATGTTTAACGCTGCACTGTGGAACTTCCAGGCAAACCAATACTTCTACAAACGTGACAAACACTACAAACAAAACGTGAGCCATAAATATTTCCTGTTATTGTGGACCCTTGCGGTGAATAAATAGCGTTTTCTGTAGATTAACACGTATTCAGACTCGGTGATTGTTATTCTCTCTCTGGGAGTGATCATTAGTGTGTATACTTCAGGAGTCAGACTGTGGGGGAGGGATGTGCAGTTTGATGCAACTGTTCGGTCATTATTCTAAATGCCTCTTCACTCCTTGGTGGATGTGCTGTAGAATATTCATTTTCCAACCAAATCCAAGAGAAAGTCTGGAGGCCCACAGAAATTGGAAAAGTTACATTCACAAAGTTGTCTGCCATAAGTGTTCAAATCATAACATAACCGTCGTAACAGTCTTTTTTTCTCAATAAGAAAATGAAGTTGTTGGAGTGAGCAAATGGCCTTGGAGTGAACTGAATGGATCATGACTGAATTTCTTTTTCAAAAATGTCGATTTGTACAAGTGTATTCTATTTGAAATGTTCCCATACACCAACATTTATTAAAGGAAAAATATTCTGCATTTTTCATATTGTTATTAGCCTTTAAACATGCTCTTAAGTACATTAAATTTTCCATTTTGTGTTTTGAAACAACAACAAAAATGTTCTTATTCATTAATAAAAAACAGGTTTTATCAGTATGAAATGTAGGAAATGACACTGTACTACACTGAGTGCATCCAGCCAGTAGATGGCGCCAGCGCTATATACAATCTAGTGAAGTTATCCGTCAAAAAAAAGCAATAAGGACGATTAGCAGTAGAAGTTATGTGTTTAGACGTCAGAAATGCTCAGAACGAGTCTGGCGATGATTTAAGGACTGAAAACAACAGAACATTCTCTGATAATTGATCCGAAAATACGTCCCAGATAGACAGTGTACGGCAGGACGTGAGTTTGACGTTCAGAGGGGGCGGATTGTCTAATAAACATTCCTCAAAACAGTGTGAATGCAGCTGAATGCTACTCCAGGTGTGTTTTTGATGACGGGACATTGTTAGGACATGGTTAAATGCTCAAAAAAGTGACTGTAGAATATGTTCCCTACAAAATGCATGTACTTTAATTCAGGTACAAGAAATAAAAAACAAGGGATACAAGAGGAATAACTGCATCTGGATGTTCTTAAACCCACGACACGCTTAAGCAACAAATGTTACGTTGTAAAAACAAGCTCGTTAAATCAGAATGACTTTTATTCGTCCCTGTGGAGAAATACTTGTCACATGTAGCCGAAGAAACAGAGCTATTCAGAACCAAAGTTAAGAGTTAACTAATACAAATACAGAAAATACAATACATCTCTCTTTTACAAACACACATTATGACTAAACCTATAAAATAAATAATATATGTACTGCCCTGACGATGTCGAAACACTAACCTCGGACACTTTTTCTCTGCCTTGAACATAAACTACATAACACTGCTGGTTGTCTCTGCGATGTTATTCGATTAGTGCTCCACAGTGTAGCGTTAAACTCATCTGTCTTGCATGGATTTAATTGCAGGTGTTTTATTGAATACTGTCATTTGTGTGGAAGCCCCGAAAGGCAAGCCAGAATTACATATATATTTTGAACTTCCTCTTTTCCCTCTTGCCTCTCAGGGCTTTGGTGCATCTGCTCGTTCATGTTCCATACTGTGGACGCACTCAGAAATGGATGAAAAGTTTGAAAAATACAGATTCTTTCATTCTTTGGTCAACACGTACACAAACAGGAGCAAACACTTCTACTTAAATAAGAAAGACTAAACCAACAAAAGAAGAAAACATCACAGCTATAACATTATCCATAAACTCAACATTGATAACCATAATCCAAGACAAACCCCCTGTAATCAGTCGATGGTTGCTCTGTTCAAAAGGCAGACAAAGAGCTTCAGCCTGCATTTGCCTCTGGATCCCAACAAAGTAAACGTCTATCAAAACTATGAAAAAACGATCAAAAAAATCTTAACTTGCTTAAAAATACAAGTAATAATGTGTGTAAGGGTCAATTTATTAAAACCCCACTGTGTCAGCCAAAACTCAAATAAACACATTTACATCATTAATATTAAGTTTTAATACGCATAAGCATTAGTATTAAAAAAACACAACATAAAACCTGCACCTTGCTGTAAAGGAGCCAGTTTCTCCAAAGACTTACTGTAAATCCTAGTGGAGGATCTGCCACCTGCTGTTGATGTTCTGACTTTGCCTTGAGCGCTCCAAAAAATGTAAAAAAAAACCACATCTGTCTCCATGGAGAACGCTCTAAAGTTTGGCTTTAAAGTATATACGACAGGTTTTACATCAGTGAAGTTGCAGTTTGTGAAGAACATTTTGAAAAATAAAAGTTACAAAAATTAAAATTTAATAAATAAAATTACAGAAAGTAGTGCTAATGGTGTCCCTTTGTGATGTCATCAATAGGGGACGTACCAATGTAAATACAGAGACAATTTACAGCAACTGACACAGTTTAAACGATCATTAAATGAAATCGATGTGTTATCAGGTACTATTTATTGTCAATTCCTAACTATTGTGTTATTTATGTGGATTTTGGCCCTTGTTTACAGTGTGGTTTCTAGGAGGCAGTTGTGGACCAACCAGGAAGTAACATTAGAAACTTTACAAAAAACAGGAACAAATGTTTAGTAAAATCTCAAATATAATCATCATGTTCAATTGAATGAAACGTGGAGTCTAACCTGACTTTAGACTTTAATTTTCTTCTTACGTGATGATGCTGCTGTAATACAAGTTTAAATTACGACAATTACAACATTACGTAACTTAGTCCATCACAGATTGTGCCGGAGCCAGCTCCCCTGCCTAATTATTTTGCCCTATTATTCTTGCTGCTATTTTTCATTAGTGTTCATAACAAGCAATTGAACAGAAATAGACTCAGGCGTATGACCATGAATCACAATTACACTGTTGTTGCTTTAAATTCATGTTGTGCTGACCATAACTTACAAACTGAAGTCGTATTGTCTAAAATGACTTGACATTATATGAAAGATAAATATTTGGAATTTATTTTAACTCACATTTAAGTCACACTGTAACTGTTTATGTAGAGGATTTGCCCTTGAGAATGCCATTTTTTTTTTTTTTCAATATATTGTCTAATAATTGTAAAGTGATATGCATAAACCCATATGTTACTATATTCCTCGTTATGTCAGTATGCTTTGTTTCAAATTTCATCACTATGCGAGGCTGTGTGTGACTGTAGCATCACTTTTTACTCACTGGGAATATTTCGTCAGAGTTTGGTCCATGAGAGGGTTTTGGGTCCTAGGACCGAACGGGGTCAAGTTGAAACAAAAGACTTGAACTCGTAATGGCCTGAAGTTTACGCTAATGAGAAATAGTAAGAAAAAGGAGGAGGTCGGCTCATTCCAGGCAAAGCTAAAACATCTTCATGGAGAGACGTAGATGAGTGAACCTCCACCAGAAAAGTTCCATAGTGCACCTTTTCAGTTTGTTTTTCAGAATCAGAATCAGAATCAGAAATTGTTTATTGCCATTGTCAGTGTAATTCACAAACGTAGGAACTTGCTTCGGCGTAGGTGCAACATAAAGCAAAGGATAAAATATAAAAATATATAAAAAGGCATGCATAAAATTAAGAATAAAATAGACTAAGATAGACTATATACAGAATGTACAGTTGGCAGATAGTGCAATGTGCAAATGAGTAGTGCAAATAGATTGTTCTTAAATAGTATTATTGTTGAAGTGACAGGTGTTACAAAGTGTTCATGAGTCCAACGGCAGAGGGAAAGAAACTGTTCTTGTGGCGGGAGGTTCTGGTCCGGATGGACCGTAGCCTCCTGCCCGAGGGGAGTGGCTCAAATAGTCCGTGTCCAGGGTGACGCTTTAAATCCATACATTTCTCTGTGGCGAGGATGAACTTACCTTGGTCTCATTCAGCTCAATCTTTGCTGCAACTCTTCTAACCTTGGACAAACTCTGTAACTTCCATATCTGCTCTTTTCCTTACAACTTGTACAAACCGAATCTCGTCGAATGCCATTTCTGTCGGCCCATAATTCCCGCTAATATCTTGCTTTCTGCTGTAATCACACTGCCCAACCTTTATGTCTCTGTATACGTCTGCTGTGCCGCATCTCGGGTGATAATGGCCGGCAATATCCCAGCATGCATCACCGCTAATGCTCAAGCTGTGAACATGACCTTTGCCTAAATGAAGTTAAATCTTAGAGCTTAGAGAGAGGAACTGAGCGAAGCTGACAACAAAACAGGAAGCTGCGTGTTAATACGATGACTGAAAAGGTACCAGCGATCAGAACGGCTGGATATGTGAAGAGATTTATGCACTTTAGTGTTGGAAGGGGGTTGCGTTTAGTTTTTATCTTATCAGGGTAAAGGAAATAACTTAATTTTTGCTGTCAGCAGGCAGCGGTTTGGAAAATACAAATAAACTTATCAAAGAGTAAGAAGGCTAGTGTGGTGTGTTGCAGCTCGTAAGATAAGGGAAAAACATTTGAAAAAGAGCTGTACTAAACCTTAAAACTTCTACGTCGTGTAATTAAAGTCTATATGACAGGTTCTTATGTTTAATTATGACTTAGTTTGGTGGGAGGGCATTTGTGGTAAATATTTAGTAGTTTTACATCAGTCAAGATGCAGTTTGTGAAGAAATTTAGAAAAACAAAACTTTAAAATTACAGGAAGTAGTGCTGAGTTCTAAAATGGAATCCCTCTGTGATGTCATTAAAAAGCGACGCGCCATTGAAAATTCGGGGACAATTTTCACTTAACTGACACATTTTTCTGACAGTTTAAAGCATTATTCAGCAAAAATAAAGTTGTTATGAGGTATTATTTATTGTCAGTTACTAACTATTGTGTAATTTATATGGATTTTGGCCCTTGTTTTCAAAATGGTTGGAATTACCTCGACCAGTGTTACATCTGCTGCACATGTTGAACCAGGAAGTATAAGCTTTACAAAAACTGTCAAACTTGGGATCAATGGGCAAAATGCTTGGTCAAATCTTAAATCCATCCAGCAGAGGGCAACAGAGAGCGGTTCTGTTGTGTTCTTTCAGTCACAAACAGGACTTTAAGCAGTTTACTTCCTTTGACATTTTGTATTATGTTACCACAATGAGAAACCAAAGAAAGGAGTCAGTGGAGTTTGTAGAAAGTCAGCACCAGAGAATACAGGATTATTCAAACGGGAATGAAACAGAACTCTACTCCAGACACATTTCATGACGAAACAGGCATCAAAGACACCCTGTGCACACAATGAGCTCCACCTCCACCCTAAATGTTTTTACACCATAACATGTAAACATTCAACATATTTTAATGTTTAGGCGTTTATGGGCTATTTTGTCGTCTTATGACACTGTTCTCTCTCAAGTGAAACAAAGCAAAGACTCCTCAAAGGGTTCAGAAAGTTCAATCACAGTGCAAGTGAAAGAAACACATAACTTTAGACAGTCTTGTTCAATTCACCTTATTCTGCCCCGCCCACTTTTGTCGTTTTTTGCCACCGATACGCACTTTTGTTGTAAACGCGCTTCCGTTTGACGAGAACTCAGTTAAAGCTAATGACGAACGAGGGAAAAGTCTCGCCGCTAAAATGTTACATAAAGTAGATTTATTTGTGTAAAATGTTTAATGAACACGAGCAACAACAAGTCAACAACGCAACGATTTCCTGGTCAGTCTGAAAACAGCTTTTTAGTCCATGTAGAACTTATTTTCTGTTGAGCTCGTCTGCTCCATGTAAACTACAACGGAAACAAGACGACGGCGCATATGGCAACTTCAGGAATAAGGTGAATAGGTGTCAGTCATTGGAACTGTCAGGCTGGAATGGAAGCAGACGGAGGAAATGTGTTTTATTTCCAAATTGTATTACATTTTAAAATGAATTAACAAAGAGGCAGACAACTAACTGTGGCAATCCCTGAAGACTTTGGCAAATGATGGATATGTGCCAAGAGATGTGCAGGATAACAGTTACATCAACATAGTATTAGTCAACTAGAAGTACAAAGTAGTAGTAGGATTCAAGTGAGAGCAGAAAATGTACGAACAAAACTTAAAAGGAAGAATATTATGCATTTTTGTATTGTTTTTAGCCTTTAAACATGCTCTTGAGTACATTTAATTTGCCATCTCATGTTTTGAAACAAACAAAAAAATAATAAATGAAAAAGTTTATTATGGAATAATTACAGCTTTTCTCAATAGTCTGGAAGCCAAGCTATATTAGCTCTTGAACAGAATGCTATGCGCAATTATCAAAATAGCAGTAGCAATTCGTGAACGAGTCTGACGAACAAGGGAAAAGTCTCGCCGCTAAAATGTTACATAAAGTAGATTGATTTGATTTGTGTAAAATGTTTAATGAACACGAGCAACAAAAAGTCAACAATGCACCGATTTCCTGGGCGGCCTGAAAACGTCTTTTTAGTCCGTGTAGAACTTATTTTCTGTTGAGCTCGTCTGCTCCATGTAACTAATACAACAGAAAAAAGACGGCAGCGTGTACGGTAACTTCTGGAATAAGGTGAATAGGTGTCAGTCTATAAAACGATGTGTGCAATCTGTTTAGTTTCGTTATGTGAAACAAACAAGTTTATTAGTCATCTATCTTTTCGAAAAAATCTAACTTCCTTCACCAGAGTAACAGTTTTGTGCTCCGCTCATTGATTCTGCAGAATATAGCAATGTTTTTCCAACCTTGTGATTTTGTTATCTGCCTTTCCTTTTTTCCTCTTTTGCGGTCATGTTTGTTTTGATACGGACGGACCATGCGTGTCTCTGAGTGGCTAATCCACCTGTCAATCATGCCTATTTCAATTTGCAGAGATTACAGAGTGACCAGACTGATATGAAAATATGGATGGATGGATGGATGGATGGATGGATGGATGCTTTATTGATCCCCGAGGAGGAAATTAAAATGCCATGGACTTACATAACACACGTACCCAACACAATGAAGCACAATTAAACACAATTAGACAACGTTATGGACTCTGCTACAGACCCTTGTAGCGTCACAATAAGACAGCGTAGCGTACAATAAGAAAGCATGAATAACAACAAAATTTATACAAAGTGTTTGTTATAAAAACACACAGCTGCTGGTATAAAAGAGTTTCTTAGGCATTCAGTAGAACACCGGGGCATCACCAGTTGTCCACTAAAGGAGCTTTTAAGCTCATTTAAGATGCACCAGAGGGGATGGTCTGCCAAAGAGACAACAGTTTGGAGTTTGGTCCTCATTCTTTTGTCCATAATAATGTCCACAGAGTCCAAACTCAGACCTATCACTGAACCAGCCTTTTTTATCAGCTTGTTCATACGATTTTTGTCCTCCACAGTGATGCTCCCACCCCAACACAATACAGCATAAAACAACACACTAGCCACAATGCCCTGGTAAAACACATTCAAGAGTCTCCTGCTCACGTCAAAGGAAGTTTCCTCAAAAAGAACAGTCTTGACTGAGCCTTTTTGAAAACTGCATCGCTGTTCCTCTTCCAGTTCAGCTCACTGTCAAGATGTACTCCAAGGTACTTATAAGAGTCAACAATTTCAATCGACTGCCCTTTAATAACAACCGGTGAGGTGGCTGTTTTTTTCTTTCTGAAATCAATAATTAGTTCCTGTGTTTTACTTATGTTGAGCTGTAAAAAGTGGGACTCACACCAGCTAACAAAGGAGCGAATTTCATTATTATAAGCCAATTCGCTACCATGAGAGATGAGGCCCAGAAGGGCAGTGTCATCTGAAAATTTTTGCATATGACAAGAATTAAGACTGTGCCTATAGTCAGCTGTATACAGGGTAAATAAAAATGGAGATAACACAGTGCCCTGCGGTGCACCAGTATTTGTCAAGATTATTTCAGAGCATCTGTCACCATGTCTCACAAACTGAGGACGGTTTAAAAGATAATCTAAAACCCATGCAACTGTAGTATTGTGCAACTCAAAACTCATTAATTTGTTCGCTAAAATATGTGGCTGTATTGTATTAAAAGCACTTGAAAAATCAAAAAACATAACACGAACAGAGCTGCCTTTTTTTTCCAGGTGTTGGTATATTGTGTGGAGCATACAAAGTAAAGCATCATCTACACTTACACCTTTTCTGTAAGCAAATTGTAGTGGGTCCTGAAAATGTGCTACTTGCTTCCTTAGCTGACATAGAACCACTCTTTCAAAGCATTTCATAATGTGTGACGTCAGAGCAATAGGTCTAAGATTAGACAAAGTGCCGCTCACATTTGACTTCTTAGGGATGGGCACTAGACAAGAGGTTTTCCACATAGATGGAATTTTGGCACGTGATAGGGACAGAGTGAAGATAAAATGTAAAACGGACGAAAGCTGCTCTGCACAGACTTTGAGGGTGCGTGGATGCACTCCATCTGGGCCTGCTGCTTTGTTAGGCTTCAAGTGTTTAAGCTGCTGTTGGACATCACTGACATTGAAACTAATTTCAGGACAGGAAGTTTCCCTGCCTTTAGCAGCGAGAGTAGATAGGAGTTTTTTATGCTCATCCACAAAGTCGAATTCGTCAAATCGAGCAAAGTATTGATTCATTTAATCCACATTCATCTCTGTACTTGGTAAACTAAATTTATCAGATCCATACCCAGTGATAGTTTTCATATTGTCCCAAAGACACTTCGTGCTGCAATCATTCATGGAGTTCTCAAATCTGTTCTTGTTCCTTAACTTACTCTGTTTAATTACGGAAATGAGCTCCTTTTGTGCACTCTTAATCCATTCTTCGTCACCACTAAAAAATGCTCACTTCTTCTTGTTTATAGCAGCTTTGACTTCTCTGGTCACCCACGGTTTGTTATTAGCAAACACTTTCACTTTCTTAGAAGGCACCACTAAATCCACGCAGAAATTCATATAACACGTCACTTTATCAGAAATGTCCTCCACATCATTAGAATCACAGTGCTCCATAAACACAGACCAGTCTGTGCACTCAAAACATCCTTTAAGCGCCTCACACGCCTCCTCCGACCACACGTACACAGTCTTGTGAATAACTGGCTGTCTTTGCACAACAGGTGTATATTTGGATTTTAGTAACACGAGGTTGTGGTTCGATTGTCCTAGTGGGGGGAGAGCAGAAGAAACAAAACTCTCTTTTATGTTCGTATAAAACAGATCAATTGTCTTTTTCCCCCTCGTAGGACATTTAACCATTTGTCTAAAAGAGGGCAAAGCCGAAGAAATAGAACAATGGTTGAAATCGCCAGTGATAATAAACAGTGCGTCCGGTGAGGAGCGCTGCAACTCGTGCCTAACTTTGGACATAGCCAACTTTCCATTCGCGGAAGGTGGGATGTACACTACAGTCAGTAGTATCATTGTGGATTTTCCAGGCAAGTCTGTGGCGGGCAAAGGCCAAAATAAAGCCGTCTTAGCGTGGTGCCTCTGTCCACAGCAAACAAGAGCGAAGGAGGAGAGCAAAAATACACCAGCTGTCAAAAATAACACATATACTTCTCTTAAAAACCCAACAACTAAAAATAACTGCGCTCATAACTTAATATTAATACTGTATTTTCTGTTGCAGCATCAAACTTATCATTTTAAGTCTTAAAGGACAAATATTATGCTAATTTGAATATTGAATTTTTGAAACTTTTATCCATGTTCCATCATCGAAAACATACCTAGAGTTGCATTTAGCTTCATTCATGCTATTTTGATGAATCCAGGTTAGAAAATCCGTTCCCCTCCGACCGACAAAACCACTCCATTCTGAATTACCTTAATGCCTGACATTTATTTGATTATTGACGTAGCTCAGATAATAATAATAATGGGCTGTTTTAAATCACGATCATTACAACTGCGTGACTGCTCAATAACACGGCGAGCATAACCAGCAATGTGTGTTTAAAATGTGTGTAATTCCCTCTACAGACAGTATTATTATTACGCAAGTTTAAAACAAACAATGACGTTTTCTGCTTTCCTTGTAAAGCCACGCAGTGTTAAATGACAGAAATGCTAAGAAAAAGTCTGGTGACAGTCAGAAGGAACTAAACTAGTGTGAATGCAGCTAAATCCATCATCAAAAACGCATCTGGAAGTTTTTGATGATGGATTTAGCTGCATTGAACATGGTTAAAAGCTAAAAAAAAAAATCAACATAATATGTGTCCTTTAAAGGCCAATAACAATACAAATAATACATAACATTTGTCCTTTAAAGCTTTACTTTCATTATGCTAAACCCAAAGCACAGATTTCAATGTGCACATTTAATAAAAAGCTAATGGTTTCCTCTATGGCCCCTACGCACTCCTGCTAAACGGCCTTTTAGTTAATTTATGTTTATGGGTTAGCGCTCACTCACCAACCATTTGTGGATTTGACAATTTATTGGCCTGTAATATTGGCGCTGCGGGCTTAGAGAGTACACTAATGGGTATCTTAATAGGACCGACGCTTGGTTGTGCTGAGTGGGCAACCATGCAAAATAAATAATAATAACAAATCATTATTATCTCATTTGTTGAAGCTAATTAGCCTGTTGTCCAGCGCTGGCTCCGAACCGCCTGCTCCAACAGCTATGACCGCCGTCTGTGTCGCGTATCGTTCCCAACATGTTCTGCTCGTGCACAATAACCGCGAGAATACACGAGTGAGCATTTTTGAGTGTTTTAGATGCGCTCTTGATTAGCCGGACGAGTGGCGCACACTGCCTTATGCAAATCCCAGCATACACCGCGGACAATAACGTATTAGCATAATTATAGTGAGCGGAAAGCAATGTTCTTTTCAGCAGCGATAAAGGAGGCTATGCAAATGTTCTGTGATTGTCATGCGTTTATTTACTTATTTGTTTGTTAAGTGGTGACTGACGAGGTTAAATGTGTGTGGAATTGTAAAAGTGGCCATGTTTTATAAATTCTGCTCTGATCCTGTCCAGAAATGCACTGAATGGCCAGCAGGGGGCAGCGAACCTAGTTTGTTTATTTATTTGTCTGTCTGTTTGTTTATTCATCGTTTATTTATTTATTGATTTAGTTGTTTATTGGTTTATTTATCTGTTTATTTAGTATTTTTGCATTTATTTACGTTTTTGCTTATTTGCCTGTTTATTTACCTGTTCATTTAGCTGTCTATCTGTTTATTTAGCTGTTTATTTACCTGCTCGTTTAGCTGTTTATCTGTTTATTTAGCTGTTTATTTATTGGTTTATCTGTTTATTTTTTATTTATCTGTTTGTTTACCTGTTTATTTGTTTATCTGTGTAGTTATCTGTTTCTTTAGGTGTTTATCTATCTATTTATCTGTTTATTCATCGTTTTTTCAGTTTGTTTATCTGTTTGTTATCAGTTTATGTACCATTTATTTATTTGATTATCTGTTTATTTATCTGTTTGATTATTTGATAAGGACAGTGGGGCATATTATTGAATGTTGGAGGACCAGGTCCGTGCAGAGCTTTGAATATAAAACATGTGATGTCCAGTTCTGATGTCAGCCGTGTTTGAGTCGTGATACACTTTTTGCCTCCTCCACCTCTTTCCTCTTCGTATGATCGACAGTACATTAATGCAACACAAATAAACTGCAAACTAAATGATGTCTGACTCATTGATTTGTTGTGTGGTGTTCCTCAGGGTTCTGTTTTGGGTCCTGTCCTGTTTCTGCTTTATATAATAACTCTGGTAAAGATCATCAAAGAGTTTAGTCATGACTCTTACCATCTATTTGCTGACAATATCCAGGTTCAGAACTTGAACTCCTTAGTCAGTTGCTTAGTGCAAATAAACAATGAGTAACACCGACCGTCTGTTGCTCCCAGACTTTGGAACGATCCTCTGCTCTCCCTGCACTTGTTAGACTCTGTTGATTCTTTCAAAAGCAAACTCCAAACTTTCTTTTTTGTCCATGCGTTTTAATCACAGCAGATTTAGGGACTGTTCTTACTGTAATATTGTTGTGTGTTTTGTATGTAAGTGTGTGTTCTTTTTCTGTATTTTAGTTTATTTATCACCTTTCCTTGTCTCTGAATGGTGATAAATAGACTTGCAAATGATGTGAAAGAAAATCTGAAGGCTATTGTCCATTATGTGCATGATTAATAAGCCATATTTTTGAGGATCCATTTATTCCAAGCCTGTAAGCACGCTCACTTCAGTATTATTGTTTTGAATATGTGATTATTGGTCTGTCTGTCTGTCTGTAGTGTGTGGAAGAATGCACACCCACAAACCTTTAAATACTTTATTTCACAGCACAATGAGCATCAGACACTTAATGATCTCACTGTTCTCGAGCTCATGGAGTGTCGGACAGGCGTTTTTCTCTACCTCTCTCTTAAACATGCCTTTTTACAACATGAACAAAGAAAAACAGCAGATATTCCTTATTACACAATGATGCAATCATATGTTAGATTCATTAAATTATACGTACTTTGAGGCATGTTTATGAGAATTATATATTGGTTATATCAGTTACTGAATGTAGACGATATCGGAGGGTTCCCCAGTAGCCAGTCTAATATTGAAAATCCAGACAAAATGTTCTGCACTGCTCCAGACTCTATGTGCTCATGTGTCACTCCCAGTTTGTCCTCAGAGCATCAGATTTGACTTTTTGATCAGACTCATGAATAAAAATAGAAATAAGAGGCCAATGAGGCTAAAAATGTTTACTCAGTCATGCCAGAAATTGTTTTATACCTCAGATCAATACATTTTGTTATTATTTTGTGAACAGTGAACAGTTCATTTGTCAATTTGTGAATCTGTATCGGTCACAACAGTGAGACATATATTATGAGACATGTATATTAGATGCTACAATAGAAATGCCTTTCCAAGTGAGTTAAAATGTATTGATTCCAGGAAATTAATCTTCATTTCGGATATTTTGACTAGTTATGATTAGTTTAAACTAGTTATTTGATGGAACTAGATTATTTTTCTCGTTTCAAACCATTTCTGACTTGTTTCAATACATTTCTTCTTTCTTCTAGCCAAGTTGCCTGCCACTAATTATTGTGAGATCGGCCTTGAAACTAGTGAAATGATCTGCATCAAAAAAGCAATTAAATCTCACCGAGTCAAAACTACTCAAATCCAGATGAAAATAATAATTTCAAGTAATTTTAAGTTAGGCTGTGCACATTTTATTTTTTATTTTTGCTGTGAATTCATATCCCTATTTGTACAAGGTATGTCACTGTCCTGGTTTATTGTGTGTGTTTTGTCGAGGCATTGCACTTAAGCTTTGGCGTCGAACTGGGGTTTGGACAGCTCAGCATATTACTCAAGAATCTTCTGCTCAAGAAGGGTACAAAGAACCATTTCAAATAAACAATAGTAAATGACAACTAATCCTCCTGGAGGCTGCACTTTGTTTGAACATGCTGCAGAGTTGTAGGCGGAACGTGATTTTCAAACATATTTTTACTGGACTTCACGTAAATGGCCTCACTGATTGCACCAAACATGCTGCTTCTGTAATCAGACTGATATGGAAATACAATCAGTGGAACACATTACAAAATACATGCAACAATGTTAGATTAGTAGTTCTCGGTATGTGCAAAGAAGAATTCTGTCTTCTAAAGCCTGGATTGTTTACAGGTGCACTATGTAACCTTTCTGGTGGAGGGTCTGCTTCCTGCTGCCTTGTTATTGCTTTGCCTGGAATGTTTCACAAAATGGCATTTACAAAATACTGAACCATGCACTTAATTCAATGGGCAACAATGCGACTCAATGCCTTTCAACTGCACTCACACAATTATTGCCTTATGAAAGAAAACCATTATAAAAAAAAAAAACCTCCCCCACTTCAGCTGTAAAGGCCTGGACTGTAAAGGCCTGGACTGCAGTAACAAATCAAAGCATGACTGGTTGAGACGGCCCTTTCTCTCTATCGAATAAAGCAATACAATCACTACAGCACAAGGCACCTCCTCTGTAGCTGTGCATTGGTCATGGTTTGGCTCATATAATGTGTATTCATAACCTCATATGTTCTCCTGTCTTCTACTCCTCCTGATTTACATTCCCCCGCACCCTCTTCGCTGATACGTTGATGCCAGAGGCATCGTGGTTCCAGTGAGTTACAGTGGGTTCAGACCTGGGCTCAATCTGCTCAAGCCGTAAGTCAAATCCACTGCATTAAAGGCATAAGGAGGAAGCTCTGAGGATTGTGTTAGAAAAGACAGCTTTGCAAAATAAAATAACTGAAAATACAGAGTAGAAATTAAAACATTTAAACAAATAATTTTGTCTGTAACCGTTATTGACAAAATATATGTAATGAAAATATTTTTTCATTAGTTTAAAGCTCCAACAAACAACTAATAACACGCAATCTCAACATTAACGTGATTTCAGACTTCTTTTCAGCAACATCACAGTATTCTGTCTGAGGCAACAGTGAGTACAACTTTGGTATCTCCTTGTAGATTTAGTCTTATAATATAATAGTTTTTCTCTTAAAATCCCAAACCAAGCCCTCACAAGAGACTGGCCTTCTGTCTTTTTCTTAATTTATTCCTCGTTTTCCACCATCTGATAAAAGGAAACACTTAAGCGGCTGCAATGTTATACATAAAAAGAAAGCTGTATTATAATAGTTTTATTTTCAATCAAATCAACCATTCAGGGATGAATCGAGTCAGTTTGTACTCCAAACCCACAAATAAAAAATTACCTTAACCTTATTTTTAAACATTTATTTGGATTCCGTTTTTTATTTTAGTTTATCTTTTTGCTTCATGACCAGTCAATCAGACCATCCTCCAGACACCGGCTTTACTCTGACTTATATTTAACCAAGAAAATCTACACAAAATGTATAATCTGATATTCCTCTGAGCAGAGCTTGTTCACATTTATAGGTGGAGTAAATCACAAACGAGAGGCCGAAACTGCAGAGTCTGAGTTTCACAAGAGTCCAGACATTTGTGCTCCAAAGGGTTCAGATTCAAGGTTTACAGAAGAAACAAACTGTACATAAGCTTATGTACAGTTTGTGCCAATTTAACCTGAAAATTGAGATGGTTCCATCAGAAAGTAAAAATTTTCAGTTTAAAACATCTGCACCTCACCATGTCAGTAATATGTTTAATGTATGTATTTATGAAGAAACTGAGCCAATATAAGACGTGAACGACAGCACTCATTTAGACCATGACTTCATGAAGCAGAGCCTGTATATTTTTACATATGATGTTGAAAGGCAGCATATGATGTGCATCTGAGCCTCACAGTCATATCACTCTGTAGTAAACAACGGTTTCATCAACACCTGCCATTTCTGTCAGATTTGTTCAGAGTGGAGGCACATACAAGCCTCCAGGAGAGAAGAGCCCTGCTGTAACATGTCATCATCTAAAACCATACCATGATAATATGGTGGCCCTGCAGGGACAATCTGTTGAACAAACTCTGTGAATGTTCTTTTTCAGTACATTAGATGTTGCTTCACTTTGTCATTCTTGTTCCCAGTACCTTAGTTATTAAAATGAATTAAGACAGCTATGTTTAATATGACATCTATTAAAAACAAACCATGAAAACAAGCCAACAACAACTCAGTATCTCAGAGAATAGACTTAAACACAGCTCTGCTTGTGTTCAAGTCTCTCCAAAGCACCAAAGTACATCTGACATGTTAGAGCCTCATGAACCTCGCCTCTCCCTCTCGCACTCTGAGGACCTCAGGGACCGGCCTCCTGCTGGTGCCAGAGTCAGGACTAAACATGGACCGGCCTCCTGCTGGTGCCAGAGTCAGGACTAAACATGGACCGGCCTCCTGCTGGTGCCAGAGTCAGGACTAAACATGGACCGGCCTCCTGCTGGTGCCAGAGTCAGGACTAAACATGGACCGGCCTCCTGCTGGTGCCAGAGTCAGGACTAAACATGGGGAATCAGCATTTCAGTTTTATGCAGCTCGCAACCTTAGTCCTTAGGATGTGAGACAGACTCTACTCTGACAATGTTCAAATCCAGGTTAAAAACTGTTCTTTTTGGCTGTGCAAACAACTGAAAGGACTGGATCTGCACTTTTCTCTTTTAAAATTGTATAATGATTATTTGTGTTTTTTCTGTATTCAGATTTTAATGTGCCTGCTTTGTAAAGATTTGTAAAGAATGAATGTGTAGGAATTGTGCTCTACAAAGAAACTTGCCTTGCCTTGATAGATATATCACACTTCAAAATCAAGTTCTCTTCAAACCAAGCAGAGTACGCACCAATCCGCCCTCCACACCCATCAAGGACGCACTGGCGCCCTGTGCCTCGTCCCACAGGAACCAAAATACAAATAAGCAAAGAGTGACATTTGGAAACTTCTCCTGCGTGACAGAGCTGTTTCCTTTGAGAGCTGAGGAGAAACACACTGCTGGATTAGCACCCTGAGCTTTAGAGGTAACAGAGGAGACTCAAAGGTTGGATAGCCCAAATGTTTGTAATCTTTAAGCTAAAATAACCTGAAAATAGTGACTTTATCTTATGACTGCTGCACAGAACAGGATAAACTTAAACATAACATAATAGCGCAACTAACAGCGACAAAACCGTGATTAAAAGTGCCAAAATGATACTAAAAGCAACAAAAACATGACTAAAAGCAACAAAAATGATACTTAAAGTGACAAACAACAATAAATGTGTCAAAAATGTGACAAAAACATGACAAAAAGTTACAAAAATGTGACAAAAACGCTAAATACATGACAAACAGCACCAAAAACATGACAAAAAGCGACAAAAACGTGACAAAAAGCGTAGAACATTCTGAAACTCGTGATTCTTTTATTAATTTGTCAGTTCATATTTCAGTCTTTTTGTCAGTTCTTCTGGTTGTATTTAAAATGAGCTTGTCAGGCTCGTAAAGACTAAAAATATAAGCCGTTATTATATCTAAATGTTTAATAGAGGGAAATTGTTAGTGGAAAATGGAACGACGAGCTTCACATTGTGGTGCTTTACTGAAAACACCTTGTCTTTGCCTCCAGCCATTTCATTTTATCGACACTGAATACAGTTTTCTATATTGACTGTACCAAACTGTGTCCGTGGTCCTTTGCCCTGAGCATAACCTTCATCTAATTTAAACCATAAATCAAATCTTAACAGCAGCTCCTCGGCGTAAACAGGATATTTCCATTAAGAGATAATGGTCTCACGGGCGAGAAGCGAATCTTGTTTATTTTAAAGCAACAACACTGAGCCACAATTGTGCAGACGTTTCTATTGACTTGTAGTAATTTCCTGATGGATTAAAATAACAAGAAGATTCAATAAAGCGCTGTTTTTATTGCACATCCTACACTGTTTTATCATGTTTGTTTATGCCAAAGACTGTCCTCACACGGTATGTTTGTGAAGATTTACTGATAATCGATAGTCATTTCAACCCCAGGGTCATAGGTGGCGCTCAAGGGCAGACACAGTAAACATTGTACCCATAGATCTTCCACTTCATTTTTTCCCCAACCCAGTTATTACCACAGACTGACACTTAGTTTCTTTTTTACAGTTAGGTTAAGGTTATGGTTAGGTTTAGGAGCAGATCATTTGGTGAAGTTTAGGGCTTTGGGGCCGGTGAGCTAACCGGATCTCGGCAGAACTGGTGTTGGAGAAAATAAAAGGACACATAGCTTTCCTGTTCTTAATTCACCTTATTCTGCCCCGCCCACTTTTGCCTCTTTTTGTCACAGGTCTGCCGCTCTGTAGTAATGACACTTCCGGTTTGACGAGAACCCCATTCACGCAAATGGCAAACGAGAGAAAAAATTATTTAACATCCGTCTGAACTTTTCCCCCTTTTCGTTTCTAAAACAGTTACTTGCATCTTTTGTATTGATTACTTACAGAATGCTATGTATGTCTACCGTTTATTGTTTATTGTATATTTGTTCTGACCGTAACTGTAGTTACAACTGTATGTTGTGTCTGTTTATTGTCTATAAATGTAATTGTATGTGTGATGTTGTAACAGCAACTGTAGTTTCAACGGTTTGTAAAGTGCTTTGAGCGCCTGTTAGGTGGAAAAGCACTCTGTAAATAAAAATCATCATCATCATCATCATTATTAGGGCTGCAACTAATGATTATTATGGTAATCAATTACTCTAGCTATTATGCTTAAGATTAATTGATTCATTGTTTAGAATGTGAAAGATCAGTGAACGTGAGATTTTTACAGCATTTGACCCAGATGAAGCTGAACTGAAGTCGTTTGTGGATCCTGATGGAGAATATTCACAGACAGATTTTTTTTAAAATCTAAAACACTACATTTACCCATTTTTCACATCATTTTCATTCAATGTCAGCTCAATTTGCAGCATGTTTTGTAGCCTATGTATTCACCAATGAATGAATATTCGATTATCAAATTAGTTGACGATCATTTCAATAATCGATTAGTTGCGATGAATCGATTAACTTGTTGCAGCTCTAAAAATGATATAAAGTAGATTAATTTGTGTAAAATGTTTAATGAACACGGGCAACAACAAGTCAACAATGCACCGATTTTCTGGGCCGCCTGAAAACGGCTTTTTAGTCCATGTAGAACTTAATCTCTGTTCATAATTCTAGTTCTAATCATAGAACTATAATTACTTCCCAATACAGAGGCTGCCATCTTTGCTTTAGGGGCACCATGTGACGACAATCCCCCATGATGCTTTGAACGACGGGAGCAATCACACAGCTTGCATGTTTTTGTGTCAGTGTTAGCTTGTGTGATTGTAATTGTGTTCTTCATATTAGATCATATGTGAAAGCGTCTGAAATGAAATAAAATACAACTTACAGGTGTCTCTAGTCGAGCCTTTTCCACGAGCTTCTGTTTGTATCGCCCGACGTGCTCGTTCACGTGACTCGCACATGTTTACTGTGACGTCACTTAATATGAAAACAGTAATTTTGTTGATTTTAGAAACGTGTAAAAAGAACATTTCCTTCTATTTTATTTAAATACCATTAATAATTAATGAAATATTATCTGCAATTATAAGATGCAATTATAGAAAAAGCAATACCTCTCATGGCCACTAATCAATCTGGGACACGGACAGAGGCTTATCCAGTTCCTTTAATACATCCATGAAACTAATACTACGGAAAAAGATGGCGGCGCCCACGGCAACGTCCGGAATAAGCTTAATACACACTCAAATACTTTACGAACTCATCTTCCCGAGTTCAGATGAGCATGATGACAGGTGGATTAGCCAATCAAGAACACTCATGATCTGTTTGTATCAAAACAAATAGTCATCGTCCCAGCATGCACCACAGCAACTAAACAAACTGTTTTGCATCATTAATTAATTAAGCTGAAAATGTATTTTTGCATTAGTTTGGGTTTTCATTTAGGATGTATTTTAACCATCGTCTCATAATGATTCATAATCTTTATTAAGATTGCGTATTAGCGATTCCATTAAGTGTGAATCTGATAATTAAGCGAGAGTAGTTTGAGGAGAAAAAAACTGATTGCATTATTGACTATTCAATAAAATCACAAGCTAAAGTCAAACCAATTATTTTCAGGTGTTTATTACATTGACATGAGTGAATTAACCTTGTCATGTACAACGTCTTCACATTAGTTAAAGATGTTAAACATGTTTTGATTATTCTATCAAGAGCACATTATTGTAATTGTCAATTTCAGTAAATGTTATATTTGCAAAGTTTTATAATAAAGACTATTTCTCACAAACATTTCCAGAGACACTTTTAGATGACATTAGGAAGGTAGGAAAATAGATCAAATGTCCAAATTTTCAGATTTATTAATATGATACATTTTTAAGGTCTATTTGTTATTACTGCTTAATTTAATGAAACAAATAAACCCCAAAAGCAAAATTTCAGGCTTGTTACCATTCATTACCGCTATTTTCTCCCTGCTGTAATGGCGCCCACAGCTAAATTAATCATGTGGTGCAGGAGCTCGAAATGGCTGCTCATGAGAGGAAAAAAAGAAAATTAAAAAAATCTGTGTCACTCGGGGGAACATTGCAGATTTCTACGGAGCGTTGTTAATCTGAAGTGAGAGAAGTTTGTTCTTAATGATAGATGACCTATGAGATCATTAGTCTTACGTGTCAATGGAATAAATGAATCTGATTGCACGGTTCTGTCTGAGTTTGGCTCCAGGCGCGAGTTACACAGTGGAGGACACAATGAACCATGGGAAATTTGTCACAAAAGCAGGAATCACACTCAAATACAATTAATAGGCAGAATGTTTTGGAATCGTTATTATTTTTCATACATTGATAAAATGCTATTAGCCGCTTAGCTTCCTCGACATCATTAATTAACCTTAACTTTATTTACATAGCACTTTAAAACTACAGCTGATCAGAGTGCTGTACAAAAACACAGAGCAATCAAAATGCAAATACAAAAACATGGTAACAATAAGACACGAGTCAAGATAATAACAAGAAATCTAAAAAACATCTCACTCTGGGTTAAACGCCAGTGAAAAAAGTTGCGCTTTGTGGAGTAATTTGAATAAGTAGTGGTAATACATTAAGAAAAACTGTGAAAGTGAAGTGTTTGTTTTGCTCCCCTGGTATATTGTAAGGCTTAAATTCAACAGGAAGTTCTGTATTAAACATTTAACATGGCATTTGTTTGCTGTATTGAAAAACTACATATGCTAATTTGTCTGTCTCCTATAATAATCTGATTAAATTGCAGGGTGGCGGTCCACAGACAGTAATCTCCTCGAATGACCTGCCCCTAACTGTCTTATCTGCCTTTAGGGCCTTGAGTCCTCAGTGCATCCTTTTATTTTTAGTCTACAGTTTTCTAAAACTGCACACAAACAAACCCCAGGCTCTTTCACTTTTCACCTTCAGACCAGCAAGTGAAATAACATACCATCGAATTCATGAACACATTTCTCTGTCGCCCTTTGAAAGCTATTTGTGAGGAAGAAAATAGAGAAAATAATGTGAGTTGAAGGGAGGCGTTGCCATCTTTCCCTCAGACCTCATGGTGTGGATACCGAGCAAACAGCCTCTTACTCAGTTTGGGATTTCAAACCAAAAAGTCCTTATGAGAGAAAAACAGGACACTGACTTTGAGACTAGGCATGTTCATGGTTTAACCGATCAGCTGATTAACTGTGACCAAACGCTTAACCGAGTGAAGAGCTCCTGCCTGGTTCACTGGCATGTTTCATTTTCTGCCTTGTTTACTATGTTGCACCACCAGAGGGCGGCCGAGAGAGCACCTCATGCAATTGTAACGGAAAACAAGCGCTGACAACTTCAAATTAATGGATTTATCTCATAAAGACAGAGCAAACAGGAGACACTGCAGTATTTATGAACTAATATTAATAGGCAAGGCAAGTTTATTTGTGGAGCACAATTCGTACACAAGGCAATTCAAAGTGCTCTTCATAACAGGAACAATTGCATTAAAATCACAAAACACGTAGAGACATACAGAATCATAAAAACGACTTTGTAACGTGACTCTTAAAAAGAAGAATTATCTATTCATTACTACAACAGTGCATCGAAACAGCGTTCACCGGAGCTTTCATTCATCGTGTTGTGCTTGGTTTAAACCTGTGGCTGTCGCGCTGCTCTGTGTTTGCTCTCGTAATGCACTGACGTCTAAAATAACTTGTTCTGTAACAAAAAGTACAACAACAAAACTCAACCAATTTAAAAATACATTTTTGCCAATATAAAAAAGCACTGCATCATAATATTAGCCGGTAGCTACACAGGATGTCTATAATTTAGCGAGTTATTGTTCAGCGTTTGTGGAAACCATATTGGGGCGTATTCTAGCAACAGGAAATGAAATGAAAGCCACAGGCGACTTAATTGGAGTGTTTTCTGGTTATGGTTGGAGTACCTTATTGGCTACTGAACCTGACGAGAGAAAACATCTACGGTCACATCCTCATATATTTTATTATTTCGGTCTTTTTATTACTTAATGAGAGCGATCGGGTAACATTTAAAACCAGAAATGTATTTTCTTTAAGCCGTAACATACATACTTAACATACTTAACTGTAACTAGTAAAATCCAGTTCTATGTCTCTGATGACTGTCTAAAAACGTTCTGATAATATATATTTTTATTGTTCCTCCCTTTTTCTGTCTAAAAATAAGACAGATAGAGCAAATTTACAAAAAAAAAAGTAGCGACGCCGACAACAATACCATTCTTTCTCCACAATGTTTTGTTTTTTTTTTTTCTCAAATCGTCAAACTATTACTCAAACATCCAATGAACCAGACATCCGTACAACCACCTTCTAAGAGCTATTATTTTCTACTTTTAACACTTTAAATCGATGGACTTTCGGAACATGGAGTCATTTTTTAGAACTGAAAACAACCTTTTATGGAAGCCAAGACCGCGACGTGAATGGGAAAAAAATGAAAAGAGTGTCCCGCAGCAGTTGTTCCGTGTCCGTGCTGAGGCGGCGGCTTTTTGGTTAATGAAGTCAGTGATTTACAGCCGGCAGAAGCAAACGAGACGAGACCATCTGAAGAAGAGGTTCTAATCAAAAGTATATGCTTCGACTCGCTCTCTCGGGCCAAGAAACACGCAGAGTGGATTAAAAGTGAGCAGAATGTGTGAGAAAAATGTACTTTGGAGAAGAAGGGTTCAGTCTGGGGTTTGGTTTGAGTCACTGAAAGAGTCATACACGGGGCACATTTTGACCATTAACTGGTTTTATAGAAAGGGTGTTCATTTTGTGCTGAAAATTACAGTCTGTTTTTTTTTTTTTTTTTTTTTTTTTACAAAGCGTCATTGTGGAATTGAAATTGGTATTGAGAAGTTTAACCATGTGAGTGAAAGCACTAAAACTGCCCTGGAGTGTGTTGATTTGGCACATATTGAATGTTACTGTTGAACCAGATCATTTATATTATTATAGAAGTATTTACTTGTCCATCAGAATGGGAGAGCGCTGGAAATATCAGGCGCCACACTGGACTGTTTGAGGACTGTACTTCATCCTGTTTGAGGAGAAAGCGCCACATAAAGGTGCTTTGTGGAAGGAAAGATGCTGGATTTTACAAAACCTTTGACTATCTGCTTCTTTCACTGTTGAGATACTTTGATCAATCAGTGTGAAGTATTTTTTTTCTCTCCAGATTGATTCATGTGAAGGACTCAGCTCAGAGTGCTGCATTGATGAACTATGAAACAATGAAACTGTTTAGTTGTATGCTTTTTCTGTTCATGTATTGAATACATTATTAACACGTAACAGGAAACTGAACATTTTAAAGCAGACAGAGCTCCTCCTGCAGGTCTCTTGCGAAAATACACTGCCAGTGAAAAGATGCCAAAAGCTTTTTTTAAGGACGTACAACTCAAATAAAAACATTTTATGTCACCAAATATAAAAAAGAGAGCCAAGGTTTGTCAGGACAGTTGTCTTTGGGTCGGCGTCAGGAAAGTTTCCAGCTGGTTTTCTGCGTGGAGACAGTAGGGGGGGACCGCAAACGCCTCAAAAATACATTTCCAACCACCACACGGACTTAACAAGACATTTAATAAGGTAAAAATTGTAGTTCTACTTTAAGTTAAGAGGTTGGGATTAAATAAGTTGTACTATACATCCCTTTATGAACCTAAAGCTCTGTAGCCTGTGTACAGTATCTTTTATTTTAACTTGACTTGACATGACTTGTGACTTATGTGTGCGTGTTTGAAATAAATTCATTGATTCATTATTACAGTCTGATCTGATAAGTATATATGGTGTACCTGTAACTTTTGTGATGGAGTCTGCCATCTGCTTTTTTCGGTGGAGAAAAACTACAGGTCTGTTATACACGAGGATGTTTGGTTTAAGGGCCTTCAATTCGACCTTACAAATGTCTTTGGAGAGAAGGGGATCATTACATGCGGTGTACATTTCAACACCCGCAGCCCTGTACGTGATACCTCAAAAGTACACACTGTAAAGCTGAAGGGGTTCAAGGTGAGCCAAGTCTCATGCTGTGGTGTTTTTGGCCTTCGAGAGTAGTAATAAATCACTCTAACTAGCCTTACAACCTGCTCTGTGTAAACTTTTCAATGCCATGTTATGTGGTCAACGATAATGACATCCCCACTGCATTCTTCATTATAAAGTGTAATAGAATCTTACCTCTAAAGAAGCATAACAATCCAGTCACATTTTAAACACCCACACACACAAAGGGCCTGGAGACAGACAATACATTTGGATTTAGTGAGAGGCGAGTTTAGAAAGCGCTTTGAGGAGGAGCATGGACGATGGTGGAAATGGGAAAGCGGCCACTGGGGACCGACGGCGCTCAAGTGGGAGTGAATCTTGTCCCGTCCAACAGCACGCGCATTATTATTCTGTAGAACTCCGATATGTAGCATTATCTTCTTATGAATGAGGCTCCTGGACACTGTAAAACACCGGCTGATAGAGACAGGATGTGGCTGAGGCGGTGCACGCTGACATTTTCAGCCCATAACTCTGCCTAATGTTCTGGCACCAAACTGGAGTTCAGCATCTCCATTTTAGGATCGCACTCGTCGTGTGTGTGACAGTGGTTTGTGGTCTACAGCAGTCAAGTCTGAATGTTGGAGGGTTCTTTCAAAACTGGGCTTTTCCCTTCTGATGTATATATGCAACTATAGTCTGGCTGCCCAGACTTTGGATATCAATTTGAAATTTCTCCTGAAATATCCTTCTGTATGTTCTGTCAAAATCTTAGTAGAAGATTGTACAGTTGGGTCTTTAACCCTCCCGCTGTCTTCAGGTCCATTTAATCCCATCTAGATTTTTTGTTTAATTTTTTATTTAATCGCTATGGGACTTTCATGGGTGGTCCCATCACCTAACATACAAGTTAGGCAAACATTTTAAATAAAATAATTTTTTTTTTTCCTGATGAAATGTACATTGCTCCAAATGTGCATCGCTCAAACAAAGAGAGCACGAGAGTCAAGGTCTGATCTTTATGTCTCTGTGGGAGACATAAAGCATTTATGAACATTTTCAAAACCCAACAAATGACCAAACCAGTGTCAATCACATCAACCTCCAACATCAGCTTTACTCGTCCTTATATTTAAGAAATAATATACATAATTAAATATTTAACAAAGAAAATGTATGCAGAATTGAAAATCAGACCTGCAGTTTGTGCTTCAAAGGGTCCAAGGACAACTTTAGTTTGAATTGGGACTAATTTCTTCGAAAAATAGGCCCTCATGGTAAAGGGCTAATCAGAATAGCAGAGAAAAATGTAAATAATTGAGTTGATACTCCAATATAGAAAGTCGTTTTTTTCTTCAGTTCTTTCTTTCGGATGGCATACCTGACACAAAGCTCTATTTAATTAACTCTGGCAACGGTAAAAGAGAAAAGCCATGGAAATTGTATTGTCGGCCGGATCTATACCTCGATCTTAATAAATGTTGACAACACAACGGGACTGAAGATCTGCTGTCTTGTCTGAAATATAATTGAATAGAAGTGCATGTCTTTTCCAATTTCTAAACCAAACTTGTGAAGCGTCATCACAATCCACTGGAGCAAGTCAGTCCTGTACGTCTAGACCTGCTGCCATAAACTCAGCGCTTCATTGGAATTGGAAGTTAGACAACAAGGCTTTGGGTGCTCAGCTTTCAAACCAGTTATTTTTATCTCATTCCTAGCTCTTACAGACGCCTAGGCATTGGCACGTCACTAGTATTTATTAACCTGATTTTTTAAATTTATATTTTTGGGTGTTTGCATGATAGAGCTGTACGATTTGGGGAAAATATCGACTTTCAGACCAGTATTGTGATTGCGATTAGATTTGCGATTTATGTTTTAATAATGAGATTCTGTTTGAAGTTCACATTTTAAACACAAAGCAGGAGAACTGACAAAAAGACTGAAATATGAAACTTGAAAATATGAAATATGTCAAAGAATTACGTGTTTCAAAATGTTTTTGTCACATTACTGTCACTGTTAGTCACGTTTTAGTTGTATTATTTTGGTTTTAGTTGCATATTTGTAGCTTTTAGTCCCATTTTTGTCACTGTTAGTCGCTTTTTTCTTGCATTTGTCGCTTTCCGTTGCATATGTGTAGCTTTTAGTCATGTTTTTGTCACTTGTAGTCGCATTTTCATCACTTAAAGTCGAGTTTTTGTCGCTTTTAGTTGCACATTTGTAGCTGGTAGTCATGTTATTGTTACTTTTCACATTTTTGCCACTTTTGGTTGCGTTTTCGTTGATTTTACTTACTTTTTAGTCGCATTTTTGTCGCTTGTTTCAAAACATGTTTTAACTACAGGCTTAACAGTTTTTTATGCAGAATAAAACTGAATATTTTGTTGTTTGGAGGAAACTATTGCGCTTCAAAAATTTCAGCCTTTGCGATTTGCTATTTGTGTCAAATTAAATTGCGATTTTGATTTGAATTTTGACTGCAGCAAATGGCAAAGCAGGCTTGGACCCCCATTGAACCGTCGTCCCAAAACATATTTTAGTGATGTATCAGGCTCTTTATTCCAGGTTTATGATTGATAAAATGTTGTGTAATAGATGCAGACAGCCCACAGAAGTCTGATTTTGTCCCAAAGTTCTTCTTGTGTTTTCTCAGAGTAAATAAATGACAAGAATAAAGCTGGATAACCGAGTTTTAATACAAGTTTGTTTAAGGATATCTTTCAAAAGAACCAGTGAATGTCTTTTACCTAAAGCATGCAGTCTCTATTTGATGTGGGACCAATATTTGTGAGCCCTGGGAGAATGTGCTGATTGGTCTGGGACGCACTCTGTCTCATGCTGGTATGAAGCTCCAGGCTTCTCAAACTATTAAGACTTTGCTGAAGTTGGATTGATTTTATTTGTTTACTTTTTATGTTGTCTACAGAGACTTTGGCTCTAAGGGAAACCAAGAGGCAGAGCTGGAGCGGCTATAAAACCTCTGTTCTGTGTTCATGAAAAGGATGGATAGGATTACAAAGATATTTTAGTACGTTTACAGAGGAGGAACGGCAGGAGAAGAACAATGTATCAGTTTGAGAGCTGCATAACCCACTTCAGTCACAAAGGGCTGGTTGCAGGAAGGGTCTGGTACATTTATTTAGCTATTTATTTTTTACACAAAAGATAGGAGAATTGTATATTTTTTTTACTTTTCTGATCAGGGCCCCCCACCATCTTGTCTCCATGGAGATCTCCATCGAGGATCAAGTATCGAGGCAAAAATAAATTGAACTGAATTTAATTGAAATATGGCATCAAACCAAAAACTTGCATAACAGGTAAAATCCTCCCTGGAGACGGGTCAGAAACGGCACTGTATCTCAAATATCACATTTATTCAATCACAATCACACAATCATATGGCAAAAAAGAAATAAAAATAAAGAAATAGAAAACTTAAAAAACATGCATGGCCTTATGGTGAGCGGATCTGACCTGTGATTGGACGTTGTCACATTTGCCCCTCGTCCCACTCAGAGCCGTGGTGCACAGTGTGGGAGGGTTGTTTGTCCTGAGGGGGAGAAACCCCCGCCTCCGGTGCCAGAGGAGCTCGCTGTGATAAGCTCTGTGCGCTCCACCTCGTGCTTTTGTTTCATTATTCCTTATTCATTCAAGGTAGGAACATGTGGTGAAACAATCAGTGTACATTTCCACATGTGCACGTCTCCGATAGTTTTGAGGTGAAAGCTGCCCTCCTCCCACTCCCCCATGAACTCTCTCCTCTTGGACTCAAATGCAAAATACTGCGAACTTTACTGTCAAAATTGAGATCCCCTGTGTGTGCTGTTTGTACAGCAGACACTCCAGGTGAATAGGAAACATATTACATTTAAAGATATCCATTTAAAAATTATGTATTTTACTCACATAAATGTAAGGAAAAAATGCATTACAAGTTTTTCATCATGTCATGTTTTCATGCAGAAATAAGGCATTTAAAGTGTAAAAACGGCCAAAATTGAACATATTTGATACATTTAAATCTGAAAAATGGACAGAACCACTTTGTATATATTGGTTCCTTTTGCACACATTAGTTGTAAAAAAAAAGTTATCATGAGTGAAGTGAATGAGAGTGAGTGGTTTTTGGATTTCTTGAGTAAACTAGATCTGACTGAAAATTAGCCAAATTTAACAATTTTTTAAAAACTTAAATCTTAAACAAATAGAATTAGATATTGATAAATGCTTCTGTAGGTTTCGTCAAAATCTTGTAAAGTACAAGACTGTAAAGGTTGGTAAGTGTAGGAGCTAGTTGAGGCTGATCTTGGGGAGAAAAATGCATTTTGAAGCTACAATGTCCCAGAGAAATCTATGGATGAAATGGATTAAATGAAGTGACAAAAGCTATAGAAGCAGACCGGACATGATTACTATTTCCACATGAAAGCGAAGACTGACCAAAAAACTAAAAATTAAACAAAAAATAATATGTTTTGCCTGTAGTGTCTCGCCTTAAAGAGGAAGACCAAAATGTTTTCAGCTCGTCTTCTTTTTGCACTCAATAAAAAACAAAGCATTCATGTGAGAGTGCTGTGGCCTCTCTTCACCTCTTTCCTCTGCTGTTTCTGACATAATTCTGTTTTTGATGCTCCGCTCACTCCTGGCTGCAGGTGTGCGTTTGATTCGACCACCAGGACGCCCCGCACACAGCGCTCCACATGACCCTGTTTTGAAGCAGACACAGACGCAGACGTTGTGAGTGATTCATCTCAAAGGCCACCTCGTGTCCCTGATATAATTGAGTGGGGACGTCCATTTAGCTGATTAATCTGTCCTATTAGCGGGATTAAGCTGTTATTTACACCTTGTTAGCGATGGATGTCAGAGGCTCGAGCGTGATCCAAACACATGCAGCGACTTGATTGGCCCATAACATCGTTTATAGATATTCTAAAGGCTGTTATTGTTTTGTGGGAACACAGCAGTGATAATGATTTATTTTATATGATATTTGTTGACTTTATTTGTTGGCTTGTTTGTTTTTGTTCAGAAACAGACTTGCTTAGATTGCAAAACTACCAGGAATCAAACGTTGTACAGAAGAGTATGAATCTGTAGCTGCAGGAATAGTAACACAGAGAGTGCAAATGTAGGAATTCTAACAATAATTAGGGGTGGGCTTATTGACAATTATGAATATCTTGATATTAAAATGTCTTTAAAAGTATTCATTTAGGTTTAATTATCCGACAAATGTGAAATATCTGTAAAATTCATCACAAAAATGCAGAAATATCATAGTCCTTTTGTTGTTGTTTTCTAGTCTAGTCCTGTATACAATTATTTCAAAGTTTACAACACGTTTTTCAATTTTATTTTTAATTTCTGTGGCATTTTTACTATAAACCACTGCAAAAAATGGTAATTTCTAGATGAGTTATAATAAAATGAATAGATTGTTTCCCTCAGATGCCGACGGTTTCATATTTTTTGTTGTTCAGTTGTGTTGGTGCTAGAAGATACTTTTGCATTATGTACATTTGATTGACATAAATAGTGTTTGTTGTTGTTTTCGAGTCACCGTACTATTATTTCAAAGTTTACAGCTATTTTATCGTTTTGTTGCATTTTTACAGTAAACCACTGCAAAAGACACATTTCCAGAATTGTTAAAATGTCTTGATTTACATATATTAATCTTAATTTCAGACATTTGACTAGTTATGATTAGTTAAGATGAATTATTTGTTGGAACTAGATTGTTTTACTTTACTTTTAATACATTACTTCTTACTTCAAGCCGAATTATCTCCCAGTAAGTCAAGATAATTTTGCATATACCCAACTGGCAAATTTGTGTTCTTATTTTAAGCTAAATGATTGTATGATCAGTCAGAAATACCTTGAAACCAGTGAAATATTCTGCATCACATCAGCAATAAAATCCCACTGAGTCAAAGCTAAAATATAAATTCATAGCTAGATTTTCAATTGCTGCAAATGTTCAAAGCAACATTCAAATTATCATGCTTTTTTAATGTATTGCCTACCTCTATTAGTGGAGTTTATTTTTAGGTAAACATCAATCTTTCATGTCTGACCAAAAGAAACCAAAAGAAACAGTGGAAGTAGAAGTCAGAATAGTAAAAGAAAATGTCAAAATGATAGAAGTTGTTGTTGTTGTTGTTGTGCTGATGGTCAATGGCGTCCACTGTTTGTAAAGAGTTGTGAATGTGGATGTTTTTGCTGCATAAAATGAATGCAAATGCGCCCTGTGCTCGGTAAATGTTTTTCTGCTGCGATGAATGGACGGGCGCTGCTTTGAGCGACACATTTCAGGCTGAATGTTTGAATTGCGTGTCATTGTCGTGTCTAAGGTTTGCCATTTTCTTTTCGTGTGTTGGAGACATCTGTTTTTTTTTACAATTTCGAGACATTGCTTATATTTCTTCCATTGTTGAATTTAAATGGATGTAAACTGTCTGCAACGTGTCATTTTGTGTGTGGGAAAACTCTCGATTCAATAAACGACTTTTTCCTGATGACTTCTGTCTATTTTAAGCACAACTCAAATCAAGTCAGAACCGAGTCTTAATGGATGTTGCTGATCTGATGTTTGCTCAGAAAAGTAAACCTATCGTTCTGTAGGTCAGTGTTTTTCAACCTTTTTTGAGTTACCGCCCACCTTTTTGAAAACATACTTAGGCACAACACCAGCTAAAACATTACCAAATCATTCCATTTAGAGAGAGAGAGAGAAAAAAGTATTATTTATGTTGCAAATATTGTGTTTGTGTATCTTTCATTTTTTTCTGAAGAGGCAGCTCAGAAGCAGGGCCGTAGCACCAAATTCTGGGCCCTAGGTACAGACCTTATCGGTGGGCCCCTATTATATCATTTTCTACATGATGTACCTGATGAATAACTTGTGTTTTTATAAACATCCTGTGTAGCTATAAATGATACAGTATTGTTTGTTTTTTCTACCTATTACTATTATTATTATTAACATATTATTACGAAGAAAATACATTAACTGCAAATTACAATCACAGTTTTAGTAGTTAACAACTTGGTTAAAATGTGGGCAGTGATTTCCCTCTTTTTTAAATGACTGTTGACGGGCCCAGATTACCAAAAAAAAAAAAAATGTAGAAAATTACAACACATGCCTTCAGAATCAGAATAAGAATTACTTTTATTCATCTTCATGGAGACATTCTTTAAACTCTTTTGTGGGCCCTTCTTTGCCCTGGGCCCAGGGGAAACCAGTACCCTTTACCCCCCCGTCCGACGCCCCTGCTCTGAACACTCTGAAACGGTAAATTATTCACTTAAATACATAAATCTGACATTTTTTCAAGGCACACCTGGTAAAACCTCAAGGCACACTAGTTTTCCCGGCACACTGGTTGAAAATAAAGTCTGTAGATGTTACAATTCAGCAGGTGGCGCTAGCATCGTAGTAGCATTTAACACGCAGCTACCGTTAGCGTTCTTGGATAACTTTACAAACTTGGACCGTTCCAACACTTTATTCTTATTCTTCATGTCTTTATATTTGGCACAATTTAACTCTTAAACTCTGTTGTTCAACAGTGGGTCATAAAGCTGCTGTTCTACATTAAAATGAATGGATTGTTTCCCCCACAGAGGTCTGCTGGTGTACGTTTCCTCAGATGCCGGCTGTTTCTGTATCACATCATATTTTTGGTTGTTCTAAATTATGTTAGAAGACCATTTTAACATTGCATTATGTACATTTGATTGACTTAAATAGCTTTTTTTGTTTTGTTTTCTGGTGTATAGTTTGTTCAGTCCTCAGACATCAGTGTCAGTGAATTTATTTTTTTCTGCAATGTTATTTGACCAAGTGTTTGATTATTCCCCGGTGTTGGTGAAAATGATCACAGTCTAATCTAGGTTTATTAATGAGTGGAAATGGAATTAAAATTTGAAACTAGTTTGTCCTGATGAGACTGGATGTTAATGAAGTAAATGCAGGGGTTTTATTCATGCTCGTCTGATTGGGGCATGAATATTACATAACCAAATGATTGATTATAATGTGCTGAATAATTGAAGCACATGCTAAGTTTAGACTCAGTGTCTCATATTTCAGGGAGACAAAGTGGTTCACGGTAGTCCATGTGTGTTCAGCGCTCCCCGTCAAACTTCTACTTACCACATTGCTCATAAAAACTCTCTTTCTTAAATAGATTATTATTTTCATCAGTAAAAAATTTAACTTTCTTTAATATCATGTGGCCTTAAAGGACACAAGAGTGACTTTTTTTTTTGCTTTAAATCATGTTATAACAATGTTCTGTCATCAAAAACATACCTGAAGTAGCATTCAGTTGGATTCATGCTGTTTTCAGGAATGTTTAGAAGAGGAATGTTTAGAAAATCCTAGTTAGAATGTTAGAAAATCCCCTCCGAGAGTCAAACACACTTCCTGTGGAATGTCCTCGAGCCGGGACGTATTTTTGGATCATCTACATCACTTATCCGAGAATTTTCCGCTGTTTTAAATCCTTAAATCACACTAGTTCTGAGCCTTTTCTAATGTTTAAACTAGATAGTGCTAACTTCACTAGATTGTATATTACGCTTTAGCAGTCTGCTGGCTGGATTTACTCTGGCTGATAAAAAAGTAATGAATAAGCATTTTTTTGTTTTAAAGCATGAGATGGCAAATATAAGGTATTCAAGAGCATGTTTAAAGGCTAATAACAATATGAAAAATGCTGAATATTTTTCGTTTAAATCGGATCAGTTCTTTTAAGAATCCTGCGTTCTACACGGGTCACCCACAGCTCAGGTTTCCCCGAGGACTGCACACGTCAATCGCAATCCAATCGAAGTCCTTACAAACAGCAAAATATCCTGTTTTGTTTTTCTTATAAAAATTGCCAACCCTGCAGTTTAGATCTGCACAGTTCTGAAATCCAAGTGATTCTTTTATTAGTTTGTCAATTCTTATTTCAGTTTCTTTGTCAATTCTCCTAGACATGTCTAAAACGTCAGCTCAAAAAAAACCCACTAGTCTCTAAAACTTGAACATAATCCTCTTATGAAGAACATAATCACAAATCTAACCTCAATCGCAAAACTCTGAAAAATGACAATAACCCTAGCCCTAATTTCCCTTCAGCAACATTGAAGAGGTTCTGAACACACACTTCTTCAACACTTTCTTTACGTGCAGTGAGTCTGGTCACCAGGCCCTCGACGCAACTCGAGCCAAACTCAAACTGAACTGTGCAAAACTGTCCAATCACATTTGATTATTTTAGTGACGGATGTGACTCAAAGGAGCTCAATGGTCACCTATCAGTCAGAACAAAATCACATTTCTCTCTCACTTCAGATGAACAGTTTTGTGCTTCACTCTGGGTTGTAAAAAATATTAAAAATCTGATATTAATCAATAATAAAAGGAGTGCAGAAACAAGCTATCATTTGAGCAAGTTTTGAAAAAAGCACTGGAAAAATGTACAGTCTTAAATAACAAAATAAGTTAAAAAGCGATTGGATTCGTAGTATTTATCTTGATTTTAATACATTTAGACAGTCTTAAAATAAGATTTGCCAATAGAACAAGTACATTTGTTCTTATTTCAAGTGCAGTAGTGTCTTTTTTCTAATTTCAAGATAGAAAATGCTTGTCTTTTTCATAATTTAACTAAAACAAGATATTTTATGCTTGTTCCATTGGCAATCTTACTTCAAAATATACTCAAAACAAGTTAAACACTACTTATTTCAAGCACTTATTAACTTGTTCTCTTATTTAAGACCATATTTTTTCCAGTGAGAAAATAGATGAATATTGCATGAGAAGAACAAAACAATACCTTTCCTGAGCAGTTTTGACGTTTTTGAATGCTCTTGAGCTTTATCTGATATAGATGGTAACACTGGGAAAGTATTATTATTTTGAGTTAGAAATCATTAGTGTGTATTGTCCAAAAAAGAGCATTTTTAAATGACCATTGTATAGAAATCAGTATTGAACCTATTCCTTAGTGCTGAAATTGAGTTTTACGTTTAGTATTTAGTACATTCTGCAGATATCCACATGTTTTTCTGCTCCTGTGACATTTTTTTTCCATTCAAGCCATGTTTGTTTGGACTGGATGACCCTCCTGTTAATCACACCCATCTGAACTCGAGGACATGCAATCGTGATCAGTCTGATATCGATCAAAGAGATATAATTCCACTTTCTATGCAGCATTTCAATAGAATGATAATGGAGTCTTTAGCGAGCTGCAGGTTTCATCATCATCACTCATGGCCACACAGAGTTTCAGAGACCAAAAAAACTAAGCCCCAAGCACTAAAACTTTTAAATGCAAGATATTAAATGAACCATAATGGACAGAAAGGCCACCTCATTTACTTTCATTTGTCACTAGTCTCTAAAGTAAAGTCAAAATTAGTAAAAAAGTGTTTGAGTATAGTTCATATTCTGTAAATCTTTGTCATGTCATATTTACGTTTTGCCTGCAGTAAAACTCACTTCTTCTGTATTCTTCATGTACATTGTTTATTATCAGACCAAAGAAGACCACAGCGTTTCGTCCGTGTTCTTTGCGTCGCTGCGTGGGTGTGTGAATCTTTCTTTCCTGCAGGTTTTGTCGCCTCTGATCTGATTTAGCGGCGCTCTATTTTAGGTTCACGGCTTTCACGCGAATTAGCATTTTTACACTTTGTCTCCATCGAGAAGTTCACAGGCAGAACAAGGGAGTCTCTCTGTGCACTTACTCATCCGCAGCAGCGTTCCTAAACAGAACCACGGAGTAAAAGCTGCTTTGAGCTGTAGAAATCAAATGCATTCACACTGTTTTGCTGTAATGTTACGTGAAAAGTCGTACGGGATGTCATTGGCTGTATGTGTTTAGGCTGAGCGATAGTGACAAAAAGGAATATGTCAGTATTTTTGGGAGTCGCCTGATAACAATTGTCCGACAATATTATGTCAATCCAACAGAAATGTGCCAAAAGATGTCTTTAAAGGTATTAGTTGAGGTTTAATTATCAGACAAATGTGAAATGTCTGTCAAATTAATTACAAAAGTGCAAAAATTGTATTCCCTATTTTAAAGTTTACAAATATAACTTTTTTTTGTTGTCCTAATCAGCTCTTTTTGTAGCATTTTTTAACTGTAAACAATATACACAATATTAAGGCAAGACATAACAGGCAAAACTTTTAAATTTTTTTTGTTTTTTAGTCCGTTTGCTCTCTCAACATCTCGGCTTTCATGTGGAAACAACAAACTGGTCCAGTCTGCTCTTAAAGATGTTTTATTCATCCATAGATTTCTCTGGGACATTGAACTGATTTATTGAAGTTTTAAGTAAAAAAAATGAGACAAAATCTGAATTTTAGGACACATTTCAGTCAGTTAGTTAGCTAGTTTACTCTAAAACTAAACAAGATATTCAAAATCCCCTCTGTAAAGTATTTTGTAACTAATATCTGTACAGAATGAACTAAGAAATTTAAACCTGGTGTCCCAAAAACGTGGGGCTGAAGGGGCTGCAATACCTGGCACGGCCACTAATCAATCTGGCTCGTGGACACAGGGGGCGTGCCTCATCCGCCTTAAAGTTTAGATGAGACACAAAAATCCATGTAGTGTCCAAACCTGGCCCTGGCCCAAGTCTAGGCTTGACTCACATACAAGCATAGAACCAGAGTTACGTTAACTACGTTTATTAGGGGCGCTTATTCCGCAAATAAACATCCCTGGCAGAGCTGTGTTACTTCTACCTGAGTGTCTCCAGTACCAGGAGCACTCGTCCCCTCCGCTGATGCCTGCTTTACCTCGCTCCCTCGCTCCTTTCTTCAGCTCTTTGGGAGGGCATCGTGTCTTTCTCCTGCTCTCCTGACTCGGTGTATCAGCCGTGCAGGTTCATTCACACGTCTGCTCCTCTCATGTTGCATATTTGGCCACTTTATTGAGTTGGAGAAGAAAAGAACACAACAGGCAAATGTGGGCCTGAGCTCGACTCGACTTCGGGCTCGAGGCAATAATCTAAACTCCACTCAATATTCAAATTGTGCATATCTTCAAAACAACATTCACAATATTATCTGAATTTCAGTATATTGCCCATGAAGGTTCAAACTGCACAACCTGCAGTTGGTGGTCGGTTACTTAACCCAGTGAAGCTCCAGATGAAGATCTTCACTTTAGTATTTGCTCATAGGATGTGGCAGACAGTCACGGGGTTGATAGCAGAGGCTTTGTAGTGTTAATTTGTATTTGGCCCTCAGACGTTCTGTTTATCTGAGCAAAGACTCAGAGGAAGGTTATTCCAGCACACGACCACCTCAACAATTACAGATAATTAAAAACTGTCAAATGTTAACTACTGAGTCAGACGTCCTTGAAAACTTGGTGAGCTTGGATTTCACCTTGAAACCAAATAGTTGACAGTGCTTTGTTTTTGAAAATCAACGTGAAACAGAACTGTTTTCAATTTGCAGTTTTTAAAATGATCAATAAAAAGCAGACATGGATGCGTCTAAAATTCTGATTGTGGTCTGTGAAACATTCGTTGCTGAAGGGCAGTGGTTCTTGCATTTTTAACCAAAAGTGAGCTTCAGTTCCAGCATCATTTGGACTCGGGGCAATGACAGCCAGTCTTTTTGTTCAGTCAATTTATTTTCAAGGCGCGCACATTCGACGCAGTGAGTTTGGGAAAAAGTATCTAATTGTGATTTTTCAGGCCAGTTTTGCAATTGTGATTTCTATTTTTATTAATAAGATTCTGTTTGAAAAATGTATAACTTTTAGTCTGGTTTTGCCGTGTTTTTGACACTTATAGTAGCATTTTTGTCATTTATAGTTGCATTTTTCTTATTTTTAGTTGCATTTTTGTCACTTTTAGTCATGTTTCTGTCACTTTCACTTGCATTTTTGTCGCTTATAGTTTAATTTTGTTAAATTTTGTTGCATTTTTTTTCAATTTTAGTCACGTTTAATTTTGTTTTTGTCACATTTAGTCATGTTTTTGTTACTTTTAGTTACATACATACAGTCAGTTTTTTGTCGCATGCTTTTGTTGCTTTTATTCACGTTTGTTACTCGTAGTCGCATTTTTGTCATTTTTGTCACTTATAGTTCCGCTTTTGTCGTTGTCAATTTTAGTCACGTTTTTTTCACTTTGAGTCGCGGTTTTTGCCTCTCTTAGTTGCATTTTTGTCACTTTAGTCACGTTTTTGTCACTTTTAACTGCATTTTGTCAATTTAAGCTGCATTTTTGTCACTTTTAGTTGCATTTTTGTCACTTGTGATTGCATTTTTGTTGTTTTTATCATTTTTTGTTGCTTGTTTAAATTTTTTTTTTACAAATCTAAACTACAAGGCTAGCAGTTTTATGTGTAGAATAAAACAGAATATTTTGTTTCTTGGATGAAATTATTGCACTTCAGAAATCACCGCCTTTGCGATTTGCTTATTTGGCCCATTTAAATTGCAATTTCGATATGCTTTTGATTAACTGCGCAGCCTACTGTCAGATATTACATTACAATAACTTTTTGTCAGGATAGTCCGGCGTTGGCTCCACTTCAAAGCCACTGCAGATGTCCCGTCCAGACGCCGCATGTGTTAAAGGTGCTGCGTTGTGTTTTGTGCAACAGGTACATGGCCATCATCCATCCCCTGAAGCAGCGCATGTCGTCCACGGAGACCAAGGTGGTGGTGGTGGTGATCTGGGTCCTGGCTCTGCTCCTGGCCTTCCCCCAGTACTACTACTCCAACACGGACCAGCTGCCCGGCCGGGTCGTCTGCTACATCGACTGGCCCGAGTACACCTCCTGCGACTTCAAAAAGATGTGAGTCCAAGCACTTCACTGACCGAAGGCACAAACTACGCGCTAAATAGTAGAAGGGATGTTGGTGCAGCACACGCGGCGCGCTGTGAGACCGATTATCAACTCTAAAGAGTAGGACGGCGCGATTTGGGGAAAGTATCGTATTTGCAATTTATGTTAGGATTGTGTTTAAAAGAAGACAGGAGAAAAGACTGAAACATGAAATGACAAATAATAATAATATATATAAATAATAATAATTTGTCACTTTTAGTCACGTTTTTGTAACTGTTTGTCGTGTTTAGTCACTTTTAGATATATTCCTCCCACAGTTTTGTTACTTTTTTTTTTAAATAATTTTTTGTTGCTGTTCGTTTCGTTTTGGTCTGAGGTCAATTTTCAGAAAGCACAACATTTCCTTTCACTGTTTTGCAGATGATGTGAAACAGATGATGTTAAAACCAAACACAGACTGTGCCCAAACCCTGCTGAGTTGTCTTCAGGATGTAAAAGACTGGATGGCTCTGAACTTTTTACAGCTAAATGAATCTGGTATTTGGGGATTTATTACAAGCAAAAAATGATTAGGAGCCACTGGGCTGCTATTGCCACCAGTCTGCTGGAAGTCTGGGTGTTATTTTAGATGGTTCTTTCAAGTCTGACAAACAAATAAGCCAAGTTGTTAAATCAGCTTTTTATCAATTGCTCAGTAAGGTCAAACCATACCTGAACCGTACGGATCTAGAGCATATTATTCACACATTTATAACCAGCCGCTTAGACCCTTGATTTTTCAACCAGTGTGCGGGGAAACACTAGTGTGCCTTGAGGTTTTGTCAGGTGTGCCTTGAAAAAATGTCCAATTGAGTTAACAGATTGACAAATGTGGACGTAATTGACTAATTTACCTTTTAGAGTGTCCTGAACTACACAAAAAATAACAGAAAACCATCACTATTACCAAATTTAAAGAACCAGACAGTGGCACAAACATGAGTTGGCTTGTTATATACCATATTTTTAACTAAATGGTCTGTTTTGATAATGTTTTTGTAGTAGGAGGTGTGCCGTGGTAGCTTTTAAACCCAAAAAGTGTGCCACAACCCAAAAAAAAAAAAAAAAACTGGCTTAGACTACTATAACTCCCTGTGCTCCGGGTTAGACCAGGCCTCTATCCACTGCCTGCAGTTGGTCCAGAATGCTGCTGCTCGTTTGCTCACCGGCACCAAGAAGTATGAGCTACAGGATTGATTGGACTGGATTGTAAGAGCTGGTTTTTAAAGGGCTGGCTCCTCCTTATCTCTCGGAGCTTTTGTCTGTCCATGTTCCAAGTAGAGCGTTGAGATCTGCAAACCTCGTGATCTTTAATGTCCCGAGATCATGGTTAAAAACTCGAACAGTCTTCCTCTGGGCAGTAGAACAGCCTGCTCTCTGAATATTTTTAAGACTTTGTTGAAAACCCATTTGTTTTCACGGGCTTTTAACACTGGCTGAGCAGAACATTTTTATTGTACTGTATTATTTTATTGCATGCTCAGTTTTTTTTCTTATTGTATTTTATATTGCATTTGTACACAACTTTGGGCCAGTGTGGTTGTTTTTAAATGTGCTTTATACATGAACTTGCCTTGACTTTGTTGCTTGTTACGGTCATGTTCTGGTTGCTTTTAGTCACTTTTTTGTCACGTTTAGATGCATTTTTGTTTTGTTTTTTATGCTTTTAGTTTTTTATTGTCATGTTTTTGTTGCTGTTAGTCATGTTTCAGTCACTTTTAAATATATTTCTGGGTCATTTTTGTTGCTTTTGGTTTCGTTTTTGTTGCTTTTTATCGTTGCCTTTTTATTGCTTTTAGTCATTTTTTTGTCACTTTTAGATGCATTTTTGTTGCTTTCTGATCCGTTTTTTTTATAGTTGCGTTTGTGTCTTTTGTCATGTTTTTGCACGTTTTTTCAGCTTTTTTATAGTCCCGTTTTTGTTGTTTTTAGTCACCCTTTCGTCACTGTTAAGTCACGTTTTAGTCATTTTTAGATATATTTCTGGGGCATTTTTCTTGCCTTTAGTTTCGTTTTTTTATGGTCATGTTTTTGTTGCTTTTAATCACTTTTTTGTTGATTGTAGAAGCATTTTTGTTGCTTGCAGTTGTTTTTCTGTTGCTTGTTTCAGAACATGTTTTAACCAATCTAAGCTACAGCGTTAGCAGTTTTTAATGCAGATTTAGGCAGGATATTTTGTTGTTTGTGGAAGAAATTGTGGTACTTGCCAGCTGTGTCCACTGAAATAGCGTTTTACATTTGATTATGATTAAGAACCTTTATTTGTCCAATTATTTGTTCAATGTACTTAAATCTAACCAATTCAACTAGTATTATGTACTTTGAATAGAGTTTAAATACAAAAAGATATTATGTACGATAGGTGTGATTGTCCTCTTCACTGTCTTATGGTTTTTTTTTTTGTTTTTTTTTAAGATGACAGAAACAAAATTTTATGTACATTTATACATTGAGAAATATGTCAATAACTCTTTATGTAGAGCTTTTTAAAACAATGTTACAAAGTACTTGCACAGTAATAAATAAATAAGAAAAATATAGTACTAGAGCAAACCGATAAATACTGTATACACACATATACACATGCTTATAGGATTATAGACATGGAAATATACACAATACACCCTTTAGTTTGGTTTTAAAATGCTACAGAGATGCACAGACCGTCTTCCTTCACCCCAGACTCCTCCTTCACTCGGAGACGTTCCCATGGCAGCCAATTAGTCCCTTCCCATTTTGGTGTAATTGCGTCGCTGTTACTCTGTAACACTTCTCACCTTATTCACTGTGGTTTTGTGCTTCCCTTTTGCAGAAAAGACACGCAGAGCTAATGAGAAAAAGAGAAAAAGATGGCACCGCGGTCAATTAACAATTCAAAATGAAATATTGTATGTTTTGAACGGAGAAAATGGTGCGCACTAAGGCTGAATGATTTGTGAAAAATGTCTAATTGCAATTTGTCTGACAAGCAGTGCGATTGTGATTTATATTTTAATAATAGGATCCAGTTCACATTTTTGGAGAATGGACTAAACGATTACAAGAGTGCTTTTCAGAACATGGTTGTACAAATGATTAGCACTTATTATACAGAATAAAACCAGATATTTTGTGGTTTATGGAGGTGATTATGGTGCTTCAAAAACTGCAGTCTTTGCGATTTACTAATTGCATCCGTTCACATTGAGATTTTGCTTTGATTAATCCTGCAGCCAGCACCCAGGAATAATAGAATCGTCTCTTAACAACCATTTTATGACAATATTTCGCATTTATTTTATCCAACAAATGCAAACAAACAAAACGTTGGAGGAAAGATGCAAAAAGACTGGACTGATACTGTCACTGTCATTCAAAAAAATGACAAAAATGATGTTTGGACTCAAATGAAAAGGAACAGTTTGATAGACTTTGGACTAAATGCGACAAAAAATGCTTTCATTCTTTTGTTGCATTTTGTTCTTTGTATGTTTTAAATTGAAAAGTTTGAAGAAAGAAAAAGAAAAATGCAACAAATGACAAACTATTCATTGTTACAGTGCTGTATATTTTGATCTCAAACTCAGTTCAGGTGAATATTGAGGCCAACTACCTCTCACTGTAGCTTTTCACACTCATGTTTAGTCTCTGCCTATAGTCTCCTCTTTAACAGCACTTTAACATCCATAACACACTCTGCTCCGGTGAAGTACTGCTCTATAGTAAAACACTTCTTTCATCTCTCCACATTTATCAAAATATAGTGGGCTGGAACGTTTCGACACATTTGTCATCCACAATTTTGACCGTGGTGCTTTGTCATTTAGATTTAGTGAAAGAAACGGTTTGTTTTTGCCACAGAAACGGCAATTTAGGAAGCCGGGTTTTTATTCTCACCACCTGCTCACTGCGGCGGGTTCAGGGCTCGAACAATCTGTGCTAATCTTCTCCTACAGACGAGAAAGGCCACAGCGCGTTGTGCTCTGAAAAGGAATGTGAGTACAATATGTAGCACTAATCACATTACTTAGCACTGTAGTGGAGCATTATGGAATACTGTATGAGCAAAAACACCATTCATTAAATTGTGTTGAATTCAGTACAAAAAGAAGTTGATAAAGGACAGAGGCAAAAATAAATGACTAACCACAAACTACATTTAAAAATCGTGCAATTTTGTCTGGAGAGAAAACTGTGCAAACCAATGGACAAATACCACAAAATCCAATTATTTTTTACCACAAATGACAAGTGACTGGCATCTGGGAGAAAAAAGTTGGCAAAACTCCTATAAAAATTTATTTCTTTAGTGAATGTGGGTCAAATCCTCCTGACACGCACATATTTATGGACTAATAATCACCACACAAGCTTGATTCATCGTGGATTGCATGTGAAACATCAAATGGACTGGATTATTCAATTTTTTGCCTGAAATTTGCGACCTATTCACAGCTCAAGCTAAGGTAAGCAGCTAACACTAGCGACTCTGTTGTGTAACGGGTCATTCAAGGTGTTTTGTTCATAATCTCGGCTCAATTGTCCCTTTAAAGGCTCCTCTTTCTGCTTCATTCAGTCTGTTGTGTTCAGTTAAACACCTGTCACTGTCCACTGTTGTTTTTCTGACTCTCGCAAGGCATTGTGGTCAATATTGACCGGTCTAATGACCATCCCTGGACAATACTTTTCAAGATGCATTGTGGGGAATTTTGAGAGCACTACTTTTTACCTGTTGGACATTCAGACAGCACTAAAATGGTGTGATCTCTATTGGACATTCGGATACGGCCTTAGTTTTACATTTGTGAAGTTGCAGTTTGTGAAGACATTTTAAAAAAACAGAATCCCTCTGTGATGTCATCAACAAGTGACGTGCCACTGTAAATAATAAACTGTAATGAGACATTTTACACTCAATTGACACAGTTTTCTAACAGCCTGAACAATTCAATTCATTCAACTAAATAAAGGTGTTATCAGGAACGATTATTTGTCAAATTATAACTATTGTGTAATTTATGGATTTTGACCCTTGTCTTGGTTGCTAGGTAACAGTTGTGGAATTACCTTTAAGTATGTCATATTTGCTGCTCATGTTCGACCAGGAAGTAACTTTATAAACTTTACAAAAGCTGTCGAACTGGGGACAAACAGGCAAAATATAAATATAATACAAATATAATCATGTTTATAATCATGTTTACTATGTTTTAAGGAAATGTGTTTTAATATTAAAATGATATGTAAACGGCAAAAAAACTCAATTGTGATTTCTTTCTGGTCACCGTCCCTCTGATTGGATTTTACGATTTGCATAACATTTAATTAAATAATACAAAATCAGAAGTCTGGTTTCTACTGAATTATGCAGGTGACGTTCCACCTCCAGAAAGTTACTTCTGCTGATGGTGGGCCATTCATATTGTGATTTCAGTTCAAATGAGATGAATGTTGCAGCCCAACACTGAACAGTAAATCAGCTTGTTATGCAAGTTATGAAGTGAGAGGAGGCTGTTTGCAGAGAATGTGACTGGACTAACCCTGCATCGCTCTCATACCATACATGAGTTTATTCAGGACTGCAACACCATTAGTCTTTTTAACTTCAGAGAATCAAATATTCAGAGATAACAGGTACAGACCAGGACTACACCTGAACTAAAGGACTAAGAAAACCTAAACTTTGAGAAAATCTGACAAAAGCAGGTGTAAAACCGAAAATGTCAGAAGCATTATTTGTCTCTTAGACCTACAGGAGGTCAGATGTATTCACACAGTTTGAGGACGGCTGTTAGTGAAGACATTACCCCAAATGTACATTTTATGCACACATTTCAATGATCCCCCACCCAGCAGTGCATGAGCCACACTTTGTGCCAGTGTCCTTCGACAGGCGGTGTACATTTGTTTTACCCTGACGGGGCAGAGACCGTCCTGTCCCCTTTGCTCCAAATATCATGTTTCACTGACCATCCAAAATAGATCCGAACATATTTTTATATCACACTTCTCACATATAGCGATAAAGTTATGCAGACAGAGAGCAGAGAGCCTTCAAACCTCTAAGAACTCCCCCGGTCCAGCCTCAAAGGAGCATTTACGAGTGCAGCTGAAGGAGCTGATTGACCACTCTAAAAAGGCTTGTTCTTGATTGCAGGCTTCACTTTTCAAATGTCTGTTATATTCAAGAGACAAGAAACGTATGAGTCAAACAGGAGTAAAAGTGCAAGAGTAACAAGGCATTTTGTTTCTAAATATGTGTCATTAAAAGTGCAACTTTATAATAGAGTGTCCTCCATCTGTTAAGTCCATGGAGATGATATTCCTTTTCTTGGAATGTTCTAGCTCATTCAAGCTCCGTGGAGACCATTAGATAGTGCCAACAGGCCGAGTTACATCTGTGGAGAGGTATCTCTATCACAGGTTATGAGCCAACATTTTTTTAATTTGATAAAGGCTCCTTAACATTCGGACTGCACCATGGAGCTTTTGTTTTGCTCAAATTAACTTTATGGCAAAATGAAAACTGAAAGTAGTTTCTGTCGCTGTGACTGTGGAGAACTATTTAACTTCAACTCGGCCCATAACAATTAATTTCGACAACATTTAGACTCAGAAATGTATTTAAGGAGTGAAAGGTAATCAGTTCAACTGTGTCACAAAGTCTGCATCGGTGATAAATGTGAGCGTTGCTGCAGTGTTCCGTTATTTATCTGTTTTTTTTTATTTATTTTGAGTTTACTTGATTTTCCTTTTTAGATGTCAGATGCAAACAGAATATTTATCAGAGTTGTAGACTTTTACATTTGTAATCAGACTGTAGCAGATTTTTCACATTTTAGATGTACAGGAGAAAATGTCATTACTCACCGTTGACTCTCATGCACTTTTGCCGCTCTCCAGAATCCAGAATGTTGTGATGTCATTTGCATAACCTCGTTAACTGAATCAAGACAGGTAGAAGTTTCATGTCATACAAATCCAACAGTCCAAATCAATAAAGAAGACATATTAGGCCTTTTTTCTCTGCACTTTATAATAAACATACATAGATCATTATACTACATTTTGTCCATTCAACTTGGAAATTGAACAAAACAGTTCAGTAATAGAATCGAGACCCTTGACTTCCTGTTGAAAAATACATAATTCATAAGCCCCGTGTGCAGATTTTCATTTGCTTGGTTTTATTATCGAAATATAGCTACACAACATTCCTGAACATTATGTGCATGACCAGCAATACATTTTAAAAAGAAATAAATACATAAATTCTGTAGTATAGGGAAGTGGGCGGGTACAGGGGGCAGGACAACACAGGAATACTAATGAATCAGTCTAAAAATAGCCCTGAGTACAGTAATCATAAAGGAACACTGTTAACATGACATAACATAACTTTATAAAGGATATTACATAATACAGTATGTTCATTTTAACCCTTATCATAAACCGAAGATATTTTTACAGTGAACTATCTGAATACCGGCCATAAAATAAGAGCGTGTGGGGCTCTCGGCTGCTTGATTGCTCTAACCCCTGAGTTTATTTATGTAGCGCGGAGGAAAACGATGCTCACCTCCTCAATAATACAGTTTGGACTCTGTGCCCTGAGATGGATGATCAAAGCTGAGCGGAGGGCGGGAATTATTGTGCGAATCTTGTCGACTAAAACCTCTCCTATCTTCCCCGTCCCCCTCGCGCTTCCACATGAACTACTTAGAAAACAAGATAAATGCACTGTGCTCTTCCAGGAAATTTTATCATGTTTTATGGCTCCGAGAAGAAACCCATGGCGGATGTTTAGTCTTTGTCCGTGCAAGACTTCAAGGGCAAGTGATGGTATGACATTATTTCTGAACTGTGCTTGATTCTCAGGGTTGGTTTGAAAAGACGACATAAGAAAATAAATCAACACTGACTGAATTGCACTTTGACAAGGCCTGGTGATAATATGTTGCGCTTCTGTTTCTGAGGCTGATTTGTTGTTTTTGTTCATGCAGCAGTTAGAAAAGCACTGTCCAAAGATTGTGAGTGCATGCAATCGTTGTGTCCTTGGGCAAGTCACTTCATTCGCTTTGCCCAATTCAACTCCACTGAATGCCTCCCGCGCACAAACCCATCGAGTGCACTCGTGACTCAGAAAGAATAAACAGAAAGGCTTATTTTAAGTGCACATGACAGATTCTTTTGTTTTTAAAATGATGACTTTGTTTGATGGGTAAATATTTATCATGTTTTTATCGGTTAAGTGGATGTTTGTGCAGAAAATTTGAAAAATAAAACTTGAACATTACAGGAAGTAGAGCTGAGTTCTCAAATGGAATCCCTCTGTGATGTCATCAATAAGCGACGTTCTATCAAAAATGTACACACAACTGATAGATGTTTTGTGACAATTTGAACAATCATTTGACAAAGTAAAGTTTTTATCAGATATCATTATTTGTCAAATCATAGCTATTGGGTCATTTATATCGATTTTGATCATTGGTCTATTCACCTTATTCCTGAAGTTGCCGTAGTTTACATGGAGCAGACGAGTTCAGAAGATAACAAGTTCTACATGGACTAAAATGCTGTCTTCAGACTGACCATGAAATCTGTGCGTTGTTGACTTGTTGTTGTTCGTGTTTTCATTAAACATTTTACACAAATCAACCTACTTTATGTAACATTTTAGCGGCGAGACTTTTCTCGCCGAGTTCTCATCAAACGGAAGTGCGTTTACAACAAAAGTGCGTATCTGTGGCAAAAAACTGTAAAAGTGGGCGGGGCAGAATAAGGTGAATATGGTTGCTAGGTAACAGTTGTGGAATTACCTCTTCCTATGGCTGTGTCCGAATGTCCACACTCGTTCCCTCGGCCCTCGTTCACTCCACAGTCCTGCACTCTTTATCAGACTAAACAGTGCCCTCCGTCACAGAGAGATTCGGACACAGCTCACTACTTTCGCCTCGCCGTGGGTCACGTGACTCTGGCGTCCAGGAGAGAAGAAGTCGACAAAACTCCAATAAGAATGAATTTCTGTAATGAATATGGGTCAAATCCTCCTGACACGCACATATTTATGGACTAATACTTATCACACAAGCTTTATTCATCATGAATTGCATGTAAAACATCAAACGGACTGGATTTTTCAAAGTTTTGCCTGAGATTTATTTAAAGTGTTTTGTTCATACTCACGGCTCAACAGTTCCTTTAAAGGCTCCTCTTTCCGATGCATTCTGCCTCTCGTGTTCTGTTTAAGACCTCTCACTGTCCACTGTTGTTTTTCCGACTGTCACGATGCATTGTGGTCAATATTGGCTGGTGACCTACTACTACACTACTTTTTGGACACTGGACGGGGGAAGGTGAAAACAGGAATTTTCCGAGCACTTGATAATAATAATAATAATAATAATACATCAAACTTGTATAGCGCTTTTTTGGACACTCAAAGACGCTTTACATAAACAGACAAAACAACATAAATTTACACAAAAGCCAGTTTGAACAGGTGGGTCTTAAGGAGTGATTTGAATGTCTGTAGTGAGTCCGAGTTCCTGATGGTTGTGGAAGTGAGTTCCAGAGGGCGGGGCCAGAGGGCGGGGCCAGAGGGCGGGGGCAGCAGCGCCGAAGGCTCGGTCCCCCAAGGTCCGATGCTTAGTGCAGGTGATGGGAGTGAGGAGGTTGGTGTCAGCAGAGCGGTGAGGTAGGAAGGGGCCAGGTTATGGAGGGACTTGTACGTGAGGAGGAGGAGCTTGTATTGGATACGATATTGAACGGGAAGCCAGTGTAGCTGCTGGAGGACGGGGGTGATGTGTTCTCTGGACCGAGTGTGAGTGAGAAGGCGGGCGGCAGAGTTTTGAATGTATTGTAGTTTTTGAAGGCGAGTGGTGGGACGTCCGTAAAATAAGCTACTGCAATAGTCGAGTCTGGAGGTGATGAAGGCGTGGATGAGGATTTCAGCTGTGGACTGGGAGAGGGAGGGTCGGAGGCGGGCCATATTGCGAAGCCTCAGTTGTTGGACAATACAGGATTAACTCAAATATGCAGGAATCAAAATACAACTTTAAGTAAACTAAACATGAGGAAACACTGTCAAGAGCTCATTGAAGTCAGTTTTGTATAATATATCCCCTTGAACGATTGTTTGATTCAGTTCTTATCCCTCACTGAACTGAATTATTTCTATCAGGATTCCATGGACTGCCATATCACTGCCCTGCTGTCCGTCAGTACAATATGTGCAGACTCCCACACACTGACGCACATATGCAGCCGCTCTGGTCAGCACCGCTCTGTTCGCTTCCAGCCGCTGTCTCTCAAACAGGAAACCCTTCTGAATCATTCAAAAGCAGCAGTAATGTGCACCATCACACTTATTATTACTGTTGTACTGAGAGACTGTCTGGAAATGGTGTCAAACTGGAATTGGAACTTATAGTTGGACATTTTAGAGGTTAAGTTAACTATGCAAAATTGACTTTTTTAAGCTTTTAAGCATGTTATAGTGGTTTTCTTTCATCATTGACTTACTCGAATTAGTGTTTTAATTGATTCATGCTCTGAGTAATCTTGCCTTGTCAATTTTCAGTTTTTACCTAAACCCTGTCCCCATTCACAGTCCGGCACTTACAGGTATTTTATTGACTTATCTTGACAAACGCTGCACAGCCATTGAAAAAAACAAAACAAAAAAAAACTGGAAATTAAATTTTCGAGCCTGTTACAGTGATCTGGCAGTTATTAATACAATTATTAAAAGTTAGATGAGAATGTTGTCATTGATTATCGTTAAGTACAAAGCAAAATGTATCTTCTTTATTGTCCTAGATCCTGAGAGTTACGTTCATCCTGAGCAATGCTTTCCCGAGGTGTAAGGTTGATGTGAGAAGTTGAAGTAGCAGAAAATCTACCTAAACCCCCTGTGTGGTAGTGCTACACTCCACCACTGCACCAATGCTTCATTTGCAGCTTGGGGTGAAGAGACTGAAAGTCAAAACACCACGTTTTGTTCATATGTGACAATTTTACATATTTTATTGGACATGAATCATCACCCACCAAGGAATTTAGACACTTTTAGACTAAATTTATGTAGAATGGTCGTGATCATTTTCACAAGTTGTAAAAAGACAATTTATTATGAAGCCAAGTTGGACATTTTATTTTTTTAATAAAAGCTTGTTTTTTGTTTTTTTGTAAGACATGAAGTAAAAACAGTATAACAAGAGCTCATATTGTAAATAGTTTTAATGGATTGCTTTAAAGGCTATGAACTATTATGATATATTAGAGAGATACTGAAGTTTTACCATTGTCTCATCTTGCGCCATCTTGAAGTCAAAGAGCCTTTTACTACTGCACTGCAACTGGCTTTAAAGGCTCTCATCCCCGACCGCGAGCATACGGCGCAGTGTTTGCACATTTACTCATGGGCTTTGGTGCTTTTTGAAGCTAATGCCATCATCTAGAGGAACTGTATGTATGTAAACAACCCTGGACACCAAAGGACCTTCAAGTAACGATCCCTCTGCTTGGTCTGTTTGACTAATGCAAACATGTAGAGTTTATGTAAAGCTCTGCTCTTCACTCACAGACGAAAATGTCAAGGTATAAATCTATACAGTGAACAGCCCTGGACTGGCCATCTGGAGCACCGGGAGTTGTCAGACTAGCGCAGTCCTGATGTCATGCATCAACGGCCCAGTCTAAAACAGGTCCGTGGGCCGGCCTGTTGTTACCGGGGCCGGCCCATCATGAAGCCGATAGCGCAGTGTTGTTAAATCGTCAGATCATCGTCATGTCGTCATGTGAACAAATTGTTTTCAAAGCTAAACTTGCATCACATCAGAACAATAGAAAACATAGAAAAACAGCAGATCTTAATCTGCAGTGGATCTGTGCAGTTTATGTAGATAAGCCACGTTTGACTGGCCCTGATCCCCCAGATGGGTTCACACCAAAACAAATGTTATAATGTTAATATAAACAAATTATACTTTTTCTTCACAAAGCCGATAAAGCACAAATAGTAGTTTAGCAATTCTCTGTTTGTGATGCTTTGGAATGTGGCTGAAGCTAGAGAAACAAGAAACAAAGTCCAGTTTATTTTACTTTTTTAATATTTACTTTTTCTGCATTTATTTGGCTTCAATGCGCCAATGCGTTTTCATCTCTTTATTCTCTGTATGAAATTTTCTATGTTTGGATAGTGTTAGGTGCATCGTGCAAAAGAAATTTAATATTTTCGGTCTTAAGTGTATCGGCTCAACAAATAAGTTTAGCCTAAAATCAAGACAGTGTTTGGTGAGAAATTATAACTTTTTTTTAATACATGTTCGCTTTTTGCCGTTTTGTTTTCAACGGAGTCTGAGATATTTCTCGTCCAATCATCTCGCTCTAAAACATTTCCGGGAGCCGAAAGCGAGTCAAAACCCTCTGGAAGCTAGTCCCACTCACGACCCCCTTTGATCCTCAAACAGGCCGGTACGGTTCACTTATGACAGTGGAGACACTTTTGGACCATCTCCATCGTCTCCAAAGAAATATGTCTATGGAGGCCTGCTCAGACAAAAGGAGAACATGCAAACGCTAAACAGAAAGATCATAAACGATAGGATTTGAACCTGGAACCTTCCTCACGCTGTTTACTATGTTGCCTTGAACAAGACTCAAAATATATAGCTAAAACTACTCGGTTATGTAGTGAAAACATGCATTTCTTTTGCCGTTTGAAGCACTCTTTCAATATTAAAACCAAATGTTCTGCTGCCAACATACAATCGACCCATGCCCGTTGCTTTGAATCTCTCATACTGTACAAGTGTTAAATATATTCTGCAAAGAGCAATATTTTGTTTACTCGCAGCCATTAAAGACAGCTAATCGATGCTCCAAAACGACCTAGAGGGCAGGAACGCACACAAACAGATAATCAATAAAGGCCAATGTATACCAGTGTTTACCTGCAGCACCGAGCCCCGGACACTTGGGGATAATAACAGATGCAGCCTTCACACTAAATTGGTCTTTGGGTGTCGGGATGCTGGAATAAGTGGTGTCATGTTTGCTAAACCGCAGACAGCTAAAGTCAAAAGTACAGCTGCCCTCTGCCAAAACGCTCATTAATTATGTACAAGTCTCAAAACTCCCACATGCACTAAAATGCGGGCGCCCTTACAAGTTAATTATGCCTGTAAACACTTCACCTCTGAGATATAGTGTGCCAAACGGAACGAGGAGGGAGGAGGGGATGTGATTATTCTTTAGGAGAGGTGGTGCCCAGGTGGGGAAATTGGAACTGCACTGTGTATTCTGCCATATGTCTATTTGACTTTTCCCTTTTTTGGCCAAACCATGAGAGAAACTTAATGTTAGTAAATGCACTGTGTGTCCCTTTAATATAAGAGACACATGAAACCATTCCTGCTCTCGTCCTCAAAGCTCTGAAAAATCCTCTTTTAAAAGTAATGCAATAGTCAGTTCACTTGCAAAATTGCACAGAAACATTTGAATATGTTGTGAGGCTACTTTATACTGTATGTCAATTTTTAACAAAGGTTTTAGCTCATCAAAAGATTTCTAGTATGCTACTTTTATTGTGATACTGATGGTTAATTGTAGAAAGCCCTTTAAAATGGTTAATAATTAGTGAACCGCCTAATGTATGCAGACAATCTTCAGTCCAAGTAGTGCTGGTCTCTAGGAACTTCTCAACATCTGCTCTAAGTGTGGTGTTGAGTTTGATATAAATTATGATGCCAGCAAGAGAGTCATAATGATCTGTAGAGCAAAAGAGGATAAATGTGTAAAGTTTCCCCAGTTTGTGCTGTGTGGGAATGTGCTGACTGTACATCATAAGAGCACATATTTGGGACATTTTATCACTGATGATGTCTCAGATGATGATGACATTTACAGACAGTGTCACATGATGTATGCACAGGCAAACATGCTGGTGCGCAGGTTTGGTGTGTGTACAGTTGTACTTGTACTTGTGCTGTACTGCGTTATATACAGCACATCTGTGGTCAAACTACAAACAAGCGAGCGTTCGGAAACTCAATACGGCTTATAATGATGATGAATGATGTTTATGGATTTTATTGAAAAGGCCAAGATGGAAAGTCACCTGTTTGTATCAGCAGGGATCAAGACTTTTCAGGCAGCATTGCGTTGCTTGATGTATAGATTCATCTGTCGACTCAATGACTGTAAGAACATTATTATCATGTGCCTGACAAATGTTAAAGTCAGTGCCACACGGTACCGGTCTGAACTGTGGAGACACCGGCACAACTGTTTGCTGTAAATTGTGGTGCTTGATGTGGGAGGGACGGGTTTTCTTACTGTCGTTCTATTTTAACTTTGGCCTAAAGCTGCTGCTGCTGATGATGATGAAAACTAAAGCTCGTATGGGTCCCTGTCCTTAGATGGGTCACTGTTTTAGAAAACTTTCAGTGTGAGTTGATGCCTGACTTTGCTCTTCTGATAAACGCGTAAACTGAAGTGTCTGCTGTGACGGGACACAGAAAAAAAGAGTGACGAAGTGACACAGCAACGTGAGGCCGGAGGCTCATCTCTGTCACGCCGGACCCTGACCGACCGTGGGATGAAGTCTGTCCTGTGAGTCTTCATGTGTCCAGCCCGGTCACTAAATGTGGCTGGACTTCATCTGACTCTGACGCTCTCTGATCCCAGGTCCTGTGTTGGTCAGTGGTTTGTCTTTTAGCGCTGTAAGCCAAATCTATCACCAAACACACGTGCCCCTCACACGACTGCACTGTGGCCACGCTCTGGTTGCGGTAGCCAAGGTCTGCGTTAAAAGCCATTGTCAAAGCAGGTCTTTCTCGTTCTACGTTACAACAAAGCATTGCATGGCCGCGGCTGTCTGTGTTCAAGTTACAAATACAGTGCTCGGTCCATTGGCTTCAGAGCGGTGGCCGTTCTGTGCTTCTCCAGAATGCAGATATGTCCAGTCTGCCCCTAATGATCAGACAAATCTGCACACTGTTCCTATGCTACTGACATATTCTTGTGTTGTCCATGCTGTCTTATCTCCAAAAACAGAATATAACGGCATAATCAGTGGGCAAAGCTTTAAATGTGAGAGAAGTTTACTGATGAGCTAGTTTGTTTTCCATGCATCATTGAAATACACACTTGACTGCATCGTTGTGTTTGAGCAAGCAGTGACAAATCCTCTACAGTGTGGCTGCTACACTTTGGAAAACTCATGACAGGTTAGATGACACTTTCCACTATTATGTACTGAACATGATAATATTTCACATTTTACAAAACTACTGCCTGTTTTTCCGCAGTTTAACAGTTTTCATAATGTTTAAAACGTTACTTCTGGTTTGACATGGGCAGCAAATATGATATAATTACTTAAACAAGGGCCAAAATCCACACAAATTGCACACTAGTTATGGTTTGACAAGTATTTATTCATCTTATTCCGCCCCATCCATTTTTGCCTCTTTTTGCCACACATCTACACTCTTGTTGTAAACGTACTTGAAGAGAACCCGTTTGCGCAAATGGCGAACGAGGGAAATTATATAAAGCAGATCGATTTGTCTAAAATGTTTAAAGTACACGGGCAATAACAAGTCAGCAACGCACTGATTTCCTGGGCGGCTTGAGAAAGGCTGATTTTCTGTTGAGCTCGTCTGCCCCAAGTAAACTAATTCAATGGAATCAAGATGGTGGCGCCCACGACAACTTCCAGAATAAGGTGAATACCTGATAACACCTTTGTTGAATGACCGTTTAACTGTGTTAAAAAATTGTGAAAATTGTGTGTAAATTGTCTCTGTATTTACAATGGCACGTCGCTTTTTGATGATCACGGACGGATTCCCTTTCAAAACTCAGCACTTCACCGATGCAAAACTATAATAAATAATTGCTACAAGTGCCCTTCCACCAAACTAAGTCATAATTGGAAATGCTGAGAACCTTCATATGGACTTTTAAGGCAAGACACTACAAGTAAATAGGAAAAAAATCTTAAATTTTACCTGTAACCCTGTAGTTTACTCACACAAATGTAAGAAAAAAATATGTTACTGCTATGTTTTTCATCATTTCATGTTTTCATGTTGAAATGTGTAAAAATGGCCAAAATACACATATTTGGTACATTTAAATCTAAAAAATGAACAGAACTTGGTTTAAATTTCTTCATTTTGTACACATATTAGTTACATTAAAAAACTTTAGAGAGGGGATATCTTATTTAGTTTAAGTAAACTTGATTGGACTGAAAATTGTTGTAAAAATTCCAATTTCTCCTATTTTTTTAACTTAAAACTTCAATAAATCAGTTTATAATTAAATATTAAAAAAGTCTTCAGTACGTTTCATCAAAATCTTGTTGAGTCCCAGATTGTACAGTTTGGTGTGTAGGAGCTACTTTAACGCTGATCTTTATGTCCCCAGGTGAGGAAAATACATTTTAAGAAAACAGCCTTTGAATTTACAATGTTCCAGAGAAATCAATGGATGGAGTGGATTCAGTGAAATAATAAAACATCATTAGGAGCAGATTGTACAAGTTTGTTGTTTCCACATGAAAGTCAATATGTTGAGAGAGCAAACTGACCAAAAAACAAAAACAAAGCAAAAATGTGTTTTCCCTGTATAGTGTCTCGCTTTAAGCACCATCGCTCTATCATTAGTTGGAAAAACAATCAATAAAATGTGTCCGGTGCATCTCTTTTGAGTCAAACCACACACCTCTGAACTGCAATCGAATCAAACTGTGTGATAGATTCCACCACGTGTGCAATACTTTTGACCTTTGTGGATCAATCCTAATTCATTTTCACCGTATTGTATATTTTGAGGGTTGTAACACACAGGATTGAAGACCAAGGCCACCTAAATGAAAACATCTTCCTTTTCTCCGCGGGTCACTTGTGCTCGTCCCGTGAAGTATTGATTCAGCAGCGTCTCGTCCCCCGAGCGTCATCCATCACTGGGACTGAAGCTTTCACACACGGCCCTATGAAAACACTGTCAGCCGCACGCATCATACAGCACTCACTGAAGCTAAATTGGCTGTCATTTGCCGTAATGAATTGTGGGTAATTTGGAAAGTGGGGAAGAAGTGTCCCGACAAGTTTTATGGTGTGTTTTGTTCAAATGGAGCCGTGATGAGAATGTTAGACTAAATTTACAGCTTGCATTACTGTTTAGTGGGATCGTTCAGAGGCTCATTTGTGAGAGAGAAAGATTGGTGGAGTTTGAAATGCAGTCAGTGGTTATTACGGTAATTTACTGTTGCAAACTTTAGCTGGCTAAATGTAGAAGTAGTGGTTGAAGTCCAAATCCAAATGCACAGTTTATTTTCTTTTTCTTTTCTTTTTTACATTTTTAACAGAACATAAAATTCAGAACATGACATTGAAAGTGAACAAATACAAAAAAACACCCAAGGAAATTAAAAAATATAAACTCACAGCATAAAGAGTCCAACATTTAAGTCTCAAAAAGTCCATTATCAAGTAGAGTCCCATGATCATTTTTTCCACTAAACCAATGTATGTTATTATTTTTGCCCAGTCTTTGATTGTTAGTTGTGTCATCCATTTCTTTGAGGTGGTCTCCTTCTTCCCTGCAGCCAAAACTATGCTCCAAAGCTATCCATTTGTTGTGTCCGTGGCAGAAGTTTAGAGGCCCAGTTACACGGTTCTGAATTCAAGTGGGATGGCGAGGTTAAAAACAGTCTGCAGTGCTTTGTTAATCTCAGTCCAATATTTCCGAGCAATAGATCAGTCCCAAAACACATGGTAATGGTGGGCCACTTGGCAACAACAGTTTCAACAGATGTTGGTTTTTTTCTTGTGAATAGTGAGCACTTTGACATGGTATTTTTATTTGAGTAAAAAAAACATGACACCCTTTTCTTGCAGAATACCTTACCAACTTGTGATTTTGTTGTCCTCTTTTGACATTTATGCATATTTCCACATTCTTTCTCAAAAAACATTTAAAAAGGTATAATCTGTGCTCAAATTGATCTTTGTATTCTTAAAACAATAAAACCAGTAAAACCAAATCCAAGCCAAATGGATCAACGAAGCTTCAATATGAGTTATTCATTGCTAAGAAAAGTAAATGCATTTACCCCCCACAGGGAAATGACTTGGTCGTTGTAGCTCAATAACACCTTGGACTTTTGAATGTTTACAATATTAAAAATTCAAATGACGATTGACTTGAAATACATTTTTTTTGGTTGGAAAAATGTCAAACATTTAATTATATAATATTTTTCTTCATGTTTCATCAGGAGTCTTTTTTTTTTGTGTGTTTTGTTTTGTGTTGTTGTTGTTGTTTTTTCTGGGTTTAGAACTTTTTGGTAACTATTACTTCAGTAATAGGTATTCTTTTTTATTTTGGATGATTCTTGATGCATGTTGTTCCAGTTAATATAGAATAAAAACTGCAAATAAGGAATCAATATCCATTCTCATTCCTCACGTAGTTATGGACATTTTCAACATTTCACATTAACGGGCTACTTTTGATGTTTTTAAATTGTAAAACCAAGCAAACACTGAACTGAATTGTGTCTGCAGTACGTTCATTATAATTCAACAGTAATAATAATCCTGAAGTGAAAATGAAGTCACCTCTCGGTTCTGTTCAGGGAGGTAACAGTAATTCTGACCTCACCTCTTTCCAAACGTCTCAGTTCATTGGCTTACATTACCATATCTTATTATGTTTCCACGCAATTTCATTCTACACTTCTTCTTCTTCTCCATTGTTCAAACTTGATGAGTTTTGCAGTTCAACCAAAAAATTACTTTCTTTCACCGTTCGAGGCAAAAGAGGTCAGGAGCCGGATCTCAGCTGTCCAGGCAGAGCGGCTGTTTGTGCTGTTTTTCCAGTTATAGGCGGAGATTCAAAGACATGTCATTACTGTTTTTTTCTTCACTTCACTTCATTTCACTTTGACACAAATGTATAACTTTTGGCACAAATTCTAAAGCTTGCCACTTGTGAAGCAAATATTTCGCTCATATTGGCTCAACCTTATATCTTTTTTCAAGCCTTAAAGAACAAATATTCTGCTACAGTGACTTTTGTGAGCTTTAAACCATGTTCTAACAATCTTCATCATCATAAACATACCTGGATTTGCATTTAGCTGCAACTTTGCAACTGTATTTATAATATAGGTAAATTGTGTAAGCGCTTGGCGCCATCTACTGGCTGGATGCACTAAACAAGTGCAGAGTGCAGAGAAAAACATGAACTATTTCATAATAAACTCAAGCGCACGTGTAAAGGCTGATACAATACATAAAAGTGCATAGTATTTTTCCTATAACTCACCTTAACTGTCAGAACTAGAAAACACAATGATATTCAACATCAGATTGCAGTTGTAACACTGTATTTGTAGTACAGTCTGTCCCCAAGAATACTGCACACTCTGATCCAGGCCCATTGAACAATGACAGACGGTAGAAGGAGTAGAAACTGCAACGTAAAGACTTTTTTACTGAAACATGTACCAGGTTTAGATCCAGAGACTTTATGCGAGTCTAAAAAGCTCAGAGATCTGATGCTAAAATGTTATATATTACATTACATATACATATATACATACAGTATAAAAGATTACACAAATCATTTATATTAGCTTATACATTGTCCAACACATTAAAAACTGTGAGGATAGTGGGAAACTATCGTCTTTGAGGATGAGCTGTGGTCAGAGGGTGAAGTGATGCACCCGTCATGCCTCCTGCAGCCTGTGGGGGCATTGCATCATAGACGGCATGTACCCCACTCTTAAATCAACAGAATCACTGTGACACTCCCTAAAAGATCATGTCCAAAAGTGTTACAGGCCAGGATTTTTTTTCAATGGTTTTGATGCTAATGTCTATATTTTGGCACAAACACTCATCTAAACTACAAAACACAGAATAACAGAATAAATTGTAACACTCTTTTTGCATGTTCTACAGTTTGTCTACCTAAATCCAAGCCCAGCGGCCAAAGACACAGAGTCACAACCAAGTTTGAAACTAGTTTAGCTGAAACAGTCTGAAACAGTTGTCATTTCTGATGCTAAAAAGTAAAAATATTGAAAGAAAGGTTTTGTGTCATACATTATTCATGTATCATTTGAAACACAATTGCAGTAAAAACCTCACTTAAACCAACAAAAACATGTGATGTTGTTCATGTAGGTCTCTAACTCCCAGCTCACGTCTAATAAGAAGATAAGTTTATACATTTGATTATTGTGTTTGTGTATATTTTAACCACAAAGTACAAGAGTGTTTCAAGTTTTCTTCACAAAGTTACATTCTTCAGATAATCTGAATTGCTTTGTGATTCAAGTGAATCGTTTTGGAAAGTGTGATAAAGAGCGGCAAGGTTTAAGAAAAAAAATGTACCAAAGAGATTGAAAAAACTGTAATAAATGTTATCATAGTAACACAGCAGGAATTGAACGTTCTGACACATCCAGTATTACCATAAGCTGTGTTGATGCAGCAGTAATGCCAAAAACAACAACAAAAAACAGCAGGTGGAAGAACTTCAAACCCAAAAGGCGATTCTGTTGCACTTTTTTTGATGGAGTCGAACTTTGAGCACAAAGTCTTGATTGTGCAAGTCTCCTACGGTCAGAAAATGTGTCTCTCCAGGAGTCTCGTTAATAATCCAGTCTTTCTGTTCAGACGGCGCTGCAAAGACTGCCTTTAAAACCACAAAATCAACTGGCAACAACTCCATCAATGATCAAAAAGACTGTTCGAAACTGGGACACCAGGACTTGAACTGGACCAATCAGGACTAAAAGTGTGGACACGTCTAAAGAGTATTTTGTATCTTCTTTGTATTTCTACGGCATGGAGGCAGTGGTTTGCAACAAGGAACAAGCCTGAATTCTTCACATGAGAAAACACTGTGAATATTCTCCCCGTATGCATGTTTATTTCAGAGTGCTTTCAGGGCCAAAGCTGGCAAATGTTGAGACCCGGTGTAGATATTAACTGAAGCATTTGAAGCACTGTATAATTCCTGCACTTTTTCCTGAAACGCGATCTAAAATAACCCTTAACCCTTTGGAGTATAAACAGTTGAATGGGCTCTTTGTGAAGCTGACACTATGTAGTTTTGACCTCTGATATCTGATTTACTCTGATTAAAAGTGGAAACAAGTTCTGCTCAGAGGAATGATTTGAAGAGCAAAGCTGCTGCTGGGAGATAGCGACTGACAGACAGATTGTTGAGTTTTGATAATTCCCTTTTCAAAGCTGAAGCCATTATCACTCAAATGAGATTTAGTCTTGTACAAAAGTAAAACGTTTAGGCGAAATGACTAAAGCCTATGCATTTTATTTTGAAGTTTAGCTTTTTATTATTTATTCATGGGTTTGGAGTGCGAACTGATACTGATCTATTTCACAATGATGGGTTTGACTGAAAATACTTGGGTTATAGATTTATTTTAATGTTTGATAGTTATTTGTATTAGATATTAAGAAACAGTCAGACATTGAAATTATAAGCATGAACTTTTATTTCACCTTTGTATTATTCATTCACACATACACACTGCAGGTCAGGTGGGTAAAGTTTCTTGTTCAAAGACAAAACTGAGAACTGAGTGCTCTAGATCATAGTTGGACTGTTCTATAGCCACTGCAAGCATTATTACAACCTGACTGAGGTCTTTTTAGTCCTGGTTTATGTCTGACTTAGTCCTGGTGTAGCTGTGACTTAGTCCTGGTTTATCTCTGACTTAGCCCTAATTTAGCTCTGATTTAGTCTTGGTTTATTGCTGACTTAGCCCTGGTTTAGCTCTGACTTAGTCCTGGTTTAGCTCTGACTTAGCCCTAATTTAGCTCTGACTTAGTCTTGGTTTATTGCTGACTTAGCCCTGGTTTATCTCTGACTTAGCCCTGGTTTATCTCTGACTTAGTCTTGGTTTATCGCTGACTTAGCCCTGGTTTAGCTCTGACTTAGTCCTGGTTTAGCTCTGTCTTTGTCCTGGTTTAGCTCTGACTTAGTCCTGGTTTATCTCTGACTTAGTCCTGGTTTATCTATGACTTAGCCCTGGTTTATCTCTGACTTAGCCCTGGTTTAGTTCTGTCTTAGTCCTGGTTTAGCTCTGACTTAGTCCTGGTTTATCTCTGACTTAGCCCTGGTTTATCGCTGACTTAGCCCTGGTTTATCTCTGACTTAGCCCTGGTTTATCTCTGACTTAGTCTTGGTTTATCGCTGACTTAGCCCTGGTTTATCTCTGACTTAGCCCTGGTTTATCTCTGACTTAGCCCTGGTTTATCCCTGACTTAGCCCTGGTTTATCTCTGACTTAGTCTTGGTTTATCGCTGATTTAGCCCTGGTTTAGCTCTGACTTAGTCCTGGTTTAGTTCTGTCTTAGTCCTGGTTTAGCTCTGACTTAGTCCTGGTTTATCTCTGACTTAGTCCTGGTTTATCTATGACTTAGCTCTGGTTTATCTCTGACTTAGCCCTGGTTTAGTTCTGTCTTAGTCCTGGTTTAGCTCTGACTTAGTCCTGGTTTATCTCTGACTTAGCCCTGGTTTATCGCTGACTTAGCCCTGGTTTATCTCTGACTTAGCCCTGGTTTATCTCTGACTTAGTCTTGGTTTATCGCTGACTTAGCCCTGGTTTAGCTCTGACTTAGTCCTGGTTTAGCTCTGACTTAGTCCTGGTTTATCTCTGACTTAGTCTTGATTTATCGCTGACTTAGCCCTGGTTTAGCTCTGACTTAGCCCTTATTTAGCTCTGATTTAGTCCTGGTTTAGCTCTGATTTATTCCTGGTTTACCTCTGATTTAGTCCTGGTTTAGCTCTGATTTAGTCCTGTCAAACAACAACTCATGTCAAATATGACATGGTGGTGAGCATTGGATAACCAGCTGTTTTTCACGCCTTATTCAAGAACCCTCAGCTCAAGCTCTACAATCAATAAAAGCAGCTGCCACAGAATAACCTGGATTACCTGAGCGTTACATGGTGTGAAAATGACCTGTGAGCTCTCAAACCCTGTAGTATAATATTTAGTGATTATTGAGCCGCGGGGCGACGCTCACACGCCTCCTCCAGTGTCCCGCTGAGCTCCTTACAAAACCACAGCAAACACATGGCAGCTTCTGTAATAAGAAATCAATACAGCTCACAGATACATCAACACATGCCTTAGTGGCTTTATCCTTGACAGTGCACAGCTGCTCTAGGTATTTTTAACTCACTATTGACATAACTGACTCGCACGTCGCATGTCATTTTTTATTTTTATTTTTCATTATAGTGACAATAGGGCTCTGAAATCAATTCTGTAAAAAAAAAAAAACACCGTAAAAAAGCTTATTTTGGGATTAGAAATTGATCTATAGCCTAGCTTTTTTTTTCTTGTAAACAATGCCACTTTACACTTCTGCTCTTATACTTTTTTGAATTATGAAATATACTTTTTACAAGAAGATAAAAAACAAAAACTAAGCTTGTTATATAAAAATACAAATACTCTTTTTTTAGGTCAAGGTTTTAAACAACAGAGTGACATTTTTCAACACTAAATATAGCACTTTATTTAACATTGTGGTCTTATACTAGTTCTGATAAAGCTCAAGATCATTCCAAAACGGTTCATGAAAGGTCACATTTTGTCCTCTAAAAGGGATTTACTTTCTCAAATGAGTATCTAGTTTTTGAATTGATTAGTATCTAATTTTGAACACTTTTGACAACCATATAAAGAACTATTATTGTGGATTATTTGTATTGATACTGGCCTTTAAACATACTCCTGATTACCTTTACTTTGACATCTTAAAAAAAGTTCATCTTTTGTGCATTTCTCACACCAGGAATTGACTTTGGGCTCCATCTACTGGCTGCACAAGGAATTCAATGGGTGAGATAAACAAATTCTACCTTACATAAACATAATTAGAACATCAACCTGTCCAGGGACTGTGAGTGGAAACTACAATTATTTTCTAAAACCTGGCACAGTAAATATTTTCTTCCTTAAAATTTATGTATTTTGTGCATTGTCCCTGATCAAATACAATCAAAATTCAAATCCTCCGTCATTTTAATGCAAGCACGTTGTTGTGACGATCGCAATTTGACGGCAGAAAAGCTCAGAACAACTTCGGTTATGATTTATGGACTTGAAAACAGATCAGAAGTCCTTTGAACTAGAGTGCTGATATCACAGATCGGGGAAATTCACAACCGAGATGTTTTGTGAGGCTCGTAGGGGAGAGGACTTTCTAAACAGGATTCATCAAACAATCATGAATGAAGCTAAATACAAATGTAGGTATGTTTTTGATGTGGAAGAATGTTATAACATGGGTAAAAGCTCAAAAAGTTAATGTTTACTAATGTGTGTGTTACAGCTGCTTTCCACTTGGATGCGTACGTGAATGAGTTGATTTCTGGACCGTTTGAGATGAGATTGAACATTTCAGTGTGGTTTGGAGCTCCTCTGCAGCTGTTCATTGTGTTCGGAGAAGAACTGAGAATTATGTGTGAAATTATCAGGTGGCAAACGCACGGACCACCTGCTGCTGTCGACGGAGCAGCCGCGCTCAAACTGAACTGTGTGGGCGAACCTGGCACTGAAGTCCCATGCAGATGCTGTATTATGTGCCCAGGCTTTTCCCAAGATAAATATAGTACTCCGACAATGGCAACCGCAGCCGCGCACATGGACTTGAATCTGCTCTCCATTCAGAAGCAGAAAACAATTGCAGTCATGATGTTGTTGTTCCTTTTTTATTGGGCTGTCAACAGAGCTGGACTTTGGAATTTGGGGGCTCAAGGCAAAATTAAGTGCAGGCCCCTCTACTTAATCTTTACATTGTCTGAACACGTGTGAAATGTGAAGATGAGCTGTGAGATTGTTGCCAAATTTGACCAAGACTAAGCTAAAGAGTGTATCTACAAAAACAAAAAAAGAAAAAGTATTGAACAGAAAACGATTATTCAAGTACTAAATTAGTTGGCAGTTATTTCAATAATCAAGCAGTTCCAGTTATTTGATTAACTTGTTTCAGGCCTAATTTCGACAACAATGTTTTGATTCATTTTAGTAAATTGCATTGATTCATGGGGCACGCAGACTTGTTACATGGTCTGATATGGGCCAAAACACTTCTTGCTTTTATTAGTTTTTCTTTCAGTATTTTGATTACATCAGAGAACGAGTAACGCACATCAAAAAAGTCTCACTTGATGTATTTTTAAAAAAAATCAAAATTAAAATAAGAGATTGAGAGGGCAATGCTTTATCTGAATTTTAATGGTTTTTTTTTATTTGTCATTGAAAATATCTGTACTTTCAGTCAAGTCATCACAGAATATTTTAATTAGGTTTGGTTAATGACATGACAAAGCTGGGGCAGAATCATTATTTTGACAACATAAACACATTCTTCTTTTCTTTGTCTAAATCTGAGCACTTTTCTGGTCCCTGCTCCTCAGCGTCTGCTCTGTCCTCTGCTCTTGAATCAGGCTGATTACTGTGTGGTTATGACTGGCTCTTCAGACTGGAGAAGCCCTCAGCTCGTGCACATGTGACCGACACAATCACAGAACCACACGCTGCTGGCTTTTGTAGACAATGGACTGTTCGCCGAGGCAGAGAAGGACGCTTGTGCAGAACGATAGAGTCTGGAAGTCACCTCCAACTATCGCTCAACACTGAAAAACACTTTCACCACAAGCTGACTAATCACTTCTACTCTATTTTTATTTCAATAATAATAATAATATTTGAGTAACTAATACAATACAACTGTTAAACAATGAGAAATATTCAAGCTTACCATTAAGAACAGACATCCTAAGAAGCCTTTCCTATCCCAACCCCCCCATCTGCCATTTTTAACATCAGTCTGGACGTTTTTCCTCCTTTTCATTTCTAAAACAGCTACTTGCATCTTTTGTATGGATTACTTACAGAATACAGCTACCTGCTATGTATTGTTTATTGTATGTTGTGTTGTAACAGCAACTGTAGTTTCAACAGTTTGTAAAGCACTTTGAGTGCCTGTTAGGTGGAAAAGCGCTCTATAAATAAAAATCATCATCATCATCATCTGATCTCATGCATTTAAAGACCCATTTTTCAAAATTGATCAAGCTTTTTGACTATCACACATATTTTTGAATCAATAACTCATGCAAAAATGACTTAAAGCAAGGTTTTGATCAACACTTGCACATCAAAATGGAAAAAAACAAACATTTTCCCACATTATCTATTTATTTTCTTTGTAAGTAAGTGTTTAATTTAGTTTGAATCATGATGCTATTGTGCCAGTCTGTTTGAATGTGGGTTTAAAGGGCCACATGTTGTGTAGGAGTATCCATTAGCGTTCATTAAACAAATGTATTCAGTGTGAGCATACGATTATCATTCTGATTTTAGAGCATATAGCTTATTCTGAATGAACAGTCCTGGGTCTCGGATCAGGGCTTTGTGCATCGGGACATTCAGAGTGGATGAAGGAGGCAATTTGTGCTCAGAGAGATGAGAAATAAGTTTGTGTACGTTTGTGTTTTGTCCGTATGTAGTTTTAGTAAGAATGAGACTCCTGGTGTTTCATAACTGTGTGCAAGAAAAGACGTGCACAAATCTATACGTCTTTTCCAAACAACCAAACAGCTGCTTGAAATTGCCCTTCTTGAACTCTACAATGTACAGTTCAGTTGATGAAAGAAACAGATTATGGCTCTGAAATCGTCGTCTTATGCACAAAGCGAAACTCACTGTGGTTCTGAAGCGGAGTCATTATTTACACAACAACAACAAGTAATGAAAGTGTATTTTGTTATTTTCTTCATTGCATTAAAAAAAACATGAAAGAAACAACACATAACCAGTGTTGGGAGACAACTAAACACATGTACAAAACTCATTTTCACAATACTAATTTAGAGTATTTCAGTGAAGTTTCTGTGCTGTGCTGATAATCAGAATTAAAGGACACACATTATGCTAAACTGACTTTTTTGCGCTCTTGTTGCATCATCAAAAACACACATGGAGTTGCATTTAGCTTCATTCATGCTCGTATGATTAATCCTTGTTTGAAAATCCTCTCTCTCCAACCGTCAAAAACACTTCTGAATTCTGAATTCTCTCGATGTGTGACTTTTTTCCCTATAACTGACATCACTTATCGGAGAATCTTCTGTTTTTAAGTCCGTAAATCATCGTCAGACTCGTTCTTAGCTTTTCTGCGTCTAATCATGATCATTACAACTGTGTGTCTTCACGGGAAATGTGGAAAAAAACTGCCTTGTTTGTTTTAAACTTAAGCCTGCAGCCTGTAGATGTCGTCAAATCTCAGTAACTCATGGTAAACAGCAGAGATACAGATGTTAATTTTGCTTTTTAGTACTAAAACATGAGATGCCAAACTAAGGATACTCAATAGCATGTTTAAAAGGTGAATAACCATACAAATAATGCACAATATTTGTCCTCTAAGTCAGTGATTTCCAACATTTTTGTCTTGAGTACCCCCCAAGCTTTGTCTCACACTCAGAGTTCTCCTTAACTTGAGTTTTGGGCAAATAAATGGGTTTACTAGTCGCATATTGTTATGGTTATATTTTTGTTTTTATTATATTTATGGTCCAAGACTCCAAAACTATGCTAAATGTACAACTAATGACACTTTTTAATCACATAAAAGTATATTTCAGCTTCTTTTCAAATCTGAAACTGATCTGAAAAAATCTGAAAGTAACACTCTAAAATCAAAGGAATACATTTTGGTTCATGATCGCGCAATTTCAGCTTCCAACTGCACAGTAATAGAGAGGGAAAAACGGTGTAAAATAGTTTATATAAACCCATTCGTTGAGTATTTTTACTTGCTCATCAGTTTTAGTAATTATTAACAGTTTTATGGCTCTTTCACACATTCAGTTTTACAATTTGTTACGGTTGCGGGAATGCTTGCTTATTTATCCAGTTTCACGCTTTTTGCACATTTCTTTTTCTTTTTTATGTGCTTTTGGGCCGTGCATGTAACAGTCATGACGGTACAGGGGATGTAGGCTACAATAACCAATTAACCTGCTCTTATAAGTACTACTTAACTCTCCCCAGGACATGTTTCTACCAGAACTATGAAACAAACAGTGCTGACTCAAGTGTGATTGATGTCCCACACCTGGATGTGAGACTGGAGACATGCAGCACTTGAGTCAAAATATACACTGAGGTAAAGCAGGAGGAAGAACTCAGCAAAACTCAGCCTAATTTGGACAAAAAGCTGATTTCTGAAACACTAACTGCATTCCTTTAGTTTCTCTGCTGCAAAAGTCATTATCGCTAAAGGCTGAGTTTTAACACCTGGGAAAGTCATTTGGATGCTCGCACATTTGAAGCTACATTTTGTCTTTGCTCTATTTTTAAATCGTGTTCAAATTAAAATATTTTTCAATGAGAAGGTCACCTATCTGAGGCGGTATTTACAAGGTGCAGGAAAATTAATTCTTGTGATTTTTGGTTCACAATCTCATGAGAGTCCTTCAACTTGGTGACGCCGATGGATGGGAAACGTACAAAACAAGCTGCTATTAATCCTATTTTAGCAAGAAAGACTATTTATTTTTGTAAAAAGAGCCGATGGAAGCGGTTTGTGCATTTGTGTTTCTCTGTACTAGATTCAGCAAAAGTTTGATTTATCACCTCGCTGCGCTTTTGTGACGCTTTGCCACATCAGCTTGAAGGAGTCGACTGAATGTTTGGACCCGATTGTTTCTCGTCCTAGATTGATATGTCATGTGTAAACTCGACTCAAAGGTGTTACACATAGATCAGTCAGACTTCTGTGGTCAACTGAAAATCTTCGTTGGTCATTTTCAGTTTGTGGAGTCCTTACACAAGCAGATGAACAAATGACTGAACCACTTACAACATTGATTTTCAACCAGTTAAACGTGGAGGTATTGCCAGGTGTGCCTAGAAAAATGTCCATTTTAAGTTAACAGTATTTATTTAAATTGGGGCGGCAGTAGCACAGTAGGTAGAGTGGGCGCCTTCTGATCCGAAGGTCGGCGGTTCGAATCCCACTCCAGACATGGAGTAGTTGAGTGGTCAGATCCCCTGACCCGCAGGTCGGTGGTGCGATTTCAGCTCCTTCAGATGAATAATGCCGTTGTGTCCTTGGGCAGGACACTTAACCCACCTCGCCCCCAGTGTCTGCGTACACTGGTGTATGAATGTGTGAGTGGATGGGTGACTGGTTCCTTGATGTAAAGCGCTTTGAGTGCCTTAAAAAAAGGTAGAAAAGCGCTATATAAATGTGACCATTTACCATTTACCATTTAAATTAATAACTATCTATTTTATAGTGTCCTGAGCAAACTTCTGATCCAAAAAAAGAAAGTAAAATATTCATCATTGCCAAATTTAGCAGCATGAACAAGCAAAGCAAAAGCAAAAGTGCAAGTTGGTATTTGTGGTGTGCTACAAAATCTTTCAACCCCCCCAAAAATAAATAAATAATAATAATAATACATCAAACTTATATAGCACCTTTTGGACAAAGGCGCTTTATAATAACAGAGTTTAAATGGCAAGAGTTTCCAAAACTAATTGCATAAAGATGGAGCTGGTTTACTAAATGTGTGCTTCCATGGAACACTCAAAATGCCTAACGACTGTAATACATATTCCAGGCCAGCGTGTGGTGCTGTGATTCTGAACTAGAAGAAGGGAGTACATAAAAAAAAAAGTAAACAAAATAAGAGAGTACACAGAGCATGTGCAGAAAAGTTGAAACAAAACAGAAAAACTGAGTGTTTTTTTTTTTTTTTTTTTAACTTAGCAAAGATTCTGAAAGAACAGCAGTATATAAAATTTACAGAAGAGACAAAGAGAGTGACTTATGCTTCAGATCTCACTGGAATATAACGACAAAGATTCAAAACTGGTAGCAGAGGTTTGGATTAAAAAAATGAATTTATTTATTTATTTGTCTGTGTCACCTGTGGCTCCGGTGCTGCGGAGGGCGGTGCAGTAAACGTCATATGAAGGTCAGTCAATTATACAGATGCTGGGGCTGTGATGTCATCTTTTAAAATAAGTGGTGGATTTGTGACTGCGGAGACCTGTAAACAGCCTTTTGAAATCTTTGCACACTGGGACCCCCTAACCCTTTCAAAAAGTGTTGGTTTCATAATAGATTCGATATTTTTGTGGATTCACCTGAGCTCCGCGTGGACGGGGCCTTAAAAAGGTTGAACATCACTGACTGACCCCATCATTGAATTAAAAGGCAGCATAATGCAACTCGTTTGTGAGATTTGTTTAATTCTGGTGGTAGTTTAGATTTGTTGAGATACATTTTCATTGTGTTAACTATACAATTCTTCCAAATCCAGTCTCTGATTTCTTCTCATTTTACATTTTGGCTCCACATGAACATATTCCCTTCAGTGGCTGCTGTAGCTGTGCCTCGAGGTTCCACGGAGGGATTATCCGGAGCAGTCCCCGTAAACTCTCGCTCCTGTGGGCTTCTCTCTCTGCTCTGAGTGGACCAGCGCCGCTTCTGTTTGCTCTCGATCGATTCTCCACGGCTCCACTGTGAAAGAAGACTTGAGCATGCTCCCAGTGTCTCTGCGGGTCTTAATGGTGCTTCAAATCAGAGCCATACTGCACTTTGAGATTAATTATGCAGATTAGATAAGACCCGATCGTGCATAAAGATGAGCAACAGAGCGCTATATCGATGTTATGTGAAATTATAAAAGATAAAGAGCACGATTTAAGTTAAGGTTCCTGATTTTGTCTCGAAATTGCGTTTAGTTGGCTTAGTTCGAATCATGGGGTTTAGGAATCTGACTGATTACATAAAGGAAAAAACAAAAGATAAAACAAATGTAAGTATTGTATAACAGAGTAAAAGCCTAATACCTCCTTTGGGTTTGTCCTTAAAGCGCAAATGACAGGTTTTCTTGTTTTTCTAGTCATTAGTTTATAGTTGTCGTAGTTTTACATCTGTCAAGTTGCAGTTTGCGAAGAAAAAGTGAAAAAGAAAAGTTGAGGTTGAAGAAGTAGAGGTTATATCAATAAGCGACATTTCATCCAAAACGCTGAGACAATTTATGCGCAACTGCCACAGTTTTCTGGCAGTTTTAGGAATAATTCAACCATATAAAGGTGTTATCACGTCTTGAGGTTATGCAGAGACATTCTTTTATTCTAAAAAGGCGCCTCAGCATTCAGACCTAAGTGGCAGAATGACAGGCAGCAAAAGTGATAAATTGGCCTAATTGTTGTTCGTCGAGCTGTTGTTTTGCTCAAATTAACTTTATACGGTGAAATGTAAAATGAAAGTAGTTTCTCATTTGTTGCTTCGACTGTGCAGAGCTTAGACAGCTTGTTTGCTTACAGTAGTTGGAGATAAAGGACACTTCAACTGTCACACAACAATTAATTTCCTCAACACTTGAACTCAGAAACATCTTGTTTAAGGAGAGCAAGGTAATAAGTTCAACTGTGTGTGACCTCAAAGTCTGTGTCAGTGATAAATGTGAGTGAACCTGCAGTGTTCCTGTTGTTTATCTGGTTTTCTACAACAGTTTACTTGATTTCCTAGTTTACATGCCAGGTACAAACAAAATATTTAGCATTGCAGTTGTAGACTTTTATGTTTGTTATCAGACTTAAGCTGCTTTTTCACACTTTAGTTTGTAACATTTTTTAACCCAGTTTTGAGCTTTTACAGGAGAAAATGTCATTCCTCACCTCAAGCGTTATTGCCTCTCATACATGTTTACCTACATAGTTTTTAAGGCGCTTGCACAGAAAAGCTTTTTTCAGACGTCAAAGTGAAATTTGGGAGGACTATCAAATCACAATAAATCCTGGAGAGACTTTCGGCTTAAATGTGTAATTATTAGCAGTCTGATTCTGTAACAAAGTACTGCTTTTACCATATACTTTTTAGTGGAAAACACAAACATTTTTACACAGTATCACAAACATATTTTGCATTACTAATACGTGGTGCCAGATTAAAAAGAACAGCATTGGAACAACACATCTTAAATAATACACTGATAAACACTGGCGCCATATTAGAAATGTAGCAAAGGCATTATGGATACTAGAAAAGAGTTAATTAACGCACAATTCAAAAGATAAAAAGTCAGTGTTCATTTAAGCTTCTGTTTATGTCATTAAATATGTCTTAAATCTGTAATATTTCCATTGTGTGCGGCCACTGTCCCACTGCCGTAGGGATTTACATAATTGTGCTTAATTAAAAGAGAAACGGTTCACACTGGGCTAACAGGCGATCCCTATGAGCGGCTTTGAACTCACTCAACGATTTTATTATCTGTGCATGTGGGGTATTTAATGGGCATTGTCTACTTTGTAAAGCATTAAGCACAGCAGCAGAAGAGCCAATGCAAATGAGACTGGACATTTAACGCTGAGCTAATCTGATGAAGCAGATAATTGGTGAAATATGCAAAGTGCCACTCCGAATTTAACGGTGAACTGTAAATTAACGTTTAAAGCGGCAGGACAAGAAGAGGAGAGGTCTGAGGACAAGTTTGTAAAAATTAGGCAAATGGTGATTGACTTTTGTGAACGGCTGTTTTATTATGTTATAAAGATTATGAGATGATGACACTCTGACTTTTGGGAAGTTTGTTCAGTGATATTTGGTAAATGGCATGGCCTGAGGTCTCTTAGTTAAAGTTCATTGTCAGTTTTCACCTGAACCTGATAAAGCCTTTCACAAACTTCAAATACGGCAAAATCAATAGATTAAACGTGCACTTTGTAACTCAAGGAGTCAGCAAACTGCATTATATGTGCAATTAATTTTACCCCAAGGACTTGTTATAAACAGCTCAAAGGGTCAAGAGAGCGACATATACACTTATCTGTCTCCATGGAGACAAGCAGGTGACGCCACTAGGCCAGACCAGAGCTCATGGGAAGCATGTTTTCCAGGTATTTTTAGATGATGATGTTGATGATAAAGAGCGATAAAACCCCCGTAATTGAACAAATATGATTCAGACATATTTAATGCCATTCTGTTGGACATAAATACCCAGTGGAGTAGACAGGGGGACAAAGGGGTCTGTTTTCCTGGGCCGTAGGGTCTTTGGGGCCCAAAATTGGACCCTCTTCCTATTAATTTATATTAGAGGGGGGCCTATGTGAGGCTTCTTGCCCCAGGCCCCCAATTATTTGTTGACAGGCCTGTAAATACCCAACTAATAAAAGGTTCTTCATGCACAGAGAACACAAGAGACCACACAGACTAAAGCCTGTACTGCTTAAAACACTCAAAATCACTGAAATCTTGACTCTTACACACACTCCGAGCACAAGCCTCTGTGAGGGAACGATATCTACCACAGGAGCTGATATGGTCTTTCACACGTTCTTGTCTTTGTGCTGCATTTCTGTGAATCAGAATAAGCTTTATTGCGATAACTGGCAAAGTTTGAAAACAAGAATTCCATCACTATAGCAACCCAGCAGCAGCTCGTTCACGCTGTTCAGGTTTTAATTTGTGATGAATAATTTCTGATTTATCTCTGGTTCTTGCTGTTCCTCTTGTAGTGTCTGCTGAGCCGGAGCGGGTCACGGGGCACACAGGACCCGTGCTCTATCTCTCCTGAGCGTGAGCAGGACGTGTGCGAGCCACAGGAGAGATAGAGCACAACCGAACAGCGAGCCGGAGAGTTCTGTCCCGGTGCTCGCTATGATCCCTCCTGTACTCTTTCTGCTGTATTTTATCGCGATCCTTGTAGCGCTAAAGAGTCCTGTCTTGTGAAAAACCCTCTGAAAAAGTTTAAGCGAGTCTGCAAAGTTGTACATAAACGTTTATCACCTGCAGACAGGGCCCTAGCGTGAAAAGTTTGGACGAGGCACTGCACAAACTCTGCCAAACATTACAAAGTCGAGAAGAGTAACTTAAACTTAATTCTTACACAGCAAAAATGTATATCCAGCCTGTCTTAAAATGACTTGAATTTACAATTTCTATCTGGATTTGAGTAGAATTGACTCAATTAGATTTAATTTCTTACATGATGTAGAATATTTCACTGGTTTCAAGGTATTTCTGCCTGATTATGGGATAATTTAGCTTAAAATAACAAAATGAATGATGTGTTAATGTGGTAAGTAAAATAATCTTAACCCACTGGCAGATAATTTGGGATGAAGTAAGAAAGTAATGTATTGAAACAAGTCAGAAACAGGTTGAAACAAGTAAAATAATCTAGTTCCATCAAATCTACTCTCTTAATTTAATCGCAACTAATCAAAACGTCTTAAATTAAGATTAATATCCTGAAAAGAAGACATTTTACCTCATGTAGAAATTCATTTTTTGCAGTATAACCTTTCTCTTGAGAGCTTTTCCTGCTTCTTGTAAATGAACTCTAAACTTTTGAACTTGCTGGCTTAGAGCTCACTTTCCCAATTCCATTTCCATCTCTCAAACAGACTTTTCTCCCTCTACTGTTGCAGGTACTACGTGTGCGTGGCCATCCTGATCTACTTCCTGCCGCTGCTGGTGATGGGCTGTGCTTATCTGGTGGTGGGTTTGTCTCTTTGGGCCAGTGAGATCCCAGGAGACTCCTCGGACCGGTACAAGGAGCAGCTGACCGCCAAGCGCAAGGTGAGGGCTGCCGAAGCACCACGGGACGATCCGACGTGAAGGGGACTAACCTCCTGTCTCTGGAGGAAAGAGCGGAACTATATCGGCTCATGCAATAATAGAATAATAGAATTTAGTTGCAGCTGGTCGGAGACATATTGTTTCTACGGGAAGCGACAAGTGTACTTTGCCTTTTTTAAACACAATAGTGGTTCACAAATGTCGGCTAAAAGGTGTCGGTTTTTGCAAACTAACGTCTCGCAGGGCAGTCAGTGCAGATATTGAGCAACTTTTCCATGGCTCCATGAAAAATAAATGAAACCCAAAACATTAACATCAAAATTGTGGATGCACAATACACAAAACCACAAGAACTATCCACATCCAGAAAGTGATTTATTATTATTTCTTTTTGCTTTTTTGTTAACTAGGAATACTTTTGGTATATAAAGACTTATATTTAGACAAAATGTATTGATCTGAGTGGAAAATGCTCACTTTATTACACATAGAAGCACAAAAGTAAAATATTTTAAACTTTTAAGGAACAATCAACTTAAGAAAATCATTGGTTTTGTTAACACTAGACATATGATCCATCTAAAAAGTCAACCTTTATTGCAATAATTGTCCAAACGTCCTCACAATAACCTTAATTTTATCCCCAAAAGCAAAATGTAAATTGAACAGCAGGAAAAAATATGATACATTAAGTGGACGTTGTTTCAGAAATGACGTACCTGAAGTGTGATGACAGTCTCATCTCTGCTCTTCCTCTCACTCCTACAACTTCATCCTTCACAGAACCTGTCCAGTCGTGTCGATGATGCTTCAGGTGTCGCTGGTTATTATCAGGCACTCAGCTTCCACACCAAGTACCACCAAAGAAAAGATGTGCCTTTCTGAATTCTGAACCAGGTCTATTAACGAACTGTTCTTCTAAATCAGGGCTAAATCAGAAAGGACTGTACCACTGTCACATTAACCAACAAAGAGAAAATATGGATGAAATGGACTGTAAATTAAGCAAACACTACTATTAGAAGTAGCTTGTTTACCAGTACCACAGTTTGAAAAGCATTGAGTTAGAAGATTGTGGCGTGTGCTATTGTTATGCCGCATTATGATGTTTAAATGACAGCGTTTTCATGATTACATTCTGCATGACAGAATAACAAATAAAGACGAGAGAAAGAGAAGAAAATAACCTTATTATTAGACACTTTTCACTTTCATGTTTGTTCTGTGGCTCATTTTACTTTGATATTAACGGGATCGGAGCTTTTTCGTTTTGCTGATTTCACTGATTTCACTAATGGAATGACCCTGTACCACAATAAATATCCAAAACGTAGCACAAAACAATCTTGAAAGCCGCTGGATGTATTCAGAATGAGGTTCAGCGAGCTAATAATTGTTGACACATAGATATGACGTGGTTACTTACAAGCTTAGGACTGTGCCTTTAAAATGCTTCAAAAAGTAATGATGAAAACGTAGAATCAAAATGCAACAATGAAGGGAATAAAGCTCCAAATCTGTTGCTCTGAAGATGTGGTGTAAGGCCAGCGACAAATGTTTAAGATTGTTATATTTTTGTTTATTCCGTGAGTACTTTTTCATATATTTCATGACATATTTCCTTTAGACTTACAGGAGACCTATAGGCTTAAGTTTTAACCATATCATAATTGTTTTCTGTTCTTATTAAACCACTCAGAGTTGTATTTCGAGTGATTCGTGCATGTTTGAGTCATCATTATTCTCGACACCATCGCTCTGACAGTCACCATTTCGCCCCAAATAGAAGAAAATCTAGAGACAGAAGCGGGGTTTAAACAGCCAGCCTCAGCTTCGTCCATACCTTTCTCTACGGTTTACTGTGTTGAATCGCTTTTCTTGGAAATAATTGGTTCGAGGCATGAACAAGGAAACAGTTAAACAGCCCGCTAATCACTGCTAATGGAAGTGGACAGTCGATGCAACAGACTAAAGCAACTTAACATCTGGGAAATGAAAGGGAAAACAGCTTCTTCCAGTTGCACTACTCACTGCTCTAGTGTCTGCTTGCTTTTGGTCATGTTTTGCAAATAGGCTGCAATCTACTACACCACAGCAGAGACCACAGTGTCCTCCTGATTGTCTTATCCCCTGTGCATTGATGACAGATGCCCTTGATCCCGCGGTAGCTGCACCTCACAGATGTTCAGTCTTTTGGTTTAATGAGACGACCTCTACATCAAATACCACAGTCCGTCTCCGCACACGTTTATTCCGCGTGTGTGTTTACCGCTAATGATTCTCCACATTCTTCTGGTGCTCCCGGGTTTGAGTCGGACTTTGGGGGAAAGTGACCCTTCCAAGAATGTTTAAAGAACAGCTGCACTCACAGTCTGTTACCAATATAAGTGGTCTGTCTCATTCATTTTAATGAGGCGGTGAAATAAAAACGGCAATTCTTATGTTTTCAGACGGACACAAATGGTTGATAGATGTTTGTTACGTTTGCAAACATGTTTGAAGAGTGAATATCTTACTTTCAGCTCAATTTTTTAAAGTTAACTCAGATAATGTGTGGTGCTCGACAAAATAAAACAAGAATTCTAATGTCAAACTATATATCTTGGTGCATTCTGCCTGTTACCAACATAAGTGGTCTAGCTTATTCATTTTAATGAGGCAAAACGGCAATTCTTATGTTTTCAGACTGACACAAATGGTTGATAGATGTTTGCTATGTTGCAAACAAGTATTAAGAGTGAATATCTTACTTTCAGCTTAATTTTTTCAAAGTTCACTCGTATGATGTGCGGTGCTCGACAAAATAAAACAAGAATTCCAAAGTCAAACTTTATATTTTGGTGCATTCTGTCCAGCACAGTGTTACATTTGACATTTTAATATGTGGTTGTTTACTTTTATGCACATTTTTGTGCTCCATCAGTAAACTATGCTCAACACCTTAACATGTGGTGATGTTTTAATGAAGCACCAAAGGGGTACTTTGCAAATGTATTTAGTTACAGAACACTGAACCTGCATACATTACATTTTAATGTATTTTGTACCGTATTGTGTTTCTTGGTATAATCAGAGTACTGTATTCTAAATACTTAAATATACTTTCACAGTGAGCTTCTTTATATTTGTCACATATATCTGGGTTTAGCTGCACATTTCCCACACGTGAAGGCTCAAAGTACATGAACTGGATTCCACTCAAAGTAATAAGACAGACATTTATCATTAATGCAGAGCAGGAGAAAAACTTTTAAACTCCACCAGAGTAAATATTAATCAATTTAATACAAAAACACACAAAACACTGAACAAATTACAAAGTACTGCATTTTGACCTGAAGGAGTTACATAAAATCACATTAGAGGTCGGCACAACACAGGATACTATACAATACAATGTAAAATGTAATATAATATACAATGACTGAGAGAATTGGCCCACCAACTCAAAGGATGACCCCACTTTGTGTCCTTGGCAAGACACTTCAGTGGTGTGTGAGTGATGTGTGCACTAACAGGAGCACCATTATCAAACCAAGTTCCTCTTCTGACTCCACTGCAACTAATACAGCAGGCTATGTATATATATATATTTTTTACCACAACCACCAATTTCTTTCTCCATTTATTTTATCTCAGATTAATGACACATGGCCAGCCCTTTGGTTTAACGAGTTTCCTCCGATCCAGCACCTTACACCTCTATAATCTACGTCCACTAATGACACCTCTACACGCTCCACATTTACATCTGAAACAGTGCGCTTCAAACAAGGCCTGTTTTGTGGATGTATAGGTCCTCTTTTATTTCACTCGCTTGGCCCTGGCACAGGCTTATCTATAGGAAGAGCATGCAGACCTTGAACGCATCACGTTACATCATTTATCTTTTATGACACTTGGGGAAAAGAAGACAATGAGCTGCGGAGGGGTTGCCTAAAGATGGGTTGGTGCCGATAGAAATAACGGGGGATGAAGCTTGCAGGACACAATTTTATTTGAGCATAATTAACAATTTAGCTGCAGAAGAAGAGAAGGCAAAACACAACATCGTGGCCCCTAATATTTCAATGGAGGTTCAAAGCTTACAAACTAATTAAAAAGTTGTTAATATCATGTCTTGGCGTAACAGCTCGTGGTGATGTAATTTGAAGAACAAAACATAAAATAATAAACATAACATAGTATTTTCAAAGGATATATCGCAAAAAATATCTGACGGAGATGTGCAAGAAACACAGATGTTCCAATAATTTAACATTGTCAAAGATTTTTCTCAACTAAAAGCACTGTTACATAATATATGGGGTTCAATATTAGAAAAGTTCAAAAGGGGCGGCTGTTTTACTTTAGAAAGACATGTCTGGAAATATTCAGCATTTTACACAACAAGAAATCTATATGATGGATTGATTGCTAGAAATTAAAAAATCATCATCGTCATCATGGTTTTATCTTGTTAGCTGTGATTAAGAACATGACATTACAACAAAAATGTTTGTGCATGTGTTGCTGTCAAAATAGAAGTTTTTCCACTGGTTAAAATGAATGACTCAGTACCTAAACCAGACGGGAAAAAAAGAGCTCTTAGCATGGACAAAATGATAAACTGTGAGGTCAAGCAAACTGAATGTATCTAAGTTTATTTATTATCAAATTGGCCACATGAAATCATCCAGCAGGTAGATTTTTTTTTCATTCTCCTCTCATGTTGAAACAAATCTCTTGGCAAGAAAGGGTATCATCAGTATTTTACTATCACAAAATTGTGGAGCAACAATAATACAATACAAACAATACATACGAGCTCCACCCACAATGCATCTATTTATATCGCAGATTACACTATTGGTCACGCTTTCCTTTCACTACCAATTATTTTCTGCTTAAACAGTATAGGCAAGTAGAAGAGTGAAAGTCAATGGAAAGCACTGATGATGGAGCAGACTGTGACGAGGGGCTCAAGGAAGTGGACTCAAAATGCACAACTCTACGGGACAGTTTAACAGAATTTATTGACAAAACGTGAATAAAATGAACTAAAAATAAAAAAACGAGGGGAATGCAAAACCATTGATAAAACACAAAGTAAATGAGGCTGGATCTTAGACAAAACTGATGAAGTGGCACATTACAAAGGGAAGGAGGGGCTGAATACTCAGAGTGGAGACAATAATGCTGCCTTCTGCTCTGGAAAAGATGACGCTCTCCACTTGTGAAGTGCGTCTGCTTTTGTGGTCGTAGCAAAATGAGACGTGTTAAAAACACACTATCTGGACAAATATAAGTGAATACAGAGTAAACAAGTAAATCACACCATATTATTTTATTGCTCTAAATAGAATGGATATTATTATTGTAATAGACATAATTATTCTACAAGGCATGCAGACGGGCAGTGTTTCACATTATCAAAATGTAAAATGAGTCAGAGCCTGAGTGATGTTTAGAGCCGTGTAGGAATCACTTACCACAGAATATTAGAGAACAAAGCAGTGCTTATAACTTCAAAAACACAACTCAAAAGACATGATTTTAAACAAAAGTATAAATGTGAAATATCATGCGTGAACTCACTTGAACTGACATTCCTGTAATCATGTTAGATTAAAGTACTGTTTACTCTACATTTTTGTAAACTGTATTTAAAGCAGCAAGTGTTGGTGTGTGTGCTGCCGATGCTAATGTGGATCAAATAAACAATAAACAATAGAGAAGCCGTTCCATGTGTGGGAGCCATATATGCAGCATCAAAATGCAGGGCTGGTGGAAAAACCTTTAATATTTTAAAATTGTGATACTTTTTCTGCTGTCCTCCATGGTGAAAGGTCAAAGGTTATTTTCTACTCGGCAACTCTGGCATCAGAAATATTCCCCAGTTTCCCGCTGGAAATGATGAGATCAGGGGGTGTTCATGTGCCATTTCCAACTGGTAAAGTGGTATTTACCAAAATTCCCAGACCATATGAAGGCACCATAAGACACAGGTGGGATTAGGTAAGGCATAAGGCGGGAAACCAAATACAGGAAAAGAAACCTGCAAAGAGACGTATGTTTGAACCAAAATAAAACAGGAAGTACAAACATAACTTAAGCTAAAGTGCTGGATGTGACATAGATATTTGAATATTTTTTACATGATACTTTTCTCAAATAAACGAACAACTCTCTCTTCATTGTTACAGCCTAAAACGTCCGGTCCTACAGCTCTATCTATTTATATCTATTGCTGTTCCCTCAAGACTCTTGTGTTTCTTTTTGTCAGGCACTTGTGCTTGTTTACGTGACATGTTTGCCTGCTTTCTTTCGTCTTGTTGTGTTGTGACATCTTTTGAATGCTGCGTACATGGATTTCTCTGACAGAAAGGAGAGATTATGCCCCCTAATGTCTGACCATGTCCCCAGTGTGCAATAAAGTGTATGCCCCTGCGTCCCAGTTAATCGCTTCAATTGCTCAGAACTGTTTTTGCTTGACCTTTCTTCTCACTGATAAAATTACAGTCCTCTGCTGCAGGTCTCCAGCTAAAATTGCTTGCTGATAACTATCTGACATTATATCTCTAACAAAAACACGATGGTAAGACCGGAGTGTTCACCTCTGACCTTTTATCTGCTCTGTTCTGCCTCCCTCAGGTGGTGAAGATGATGATTGTGGTGGTGTGTACGTTTGCCATCTGCTGGTTGCCGTACCACGTGTATTTCCTGCTGCACCAGTTCTTCCCTGAAATGTTCGAGAAGCCGTACATCCAGCAGGTTTATCTGTTCATCATGTGGCTGGCCATGAGCTCCACCATGTACAACCCCATCATCTACTGCTGCCTCAACGACAGGTCAGACTCACATCAGCACCAGATAATGGCCTTTTTTTGCAGTGTGGATTCTGCCTTTGGCTCGGCACTGCCACGATAAAGACTGAATCATGATCGGATCCCTGTGACAGCCTGGTATTTTGGTAAAATCGCCGATTCGTGATTGATTAATTTTCAGTTTAAAACAGCACTGCTCGGCCTCAGTGATGTTCTGAGAGAGAGACGGCTGAATACATTTACAACAAAGTCTGAACGTTGGGAAGAAGCTGCTTACTTTATCTACCTCTTTAAGGCAATGTAAAGAAACTAAAGCTTTAGTTTAAAAACATCCTAAATTTATACATGTTCAAATGAAATGAGCATCTAGTTTTGGTACTGGGTAGGGCTGGGCGATCTGGGGAATAAGAGAATCACGTTTTTTTTCCCCTGCTCTGTATTGATCGATCTTGATTTACAATTTTATTTTATTTGGTCTTTTCGGTCACATTTCTTCCTCCAAAGTCATATTTTTGCTCGAAATTACATGTTTTTTACCTGTTTTTCACTGACAGGATTGTCTGTGAATTCTCGATTCAAAAATCCCTCCTAAATAGTAAACAATTTCATATGATTGAATAAATTGAATTGTCCATACCTAATACTGATATAATACTAACTATAACTAGTATAATCAATTAGTATCTAATTGTTGATACTTCTGACATACCTACTAGGTTCACATGAATTGAGAAAAAAATCTAAATTGTGATCTGACAGCAGGAAAATTCTGATATAAATGCTGTGCATCAGCCCTAACTCTGCCCAAGTCTGAGTGTGATTCCTCTGCTCCAGTCCCTCGCTTCACAACAAATCATTTCTCCTGTCAAGTTTTTCTGCTGCTTATCTCTACCATGTGTGGAAAATAGGGAGGTATTTACACTCAAACTCAAATTTTCACTCAAATATACTTGTCTTGTCAGATCATTGGAGTTCAGTGCTTTGTCTGTTTATTGCAGAATTGCACTCTTTTCCTCGGCTCAGTGTTTGCTGCTGTTTTAACACAAACACATTCATCTGATGGGCTCTTCCGCCTGTCAATCACGCCGATCTGAACTCGCAGAGATAGGACCGGTGCCCAGAATACACTTAGACCAAGACACAATTCATTGATCCACAAGGGAAACAGAAAAAAAAGTAGTGGCTGAAAATAAAAACAAAAAACAAAAACAAATTATGCTTAAAACTATTACTATTATCTGTCCATGCAGCAAGTACATTTTACTTGGCAAGATTCTTAAAATAAGACATATATATCTTGAAATAAGTACATTAAGTTAAAAATAAGTAAATATATCTTGAAATCAGGGAAATTATCTAGAATCTATACAAATAAGATTTTAAATCTTGTCAGGTTCCATAACATTTGATATGAATTACTTGGACACAGTAGCTCCAACATTAGAATATATAAACCAGATAAAAGGATGAGGATACATGGGAACAAAATGACTTATGTACAATTAAAGTGGCAAGACGTTAAAAATAAATATGTACAAGTAAAACAGAATAACAAGTGGAACACTAAAAGTACAGTCCTGATCAAAAGTTTAAGACCAGTTGAATAAATGGCAAAAGTCCCCAGTTCCAGAGTTGGCTCTGAACGAGATTCAATTAGACCGTCACCAGGCAACAAGAAATGGAGAGAGACAAAAAAAAGTTTAAGTAAACATTTTATTAAAAACATCAATTAAAGTGAAACAGGCTGTTCTGCGGCTGATCAAAAGTTTAGGACCGCATGCCTTTAAAAGGAATCTGTGCAAAAAAGTGAATTAGTGTCATTTTCTGTCAAGTATTCACTCATGACGCGCTGATGTCAAAGGCAAAAAAAATCTCTTTTTAACGTGGTCGGGTTGTTGAGGGCCTCTCTCCATCACTGCTGAGGTGCAGTAATTATGAAAATCTAAAAAGAACCTGAGGGTTATGGAACAAGTGGAAGACCCAAAACAATGACACCATCCCTGAGCCGGAGGATCTGATTGGCCGTCCATCAAGACACTGGACGAGCCCAGACACAAAATCTGTTATAATTTTCTTGTAACAAGATACAAAGTTTATTTTGAATTGTCTTTAACTTTTCTTAATTTAAGAAAAAGTAAGAAGTTAATATCAATATATTTTAGCTTGAAGATTCAAGCAACATATTGCTTACATTTTACAGGTTTTTAGCCAAGATCTAGTTTAAATAAGAAAAAGATTCTTAAGTAGCTTACAAGCAAAGTTTTACTGATTTATTCTTTTATGAGAATAATTTCCTAGAAGACATTTTGCTTAAATCAAGCAATTTACAGGGAGCAACTTGCCTAAACTGAGACTTTTTTGTTTTGTTTTCAGACTTATTTTATGCTTGAAGTTATTCGATCATATCGATTAAACAAAAAAACTTCAAATATTTTTTCTAAGCAAGAAATTGTGCCTATCCCATTTTATTTATTTAATTTGTTCATTTAATTTAGCTTAAAACAAGAAAAATGTGTTGAAGTTAAGTACTTTTGCAGCGTGTGTACTCCCGCCAAGAGCAGGCATAAATGTTCTGTATATATTTTATTGTACTCTCCCTGATATCAACAGGAGAGACAAAACACCTCTTCAAAGTGCCATACAAGCGGTTATAATTTGATTTAAACGTCCCAGCATTCTGTTTATCGACAAACTAAACATTTCATTGCTTGCTCTCTGCCAGAACACAAATCTCAGTTATTATTGAAGACAGCAGCGTCGGCCCGAATTAATTTCAATTGTGTGATTCAAATTGCACTCCTTGTAGAGTTTGAAAATTGAACACCGTTTGAAACATTTTGACTCAAACCACAGCTACTTTGGAGGCAGACTTGAGACGACGATATCCCATCATGCACTGCTCCTGCTGCTGCTATGACAAGGTGCTGGCCGTGTAAAAGTCTTGTCACTTTCCTGCTGAGAAATCCCAGTCTCTAAAAAGACCTCGTCAAACTCTGAGGACGGAAATGTTTGAAAAATAAAGTTCTCGAGGGACTGAATTCTTGACTTGAGTTTTACCACCTGTCGCAGAAACGGCAGCACGTATAAACACACCGACATGAAACATCGTCAGTCACATGGGGGCAGCGCCATTAGCATTCTCAGGGTTAAAAGTAGCTCCATGCACCGCACAGAAATAACATAGAACATATCTGCATCATATCTGCATCAAGTGTTTGGTGAAATGATGAAATAAAATCAAACTAATTCAGTAATTCTCTGTATTATGCAACTTCTGTTTTTCCATCCACTCAAAATTAGGCCTGTCACAATAATTATTACTTCGACTTTTGTTCAAATTCTGATAGAAAGAACAGTATTTTTATCGTGTGTGCCATTTGTATGCACTTTGGAGAACTTTTCCTTTTGTTTGATAAGATCTGGATTCAAGAGAGTGAAATAAGTACATTTTATGACTCATAATCGGCACCAACTTACTGAAAAAGTGTTTCATTCTGCTGATTATTATGTTTTTAACTATATTTCACATTTAGAATGACTGTGTTTGGGATTTCCCCGCTTTAGAGAAGGCATAAAGTAGTTTTGTTTCAATATTATCTTTAATCATTATATTTTGCACTCCAAAATTTGGAGTTAATCATGACAGGCCTAGCTCAAATACATCTTTTAATGGGAAAAAGTTGTCAAGATAATGCTTAAAGCTGCAATACCTAATGTTCACACAGCAAAACCAGAAGTAGGTATTTAAACGTGTCCTACTGGTTCACAGCTCTCACAAACCCTTTGGTACTTGGTTATTATGCACAAGATTTAATTTTCAGGAGTGGGCTCAGCTTTAGAACAGCTTTAGAATCACTCATGCAAACCGCCCCAAGCACAGCCAATCAGAGCGCTGCTTTTGGCTCTTATAACACTTTATGATGAAGCACAGATAGGGCACAGCGCTCTTATTTTTATCAAAAAGTGCTGCTTTTACAATATAGCCTTTGAGAGAAAACAAAAAATAGAAACTAATTAACAAAAAAAGTCAGGTTCCCCAGCTTTAAAAACAGACTACACAAGCTGCAGCTCAGTGCCTCAGCCAGCAGGGGGCCTCAAGAAGTGCTGAGCTGATTTACACGGCCACAAACCCAAATTTCTTGAAAGTTTAGCCTAAAATCAGAGTTAGCATTTCACATTTTTGTCTCACACTGTTTGTCTTTGCCAGTTTAAAGCAGAACTAAGTAACTTCAGCAACAAAGCTCTCTCTGCAGGCCTTTTGTGAAAATACACTTCCTTTCTATTAAAATAAGTAAGTACAATTACATACAAAAACATTTCACGTCACCAAATATAAAAAAGAGAGCCATGGTTTCTCAGGAGAGTTGTCTTCGGTCGGCCAGTTGCAGCTGGTTTTCTGTGCAGAGACATTTACAACCACCACATGGACTTACAAAGACGTTTAAAGACGGTAAAAACATTACTTAGTTCTACTTTAAATGAGTTTGGAGCCCTGTCTGTCTGAGCTACACTGGAGAGAAACTGGGAAATCTGCAGAGAGGCATTTGTATTCAAAATGTAACACACATTTTGCACTATGTATAGAGCTCCTGCAGCTGTCGTCGCGCTATCCCAGCATGCACCACCAAACTCCACAGTGGCAGTAATGGCGCGGAGAATATGCTTTGAAACTAACAGCGTTGGCCGCAATTAACAAACTTTATCGTAGTTTAAGACATTGTAGATTATTTTTATGCACCGGGATTTACAAATGATCAAGAGCAGAAGAAAGACAGAGCATTTTACAGGATTTACAAAGCTCCAGATCAACGAGGGAAGAGGATTTCTGCCACTAAACAGACAGTGGCTCAGGCCTCATAGTAATTAAAGTACAAATGTATTTTTGTGTCAATGTGTGTTTTCATTTGGAGAATGATTTAATAATTCAAAATCTTTCTTAAGATTGTGTATTGGTGATTCTATTAATTTTGAATCTGTTAATTGAGCAAGATGAAGTAATTTGAAGAGAAAGAATCACAAATGCCTTTGTTCAATAAAATCACCAACTAATGTTAAACTGTTAAGTGTTAAGTATTTTCAGATGTTTATCAGATTGAGATGAGTGAATTAGCCTCTGTCATGTAAACAGCGTCACAGCAGTCAAAGTACAACATGTTTTCACTAATTTATCAAGATCACATCATTTTAATTGTCAGTGTCAGTAATAGTTACAGGTACAGGGCGTTATAATAAAGTATATTTCTCACAAACATCTCCAGAGGTGGAACGTGAATCAGATGTTCAGATTTAGCAGATTTACGGCACAATCCACACAATCTATTCTCTTTCAAGCCACACTACGTAAAGGTTGCTAATGTGTAATAATAGCTCTTAAGGTGTTTCATTATTTACAGCTTCATTTAAGGACTCAGATGAACTCCAAAAGCTCGTTGCCATTCATTATCGCTGTTTCTTCCCTGCTGTAATGACGTAACATGGTGCAGGAGCTGTCGGCGTCAGGTTGTTGTTGTTGTGGCATTGATTGAATGACATTGTATTTGTGCAGCTTTAGGCCTATTGATAATCGCATTAGTAACATTTGTGATGGAACTTAGCCAATAAATCTTGTAGATTTAATCATTTATCCAATGAGGTCACTGGGAATCTTCCAGACTTCACATTCTTGTTCTACACTGCTCAAGCTACAAAACAGTGGTTATTTGATGGAACTCTGCAGCCTATTCACTGAGAAATATGAAAAAGACTAGACAAGAAAGTAACTTAGACCAGCAAATGCATCTGACCAGAACACACAGAACCTTTCAGCGCGCAGGTCATTATCACTCATTGAAAAGACTGAAACGTTCTGTCGGCCTAATGGGCTAATGGCAAAGTAGAACTACTTAATGTTCTGACAGAAGAGTGGAGCTAACGAAACTGAAGAACGAGAGGGCAAAGTGAAGGCTGTGAGCAGGTGAAAGTCAGGGACGGATGAGTTGTTAAATTTCCCAGAAGTGGAGTCCACGGCTTTAATTATGCCACCAACAAAAACAAGAAAAACACACACATCAGTATTTGTGCCGACAGATAAGACATTGAATTTTGTTGTCTGTGATCCATTTAAATTCTTTATGAAGAGTGAGTCAGGTCAGCACTTCTTCTGTTGTGTCAAACTGTACCGTGCAATCAGATTTGTTTATTTCAGTGACATGCAAACTTCATTGGTCAAGAACAAACACAAGCTTCTCTCACCTCAGAGTAGCAGGGTTTTGTGCTTTGCTCATTGATTCTACAGAAATCTACAATGTTTTTTGTTATCTTCCTGTTTATTTCCTCGTACGCTGCCATATTTGTTTCGATACAGGGGCACGATGTGTGTCCCTGATTGGCTAATTCACCTGTCAATAACACCCATCTGAACTGGCTGAGCTTATGGAGCGACCAGACTGAGACTGAGACAGATCATTCGGGATTTTCCAGGCTAATACTTTGTGCCTGTTATTGGTTTGTTGGTAATCACCGTGTGATTAGCACAAACCAGGACCACAAACTGCATTTTGACGGTAAAACAACTAATTCTGCCATAAAATTCAATGGTGCTGTTCAGCAAACTTCTTTTGTTGATTCTGGAGAAATCCACTCCATTTCTCAGTCCTTTGTGTTATTTTCTTTCTTCGTAAGTCCACGTTTGTTTAGACACATAAAAGTCAAAGTGTGTGGTCTTCACTGGTCAGGCCACTTTTGGTACAGTTACCACCTGAAAAATGTAAATAAAATTAAACTTATCTTTATTTTTATTTTTTTGTTGCCAAATCACCCACCCCAGTCTGCACCTGAGATTTCTCTTAAAAATACATAATAGCAAAAACATTTTCATAATAGAAGGATTGGATAACATATTTTATAAATAATAACTAGTAATAATAATAATAATAAGAAGAAAATGTTTCAAAATAAACTGTTAGCGTAAAAAGTGAAAGATTTTGAGAGCGATTAAAGCATCAAAAGTTATGATCTGGGTAAAAATTGTTGCTGTTTTTTATTCAACAGAAACAACTGAATTTATTTCTTAATTATTCTAGCATTCTTTATTTGTATATTTTTATTTGCTTAGAACGTTAGGACTCAAACTGTGAATACGCTAAAAATGACATTTCAGTCATTTCAGACCATTTCAAACAGTAAAGAAAAGTATGTTGTACTTTGAGATCTGTTGTGGGAAAAAACATTGGGAAGTGGAAGGTTGAAGTGGAAGTTAAAAAAAAAAGAATTATATCAAAATTATTGTCAAGGGTTGGATAACATCTTTTACAAATAAATTACTAGTAATGATAATAATAACAATACATTCATTAATTTATTCATTCCTTAACCATAACAGCAATCCTTTCAAATTCAAAAACAGTTTCCACCTTTGTATTGTTCTCTTTTCTGACATATTCTTTGTGTTGACCAAACATGCAGGTGTTGTATATAAAGGAGAGTGTTTCAGCGCCACACTTTGTTATTGATTATTTTGTTCCAGATAATTGAAACTCAGCTGTGATCGATTGCGCTCCTGTCTGGTCCTGTCTCTCTGATTCACTCCTCGCTCTTTGACCTTTGCCCTTCTGCTCTTCCTCCCCGCTGCACCCAAACTCCGCCGTCGTCAGTCAGTATTTATGTTGGCCTCGCATTAACGCAGCTTATCGTGAAAAGCCGCTCAAACCTGTGGCTCGCTCCAAAAGGTCAGAGAAAATGTGTGTGTTGACATTTGTGCTAATTACCATCACGGAACAGACGCACGGACCACAAGCTCGGTCAGGATTATTGTTATCTCCATCATACACAAGGCACTCTCCGTTAAAACTCCGAGTTTGAGGTGCTGAGTGAATACAGCAAGTCTTCGTTTATCGCTGGAAACTGTAAATGTCACTTTGATGATGATACAAGTGGTTGCTCACATCAACACGTCGAAACTGAAGAGCTGTATTTATTTTATAAGTGTGTAGTGCTTGTAGTGCACTGGGATTCAGAGAGAAGAAGAGCCATTTTTTTGTTCTTTCGATGTCTTTTGAGCCGCAGTGTCATGCAATCAAGTTTCAAGTTGAAGTTTTAAGTTTGGTTCATTTAGAAAAATAAATAATAAACAAAAAATCACAAGCAGTGACGAAACTAGCGACATGAAGGTGAAAAAAACTGACAATGTGATAAAAGCTTAGCGGCTCCAACAGCACCACAAAAACTAAAAAATAAACCTTTAAGCAACTATTAAGGAAGGAGTACTCAATGTTGTTACTTAAGTAGAATAATTGCTCAACTGAAAGTGAAAGTATGACATGAAGAAATCGACTTAATAAATGGTATTGAAGTGCATGTTTGAAAATAAACTTTTAGAGTAAAAAAGTACAAGTATTTCAGTCAGATTTTAAGAATGATTCAAGCTTCAAAAGTAATGTTCTGGATAAAATATTGTGCCGCTTTTTGTAGAAACAACTGAATTGATTTCCTAATTTTTCAAGCGTTTTTTATTTCTATATTTTTGTTTGCTCAAAGTTGGAAGGTTAAACTCTAGATTCTTGGCCATCTCAGACCGTCTCAAACAGTGAAGAAAAGTACCTTTTACTTTTGAGCCCTGTTAAAAAAATGTAGGGAAGTATAAAGTACACTGCTCTCAAATGTAGTGAAGTAAAAGTAAAAAGTATGCACTGTAAACTTGAAGTAAAGTACAGATTTAGACAAAAATTACAGTACGTTTATGTATTTATTTATTTTTTACATATTTTAATTTCACATATTAATAGCATTCAAAATGCATATTCATAAACAGATTTGACCAAAATGATTTTACCTAAATGAAATAAGTAATTATAATAATAAAATAATAACAATTTACAAATAAATAGAGATCTTGCATGATTATTTCTAGTAAATAAAAATAGTAATAAAAATAATACAAAAAGGGAAAACAGGAGAAATAAAATTAAAAAAATATACTTTCTACTTTTGCACTTTATTACTTTACACTGCTGACTATAATAGTTAGTTTGACTTCAATTTGACATGTTTAAACACATTTTATTATTCACTTATTGTTTTTGTATTTTATTTGTATGTTTTTGCTAAAATAACACATTATTCTCACTAACTGTGGACACAATGCACATGAGAAAAACAGCTCCCTCCACGAGGCAACGCTCCAAAAGTGAATGAGAAAGTCTGAGCTGCTGCCGTCAGGATCAGAGCCAGTCTGGCACCAGAGCGTGTTCACAGGGGGAGGTTTGTGCTCAAGTTTAACATAATGTCATACTGCTCAACAACAAAATGCAACGTTTAATCTGGAAGACGGTATTCCAAACGACAGATAGTGCAATTTTAAGTGGCAGTTGCTCATTTTAGGTGTAAAGTTTAGTTTAGTTTAGTTCAAACCTGAAAGTTAGCAGTTCTGTACTACTGTTGCTCAGACACTCCAGCTCCCTTGTGCTTGTCACTATAAACAAGTAAACCACATTGGAAAAACATGCAAAAAGCTCAGAGTGCACAGCAAAACATTAAAAACAACCACAGAAACAATCAAAGTACCTAAACATGTAGACGCTGTGAAATAAAAGCTGCCTATCTGAAAGTCCTGAATTACTTCTAAAAGGAACCATTTACCATTTTTCATTTTAGACTCAGAGTTGAAGAGAAAACCTTCACTTCACTTAAGAAAAAAAACAAAACAAACATCCAGCATCAATGTGTTGCTAAGTCATAAAACGATCAATAAAAGTACAGATAACTCTAGCTTAACCATGACAATAAAGCAGGCCGTGGTATAAATGAACTAAGCAAATTGTTCAGACGTCCCGACAGCAGAGTTTAGTCAGAGCCTCAGTCCTCAGCGCCGAGGAAAGGGGAGAGCGGGAGTGGACCTGCTGCTGTCGGGGCAGATAAACTCGATCTGGGGCTGGGGGCTTCTTGAAACTGAGTTAAGGTGAATACTACAGGTAAATGCTCTCACTCTTTTTTATTATTTGTTTTTTGGTCAGTTTGCGCTCTCAACATATAAGTTTTCACCTGGACACAACTTCCAATCTGCTCCCAAAGAGGTTTTATTATTCATTTAATCCATGCTCTTGCGTCAAGAGATTTCTCTGGGACATTGTAACTTCAAAGGCCGTACTCTCAGTTTTTCTCTCACAGAAACAGAAAGATCAACCCTCAAAGTAGCTCCTACACACCAAACTTTACAATCTTGTACTTAATAGGGTTTTGACAGGATGTTGTTGATATCTAATTCAAAGCCTGATTTATTTAAGTTTGAACAAAACATTTGTTTCAGTCAGTCTAGTTTACTCAAAAATTACATAAAATATCAATAATCCGCTTGGTACATTCTCTTATAATATGTCAACAAAATGAAGCAAGAATTTCAAATCTGCATGGCTTTTTTTTTTTTTACATTTATGCGAGTAAACGTTTTAACCCTGCAACGAGTTGGCCATTGTCCAGGGTGTACTCCTAAGGCCCAAAGTCACTGGGATAGGCTCCACTCCCCTGCGACCCCTAAAGGGAACAATCGCTACAAAATGAATGAATGTGAGTTAACACCACATAAAGTTTCAAATTAATATCTTTAAATGTTAGATTTTTTTCCTATCCACCTGTATGGTCCAACAATCAGTGTGTACAGTTTTGTGTAGCTTAACCATATGTTGAGTTTAAATTACCTAATCTAAAATACACCAGACTACCGTAAATAACAGGATTTATTCAAGTTTTCTTGGGGGAGTACCCTCAGACCCCCCCTTTACATGAGTATTCATCATTTTACCAACAAACATGTAAATACTGATCAATAAATAGCCCACTTCTCCTGAGATCCGGAGTCACTGTCCCCCCCCAGTCCGCCTCTGGTTTTTAAACTGTTTGTCAAATACTGTGCCGCAACCAAAATCTTCCTCAGCCCACAAATGAAGCCATGACTAAATGCGAGGCGATGTTCACATGGAGCGGCGCGTGCGTTCGTCAGCGCTGCTCCCTCTCTCACCTGTCGGAGCCCGTGCTGGACGTGTCATTCATGTGGACAGAGGATTTAATGAAGAACGTGTACCTGGACATGTGACCCGGGCTCCTCTGACAGATACAAGGCTCTGTTTCATGATCTGTGCTTTTGATGTGCGGACAAGGCTGGTGGACGTGTCAGAGAGAAGGGGGGGGGAGAGAGGAGGGGGAGGCGGTGTTTCTAGAGCAGAATCTGACTGGCTCCTGTGCAAACTCAATACAGGAAGTGTCGGTAGTTCTATGTTTTTGAGTGAGATGTCATGATTTTGTCGAAACTGTAGGATGATTAAGACAGACAATCATTTTAGTTGTTGTCGTAACCTAAAACTTTATAATAATTACTAGGGCTGTAGTCGACAAAAGAAATTCTTGGTCGACTAAAGTCCTGCCTCATCGAATGATTAGTCGACTAAAAGGGGGTGTGGCAAAAATATATCTAAACAATGAAGTATCTCCATGTCTCTGACCCAAATTGCACAGGAGTTCATGCAAAAATAACAATGTATACAGAAAAGTAGTAGTAAACAGTATTTATTTGTTAGAGATACTGATTTACACCAAAATCTACAGCTAACTCACTACACATCTTCTCGTTTTTGCTGTTTTTGCCACATAAATTTGTTAAATGCAAATAAAATAATTAGTCGACTGATAAAAATGTTGGTCGACTAAGACACTATCGACCGATTAATTAAAACGTCTAAAGGTACACAGCCCTAATAATTACGTGAAATATTTATTTACTTTTAAGAAAAAAGTGTCTGAGCTGCTCTATCACAATCTGTTTAGCGATTACATGAGCCGAGTTTGTGCTAAATCCAGACACAAAGACATGGAGAAGAATAAAGTGATCAAACGGCCCCAAATTTGTCCGGTTATTCAAGAATGCTAATTGCTAATGCTAATAGAGGCTGAATAGTAGCGCCACCTGCAGTATTTTAACATTTGCAGAACAATTTTCTGAGGAAAAGCCAGGTCAATAGTGTTTGTTAAGACCCGGTTGTGACTTGAATTGAATTGGCTACGCTCTAAATGGACACAATTCACAAGGAAATGTATAAAAGTTGTGTTTCCTTGTAAATAGACCAGAGTTTCCCCTGAGTTTCCCCCATGTCAGACGATGCCCTCTGCTACGACGCGCCGCCGACTCAATCTAGAGACCCTGTCAGTGTTTGGAAACAAAACGCTGCGTTCCCTTAGCCCAGTCCCATTCTGTGTTTGCGCTTGTGCATTTTTAATGGGAGACTTAGCCTAAACATCACAAATTACAAAAAAACAGGGCTGTTTGTGGTGACTTACAACCACTCGACACCAAAGCAGACAGCATGCATACTAACAACCTCGTAATAAACATTTCTTAAATCTGACGTTATTCTTGTCAATAATTTAGGTGACCAGATGTCCCTGTTGACCCGGGACAGTCCCAGTTTTGAGCCTTATGTCCCATGTCCCAGAAGATGTGTCCAAAACCTTTTATTCGTCCCAGTTTTACACAAGTCACGTCCCAGTTGTCCCTATTTTTGACCAATTTGATACCGACCAACAATAAAGAGAGGAATAAATTGCCAAAATTGAGAGAATTGTTCTTGAAAATGACCAGAATACAAAAAATCAGAGCATTATAAATAAAAGTTTCTTATATTATACTGTTTACTGACGTTGTGAATGAGTCATGAATGGACCAAGTGTATAATAATGTACTTAATTACCTGCTCTTTTTACAATTTTACTGTTACTCCAACCCGGGTGTGTCCCAGTTTTTAATTATGAAAATCTGGTCACGGTATCAATAATGCAACAAAAACTTAGTGGGACGCAATAATTTGGCTAGTTTTGTTTTTGTTTTTTTTCCCTCCAAGTGCAACAAATCCTACAGTTTTAAATTAACTTTGGAAAATAGAGGTTGAAGTTAGATATATTGTTTTTACTTTTTGGCAAATGTGATACTGCTCTTGCATCTAGTAAAGAGAACGTAAAAAGTATCCACTGTAAAATGATTTAAGTGAGGAAAGTTACCTATAATAAACCTAATTAAGTGCGTATGACAGGTTTTTATGATTTTGTCTTCATTCAGTGTATTTATACCTCTTGTAAATCTAAATGATAGTTTTATACCAATCAGATTTTTTTGTGGAGAAAAATTGAAAAATATGTAGAAAGTAAACAAATTGATGACATCACACTGGGGAGACAAAGGTTATGCATAATTTACACAAAAGAAACTACTTTTTTTTTTACCCTTTAAACATTTCTTCAACAAAATAAGGTGTTACCGTGTATTTTTCTTTGTCAAATAAAACAATCTATGACAGTAGAGGAGTTTTTGAGCACTGTACAGGACGGTTTCTTATTAATTTCCCAGTGTGATGTCATCATTTACAACCAGGAAGTACAATTAAAAACCTAAAAAACTAGCTAAACTGGGCTAAAATGTGTAAAGATTTTAGTAAAATTTAAAATGTATTTATCTTAACTGCATTTTAGTTAAGTGAGTAGTCCAACCTGTCACGGGCACGTTAACTGTAGTACTTTTACGTGTGTACTTTGTTACTCTGGGTCTTACATGGTCTCCTTTTGTTCGCTCCAGGTTTCGTGCCGGTTTCAAACAGGCGTTCCGCTGCTGCCCGTGCGTCCCTCGCGGCTCCTACGAAGGCCTGGAACTCAAGTCGACCCGCTACCTCCAAACCCAAACCAGCGTCTACAAAGCCAGCCGCATGGAGACCAGCGTGTCCACCGTGCTCCAGGTAGGGGACGACGCGGACCACGCCAAGCCCAAAACGATCGCCGCCTCCGGGTCGGCCCTCCTCAGCTCCTCCATGGACCTCACCTCCAACGGATCCATGTCCCGGAGCATGTCCAAAACTGTGTCGGAAACATCCAGCTTCTACTCCAGCAACAACCTTCACGACTAGAGCGGGTCGGACAGTCTGGAGAGCGTGAGATTGTACGTGTCACTGCTTTGGCGTGGTCTGAAAAGCCAGTGTGAGTTTGTAAAAAGTGGCGATGGTTTTGTAAATATGTTGGACCATATAGAACCCAGGTCATTCACAGTGGTTGGTCTGTTGTTTTCTGTTTTAGATTTTTTTGGCTCACAATCTTTATTTGACAGAATACTTGAAGAATTATCAAATGTCTCTCCCTGCTAGGACACGTAGTATGCAAATTTTACTTTTTAAAAAACTTTTAACCATAGTATAATATTTTTCCCACATCAAAAACATACCTGGAGTTGTATTTTGCTCCGTTCACGCTGTTAAGTAAGTCCTCTCTATCTGAGCCTCAGAAAATGGCCTGTTCCAAATGTTCCAATCTTGTGACATCATAGATAGAGCTTTCTGTGCTGTTAAGTCCATAAATCATTGTCAGACTGGTTCTTAGCACCTCTGCCTGCACGCTTACGTTAGCATGTCGAGGGCCCGCTCAGTTGGTTTATCTCAATGGCAAATGGCTGACTGACTGATTTGTATTCGTATTGTATTTCTCATTCGTCTTGTGTGCTTTTTACTGACCAAAGGTTTTAAAACATAAGCGGCTAAAGCAAAGACACTGCATAAAATGTGTCCTTTAAAGGAGCAGCACCAAAGAAGCTCTTGGGATCAAAATTATACCGCTGTGCACTGTCTGCGTCTAATTATAGTGTTTTATTCTCAAAACAGGAAGTGCACTGTTAGCATGCTAATGTTTGTTAGCTTTACCGTACTGTGACCTCCGAAATTGTAACGAATGGTCATTGCAGTGAACGGGATAGGATACCTAGTTGGAATCCGTTACAAAAGTGCATAATTTTGAACCGCAAAAAGCAGTTTTAAATGAACTAGTTGTGTTTTCAATGTTAAGAATCAGGTACAGCACCTTTAATGGCAGTTCTTGAAAGTTCACTTTAAGGGTTGTCATGATTTGGTCCTGGTTTGAGCTACAGTCTGTGCCCTTAGCTCATTTTTTATTCTGGAACATCACAGTGAACGGCTTGTCTTCTTTAGACTCAGGGTTCAGGGTTTGTGCCAGGTGCCCTTCCAGATGTTATTCTCTCCATCAAAATGTGCAAAGGAATTCAAGTCCTTTCAATCTCTTTCTTTCTCTCTGTCTCTTTCTCTCACTCTGTCTTTGCTTTTAATCAATCTCTTCTTTCAATGTCTCTTTCTCTTACTCTCTCCCTCTCTCTTTGTCCCTCTTTCTTACTCGTTCTCCCTCTCTCTCTTGTCTCCCTTTCTCCCTCTCTCTACCTCTCTCTCCCCCTCTCTCTTCTCGGTCCCTCTCTCCTTCTTTCTCTCTCTCTCTCCCTCTCTCATTCTCCCTCTCCCTCCCTCTCTCATTCTCCCTCCCTTTCTCTCTCCTCTCTCTTTCTCCCTCTTTCATTCTCTCTTCCTTCTCTCTCTTCTTGCTCCGTCTCTCATACTCTCTCCCTCTCTCCTTCTCTCTCTTTCTCCCTCTCTCATTCCTTCTTCCTTCTCTATCGTCTCGCTCCCTCTCTCCCTCTTTCTCTCTCTCTCTCTCCCTCTCTCCTGCCCTCTCCCCCTCTCATTCTCCCTCCCTCTCTCATTCTCTCTCCCTTTCTCTCTCCTCTCTCTTTCTCCCTCTCATTCTCTCTTCCTTCTCTCTCTTCTCACATCCTCTTTCTCTCTTTCTGTCTCTTCCTCTCTTCCTCCCTCTCCTTCCTCCTCCCCCTCTCATTCTCCCTCCCTCCCTCTCTTGCACCACAGTCACACGTCTTCATTCACACGCGCTCCATGACTTCGCGCCGTCTATTTTAGAGGCAGATTCCGACATGTAACGGAAAAGTCGCTAACACACACCCACCAGCAGCGGCGGCGGCCGGTGTTAGCGCTCAGGCCTCCTCTGCTTCTCATACAATCCCACCTCCCCACGAAAGAAATGACCTAAAACATTTGTGATTTGTTCTACGAAGTGAAAAATAGGTCTGAACATTTGCAGCTGAGGAGTCTCTCGTTTTTTTCATTCATTCATTCATTTTCTACCGCTTATTCCCGTTAGGGGTCGCGGGTGACTGGAGCCTATCCCAGTGACTCGTTTTAAATAGCGTAATCTCAGCCTTTCTGCCTGTGTCCCAGAGAGCAAGAACGCAAAGCAATTTGACTATTTATAACCTCGAATGCAGGCTGCGAAGAGGCATATGTGGCAGTTGTGAAAGAGAGTACAAGTTTAAATTTGAATTTCACTCTCTTGGCTACTTTCTCTTGTCGTTAGTTAATGTTTCACTTTGTCTGCTATACTTTTGTGGATATGGGATTGCTTTGCCTAGAGTATAAGCATTAATCTGTTGCTCCAAATTACTCTGAAAACATACATTCTTACGCACCTGCTTTTTCAGTTGAGATCAGTGATTTTAAAGGGAACATATTCTGCCACAGTGACTTTTTTGCGCTTTTAACCATGTTCAACAATGTTCCGTCATCAAAAACATACTTAGTGTTGCATGCAGCTTCATTCACGCTGTTTTGAGGAATGCTGGTTAGAAAATCCTCTCCGACCATCAAAAACCCTTCCTGCTGAACTGATGTTTTCCGATTTTAGACGTTATTTATAAGTCCTTAAATAATGATCAGACTCGTTCTGAGCATTTCTGCCGTCTAAACACGATCACGTCAAACTTACTATCTCACTCACATTTCCTGACACATTTATTTTTGTGTAAGTGCTGTGCAACCAGTAGATGGCGCCTAAACTCAGTAAGCGCAGGGCAAAATGAACTAGATACAGATGTTCATAAATTCATAAATTGTTATAAAACATGAGATGCCAAATTCAAGATACTCAAGAGCATGTTTAAAGGCTAATAACAATATAAAAAAAATATATTTTTGCTTTAAGGCTATTCTTTGGAACTTTCCAGGCAGAATAATAAGATCGCTATAGAGACAACTAGATCCTCTGCAGGGAGCTAAAGTCATTATAGAAACATACATTTCAGTACTTAAATTTACAGTTTGATCCCAGCTGTGTGAAATGTGCATGTTCTCCTTATAGAATCATGATCGAATGTTATGTATAATTTGTCCTGACAAATTAATGAATAGGAGTGTGAATGGCTTTCTGTATTGAATGTCTGAGAACAATGTATTTAATTACGCCGTCGCCCACTTTCAGATTAATGAATTAATTTATTTATTTTACATTTTAAGCACATAACCATAGAACGTGACACAGGGAGAGCAAAAAAATAGAAAAGCATAAGTAACATAAGCTCCAATTAAATGAAATTAAGGTATATCTTGTTTGAAGTTTGTCAAAAAGGTCAATTTTACTTAATTAAATCCAAAAGTAAATATCAGTTATAATGTCGGTCCAGTCTTCGATCGTTTGTGTCATCCACTTCTTTCTTTCTTATTCCTTCCGCCAATAGTATGCTGCAAATGTATCCATTTACTGAGTTTTCAGGCCCAAATAGATTTTTCTAAATAATACTGTATGTACTCTGATTGGAGCACAAAAAATATGTATGTATGTATGGTTTTCTTTATTTCTTTACTCTCATGCACACTTTATCTCCATATTTACACATCAGACAGAAATCCCCAGGCCTTAGCTTCACTCAGACATAATTTAAAAATACTGAATTGATGTCATGTGTTGAACAGTTTAGGGCCCATAGTTGCTTCTCGTAACCATCAACACAAGACAGGCCAACTTCATATGGTAAATGTACCGAGCCTACCATCCCCCTTCTATTTGGGCCCGCGAGGTGTGCTTTTAAAAGTGCTCAAACGCCCGCTGTGTTGGAGGAGAAAAGTGGTTCGCTGAAGACCATTACCTGAATTATCGGCCCACAAAAGCACACAAAGGGCTTCATCAGACCAACAGGATCAGAAGGAACGCTCGCTCAAAGACTGGAGTGAACCGACTGAGCAGTGTGCCAGCTCCAAATGCATTGTTCATTAGAAAGAGTATAAATAAATATATACAATGATGAACATATGAAATAAAAAGTAGGCTTAGGTAAATGCCACATTGTTTCCTGATTAGACAAACTGAAAAAAGTTATCATTTTTAATGGATATAATTGTCAGTTATCACAAACAATCTTTTCTGTACTGGATTACAGTAAAATTGCATCACTCAAAATTTCTGCAACATTTATTTACTCCAGCTTGAATTGCACCTTAATGCAGCCAACGGCAACTTTAGCTCGCACCTGATCTGTTATAATAGCTATAATTACATCTTCTCCTTCAGTGGAGCATTTTATTCATTTTCCTTGAACAATTGCATAATGCGTTTCACACAAAGTAGCTTTCCCCTTCACGACACAATGCAACACTGATATTATACTTCCCCTGCATTTACACTCTGTTTATGACCACGTCTCCATTCACATGTCTAATATCGGAGCTGTTTTTGTTATTGTTGTTGTCAGTGGCTGCTTGAAAAGACCAAGTATATTCTTTCATCCGTGCAGGATGTTAACATCATCACCAAAGGACCTTCTTATCCCGTCTGTGTGTGCTCCACACCAGCTGTTAGCCTTATTAAGTGCAGCGCTGAATGTGAAGTTTGTAAAAGGCACAAAGAGATCAGTACGTTCTGTTGGGAGACAAGAGGAGACAGGACACAAAGGGCCAACATCTGCAGCATAAATACAAAGAAGCTGGACGTGAGAGGACAATGTGCCAAAGCATTGATTCTATCTCGCTATGGCACACAGCAAAAAGTTATATTTGAATATTTAGATATATTTCAAGTTTGAAAAAACGGAGACACTGTTTCAGTGAATGTTTCACTCGAGAAGTCAGCGTGACACAAATAAGATCCAACATTTTAAATCCAAGTAATATAGCTTTGAAGTAATCTGTTTTGTAGTGAAAAATAGTAGTGCCAAAACAGTGACCGAAGGTGAGAGGTTTTAGTCTTGAGGCTTGACTTAAACCTGGGTTATGCAACTCACAGAATTAGTACATTTTGTTTTCCTCTCCAGAAAGTGTACTGTAAACGCAGAACTTAGAAAAAAAATAATAATATTCAAACATTTTATCTTTTCAAACTTGAAAGAGCCCCGCAAGTCACTCTATGGCGCTCAAAATCAGAAAAATCGTTAAAACCTGTCATACATGCTTTCAGTTCTATTGCTGCTATTCCTATGTAAATACTACCAATACTACTACTACTACTACTACTACTACGACCACCACCACCTTCCTGTCCCATTTGCAGAGTGTTGTTGTGGTGTCTTTGCAGCAGCTGATGGAGGAATGCATAACAAGAGCTTTTGTGCTGGAAATAGCGCTGGAGCTAAAAAGGGGAGCGGCTGTGAATGCTCCAGTGATCAGTGACAACAGGTGAAGTCTCTCTGTCTCTGTGCACACCAGCGCATTAGCCTTTGTCTCTGCAAATGTTCCACACAAGTGATCTCTATATTAGTTAAATCACTTGAATGATAGAGGTTGATAGTTTTAGAGACCTTTTAAAAGTTTGTGAACAAAAACAGTCTAAATTCCAGAATGGAGGAAGTGGAAATAAGGTGATCTCGAAGGAGAAACTGGGATTAACCTCAGTATATCACAAAATATGAAAAAATTAAGATAGTTTAGGCAAATACATACACACTTAGATACATGTGAGTGATGTCAGAACCTGTTCAAACACATTTACTATTGTATTTTACGTTATTTGTTATTTGTTATGAGATTATATCAGGCATTTTGCATTTTTGATGAAAACTAAATCCCGATTCTTTGGTTTTACTGGACAAATACTTAAAGAAATGTTAACCCTGCAAACATGTTTCAATTTATCTACAAATATATTACATACTTTACCACAAATTATACTTTTGTGAATCTCGAATACAATTTCGAGGCCACATTTTTCCATCATTTTTGCCTCATTTCTAAACACAAACTAACCAACATTTCAACCTTGGAAATGAAAAGATTTCTTATTTTTTGAAGGAAAAACTTTAAATCATTAAATCAACTACTAAACAAATATGTAACCAGTGTTAAATTAATGTAAGAAGTAAATAAAATGGAAACCATTTATTTATTTAATTTTCCATCATAGTCATGTGGATTATTTCAATGATTTATACCATTGTAAAGCAAGAAACTGACCTAAAAAAATACAAACCACAGGACTTCCCTAAAACCTACTAAAAATAAAATACAAATAAAGCGTCTCTGGTGTGTGTAAATCTGCTGGATGTGGCCATTAAAGTCCTCGGCAGGAGACTGAAATTGGCTGCTACATTAATTAACTTCTCTTTGGTCGTAAATCAAAAGTGAACAAAAGCACAACTTCCACTTTCGCTGAATCCCTTTAATGAAAACTTGCAAATGCAAAGCCGTTAATACAATTTACAAGCAAATCTGTGATTGTCTGGGGGCCGGGTTTAAAGGAGGGTCCCTAAAGACAGCTGATTAAATACACTCTGAGATTAGATGTCTGAGCGTGTAAAACAACAAAGTATTACAACCACCTGCCTGTAATGTCACGGCACAGATCCACACTGACCTCTGCAGTCGAGAGAACAGGAACACGAACAGCGAAGTTAAACTGTACTCAAGTTACATTTTTAGATATCTATAGTTTACTTTTTACGTTTGAGAGCCGTTATCTGTACTTTCTACTCCACTGCACTTTTGAACTGGAGTAAAAAGTACTTTTCCTTACTCGCTGCATTGGCTGAGGGTTTATTTTTAACACGTTCATGGTGACATTCTGCCTAAAGGTTTTGAGTTCAAGTCCCGGATTCGAGCAAAGAAAAATAATGGCAAGAAACGAAAAATAAAACCTGATACATTCACTTATGTTGACCAAAATTACTCTAAAAGTAAAATGTATAAAGGTACTTTAAAACTTTTACTTTAGATGTTTTTATGTGATACTTTTGTATTTAATGCTTAAACGGTTCTCAAAATCAGTTTGAAATACAGGCACTTTTTGTATGTGCTACTTTTACTTGAGGATTTATTTGTGTGAGTGTTTTTGAGTACTTATTCCGCTGTGTACAAGCTGCTTTGGACAATTGTCTTTGTATGACAATTAGACCGATAAAAGTAAATACTTATACTTAATGTTTTCATACTTAATGTTTCTACTTTTGAGAGCATAAAATATGAATCTGTTCATCTAGCTCTGGTTATAAGATCTGATACAACCCACTTATCAGCCACTCAGATATTCTTTGCCTTTGCCTATATTTCCAACAACAATATGCTTTAGGACTACAGCTGGGCCCATGTTCAGACCTGGTTTTGATCTAAATCAGTGGTTCTTAAACTAGGGGTCGCGACCCCAAGTGGGGTCGCGGAAAACTTTTGTGGGGTCGCCAAATTTTTTCCAGTCGGGAATTAACGGCTATTTTGTGAGGTGAAACTATGAAAAAAAAATATATATACAAATTCAGAGCTGCTGTTTTCGCATTCCTAGGCGCTGTGTGTGCCGCTTAGAGCTTAAATTCTTGTCCCGAGCCGGAGCCGGCCCGAAACCGACCCGTCCGCTCTGCTGTCGGGCTGAGTCGGGCTCGGCCCGGGGGCAGAGGCGCGCACGTCCGTAACATGCGCTCCACGGTGAAAGAGCGCGTGAGCAGCCAGTGCTGTGTTCTTTTCCTCCTCATCCTCGAATAAAGGGGTCAAGACACCTGACTGAAAGAGCGCGGCTCTACACGGAGCGGAGGAGAGAGAAAAAGAGAGCGCAACAGAGGAGAGAGAGAGCAGGAGAAGAGAGAGAGTTAGCGCGGAGTGGAGGAAAGAACAGGAGGAGAGAGCCACGGATGCCTTCCCAAAAAACTGAAGAAAGGAGCAGGGAGGGGATAACGTGGGCCGGCCAGGAGGCGTCCCGTTGGTGCAGGTAGAACACTAAACACATGAAGCCCTGTCAGGCGCTTATTCTGCCTATCTGAGGTCCGTGAGCGGGGCTCGTGCGGTCCGTGAGCGGGGCTCGTGCGGTCCGTGAACTGGGCTCGCGCGGTCCGTGAGCGGGGCTCGCGCGGTCCGTGAGCGGGGCTCGCGCGGTCCGTGAGCGGGGCTCGCGCGGTCCGTGAGCGGGGCTCGTTCGTCATTCAAACCCGCTTCAGCGCTTCAGGTCTTCCGCTCCTCACAGCGCCTTTTGCGTGCAGTTTCACTCGGATGATGGAGAAAAGTCCCACCTGAGGCTGGGCCTCATGGCTCCTGTCGGTCCACGCCTTTTACTCTCTCTCTCTTCACAAAATCACAGAGGGCTCTGGCTCACTGCCTTGACGAGAAGCGCTCGACCGCTAACTCATCCTAACTAACTCATCCTAACTAACTTGTGCTAACTAATTTGTCCCAGACAAGGACCGAGATGTGTCTAATACTAATTCTCTCTATAACCTGCGCAGCCTGACCTGCACCTCCAGTTTTATGTACATTTCTAAGCATATTATTTTATGTACAATTTTAAATGTTTTAGTTTATATACATTGTAAGTGTATAGTTGACATTGAAATCTGTCAGATATAAGGCCATCAGTGAAGTGCAAGTGAAAGTTAGTTTTACTGCTGTACAGTGAGGTAAAGAAAATAAAATCCCACAGTACTTTTTTTTGTAGGGCATTTGACCCAGTGACCCCTGTATTTTATAGACATAAATACAACATTATTTAGTGTATTATTTAATGTCATAATTATTCAGTGTTTATTTGTTCACTTTGTTCGCTTTGTTCCACTTGTTGTGATATAAATTCTTGTAGTTCTTACATTGCCAGTTGGTTTTTACTTGATTTAGTTTGACGGAATGACAAAAACCTTTTGAGGGAGTGTCAATAACTATAGGTCTGCCCAAAATCGGCGTGGGAGTAATGTGGGGTCGCCAGACCTCACAAGATTTTTTTGTGGGGTCCCCAGACAAAAAGTTTAAGAACCACTGATCTAAATGACTGACGATCTGTAGCCTGTTTTGTCCAGATTCAGTCTAGATCTAGTTCATTCTTGTCAATAAGTTTATGACTGTACCAAAATGCCTTATGATGGGTGGATATAGATACAGTCAGCAAATCAGATCAATAAGTATATGCAAAAAAATAAAGTTTATACTGAAGTAACATTTCTAGTCAGGAGAAACTGTAACGGGCAGATTTGAGTGCTGTGCTATTTTTGAAGTTAACACAATATCATTATCAGATTACACCATAACAGAGCAGCTGTAATTCAGTGATCTGGACTGACAAATGCTTCTCGTTCAGGGCTTAAAGCCAAGTGGACATGTACAAGTCTAGGAGATAAACAAATAAGACAATTGTTACAAGCATGTCATTTCTTACCTTTACATGTGTAGTCATATGTTTCTATTTAAATAGTATGTTTGTTCCCCCTTTTGGAGTGCGTTGGAATATTCTTTGCCAGCAACTGAAACCAGTGGTGGAAAGCAACAAAATACAAAAGTAAAAGTACTATCCTTAAAAAAAACAACCTTCAAAGTAATTTTTACAGTGAATACTGTAATATTACATTTGAGAGCAGGTTTCTGTGCTTTCTCCACTACAATTATGAACTGTGGAAAGTAAGGTATGAGGTTTATTTTTAGTACGTTCATTCTGACATTTTGCAGAAAGGTTTTGAGGTCAAGTCATAGCTTTGATCAAAACAAAAAACTTGCTTTGGTGTAAGGTGCAACATAAAACAATGAATACAATAGTAGCAAAATATATAAAAGAGTAAAAAGCATAAAAAGCATGCGTAAAATTAGGAATAAAATCAAATAAAATAGACTTCGACTATATACAGAAAATGTACTGTTGGTTAGACAGTAGTGCAAATGAAGTGTTCATGAGTCCAACGGCAGAGGGATAGAAACTGTTCCTGTGGCGGGGCCACGTCCATGTCCATGTCCAGGTGAGAAGGGTCAGCTGTGATCCGACCTGCTCTCCCCCCGACTGCAGGAGACATACAGGTCCTGGACAGATGGAAGGCTGCAGCCGATCACCTTCTCAGCAGAGCGCACAATGTGCTGTAGTCTCTGTTTGTCCCTCTGTGGCTCCTGTACCACACGGTGATGGAGGAGGTGAGGATGGACTCGATGATGGCCGTGTAGAACTGCATCACCATTGGCTTTCCTCAGCTTCCACAGGAAGTACATCCTCTGCTGGGCCTTCTTGATGATGGAGCTGATGGTCGGCTCCCACTTGAGGTCTTGAGTGATGGTGGTGCCGAGGAAGCGGAAAGAGTCCACGGTGGCGATGGGAGAGTCTGTCAGGGCGAGGGGGGGCAGGGGGGCTGAGACTTTCCTGAAGTCCACGATCATCTCTACTGTCTTCTGGACGTTGAGCCCCAGGTTGTTGTCGCTGCTCCACCTCCCTCCTGTCGACAGACTCATCGACATCCGAGATGAGTCCAATGAGGGTGGTGTCGTCTGCAAGCTTGATCAGTTCTACAGAGTCGTGGCTGGAGGTGCAGGAGTTGGTGTACAGGGAGAAGAGCAGAGGAGAAAGTACACAGCCCTGTGGAGCTCCTGTGCTGATAGTCCGAGTCTCTGAGACATTCTTCCCCAGCCGCACGCACTGCCTCCGGTCCGTCAGGAAGTCAGTGATCCACCTGCAGATGGAGTCAGGCACGTGGAGCTGAGAGAGCTTGTCCTGGAGCAGAGCAGGGAGGATGGTGTTGAATGCAGAGCTGAAGTCCACAAACAGGATCCTGGCGTAGGTTCCCGGGGAGTCCAGAGTGGCAGAGCGGCTAGAGCTTCTGCCTCTCAATAAGGAGATCGTGGGTTCGAATCCCGGACCACCCCAACATCGTGGTCTCGAATTCTGAACCACCCTAACATCACACGATCTCTCTGGGTGGAGTCTGCATGTCCTCCCCGTGTTACCGTGGGTTCTCTCCAGGTTCTCCGGCTTCCTCCCACCGTCCAAAGACATGACTGTGTAGGTTAATTGAGAACTCTAAATTGTCCCTAGTGAATGAATGTGAGAGTGAATGGTTGTCTGTCCTTGTCTGTCTCTCTGTATCTCTGCGACGAGTTGGCCACTGTCCAGGGTGTACCCCGCCTAAGGCCCAAAGTCACTGGGATAGGCTCCAGTCACCCGCAACCCCTAACGGGAATAAGCGGTAGAAAATGAATGAATGAATGAATGAAAATCTGTGTGAAATACTTCATACATTTTTAAAGGGGTGCTTTCGGATTATTGAGAAGATTTTTGTATTTGCTGATTTTACTTTCTTTTTTTTTTCCGCTCCTATATTTGTACTTTTAGTTAAGTAACAAAACTGAGTACTTCTTCCACTTCTGAAATCATAGTTGTTGAGTTAGAAATAGAAAGCCATGGGGACTGGAGAATGAGAAGACATAAATTGTAGACAACTTGGTCAAAGCATTTCCAGAAATGCAGTGTTTGTGGTTTGTCCCGGCTGCAGTTGTCAGAATCTATCAAATGTGGTCCAAGAAAGAAATGAACTCACAGTGAAGGCATGTGGTCTCCTCCAAAACTGAAATAGTCCTGGTCAGTTCTGCACACGGATTAACCAATCAGAGAAACACATGCAGTCCAACTGTATCAAAACAAATATGGCAATTTATGGGTAAAAATATTGTGAACTTTTAAAGAAATAATGAGTGAGGCACTAAACAGTGTTTATCTGAGGTACGAGAAGTTTGATTTTGTTCTAAATGTGGTGAAAGAAGTACTACATTTAGTTACTTAAGTAAAAAAGATAAATAATTACAAAAGTATCACATACAAAGTGTCTAAAAATGTACTTTTGGTGTAAAAAAAAAAAAAAAAAAAAAAAATCAATCAAATTTCACACATATTTTGAGAACTGTTAAAGTCATAAAAATGTTGTAATTTTTATAAAGAATTGTGGTAATCACTGGTCAACCGTAGTGATTGAATCAATAAAGTAATACACGATGTATTTATACGTTTTGTTTGCTCAAACCCGGGACTTGAACTCTAAACCTTTACACAGGATGTCGCTCTGAACATGCAAAAAATAAACCTCAAACCAAATGAAAAGTATAACATTTGTAAAATTCATTCTGTCTTCTTTGTTAATATTAACTGTGTTTTTGTTCTAATAAGTGAGACGCTATGAACTAATCTACCTGACATGTTTCCTTTATATTTATATGGTTTATCACTTCTCTCAACATTTGCTTTGTGTGATAAAAGTACCAGTAAAGTTGACCAGCGCGGCTTAAACCAACAGTGTCCAATTATCCATGTCGGAGTCCGGTGTAATATTAGGTTTAGCAAAAGTGATTAAACCAAGACAGAGGTGGTCTCCAAAAACTGTGGTCTCATCCCTCATTGAGTTAATTAAAATTGACCCCAATCATGCATAATCATCGTCCCCAGCGCTCGTGAAGGAGAAAAGTGCCCACTGCGCTGGACACTTCGAGAAGAGGGAGGTCGAGTTTATGAATATGCAACTATAAACCAATGAGAGCAGCTAAAAAAAAAAGTGGAATAATAAGAAGGGCTGCGTTTGGGTGAGTTGATGTCAATGGCTGGATTTTACTAAAGAAAGAACTGTTTGAGAGATGTTTTATAGTTTTTTAATTGCTGGAAATGCGTAAGTGTCCCCAAACTCTTTGGGACGAGACACTACAAGTAAAACCCAATGTACGGATGTTTTACTATTCAGTTCAGTTTGCTTTTATAGTCCCCAAAAATCACAGTTTCCTTTATGGTCGACAATGAAACAGTCATTAGTCAACAAACAGTGTGAATTTAGCAAATGGATAACTATCTCAGAGCGCCTCTGTCCTTGATCCTCCTTCTCGGCAAGAATAAACTACAAAAAACCCTGTGGGGAAAAAGTAGAAACCTCAGGGAGAAGCTCAATGAAGGAGAGATCCTACTCCCACAGACGGACAGACTGCAGAGGGTCCAGGACTGACACATCCACTTGAACAGAACCAGAACCACTCAAGAGGAAGGAAGGTGGCTCATCTAGTGTAGAGAGAGTTCCTCCAGGCAGACGGGGAACAGTTAATTTAATGTAGAGAGAGTTCCTCCAGGCAGCCGAGGAACAGTTCATTTAATGTAGAGAGAGTTCATCCAGGCAGATGAGGAACAGTTCATTTAATGTAGAGAGAGTTCCTCCAGGCAGACAAGGACCAGTTAATCTAGTGTCAGAGAGAGTTTCTCCAGGCAGGCGAGGAACAGTTCATTTAATGTAGAGAGAGTTCATCCAGGCAGACGAGGAACAGTTAATTTAATGTGGAGAGAGTTCATCCAGGCAGGCAAGCAACAGTTCATCTAGTGTAGAGAGAGTTCCTCCAGGCAGACGGGGAACAGTTTATTTAATGGAGAGAGAGTTCCTCCAGGCAGACGGGGAACAGTTCATTTAATGTAGAGAGAGTTCATCCAGGCAGATGAGGAACAGTTCATTTAATGTAGAGAGAGTTCCTCCAGGCAGACAAGGAACAGTTAATCTAGTGTCAGAGAGAGTTTCTCCAGGCAGACGAGGAACAGTTCATTTAATGTAGAGAGAGTTCATCCAGGCAGACGAGGAACAGTTAATTTAATGTGGAGAGAGTTCATCCAGGCAGGCAAGCAACAGTTCATCTAGTGTAGAGAGAGTTCCTTGAGGCAGACGAGGAACAGTTCATTTAATATAGAGAGAGTTCCTCCAGGCAGATGAGGAGGATCCGTGTCTACAAGTCAGGGTCATCCACTATTTCACTGACTCATCTTTTACTTTTATGGGACATCGTGAACTCAAAGGCTTTTTCTCTTCAATATTGATGGCATTCAATATATAATAAGTCGAGTATGTGACTTTTCTTCTCTCAAGGGACAAAGTACAATGGAAAGTAATGAGCAACATCCCTCAACTCATTAAGTTGTCAAACATATTGCCACAAATGAGCCCCAAATGACACACAACGATTGATTAAAACACAGTGAATCGTTACGAGGCTAAAGATGACTAACCTGGCCTTTGAACAGGTCCATCTTCAATTCTCTAGGCTAGAGACACATGTTGGATGAATATGACGATTGTTTACTGTAATACATGAAGCTTTTTTGGCTGTGTTTAGTTAGCGTTGGAGTACAAATGCTGGTGAACTAAACAGTGCAGACTATCGCTGTCGGTGTTTAAAACGCACAGCTAAAATGAATTAATTGTTACAGAATTTCAAGTTACCTGTGAATTGCTGCAGAAATACACAGTGGTTGTTAGTCCTACTTTGGTGGATAAACTTCAGAAGAGATCAAGGTGCCTTACACACTATTTACTCTCCTCCACAGCGTCCTAATTTCATCTACAAGTTTCTGTATTTCTTTCTTTCTTGCCACGCCTCCCTATGGACTGCTGTTTTCTCCTTGGCTGTGATTGCAAAGCCGAGCAAAATTTCAATTTCAATTTATTTTTTTTTATAATGCCCAAAATCACAACAACAGTTGCCTCGATGGGCCACAGGTAAAAGCAGTTCAGATAACTGTCCCAGAATGCCCCTGTCCTTTGACCCTCCTTCGCGGCGAGGAAAAACTACAAAAAAACCCCATGGGAAAAAGTAGAAACCTCGGGGAGAACCACAGTGAAGGAGAGATCCTACTCCCATGGACGGACAGGCTGCAGATGAACTAGGACTGACGCATCCACTTGGACTGTGGAGCCAGAACCACTCAAGAGGGAGGTGGCTTTAAAGAGTTCCTCCAGGCGGACGAGGAGCAGTCCACCAGTGTAGAGAGATCCTCCAGCAGGAGATGAGGAACAGTTCATCTAAAGTAGAAGGAGTTCGTCCAGGCAGACGAGGTGTGGCTAATCCAGCTGTCCAGGCGGGTGGCGCATAGATCGTCCAGACAGGTGTGGGTGGGGGGTCGTCACTGGAGCAGCCGCCGCAGTGTCTGAAACAGTCTCCACTCCCCGGGGGAAGTGGAGAGAAAGAGAAACATGTGAACAGCAATGAACAGACTACAGTTGAAGTAATATTAAATATTGTTGATAGATAAAGTAGGAAGAACCAGAGGATAGTGTTCAAGCTGCCATACTTCCCCCAGCAGAATTGCTCCAAGGGCAGCGTAGCTAAAACTGTAGGTTTTTATTTCTGTTCCTAACTGGCCTGACCATAAGCTATTTCAAAGAGGAACGTTTTGAGCCTGGTCTTAAATGTAGAGACTGTGTCGGCCTCTTTTACATGAACAGGGAGCTGGTTCCATAACATAGGAGCTTGGTAGCTAAATGCTCGACCTCCTACTGTGCTTTTAGAGACTCTGGGGACTAACAATAGTCCAGCATTTTGAGAACGAAGAGCTCTGTTTGGATGGTACGCTACTATTGCATCTTTGAGGTAGGATGGGGCCATATTGTTTAAAGCTTTATAAGTCAGGAGGAGGATTTTAAATTTGATTCTAAACTCAACAGGAAGCCAGTGAAGAGACTCTAACACTGGTGAAATATGATCTCTTTTTCTAGTACCTGTTAATAATCTTGCTGCTGCATTTTGAACCAGTTGAAAGCTTCTCATTGAGCTTTTAGGACACGCTGTAAGCAGAGCGTTACAATAGTCTAATCTGGATGTGACAAATGCATGGATGAGTTTTTCGGCATCATCTCTGGGCAGGATTTTTCTAATTTTGGCTATGTTACGCAAATGAAAGTAGGCTGTTTTACAGGCTTGATTTATATGAGCTTTGAACGAGAGATCTTGGTCAAATAGGACCCCAAGGTTTCTTACAGTAGAGCTGGGGGCTACAGTGATATTGTCCAGAGAAACTATCTGGTCAGATAAGGAGTCTCGCAGGTGCTTAGGGCCCAGCAGAATGACCTCGGTTTTTTCAGGGTTAAGGAGCAGATAATTAAGAGTCATCCAAGTTTTTATGTCTTTCACGCAGGCACTAAGTCTGTCTACTTGATGCGTCTGATCAGGTTTCATTGATAAATACAGCTGAGTGTCATCTGCATAGCAGTGGAAGTTAATGCCATGCTTTCTGATGATCATACCTAAGGGCAGCATATAAAGAGTGAACAGAACTGGACCGAGTACTGAACCCTGCGGCACACCGTAGGTTACTTTAGAACATGGGGAAGATCTCTGGTTTACATTAACAAACTGGTACCTATCAGATAGATAGGATTTAAACCAGCTAAGGCGGTTCCACTGACACCTACATCACATTCTAACCTCTGCAGTAGAATGTTGTGGTCGATGGTGTCAAACGCTGCGCTGAGGTCCAACAGAACCAGAATTGAGACCTGTCCATCATCAGCAGCTAATAACAGATCATTTGTGACTTTAACTAGTGCAGTTTCAGTGCTGTGGTATGCACGGAACCCTGACTGAAAAACTTCAAATAAATTATTGTCCTGCAGGTGGCGACAAAGCTGTTTAATCACAATTCTTTCAAGGATTTTAGAGACAAAGGGCAGATTAGAAATAGGTCTATAGTTTGCCAGTATGTCGGGGTCTAGATTAGGCTTTTTCAAAAGTGGTTTAATCACTGCATATTTGAAGGACTGAGGGACATAACCGCTTTCTAGTGAAGTATTTATTATATTAAGAATGGGATTTATAATTAGGGGATAATTTCTTTGAGGAGTCTACTTGGGATTGGGTCTAAAATACAAGTTGATGTTTTGGAGGACATAATGACTGAAGTTATCTCTGCCTGATCAACAGCAGTGAACCTATCTAGTATTACTGAAAGATTTGTATGGGACACTAGCTTTGCAGTATGGGCTTGCTCAGTACTGATAGTGGGAGTAATTGCATTTAGTTTATCTCTAATAGTTGTGATTTTGCTGTTAAAGAATAGAAGAAAGTCATTGCAGCTTAGAGTAACTGGTATTGAGGGTTCTACTGCGCTGTGACAGTTTGTCAGCCTGGCTACAGTGCTGAAGAGAAATCTAGAGTTATTTTTATTTACTTCTATTAAATTTGAATAATATCTGGTTTGAGCCTTACGCAGAGCCTGCTTATAAGACAGAAGGCAAGTTTTCCATTCTTTCAGGGATTCTTCTGTGTGGGAGCGGCGTAAGGATCTCTCTAGTTTTCTTACCCTTTGTTTGTGAGAACGTAGTTCTTCATTGTACCAGGGGGAGGCTCGTTTTGGCCTGATTACTTTCTGTTTAAGTGGAGCTGCAACATCAAGAGCAGCTTTTAAAGAGTTGACCATTGAGTCAACAGAGTTATCAATAGCACTGGGACTGGCGCTGTTAACGACAGGATCACATGACGTAATATTAAATATTGGTTCTATTATTTCTCTGAACTTTAAAATAGATTTTTCAGATATTGTCCTTTTCATTACAGTTTTAGTCTGAGGAGCTGGATAGTCCTTAAGAATAAACTGAAAGGTAATTAGGAAGTGATCTGACATTATTGGGTTTTGGGGGAAGACATTAAGGTCACTAATCTCTATTCCATAAGTTAGAACCAGGTCCAGAGTGTGCTGGTGACTGTGGGTTGGTTCATTTACATTTTGAGTGAAACCAATGCTGTCTAATAAAGCGCTAAAGGCATTACTGAGGCAATTATTTTCATTCACATGAATGTTGAAATCCCCAACCACCACAATATTTTCCCAGTCTAATACTAAATTTGATAGGAAGTCAAAGAATTCTGTTAAGAACAATGAATAAGGACCAGGAGGTCGATAGATTATTATGAACAGAACAGCTTTTTGGTTTCTCCAGTTTGGGCAGGTGATTGATAGGATAAGGCTTTCAAATGAGGAAGACTCATTATTAATTTTGTTAATTTTAGGACTCAGGAGTAAACTAGAATGTGAAATTACTGCCACCCCACCTCCCGGCCTGAGCTCCTGGCAGCTTGAAAGTTAACATGACTCTGTGGGGTGGCCTCATTTAATCTGACATAATCATCTTGTTGAAGCCAAGTTTCAGTTAAAGCTAAAAGATCAATATTATAATCGTTAATTAATTCATTAACTAAAAAGTGATTTGGAGGAAATTGACCTAATGTTTAGCAGTCCACATTTTACATGCTTATTTATTAGTTTATTTGTATCATGTGTAGGGATTATTTGTATTAAGTTATTTGGTCTGACACCTAAATTATCTGTATTTGGATCTGACTTATTGGCGTTATTTACACAAGGGACACGCACAGTCTCTATTTGCTTTGACTCTGAACACTTGATCTGTGACAGCGCGGGCGAGAGCTTAGCGACAGAGAAGAGACTCTGCACCCGGGACTCATATTTAGAGCGTCACTTTAGGCGACTAAGGCTATCGGCCAAATTCCGAACTAAAAGTGATGTACCCTCCGAAGTCGGATGGATGCCATCCCTGCGTATGAGCCCGGGCTTTCCCCAGAACGCACTCCAATTGTCAACAAAGACTACGTTGTTTTGGGGGCACCAACTAGACAACCAGCAGTTGAATGCTGAAAAGCGGCTGTACATTTCAGCATTGACCCGATTGGGGAGGGGACCAGAAAATATTACGGTATCTGACATCGACTTCGCCAATTCACACACCGCTCCAACCTGCAATTTGAGCACTTCTGATTGTCTCCGCCGGGTGTCATTACCACCTCCGTGAATCACGATACGACGGAACCTCTGACTACTCTGTTTTAAAAGCCTAAGGTTTCCTTCGATGTCACCCATTCTAGCCCCTGGATAACACCTAACTGAGGCTGCTGGTAGCTTCACGTCTCTGACTATGGAACTTCCAATCACCAGAGTGTCACGTTCGGCGGGCGTGTGATCGCCGAGTGGGGCAAACCTATTGCAGACGGGAAGCTTATGGTGCACTAAAGGCTGGCGTTTAGCGCATCGATCCCTCCGAACTGTCACAAATCTATCCCTGTCTTGCTCCTGGTCTGGTCCCGGCTGCGTGGGAGGCGCTGGGGGGCTGGTCTTATCCTGAGGCTTAGCCTTGCTACCGCTAACACTGCTAACCATGCTAACACTGCTACCTGCGGCGCGGTCCGGTAAACCTGATGCTACGACCTGGCTATAGCTAGACTTTAGCTCCTCCACAATGCGGATCCGCGCTTCTAACTCTGTAACCCTGGCTTCCAAAGCTACCACTACGCTACACTTCACGCAACTCTCCCTGTCGTCAGTGAAGGAAGCAGGGTTCTGATTCAACATATGACAACTTGAACAGGTAAGAGCGAAAGAGGCGGAGGACGGGCCAGCCATGGCGCTAGTCGGCTAGGCTAGCTCCGGTTGATGCTAGCGGGCAGGGGGGGGGGATTTAATCCACGAAGTACTGAACAAAGTGAGCTAAATGAGGCTCCGGGTTGCTTAGGGAGCAATTAAACTTTCAATTATGTGTAGGAGGGTAAGATAGTTTTTGTATAATTCGTGGATTAACAATAAAGTGTGGAGAACGATCAACTCGCAAACGCAGAATAGCGTATAAGAACGAGAGTTCTTATTCCCGGGTGACCGACTGTGAAAATACATCTATGAATGTTGTTATAATCTGAAACATGGCTTTAAATCCCAGCTGCTAACATTTATATACTTACTGTGGCAATGTGAAGATTTATGAGTGTATTAGTATTACCCTACAATGCCACTCTAGCTGTATTTTGATGTTATTTCATTGTGCAGTGGATGACAATAGTGTGTTTAGTGGAAGAACGTTTGCTCCTCAGACTTAAGAGCCTCCCCTCAGCAGCAGACAGCGCTCGGCTCTCCTGCAGCGCTCTAATCAGGATAATCACACCAGCACCAGGCAACAGGCACACGCTGAACGCTGTCATTACGCTCATCCTGGTTTGGGCCTGGTTTGGTCCTGGTTAGGGGTGATGTAGACCTGGTTTGATCCTGGTCTAGGCTTAGTGATAGTCCTGGGTTGTGTTAAATTAAGCTACAAACAAACTTTTTTTTTTCTTCTTCAAATGCTAACAGATTGTGTTTTACGTTATGATTATGTAACTTTACTGCTTTTGACACCAGATATTGTATGAGGACTAGGGACAGCTATTGAGACTAGGGATCTTCTCCTAAACTGAGCCCATTTGAGTCCTGATGTGGACTTGGTTTGGTCCTGCTCCTGTCCTTGTTTAATTGGTTGTGGTTAGGTTAGGGTGAAGTTTATACAGCAACAATCCATGGCGTCCAAACTGCTGTTACAAAAAAAATATGCTATTTACATATTTTAATATCAGAGAAAAGTCTCAAGAGTAAAAGATGAAAGCTCAACTTAAAGGACACACATTCTGCTACAGTGACTTTTTGAGCTTTTAACCATGTTCTAACAGTGTTCCATCATCAAAAACCTACCTGAAGTACTATTCAGTTGTATTCACGCTGTTTTGAAAAATGTTTATTAGAAAATCCTCCTGCCTCTAAGTGTCAAACACACTTCCAGCTGAACTTGCGGGATTTTCGGATGTGTTTTCAGACTTCATATGTCATAGATCAGAGAATTTTCTGCTGTTTTAAGTCCTTAAATCATCGCTAAACTTATTCTGAGCATTTCTGCCTCTAAACACAATAACTGCTGCAGCGAATCCGCACAATGACGTCTTTTCAGCGCTAACTTCACTAGATTGTGTATAGCTCTGGCGGCATCTGCTGGCTGGATGCACTCACAAAGTGTAATTTCATAGTGACTGATAACACAGGTCATAGAATGAATAAGATACTGCTGTTTTTTTTTTTTTGTTTTTTTTTACATGAGAATTGAATGAAAATTTTAGCCATTCAAGAGCATGTTTAAAGGGTAACAGCAATATGAAACATGCTGAATGTTTTTCCTTTAAAAGCCAGTGCAAATAGGTGGGTTTTAGTCCCAATTGTGAACAAACCCCAAATCCTAAAATTACACTTTTGTCCTTTATCGACTTGTATTCATTTTTGGTCATCTTGTCCTTTGTGTTTTATGTTTTAGAACAGGTCAAAAGTCTTAAAATAGGTCAAAAGCAGATCAAAACTCTCTTCTTTACTCTCTACTCTTTTGGATATACTATAGGTTTAGGTTCAATCCCTGTGCATTACCTGCGTCTTCTTCTAATTAGTTCAAACTTTCAAACTTGTGAGGTCAAAAATGAGAACAAAACTTCCTGCTGCCCCGGTGTTTCCCATGAGCCCTTGCGCAGGTCAAACACTGTGAATAACCCGGGTCACTGTGTCCCGCTCACACAGTAAAGTCAGTACAATGTAAGACTCTTGGTGTTGTTTATAGGAAGAAAACGTAATGCTTTTTTGTATTCAGCGCCATCCATTTTGCAGTGATCTTATCTGTGCTCTGAATGTGAATCTTTGAGGTGGAAGCGCCTTGAACTGTGTTACAAAAAGTATCTGTATTGTGTTGTAAAATGGACAAATTCAGTGACTGCCTTTCAAAAATACGGAAAAAAATGATGAAAAACGTTGAATTTGTTCTGCTAACGGACACTTGTTTACAGTTCAGTGCCTGTGTGAAGTAAATGTTCAAAAATATGTCCGAAAAGTCTTTATGTTTTTGCAAATGTTTGGTTTTGTTAAAATACTGTACATTCCACTAAATGCTTATCATTGAGTGGAGACCATGGCATTTTGCTGTTATCAAAATGAATGATTATTTTATGTAAATGTTGTCGACAAATGTGAGCTGATGTACATTCATAAGCCTTTTCGTTTTTGTGTCCGTAGCTGTTTGAACCCAGCACCGTTAAAGAGGTTCTGTCGTCAAAAGGGATTGGGCATTGGTTTACGAGAGAAGAGAATTTTATTTTCTTAAAAATAGATACAATATCTAAGCCTTATCATTAGTTGAGGAAATCCATGTATTCTTTTTATATAATATATGTATAAAAAAGTCTAAAATAAATAAATAAATATATAAATAAATACATAACTAAATGGGTTTATCTGCTCGTAAAAAGGTGTTTTCTTTTGTGTTTTATTTGTTTTTTTGTGTGTTAATAAACCAAGACTGTAACATTAGAGGCTAATGCTGAAGGCAGTTCGCACGTTCTTCATGTTTCTGCGGAGGAAGAGGATGAACAGCGTGTATTATCCCTGAGGCTGCAGAAGCATTAAGAGCGACATTAGCGCAGACTTTATTACAGCGTCGTGTCATTCACTGATGGAGCGCTCCAAAGTCTCACAGTCTTCATTTACACAAGAGTCTCTGAGGGATCATCAAACCGCTCCGGGCTAATAAGAATAGAAAAATAATGAACGCTGAGCCCAAAGAACGAAACAAAAACAAACAAAAGACGAGAAATGTTTATTTTTGAACAAACTGTATAAAGTGTTGTGGATTCACCTTTCAGAAGTAGAATAGAGACCAAAGTTTATGTGCAGGTATGTGTAAATGCCATTTTTGTTTGGCTGAAAGACGCTTTGTATAAAAAAAAAGTTTGCTTTGTCTCTTTTATGTATTTATTTTTGAGGATTTTTTGGCTTTAGTTGTCAGGACAGCGCAGCAGGAGCAGGGACAAGCTGACAAGGGACAAGATCGACTGCCGAGAGCCGGACTCGAACTTGTGACACTGCCGCCTGCCCCACACAGCAGGTATGTGTGCTATCCATTCAACCACGAGCGGCACAGGATTGTTTCTGTTAAATGATCAGTTTTGTCTTCATACAAAAACCGGAGGGACTTTGCATTAAAACGTCTAATCGGAGAACGTGCAAACCATCACATCTGTGTTCTTATTTATTCAGCAAAAGTACAAATCCAAAACTCCCTGCTCTGTGTTTCCTCGTGAGTAAAAGGAGGTATTCCATGCTTTACACATGTTCTGAATCGGATTGTGTTTTGTTTATGCCTTTGTTGTACATGAAGTTTACTGTACAGTGGATGTATATTTCCGTGCCAAAGTAATGTGCCTGTGCTAAAGTGTCTCTATTATTAAAGATAAGAACTCTTTGCACAATTCTCCAGTGTTTTGTGTTTTTTGCACCAGGTTTGGTTCTGAATACAGATGCTACATGAACAAGGCTCTTCTATGGCTTTAATAAATTGAGTTCATGGAGTTAAGTTATGGTTTGGTCCTATTTTCCACATGATTCCTGCATGTTTTGAACCTGCCTGATCATGCGACTTCAGACCTGGTTTAGACCTGTGTTAGCTCAGTTTCTGTGCTAGATTTGTTTTGTTTTAGACTTTATTTAGTCTTGATTAAGCCACGTTTCTACTATCAACTTTGTGAAATGAAGAATATTTTGTTTTTTATGTATATAATTAGTCATGGTTTGATAAAATTCTACACTTTGTTTTCTCTTCAAGCACATTTTAAACAGGTAGATTATACAGTCATGGCTGAAAGTGTTGATTTTTTCCAGACAATTATGTATTTCTCCCCAAAAAATATTGTAATTCCAATTGTTTTACTTTACACATGTTTATTTCCTTTGCGTGTATTGGAACAACACATAAAACTGAGGAAAAAACAGCTAATTTGACATAATTTCACGCAAAACTCCAAAAATGCGCTGAACAAAATTATTGGCACTCTTTCAAAATTGTGGATAAATACCTTGTTTAAGCATGTGATGCACGTTGAAACCCACCTGGGGCAAGTCACAGGTGTGGGCAATATAAATATCACACCTGAAAGCAAGACTTTTTGAGGAGAAATACTACATTTTATTGGAAAGAAATCAGAAGTTCCAACACCTTCATCCATGACTGTATGTGAGACTTGAGTAATCTTTTCACTCATGTATCTGTACTTTTACGTTAATTGTGTTTGAGTATTTTCTGAGTTTGACTTTAGTTAGTGTATTAATACCTGTTGTAAATAGAAATGAAACGTTTATAACAATCAGGTAGCTGTTGAAATATTTATTGAAACACAAGGGAGGCAAAAGTTATGCATAATTTACACAAAAAATGCTACAGATTTGAATACAGGTGTTCACATATATTTTTCTTGGCTGGGAAAAAAAAAGCTGGGGAAAAAAAAAGACATTAGATAAGTTTTGGCCCAGTGTACAGGATGGTTTCTTGGTAATTTCTTAGTGTGATGTCATCATTTACAACCAGGAAGTACAATTAAAAACTTACCTGCATTTTAGTTCAATGAGTGTCACTTTAAAGCACCTGTTGTGATTCTGTCCTGCCAGCAGGACACTGAACTTGAACTGAATGAATTCCTTTTTCCCATCATTTGATAAAAAATCAAGCTGCTAGACATGTTCAATATGAAAAAAGGCTGTAACCCACTTATGTACAGTCTAATCAAACATTTTGGGATGCATTAGAGTCAGTTTGTTTTCCAAAAGCAAAAAAATAAAAAAAAAAAAAAAAAAAATGAAAAAAGGACTTTCATATGGATTCTGCCTGGACTTTTTAACTTTATTATAATAAAGTAAAAAATAATAAATTAATAATACATTTATTTGCCTCAGCTTTGAAAGAGGAACTGTCAAAACCCAACAAACACCCAAACTAGTGTCAGTCAGAAAAAACCTCCAAACACCAGCTTTACTTGGTCATTTATTTAACAAAGAAAATGTAGTCAGACTTTAAATTTGGTTTCCTCTTTGCAGAGCTTGTTTCCACTTGTAAGTAGAATGAATCAGACACAAAAGACCAAAACAGTCTCAGCTTCACAAAGAGTCAAGACAATAGTTTGTGTCCAAAGAGTTCAGAAACAGCTTCAATTTAAAATGCGGCTCATTTTAGTCGGAAGTTTTAGGAAAAACAAGTCCGAATGGTAACAAAATTGATATTTTCTTCTACCACTCATCCTGCATTTATAATCCTTGTTTTACTGATGTCAGTGCTTCTTCAGTGGATCAAACCGCTCCATCTGGCAGCAGGAAGTGCATAATTATTTGTGTTGAGAAGCTCACAGACACAGACAGCAGATGCCTCTCCTCCTGAGCCACGGCAGGTCTTTGTTGTGGCTGACCCTGGATCTGCGACAGGAGGCTGTGAGAGGTGAACACAAAGAACAGAAACATGGTGAACGTACAGCAGGAGCAACAGACAAACGGAGAGGGAGACGGGAAACCGTATGGAGCGGAGGATGTGTTTGTCAGAAAGCTGCTCTACAGAGTGTACTTGGCTCTCCGTACATTATTTAGAGTGCTATTCGAGAGGGAAAGTAAACAGATGCTTACACAAGTATTAATGGTATACACTTTTTTACACATTTGTGGCATTTCAGACTGAAATTGTGGACGGATTATGATTTTTCACAAGCCAAATGGAAAACAGAGTGTCAGACAGGGTTTGTTGGGTAAAATGTCTGGTTCAGTTTGTCAGATGTAGAAACAACAGCCCATTATAGGCCTAAGTCCATGTTTGACTAAAAGGTTAAACCTAAAGAACATTTTTTTAGATACTTCAGCACACAATATGCAGATGAAATATCATCGATTATAGTCAGTGTTTCTGTCTTCACCGGAGCTTGAAAATACATTGAGAATAAAACACTGCAGCAGAAGTAACTGATATACTTTGTTAACTCTGAAAGTGCAAAACCACCTGTCTGGCTTCGATTCAGTTCTATTTAATTTTGTGAAGCCCAAAATCACAACAGTATATGCCTGGCAGGGCTTGCACAAAATTGTTGCTTTTATTATAGAAAGTTATGAAATCAAACCATGAAACAGTCAATGGTCGATTAAAGCAGTGGTTCCCAACCTTTTTTTTCTTGCGTATCCCCTAAGCTTTGTTTTACACTCAGAGTACTCCTTAACTTGAGTTTCAGGCAAATAAATGGGTTTACTAGTCGAATATAGTCAATTATTACTATTATTTTTTTTTACATTTTAATTATATGCATGATCCAAGATACTTCGAAAGATGCTAAATGAAAACGAATGACACTTTTTAATTCAGATAAAAGTTAATTTCATCTTCATTTAAAACCTGAAACCATTCCAAGTACCCCCTGGTAATTCCTCACGTACCCCTTGGGGTACCCGTACCCCTGGTTGGGAAACACTGGATTAAAGATGAGCAGATTAGTAATTAATCAAGTGGAGAACTGTCCTGGAGCATCCACGTGAATCTCCTTTTCAGCAAACGAAAATGACAAAGAACCCAGTGGGAAAATAGAATAGAGAACCACAGTGAAGGAGATATCCTTCTCCCACCGACTGTAGATGGTCCAGGACATTTGCAGATAGTGGAACCACAAAGACTCCAAATGGACAGGGAGAGGTCATCCAGGCAGATCCTCAGCACTGCACGCTGCTGTCCAGATGGAAAACACAAGAGTATGTCCATCAAGTTTTACTTCCAGATTGATTTTCATCTGTGGACACACTCCTGAACACTAGATCATGCTCAGATAATTCCTCCACACCTGCATCTTTTCCTGTATAAATAAACACACTCAAATTTAAAATATGTAAATGAAAGAAGGGGCAGTATCTTCAGAATCCAATATGAACCCAAGAGTTCCTTTAATAGAAGTGTGTTAGGACGATGGTCTGTCTGATTTCCCATCAGGGCCTGTCCAGTCTGCAGCTGCTCTCAGGCCCAGTCCTTCTTCAGTGGAATAAACCGTGAACAGCTGGGTCCAGAGTCCAGACGAGTCCAGAGCAGCTCAAGGGCAACAACCAGCACCAAGTACGTTCAACTCTTTTATCTTATTTTGTAAAGCTTTCTGTCATTTTTTGTTTTAGATTGATGCAAATCTAGTACAGTTGCCTTTTAAATGTTTTGATCCTCACATCAACACGACATTCTCTCTGCGCTTTGGAACGATCTGAACTTCAGGCAATTTTTGCGCACAATGCATTTCAGCGTATTTGTTTTATTTATATTTTCATTATATTTGTTTAATTGATTTGTAAATCCAATACTTTATTCCTTTACAAATCTGTTAAGAAAAATCATTTTCCATTTGTATTACCTCTAGTGATTAACCTCTCTGACTCGCTTTTCCGTGGCTCTCCAGGTCCTCCTGGCTCTCCTGGTCCTCCTGGCTTAAGTCAAACAAATAGTGAAAGTGAACGTATGACAAGCTCCCTGATTGGTTTACAAGCTGGTTTACAAATTGCTCTAACCAATCAGAGAGTTTCTTACTTGTTCCCTGTCATTATTTGCTTTAGTTTAGCCAAGAGGACAAGGAGAGCCACAGAAAAGATGAATGGATGGAGATTTTTATTTACTAAACTAATCAGAAGTCTTTTAAAATCTCTATTACTAAAAGATAAGTTAAAAGATTTACCAAACAATGTAAATATTATCACTGTGGGATGATAATCTTCATCCAAGCGCAGGACGCAGATATGCTGGATGGTTAAACTAGGATCAACTTTAAAAGCTGCTTCAATGTGAATTTACAAGTTGGAAGTCAGAAAATCTAGAAAAGTTAAATGCGGCAAAAGTCCTCAAAATGTTGCATTTAATGGGAATGTGAAACCTAAGAACATTTTCCTGTTGCAACAAAACAATGGTCACAAAAGTATGAATGCAAAGCAAATAACTCTGGTTGATATAAGATCTTCTTTACTCCAGAGCAAATATACATTGCAAGCAGACTTCTAATCTATGTTTACAAATCAAACTTGAACTAAAGGTAAACGCATCTTGTTTAGCACTATAAAATCCAATCTGGTCAGTGGCTCGCTCCTGACACATGCATTAGCACATCAGCCTCACAGGAGCTTCATGAATACTGATGCGTCATATCAGCGGAGCAGGTGCTGCCAGTCCCACAGTGATATCATGATTAGAAGCAGAACATTTGATTTCAGCTCGAGTGATGCGGTTTTCCTTTTTACAGTGCAGTGTGCTGAAGGCGATCACATCACAGAGGACACTTTAGTGCAGTCGATTTTGGTGACAGTTGTGGAGAGCAGATCAATAACATGTCTGTGAGCGGTACAGGAAAGAGAAAGGAAGAAAATGAGTGACTTATTGAACATGTCACTTGTCAGTTCTTTGTAAATGTTTGACGGAGAATTCAGGCTTTTGTAGTTAAGAGCATGCAACAGTCATGGCTAGGATGGCACTGGACCTTGAAATAACTATGTTCCAAGCAAGATCAAATCAATCACAGAATACTGGTGTAAAGGAGAAGGTCAAAAAAAGTATCTGATTGACAAATGCAAGTGAAAAAATAAACATTTTACTACTGAGCATATTATTTATAGGAAAAAATGCTACAGATTGATATAAGTTATGTTGTAAATAGCTGAGGATGGATGGACTTAATGACGTTGTTCAGCTTCTGTCTCTCCTTCTCTGTGATGCTGCTGCTCCTGCAGACCACACTGTACATGAGGCTGATGCCACCAGTCACAGAAAGTTCTCAGGAGTGACACTCTCACTCCATAAGACCTGAGTCTGCCCAAGAGGTGGTCCTGCCCCCCCCCCAGCCCAGAGCATCTGTGAGTCCAGTCCAGCTGGTGGTTCAGATGAACACAGGGACTTGTATGAGTCCACTCTGTCAAAGTCCCTTCTCTGGGTGTTCTCCGGAGAAGGGGCAATAGAACATGCAGTAGAACAGTGTTCTCTGGTGAGGGGCAGTAGAACATGCAGTAGAACAGTGTTCTCTGGTGAGGGGGCAGTAGAACAGTGTTCTCTGGTGAGGGGCAGTAGAACATGCAGTAGAACAGTGTTCTCTGGTGAGGGGCAGTAGAACAGTGTTCTCTGGTGAGGGGCAGTAGAACAGTGTTCTCTGGTGAGGGGGCAGTAGAACAGTGTTCTCTGGTGAGGGGCAGTAGAACATGCAGTAGAACAGTGTTCTCTGGTGAGGGGGCAGTAGAACAGTGTTCTCTGGTGAGGGGCAGTAGAACAGTGTTCTCTGGTGAGGGGCAGTAGAACATGCAGTAGAACAGTGTTCTCTGGTGAGGGGGCAGTAGAACAGTGTTTTCTGGTGAGGGGCAGTAGAACAGTGTTCTCTGGTGAGGGGCAGTAGAACAGTGTTCTCTGGTGAGGGGGCAGTAGAACAGTGTTCTCTGGTGAGGGGCAGTAGAACATGCAGTAGAACAGTGTTCTCTGGTGAGGGGCAGTAGAACAGTGTTCTCTGGTGAGGGGCAGTAGATCAGTGGGCGTTTTCTGGTCCTTGGTTTTCCCCGCATTGATGAGGAGGTGGCTTTGCTGACCCCAGTCCACATAGTCTTGCGTTAGTCCTTTGTACTCTGTGTCATCGTCGTTGTTGTCTATGATGAGTTCCATGATGACAGTCGTCAGAAAACAAACTTCTTCAGCTGTTCATGTTTTGTCTGAAGTGCTCTTGAAGTTGGCCTTTCGCCTTCCTCCTCAGTTTCTTCTGCTCAGTCTCTAGCTCGTCCTTGTTCTCTGAATTGAAAGTGCCATTCTTCTCCTTTAGTAAACTTTCCACGATTTGTTGTCTGTAAAACACGGTGTTCTGAAAGCAGAAGTTAATGTAGTCCATTATGCACTATTTGAGTCAGTTCATCTCTTCACCACACGGGGCATCACGTTCTGCCTGCACACTGTGGGTTCCTCCACAGGGCAAAGATGGACTATGTGGTGGTCTGCGCCCCCAGAGAAGGGGCTCCATGGCAGTGACAAAGAATATTACTAGTGTTATTTCTCTTTTACTTTTTCTTTTGTTTTGTTTTTTTTGTTTTGTTCTCAATTTAAGTAATACAGTGGCTAGATATTGAAGATATTTTATCTTTCATCCATACAACTTTGTCAATCCCTAAAGTAAACATTTAGTGCCGAGTTTAAACCCTTGAAAGACAGTGGCTTACTTTGAAGTAAATTGTTTTCTGGCAGTGACCAATGAGAAGCTGTGCTTGAATCAGAGCTGGGAGCAGGTCCAGAGGGCTGTTTCATAAAACTCATTCAGCAAAGCCTTTAGTGCCCGACTTCTAACTCGGCCGAGCATAAACACAGGAGTTTCAGGCTCTTTCCCAATCCATGTCCACTCCCTCACCTCGTGCACTCGCAGCTGCACTGAGGGCTCTGCCGCTGGGGAGGGTTTATGAGCCACTCGCTCTCACAGGAGACTGGTTTTAGGTGTGACGTAATATGCACATTCTTAATACAGAATATAAGGCATATAAAGCACATATTTCATGCAAATTCACTCCACTTTTTGAAAATATACAGTTTTCAGGAGTTAAGAAACATTAATGTTATAATAAAAAGATATTTGTTTACCTTCGGAGATGAGTTTCTGCTTCATTCTCCTGAAGCCAAGGTTATGGTCTTGGCTGCAAATGCATGAATTTAACAACCTAATTAATATACTTCAAACACCTTTAGAGGTAAATCCTGTGTTTTATTATAAATTCAAGGCTTTTTGTTAAACATCAAAACACTTCTTGTCAAATGGTACAGGCTACATTCTGACTTGACATTGTTTTCTAATGTTTGCTACATTAAATATTGGGCAATATTTTGTTAATTTTCCATTTAAAGGACATTTTGACTTTATTAAGGTCATAATAAACTTTTTTTTGTTTTGTTTCAAAACATGAGATGGCAAATTTTAGGTACTCAAGAGCATGTTTAAAGGATAATAACAATATGAAAAATGCATAATATTTCTCTAGTATATATCTAGTATATTTCTCCAGTAGTTTGCACTTTGACATGGTGTTATGAGAAATCATCATTCATTGCGATGTAAACAGTATATATTTCCATTCTTCTCTAAAATTGTTGACAGATATTTATGGAGAACTACACCCAAATGTTGAAGCGATTCTGTTTGTCGTTGAGTAAGTCTTTCAAAATGTTGTGTGCAGTGATTCGTTTTACGCTAAATACCGCCCAAGAAAATATTTTCCCATACCACCAGGTCAAAAACATAGATCTTCGCCTTTGTTATAGTAGTTATAAACAAGGATTAACTCCAAAGAATACAAACATGTGGATTAAATGGACTCAAAAAAATGACTGAACTGCATTGAAAGCCACGTACCATCTGAAGGAGCTCACGTACCACAGTTTGAGAACCACCGGTCTACTGATTTGGGTAAATGAATGAAAACAAACAGAATACATAAGACGTGTTGATTGCTCAGTCACTAAAACGCTGGTTGCTTTCATTTTCACTCGGGCAAGGACAGGTCTCTCAACAGGAGCCAACTACAGGCAGCTCAGGACCTTTGAGTTGTTTTGGAGCTGTATCCGACTCCTGCAAAGCTACAAGTCCCAGAAGAGAGCCAGAGGTTAACCCTGCAGCTGAACATGTGCATCTAATTAACAGGTGAAACACAACAAGAAGCCCTAAAACAGTAGCAATAGCTTTGTGGTTTTGTTTGGAATAGTCGCCAACAATAGAAAAAAAAAGTTTGCAAGTGATATAATAAAGGTGTGCAATATATTTGTATACGTATAGTTGTATCTTAGCGCTTTTCTGGACACGCTTCTGGACGCTTCACATTGCTTTATTCATTCACTCCACACTCCATGATGGCCCTGGGGCAGACTGACGGAAATGAGGCTGCCAATCTGCCCCAGCACCAGATGATTACCTCTGAATCCTTTTCTATGACGTAAAACTCCTGAACGAGGGATTAAACTGACTGAGTTTACGACATAATGTCTGTGTCTCTCATCCGCTCTTTTTGTAGCATTTCTTACTGTAAGTGATATACTCGATATTCGAATTTTGCTCATCTTCAAAGCAAGTTTCACGACATTATCTTAATTTCATTATATTGCTAGTTATATCTGTGTGAGATTTCTTGATTGCATATTTTTCCTGCACTTGCCGGGTGAATTTAAATTTCCTCAATAAATGAATGACTCTGTGCCTGATTGACGTTAAAAGACCTCTACGGAACAGGAACTGGTCCTCATGTCACAATATAACCATTTCATAATTAAATATTCATGTGGTAATGACGTAAGTAATCTATGAATAATTACAGAAGTCACTTTATCATACAGTTTTATCATGTGAAAGGCAGCTGTCTTATCTCCGCTGCATGAAAATCAAAGGCCGCGTGTGGTACTTTGGATTGCTCCATGTCTAATTTGGCCCATTGCTGAATTTGAATCCATGCTTCTTGCAGGATTAATTAAAGCGTTGGAGGCTCCGCAGCTGGATGAGAGAAAATATGACTTAGTTTTTAATCAGCTCAAATCAGGATCCTGCCAATCAATCGTGAACCATTGATTACCGAGATGGACAGAAGGTTTATGGGAACAGGCAAGGCATCTCCAAGTCACACATTCTTGCCAAGAAATATCCACTCTTCAGTTTGATCCCTTTTTTGTTTGTTTGTTTGTTTGTTTGGGAAATTGTTTGTGTGTGATAAAGTGTCAGATTGTGCAGATTATGTGCAAATGTACAGATGTGACAGCAACCTCTGGCATTCACATTTGCCCATTTTTGGTCCTAGTTTTAGCCCAGTTTGAGTCCAAATGTGTTTCTTTGGTGCAACCACAGTCCTGGTCTAGTCCTGGTCTAGTCCTGGTCTAGTCCAGAGTTAGTTACGGTTTTGCCTCAGTTTAGTCCATATTTTTATGTTATGAGTACACAAGTGTGGATGTGAAGCAATGAGGGTAGTGTTAATCATTGCTTTTCATTTAACCTTCGTAAATGTTTACTAAGTAAAATGACATGAAACAAAAGCCAACAACGCCACCGGGTTTAACCTGGAAAATAAAAAAAGGACACTCAGGTTTGTGGCAGTCAGGAGACAGAATAATTTAGTCAGTTTATTCAATAAATAAACATTTAGTTAATAGTTAAATAAAACATTTGTTGAGGTCCACAATTGCACATATCCACATTATTTTACAATTGCACATGAATTATTGTGCCTTTTTAATAGTCCATCTTGTACAGACACCTTTAATCTTAGTCCATGAGAGAGATAAAGAACCAAAAAGAAAAGGAGAAGCGCAAGATGAAAATGGAGTTTGGATCCAAAGAGGCATGACAGCGGTGGGCCACAGCATGACCAGCCCCCCTGTTACCTGGAGGGTTTTAAGATAATTAGCTCACTGGAAAAGACAATCACAAATGTGCTTGACATGATTGAACCTGCTTCATTTTGGACACCATGACGCGCGCCCTTTATGGGTGACGGATTACAACCTGGACCCCAGCTCCGAGGGTTGCCAGACACCAAAGCACAAAACAATAAGGTTACATGAAGTGGTGACGCGCCGCAGCACTAACACAGGCATGAGTGGCTAGAAAACATAAATACTGCATAAAACCAAGAATGATGGTACCTGAAGCAGCAGAGCACAGGCGTAAACATGTCTAACCAGAGTCAGAGAGGGCGAGGAAGAGCCTGAGAAAGACTTTTATAGTCTAAAGCGCCACCTACTGGACATCATTTAGTGGCAAAAACCGCATGCTGCCACAAATACATTCTTATTGTCTTATTTTTTTGCTTTGTGTAATGTACTTTTTATTATTTATTCACCTTTATTTAACCAGGTAAGAACCCATTGAGATTGAGACTTCATTTCAAGAAGAAAATATAGCAGCACACATATCCTTAAATAAATAAATAAATACACAATTAAGAGAGATTTAAGAAAATAAAAACATAATTTACATTTAAAAGCACAAACCATTTTTGTTGGATTCTCTTTCTTTTTTTTTTTTTTTTTGTTGTTGTTGTTGTTTTTTTATCGAGCGAAAAACTCAGAGTGAGACCAGTTTGCCCAACTTCAAGTTCAACTGAAGTTTGGCTCAAGGGTTTGAACTGACTTGCGTGTGCCGACTGACCTGATAATCTTCCGCTAAATGAGTCCATATCTTGAACTTGAACTTTATCTAATCTTTAAGGATCACATCACGAGGACCTGATTTTTGGTCTCCTCAAAGGTTTATGGTAAGATATGAGTCATTTTACAGATGATTATAGGCTTTAATTCAAGAGGAGATGGAGAGGCTGAAGAGGCTGAAGACTCTGATGCTGCAGTGTGTCCTTTATCGCTTTCTTCCACTCGTTAAACACCAACTGATTATCATCCTTAAGCTTGTTGAGATTCAAAACCAGGCTCATGAAAAAAATTACTGGAGTAAATGTTCTCTTGTGAATTTTATGTAAAATTGCTAAACTTGAGGCTTGAACTCAAAAAGTCAGTCAGTCAATCAGAATGTCACTGCAAACGTGCTAAAAACAACTCCTCATATGACAAATATTATGCATTAGTTGTTTTGTTTATTGCCCTTTAAACATGCTCTTGAGTATCTTTACTTTGACATCTCATCTTTTAGAACTAAAAAATACAATTATCACAGTCTTGGGAGATGAGTCTGGCGATGATTTATGGACTTTTTTTGTTTTGTTTTTTGACAGTCAGAAGGGTAAATTATTTTCTAACCAAGAATCATCAAACTAACGTGAATGAAGAAGAAGAAGAAGAAGAAGAAGAAGAAGAAGAAGAAGAAGAAGAAGAAGAAGAAGAAGAAGAAGAAGAAGAAGAAGAAGAAGAAGAAGAAGAATTTATTTATTTTATTATTTATTTATTTATTTTTATTTATAGAGCGCTTTTCCACCTAACAGGCACCCAAAACGCTTTACAAACCGAATGAAGCTACTCCAGGGATGTTTTTGATGACGAAATAATGTTAAAGCATGGTTTAAAGCTAATTTTAAAGTTTTAAAGTTTTAAAGTTAAAGTCAAAAGTGTCCAGTTTACATAAGAACAGTACTTTTACCACCACTGGTCTGGGCATTGAACCTGGAACCTTCTCACTAACAGCCACTGTGTGAAATAGTGAAATTACCCATGATGCACTGATTGTTAATGAGCTTTGACAGCATGTGACTTTATTGATCTGACAGTAACACAGTTGTCTAGTGTTGGATTTTGTTGGCTTTGTTTTTGAAACATAAAACAGGCCAGTGAGGTGTTTGTGGAGAGATTTACCTCGTACAAGGGAAGTGTTTGGTTGTGTGTGAATAAACCTCTTATCTGGCAACGTGATGCACATAACGGCTGTTTACTGTCAAATACTGTTATTATTATGTCTCAGAATGAAAACAGCCCACAACATGATCCCAACTGAGTAGATATGAAAACATCACGTTACCTTCATGAACAACATTTAAGAGACAATTCTAAGGCCTATAACTGACATTATAGCTCCTCTCATCCAAACTATTTCTTTAAATTATACTCTATTACATCTATATCTACAAGTTTGTTTATTAAAGCTGGGGTACCTGACTTTTGTTTGTTCGTAAATGTGAACAATTTGAGTTAAATTTTTTCCTAACCCAGTTCTGCTACACAACTGCCACGTTGCATTGCATCATCAAAGCTTTCACTAGTAAACGTTTATTTTTTACAATATATTTGTTCACAATTAGGGTAAGGTTAGGGCTAGGCTTGAGCTAAGGTTTGGGAACAGTTCATTTGGTTTAGTTTAGGCCTTTGGGTCGGGTTAGAACCAGGTCTCAGCAGAACTCGTCGTGAAAAAAAAGCGATGCATTTTGCTCAAAAAGTATGTAGAAAAAGTATGTAGAAAAGCAGCACTTACTGTCTGCAGCTAATGATGAAGTATTTTACCTAGAATGAAGTGCTGAAAGCAGTGCTCTGATTGGCTTCGGTCTGATGGTTCTCCCCACACATCACTGCCTGAAAAAGCAGAAAAAAACGCTGAAAATGAACGCTTGTGAATATTAACAATGCGCCAAAGCCAGGGTTTGAGAGAGACAATTACACAGATTAAAAAACATACCTCCTGTTTCATTCTGTGTAAATATAAGCTTTAATGATGTTGCAATTGTTACTTCAGTTTCATTTAATCTTTGGGTGAGATTTGAGAGAACGAATGTCAGGCTGGAGTTTGGAGCACTGACAGAGCACACATTGATGCTTGACATTTCATTAGAGAATTATGATGCATTTACTTCTGTGCAGAGATGAGAGGCACTCAGTTACATTTACTGAATTACATTTACTTTTTTCAAGAAATTGTACTTTTGTTTTCTGACATTGTACTTTTACTCCTATAACAGTTTGAAGTTACAGTACTCAGTAATAGTTGAAAAAGTTTTGGTTCTTGTGACAGACGCTTTATCTTGACAATATTAAATCATTTGAACATTTGTCTTTCTTCCACTGCTCCTTCAGATCAGATTTGATTATTTTGACTTGAGAATTGTTATTATTTTGTGTATCCTTTGTGAATTATTTGATATTTTGTCTCTCAAAACACAGTTATTTTAAACTGTAAATCAGATGTTATGTCCAAACAGTTATCTTACATTTCTTACTTGAGAAATAATTTCCCCAAATACTTTTTTAACCCTTCTTGAATCATTTCTAGGATCATTTCTTTGTACATCTTCCGTAATATTGTTCTGAAGTATTGTTTCTATTTCATTTTTGGCTACTCGATCCACCTCGGCTTCTGTGTGTAAAGATTTTCGCTAATTTGCACTTGCAACTTGCACAATCTTTTGCCGTGACCTACAGACCAAAAAGACATCCATGGATATTTTTGTCTACAGCAGTAAAATGAACATCTTCCTGTCAGAGTGGCCTTCACACCAGCAGCTAATCAGTTCTATAATGGGCTCTGAAAATCACTGAAGAAAATCCACACGGCGGAGGTGGGACATGAATTATTACGAGAGGCCATGAATGCATCATGTGCGACCTTTTGAACCCAAAGTGATTGACAGGAAATGACGGAAAAGAGCATCTAAAAAAGGTTTACAATTCACTCTCCGACAATGCGATCTGATACAGGGCTAAACATAGAAGTCGTCAGCAAGAAGGATGACTCTGGGAAGATAATTGGAACCAATGGGGCTCCCGGTGCGTCGAGCTTATGACATGGTATTTGAGGAAATTGCATTGCTAGCATTGTTAGCCATCAAATGCACAGTGGTGTATTTTGAAGATGGAGAGAGACACTTTGTCACCAAATATGAATTTTGTGAGCTTTATTCATGCAATATGGGACTAGGTTTAAGAGAATATGGTGGATCTAACGTTTTAAATATAAAAGTCAGGTTCACATGGGAAAGAGGTAAGAGGTAATTGTCTCCATGGAGATGTGATTGCTTTGTCTGGAATGTTCCACACTAATCTATTTGGCATTTATTCAGTAACAGAGGTTTTTCTTGTTGAAAAACACACGTCCTAGAACTTATCAAGTTTTTTATAACACCATGTCAAAGTGCCCACTGTTCTCAGGGAGACACTAAATACCGAAGAAAACAGCAGCCACATTTTCCGCCCCTCCCTCTCTGTCCTGCATATCTCGATCAAACCCACTGGTTATCGGCTCATGTTTAGAGAAATCTCATTCATGGGTCACTTTTCACAGGCCTTTTCTGGTGTTTTGGAGGTGTGGAGGGCGTAACGTGATGTACATGCACTGATCAAAGCTGCAGGTGGGTTTGTAAAACAAAAGTGCATGGTGCAGAGCACACGCAGGGCGTTATTAATATGGAGTTTATGTGGCGTATACCTCTGGTAGCCTCTGGTATGTGCTTACTCAGCTCAGCTCAACTCAGAGTCAAGCAAGTGGGAGACCCTTCAACAGAAAAGTTACATTATGCATTTTGAAGCTGAGGAACAAATGAATACATTTAGTGTTTTCCACCAAAGCGTATCTTGTAAAAGCAGCATGTGTAAAAAAGGAGACCAGTGTGCTCTGCCTGCCACTAATAATACAGTATTTTATGTCTCATCAACTGGACATAAGAGCTGAAAGCAGCGCTCTGAAAAAAGCTCTGAATGCTAGTGAATACTGACAATGTGAGTTTATGAGAGCTAGGGACAAGTTACACATATTTAAAAGCCCACTTCTGGTTTCATGGTGTGAGGTCAGGTACCCCAGCTTCAAACAATGTATTACATAAATTCCCAGAAATAAATGTGAATCAGTTTTTATTTTTCTATTAACTCTAAAGAGAAAGTCATTTAAGTGCTGCATTTAATCTCTCCTCTTTTGTCACAGTAGCTTTAACTGTCTTTGTCAGTACCTCCAGAATTATGCAAACAATGACAACTCTCCAAAGCCTGATAAATGACCCAATTCCAAAAGCACTGAAACAAACTCATTTTCAACAAACTTATTCATGGAGATTTTAATCACGGCGAAACTGGATGAGACGCCTACACACACACACACACACACACACACACACACACACATATATATATATATATATATATATATATATATATATATATATATATATATATATATATATATATTTATTTATTTTTAACTTTCATTTTGTCAGTTTGCTCCGTTAAGTTAAGTTATAACATTGTCTAATCTATGCCTAAATATATATATTTTTTAATTTTGTCAAGTAATCTGAGCTCTTTTAAAGGAATTATGTAGAATGTTGTAACATAATGCATTTTTTCACATTGGGACCCTCCAATTTATTTACAAATAACAGGGACGCATTTACATTTTTTCAGTAATATGCTCATTCAAATACTAAACAAGATATTCAAAATCCACTCAGTAAAAGGTTTGGTATCAAATATTTAATCTAAATGTTCAATATAATCAGTGCAGTGCATTCGGATAACTGGTTCCACATATTCATCGCACTCTGGGCTTCATGCAAGCTCTACCTCAAAATATCTTTTCAACACTGCCTTTTGAATGCCCTGTCTAAAGTCAATCATTTATTAATCAGAATATGTGTTTGTTCTGACAACATTTGATCTTCCTTGGCTTTACTTGCAGCTTTACTTTGCTCACTCTATTCAAAATGTCCTGTTTTAATTTTTTTCTTAAATAACACAACCCTTTTTTCACACAATTGATACTAAGAATTTTTTTTTTAAATTGAATTAAACAACAAAGTCCTTAACTTTGGTTTTATTTCTAATCAATAATTGCTTCATGTTCTGAGGTTGAATGGTGCACTTTTTCAAATTTAACATTGATAACAAAATCTGCTTTCAGAAACACACTTCAATGCACTATCCATTCAAGGATGTTGTTCATTTCTATTGGTGAGGTTTTGAATATATTCTGATGAGATCGACTGGCGGCCAATCATAGTGCTAATGGCGTATGGAGCTGAAGGAGAGTTTATTCTGACAAAATCATTTCCATCTCCAATTACCTCTGCTCTGCTCTCGCCTGTCAGTGCAATGAAGGACCAGGCGTGCTCCGAAATCATATAAATGTCATTATACAAGATTCACAAGGAAGTCTAGAGCGTCTCAGCTGTTGTGAACATGTTGACCTTTTACTGTGACATTGGTGCAGTTGGTTAAGTGTTCGCCCATCAACCAGAGGGTTGCATGTTTATTTAAAGGCGCACTGCACTTTGTAACTTTTCAGGTGTATGGGTCCGACTATAAAGCCCATCCATCCATTTTCTTCCGCTTATCTGGGGCCGGGTCATGGGGGCAGCAGTCTAAGCAGGGACTGCCAGACTTCCCTCACCCCAGACACTTCCTCCAGCTCCTCCGGGGGATTCCTAGGCGTTCCCAGGCCACAGAGAGACAGCGTCCCTCCAGCGTGTCCTGGGTCTACTCTGGGGCCTCCTCCCGGTGGGACATGCCCAGAAGGCATACAGAACAGATGCCTGAGCCACCTCAGCTGGCTCCTCTCAACGTGGAGGAGCAGCGGCTCTACTCCGAGCTCCTCCCATGTGACTGAGCTCCTCTCTATCTCTAAGGGAACACCCAGCCACCAGGCGGACGAAGCTCATTTCGACTGCTTTTATCCACGATCTTGTCCTTTCGGTCATTACCCAAAGTTCATGACCAGGTGAGGGCAGGAACGTAGATTGAGCGGTGAATCGACAGCTTTGTCTTTCGACTCAGCTCTTTCTTCACCACAACCTTGGATTTAGAGGAGCTGATTCTCATCCCAGCTGCTTCACACTTGGCTGCAAACCGCCCCAGTGCATGCTGCAGGTCCTGGTTTGAAGAAGCCATGAGGACGACATCATCTGCAAACAGCAGAGATGAGATCCTGTAATTCCCAAACCGGACGCCCTCCAAATTATGAACAGAACCGGTGACAAAGGGCAGCCCTGGCGGAGACCAACATGCACTGGGAACAGGTCTGACTTACTGCTGGCAATGCGAACACAGCTCCTGCTCCGGTCATACAGGGACCGGACAGCCCTGAGCAAAGGGTCCCGGGCCCCATACTCCCGGAGCACTCCCCACAAGGCGCCCCGGGGCACACGGTCGAATGCCTTCTCCAGATCCACAAAGCACACGTGGACAGAATCCGAGATTCGACTATCGGTCGAATTCTCCTCTCCAGTACACTGGAATAGACCTTACCGGGGAGGCTGAGGAGTGTGATCCCTCTGTGGTTGGAACACACCCTCTGGTCTCCCTTCTTATACAGAGGGACCACCACCCCGGTCTGCCAGTCCAGAGGTACTGTCCCAGACCGCCACGCGATGTTGCAGAGACGTGTCAACCAAGACACTCCCACAACATCCAGAGACTTGAGATACTCAGGGCGGATCTCCCGGAGCCTTGCCACCAAGGAGCTTGCCAACAACCTCAGTGACTTCAGCCAGGGTAATGGATGAGTCCGCCTCTGAGTCCCCAGCCTCTGCTTCCTCCTCGGAAGACGTGACAGTGGGATCAAGGAGATCCTCAAAGTATTCCTTCCACCGTCTGACAACATCCTCAGTCGAGGTCAACAGATCTCCACCCGCACCATAAACGGTGTTGGTGAAGCACTGCTTCCCCCGTCCTGAGGCGTCGGACGAATGCCAGAATTTAATTGAGGCCGACCGATAATCCTCCTTCATGGCCTCTCCGGAATCCTGAGGGGCTCTGCCAAGACATTCCCAGCAGACCCTCACGATGCGAGGCCTGCCAAGTCTGTCCGAATTCCTCCCCCGCCAGCGGATCCAACTCACCAGGTGGTGATTGGTTGGTTGACAGCTCCGCCCCTCTCTTCACCTGAGTGTCCAGGACACACGGCTGAAGGTTGGATGAAACGTCAACAAAGTTGTTAAGATTACTCAAACATGCATCACTCTAAACACAAATAAAACAAATATAAGTCTAAAAAGTTAACTTTGAAGTATTTTAGACAGGATCAGTAAAGTGTGTCCACCCACACATATAAAGGACTTTAGTATCTTCAGTCTGACAGTCTGGCTGCTGCATAAGCTATGATTTGGATAATCCCTTTCTCTTTCCCATCATCCTGTGACCTGTGTTGAACTCGAGGTCAGCATGTTTGACTGTGTTTGTGTTCCTGTGCTGCTCCAGCACACTCCAGAGGTAATTAACAAGATCCATATTCACAACCTTTGAACTCTGCTGTAGCAAGTGCTCAGCAAAGGCCGAAAGAGAACAAAGAGGTGATAGAATGAAGTTATCACAGAATTGAACTAAAAATAACCTATAAGAAGGTTTAAGCCTATATTACAAAAAGGCTGTTTTTGGAACATAGGAATATATCCAATATGCTTTTTATAATAGTGAGAAATGCTTTAAATACAATCACTGGATGTTTTCAAATTCTACACAGCAAAAACTGTATATCTAAAGGAATTTATACTTTTTGTCTGTTAGTCTGTTGGGAGTAGATTTGACGAGGTGAGATTCAATTACTTTTGTGATGCAGAAACTTTCATTGGTTGCAAGTTGCATTTCTGACTGATCATGCAATAATTTATCTTAAAATAAGAATATAAATTTGTCCATGTAAAGTAAGATTAGTGTCAGCCCTGCGACGAGTTGGCCACTGTCCAGGGTGTACCCTGCCTAAGGCCCAAAGTCACTGGGATAGGCTCCAGTCACCCGCGACCCCTAACGGGAATAAACGGTAGAAAATGTGTTCTTTTCAGTGCATACTTATCCAACCCCACGAAAACACTAAATTGTACATTACAAGCTTACAGTACGCTGTGTGGTCTGACATGTGCGATCGATTCTTCAGGATCTCATACCTGTACGTTGACCTGGCTCTCCACATTGGCCGGGGAACCTCCTGTTGTTGGCCCAGCCCCATGTGGCGCAAATACAATTATCCGTCTTACCTACAGGGGCACAAAATGACAGAGGCAGAGCGGGAGTGACATCTGGATATGTGAGGGGGGTGGAGCAGTTCAGGGAGTGGATGAACCTCAGCCTCATGTGGAGATAATCAGAGTGGAGCGGTGGAGTAAACAGCTCTCAGGCTAATTGTCATGGAGCAGCGAGGTTCAGGAGTAAAATGTGAAATGTGGAGAGGCTACACAGAGTAACATGAATGGAGCTTGAAGGGGAGACTTGTATGTAGGTATGGATAAATGGAGGGATAGACGGCTGGATAGATGGATGGATGGATGGATGGATGGATGGATAGACAGCTGGATGGATGGATGGATGGATAGACAGCTGGATGGATGGATGGATGGATGGATGGATGGATAGACAGCTGGATGGATGGATGGATGGATGGATGGATGGATAGACAGCTGGATGGATGGATGGATGGATAGATAGATAGATAGATAGATAGATAGATAGATAGATAGATAGATAGATAGATAGATAGATAGATAGATAGATAGATAGATAGATAGATAGATAGATAGATAGATAGATAGATAGATAGATAGATAGATAGATAGATAGATAGATAGATAGATAGATAGATAGATAGATAGATAGATAGATAGATAGATAGATAGATAGATATCAGGGCAGTCAGAGGAGAGTAACAGCCCTCAGGTGTGGTTTTCAACAGTTTTTAAAATATGTGCGAAATATAGTACTTTTACTTTTTACACTTCAAAACTTTTACTTATGTAGATTTTCTTATGTGATACTGGAGTATTTTTTTTCTCTTTCTCCACTAAAATTGCACATATTTGGAGCATTTAAATCTTGGAAATGGACAGAACCACGTTTACATTTCCTGGCTCATTTTGTCCACATTAGTTACAAAAAATGCTATCTACTTTCGTTTGTGAGTAAACTAACTGTTAACTGGCCTAAAAAGAGAAATTTCGCCACATTTTTTAGACTTTAAACTTTAATAAATCAGGCATAGAATTTAAGATCAGCAAATGGTAGTGTCAAATCTTGTTAGCTTGTAAACTTTGGTGTGTGTAGAGGCTAATTAAAGACTGATGTTTATGTCTCTGTGGGGGAAAGGCATTTTAAGAAAACAGCCTTTGAACTTACAATGTCCCAGACAAATCTATACATGAAGTCAATTAAATCAAATAATAAAACATCTTTATGAGCAAACTGGAAACGTTTGTTGCTTCCACATGAAAGCAAACCTGGCCTGTAATGTCTTGCCTTAAGTAACATTATTGATTACTTCTTCCACTACTTCAAATATACAAATCCTAAACCTCTGAAGTACTGAAAAAGCCATGTTTATAACTACCAAAACATAAAACTTTCTGACAGTCTCACAGCTGCACATTTTGTAGAACTGTCTTGCGAAAAAGAAGAAAAACAACTTTCTCTTCTACCTGCTGTTCATGATTTATTAAGTTTTGTAACGATATACATTTACTTTAACAAAATCATGCACATCTCATCCACACTTTGTATTTTACGAAAAAGAAAACACAACCAAGTTTTTATGCCATGGTTCAATTTGAATAAGGAAAAGAATCTTGCACCCAATTGTTGAATGTGAATATATCAAATCCATTTTTACGTTTTTTGTTTATTTCATTTCAGGCAACGACAGAAAGCTTTGGACATATTGCTGGTCATCAAAATTCAATTGCAGGTGAATACTTTTTGGGAAATGTGTTATTCAAAAGCAGACACGTTTTCTGTTCCAGTCATTTTGGCTGAGACACAGGACAATAGAGCTCCTGCAGTTGTCATCACGCTATCCCAGCATGCACCACCAGACTCCACAGTGGCAGTGATGGCGATGTGGAATTTGCATTGAAACTAACTAACAGCATCGGCTACAATCAACAAACTTTACCAGAGTTTCGGAGATTGTGGATTATTTTTGTGCGCTACCGGGATGTACAAATGATCAAGGGCAGAAAAAAGACAATTTACAAAGTTTTAAAAATTCCAGATCGACGAGGGAAGTGGATTTTGACAAGTAATGCACTGTATTTGTAATATGAACGTCTGTTAAATAAGCGAGAGAGAGTCGTTTGAAGAGATAAACAATCACAAAGGCCTTTTAAAACACGGTTTGCATCATTTACTGTTTAATAAAATCACAAACCAAAGCGATGTACATGTAAAAGGAGTAAATTAGCTTCTGTCATGCACAACAGCTTCAAAGTCAATTATTTCACTCAGATCACATAATTTTTATTGTCAGTGTCAGAATATAACGTTATAGATACAGAGTGTTACAATAAAATGTATTAAGATAACCTCTAAAAGCAAAATTTGTTGTTGTTGCCTTTATTTAAGTGATTCAAAATAAAGAAATCAGACTCAGGTAGATGTGAAAACAGTTTACTGGATCCAGGATACGTCACCTTATGATTGCAGGCTCAGCGGAGAAGCAAAACAGAAGAAACCAGCAATATGTACTTCTGGGCAAAATGGAGTAAAAGTAGGCGTACATACGAACACAAAGAAGTACAAAACCATATTAATCCAAGAGGCCCTTGTGTACCAAGATTGTATACTTGAGGGGTGCAGTGTAAGTTAAAGAAGAAGCCAGCAAACACCACACAGGGTCATATATGAGCCAGATGTTGAATGACTTTTGCCCTTGGAGAAGAGTATCATTCACGGAGAAGTTGGCATAAACATACTTTCATTGCCATCCATAATGACTGTATTTTTCCAGCTGTAATGTGGCCCTCAACAAGTTCAGTCACGTGGTCCAGGAGCTCCATAAACACTACTGGATAAAAGAGGCAAACAAAACCTGGGAACGTGGCCATCCACTAAACCGAGACGACGGGGCATTTATGCTCTCTCTGAGCCACCGTGAAGAAGTCGCACTGCAGAGGAAAAGACACAGCAACGTTATGTAACTGTTCAGGAAACAAGCAGTATTTATATTTCCGTTGCTGAATTAACTGACTTTCTTAGTTTGAACACCTTCTGCAGATATTGCACACTACCCACAATGCCTCTCTCTTCAGCTGTGTAATGGGTTCAGATAAGCGACCTGATCTATGAATGCTGCTGGATATGATTTATGACCAGGGCCTTCAGTCAAACTGCCTGAGTGATCATCTACAGGTGAATGAATTCAAATGCTTTCTTAAAACTACAGTAGAACTGTAGAACTGGGCTTTTTCTGCTCAGACAATGCAGCACACAGCCTCACTGGCACGATATAAGAACAGGTACTCCCACATGAATACAGAATGCAAAGCAAATTGAAACAATTAATCAAAGCAGGAGGAGGCAAATTCTATTGTAAAGATTGTTTGTCCTGTAAGAGAAAAGTATAGTGTGTTGTGTTTCAGATGTGGGCAGCATGGGGCATTTCAAATATAAAAATCCCCCAGACCCTATGAAGAAGTGATCTAACTGATTTTAAAAAAAACATTATCTGCACAGTGTGGACTATTGGAATGTTTAATTTAGTGGGTGTTTAAATACAAAACAGTTTTTTTTTTCAGGTAAACTCAATTATTACCACGACACTTGAAGTACTAATTAAGAATTGTATTTTTGGAGTTACTGTGTCCAAGTAATTTCTCTTGTGCATAAGAAAAATCACCAAAGTAAAATATGAAATCACTGAAAGTACCTGCTCAAAAGTCAGTGTGGATTGTGTCAACAAAAGGTTCCTGGTCTGATTGGAACCTGCCCCAGAGCAGGAAGAGTCCTCAAAGTATGGTTTCTGTCCCTGGTTCCGACTCTGTGAACACGTACGGGGGACTAGAACCAGGAACTGAAAAAGCTTTCCACAGAAAACCCTGACGTCGCTTCTCTTTGATAGACGAGAAGAGCTGCTCTATTAGCGTGATGTATTTTATTGCCAATCAAACCGCTTTCAAACAAACTGAACGAGTATTTCAAGGATCAAGAGGCGTGATTTATCTGCACATGATCTTTACTCGTACAAACTCATTTTGACATAATGTGAGGAGTGAAGCGCAGCGGTACATGAAGCGTGCCTCATTCAGATCATCAACAATTACACAAGACGCCTTTGATTGTCTCAGAAGTCATTCAATAAGTCTTTAGCGCTTGACGAACATTCATTTTCACGTGGTTCTTCGATAGAGAAGCTCTGAACACCACATGTCCTCGTCTTATGTTGTCCAATGATTGAAAAGTCACCAGGGAAAGCCTCCACAGTGAACGTAAAAGCAGATTAATTTTCATTTAAGGGCAACACAAAACATCTTTATCTTTTGACACGGCGTTAAAAGCACAATGACGAGTGTGATCGCTGAAACATAACTCATGTAATTTATGACAAACTCTGAAAACATCGTTGACAATGCAATCAATGAGACTGTGGTTTATGGAGGAACGAGGCTGTTATTAATCAAAACACAGAATTATATGCCTCGCTAAAAGATGTCATATTTCAAGCACATCCAGTTTGTTAGTGCTTTCTTACATTGAAAAAGATAAGACACTAGACACCACAAAAACATTTGAAGAACTGATAGTATTAGATGTTTTCAAGCTAGATTTCAAGCTCAGTGCTAAGAAATATACTTCACTCTCGAGACAGATTTTGATATCACACAAAGATAATTACAAATGCTCTTTTTGGGTGAAGGTTTCAGAAAATAGACTGATATTTTCAACAGTAAATAGAGCTTTCTTTGTTAAACACTGTGGTCTTATACTAGTTCTGATAAAGTTTAAGATCATTCTAAAACTGTTCACGGCGGGTCAGATTTAGTGTCAATACTTACAATCTAAAAGTAAAGTATTCTGTGCCAGCAGAGAGAGCAGTGGTATAACTCAATAAGGAAACTGTTTTCACTCTAGGTCACATTGTTGAAAACTTTTGAGAAGCAGAAACATTGATACAGTTTTTTCTATCATTTTAATTTGCAAATTTCTGCACAAATTCCTAAACTTAACTTGCCGCTCGGGGGGCAAACACTCGGCTCTTACTGGCACAACCTTATGTCTATTTTCAAGCCACATAATAGTTACTCAAAATGTAGAGAGGGGATTTGGATTTCTTCGTTTTTTTTTTGTTTTTTTTTATTTATTTTCTGACACCGTGCATATTTACAATTATGGTGATATATAATATACAAATCTGTACATATAACAAAACTAGACAGTGAGACAAGTGACAATATAACATACTATACACAAACGAGACATACACATATACATGGAGACACAGGTTACACATACATAGCAACAAGAAGGGGATGGGGGGGTAGAGATGCTGGTAACAATGGGAGAAAGAGAGAGCGGTTGGGGGGCGGAAATTTATATTTAAATTAATAAAAAAATAAAAATAAATTAATTAATTAAAAAAATTAAAATAACAAAAAAAATATATATACATATATAAATAAAAATAGATAAATAAATAAAGGGGAGAGAGATAGCTACGAACAAAATAATATTAGTAGTTTTTGATTAATGGAGATGTGTTAATAACTTTAAATACTTGATCTGTGGCTCCTTGGGTATGTAGGTCAGGGACCCCCCCTACCACCACCCACTAGCCAAACTTTAGAGAGAAAAAATGAATAAATAAATAAACCAAACCCCTCCCTCCTCAGATTGTCATCATGTTCATGCCCCGTTCAACCCTGTCTAATTCTTTTTCTTCTACAAATGTATATATTCAGTTTGGTTTTTTTTGTTTTTTTTCCTGCTTTTGTGTGAGATGCATTAAAATAAGCATTTCGCTTACCCTATACTAATTGTTTGTTTGTATTCTTCATTACTTAGCTAGATTTATGTGTTGCATTAAAATTGTTCGGGGCAAGTGTGGGACAGTACTGGGGGGAGGTACGATTCAAGGCAGATGGAGAGTGACAGACGAGGCCCGGGCCCCCACACCCACCACAAGGCCACTTTGATACCTATAATTCAAGTTGTAAATTCAAGGAATACAATTTACAACTAAAGTTTTGAGGAATATAATAAATGCAAAGAAAAGAAAGGAAGGATTTCTTCGTTTTTGAGTAAACACACGGTGGAAAAGCTCTCATTCACCCACAGCAGTCACAAGAAGGCCCAGCAGCGCCTCCACCCTCCGCCGGCTGAGGAGAGCAGGCCTCCCCACACCCTACCTCACCCCTACTACCGGGGGACAGTTGAAAGCGTGCTGTCCTACTGTCTCACATCCTGGTCCAGAGGCTGTACACGAGAGAGGAGGCAGCTCGATGGGATTGTAAAAACAGCCAGTAAATTCCCGGCGCGCCTCTCATCCCTCTGGAGGAGCTGTACGAGCAGCGCTGCATCCATAGAACTATAACCATCATCAAAGATATCCATCATCCCTCTCATCTCACGTTTTCTCTGATGCCCTCAGGAAAAAGGTATCAGAGCATCGGCTGTCGGACATCTCAGACGCTGAACAGCTTTTTTCCACAAGCGGTTCATCTTATAAACAAAGTGTGTGTCCCTCAACAGGCAAATCAACTCACAGGACTCTGAGCTGAAGTGTTAAGGTTAAGGTTAAGGTTAAGGTTAAGGTTAAGGTTAAGGTTAAGGTTAAGGTTAAGGTTAAGGTTAAGGTTAAGGTTAAGGTTAAGGTTAAGGTTAAGGTTAAGGTTAAGGTTAAGGTTAAGGTAGTGTGGTAGTAATTATTAATTACCAAACTTCACAATCGTGTAAAGTTTTGACAGAATATACAGAAGGATTTGTTGATGTCTAATTATACACATGATTTACTAAAGTTTTAAGTCTAAAAACTGAGACAAATTTCAAATTTTAGGCGTATTTTCAAAGTATAGACTGTAGCACTTGTACAGTGTTTTAGCTCATTATGGCAGAGACTGAGGGATAAGTTAACAATGTTTTGCACTGATAGTGGGCCGTTTGATTGATTATCAGTTATTATTAGTCCCAGTAGTTTAAAGAGTAAATTAGTTAATTTAATAAGTTAAAGCGTCTAACCTCCCAGTGCCATATGTCAGGATTTAATGAGATTATGTTTATTAGCATGGATTAACCCTAACCCCTTAAGTGATGATCTTTGTGTCTGCATGAGAGGAAATGCATTTTAAGAAAACAGCCTTCGAAGTTACAATATCCCAGAGAAATCTATGGATGAAGTGGTTTCAATTACGTAATAGAACATCTTTAGGAGCAGATTTGGAAAGGTTGGCTGTTTCCACATGAAATCCTAGATGTTAAAAACAAAACAAACTAGGTGTCTCGCCTTGAACACAGATTGAAACTGTAACACTCTCTTTGCCTGATGTACAGTCTGTCCACCTAAAGACTTTGAATCACCAAAGACACAACGAACACAACAGAACACACAGAGTCACAATAAAAGACATTTTATAGTCATACTGTCGAAAGAGTAGAACGAGCACCATGAAGACTTCAGTAGTGAACACCAGAGACTCTGTAGTCCAAGTCTGAAACAGTTTTGATATCCGATGCTAAAAAGTATAGTATTGAAAGTAAGATTGCATGATGATGGTTTAATATTTTGAACATATTTGCAGCATATCTTCACTATCAAAGAAACAGAGTGACACTGGTCCTATGGAGCTCCAACTCTCACAGCTCACGTCTAAAAGTGTTTTAATGATGGTTAAATAGGTTCATAAATCTGGTGATAGTGTTTATTATTTAACCTTTTTACAAGTTCAAACATTCTGAACTGTTTTGTGACTTAAGGCGAGACACTACAGGCAAAACATTTTTTTTCTTTTTTGGTCAGTTTGCCCTCTTGTCACATAGACTTTCATGTACACTTCAAAGGCCGTTTTCACAAAATGCAATTTTCTCCCCTTGGGACATAAGAATCATCACTTAAAGTAGATCTCACATACCAAACTGTAAGTTTAAGTCAAAAAAATGAGGCGAAATTTGAATTTTTTGGGACAATTTTCAGCCCAATCTAGTTTACTTAAAAAACGAAATAAGAAATCCAAAATCCATTCTGTACATTTTTTTGTAACTAATATGTGTACAAAATGAAACAAGAAATTTAAACGGGTTCTGTCCATTTTTCAGATTGAAATGTCCCAAATATGTGCATTTTTTACCGTTTATACACATAAAAGGCCCTATTTCTAAATTTAAAAATTACATGATGAAAAAGCTGTAATCCATTTTTTCTTACATTTATGTGAGTAAACCACAGGGGAAGTTTCAGATTGATATCTTTAAATGTAAGATTTTTTCCTATTCACCTGCAGCGTCTCACCTTAATAGTTCAGTAAAGTGTGCAAAAGATTTGACAGATTTGCGAAAGTTTGAGAAAATGTGCCAAAGCGATTGAAGAAAAAAAAACTATATTAGAGACTTTGACTTTGACAACTTGAAAAATATAGCAGATTCTGATTTGATTTGTTTGTACCGTTTAAAGCTGCAGCCGGTTGTGTCGAGAGGCGGCACTGGCTCATGCAGTTATTAAGAGCTCTTGTCCACAAACCCAAAGGTCGGACAAGTGCGTCGTGTCCTCAGACAGGGCTCTTCATCCACATCTCTGACTGGGGCGGCTTCAGGGTCAACGGCTTCAGTATTTGAGGGTGGTTATGGCTACAGTAGAAGTTTCCCACAACTGAGAATGGAGTAAATGTCGGGTGCTCTGGCAGGATTGTTTTTAAAGCGAGACACTGCAAACAAAACCCTTTTTTTTTCAATTTTTTCAGGCTTTCAAGTGGAAAACAACAAACTCGTCCAATCTGCTCCTAAACATATTATTTCGTTAAATCCACTTCAAAGATCGTTTTCTATAGAATACATTTTTCTCCCACAAAGACATAAAGATCACCACTTAAATAGCTCCCACACACACCAAGCTTTACAAATCTGTATTTAGCAAGATTTTGACTGAGCGTAGAGAAGGATTTGTTGATATTAAATTCTAAGCCTGATTTATTGAAGTTTTAGGTCTAATAGATGAGATGAAATTAGAATTTTTAGTCCAGGTTTCACCGTCTCATCTAAAATGGACTGTAATGTACTTTGTGTTACAGTCTTTGTACAAAAAGCACATAAATAAATAAGTTGATTGATTGATGGATGGACTGATTGATTGATTGATTGACTGATTGATTGATTGAATGAATGAATAATGACTGTAATAAAACACTTGAGTTGCTCGTCAAGCTTGTAAAACGGCACTTCCTTTAAATTCAGCTTGATACAATCCATAAGTGGCCGGCACCGTCACTTGAGTGTGGCCGGTTAATTCTCTGCGGCATTGCTCCAGTTAGCTATATGTTTACTGCAAAGTACAAAGTTGGAGGATAAAAGAACTTAAAATGTACTGAATGTATTCCCTTAAAGCCTGTGGTGCTGTTCCGCTTGTCAACAAACTCCACAAACTCTCCCTGCAAGCTAAAGTTAGATTTAAGTTTCATTTCTTAACCATAGAAAAGTTCTCTATATCTTTCTTTATTTTTATTTTATTTTTTGCACTTCTTCGGTCCAGTGCTTATGTTACAACACTGCACAAAAACGTCTTAACTTTTCTTTTTGAAATATGTTTATTCAGAGTTAATGTAATTTTATAAGAAGCTAATGAGCCAAACTATAACATTAGCTGCAAAAACAAATATCTGAGGGTAGCTCTGAATATTTCCTTGTGATGAAAATGTCCTGTTGCATTCTGGGTAATGAGCTGGGAGATTGGCCCACAGAAAGGGCCAGTCAATAATCAGAGACACAACTACGGAGAGAAAATAACCTAAATAATCTCGCCTCATATCAGCCTCTGGTCCATTGTTCAGAAAATAGCTTGTTTACAATGAAAGGCAGAAACAAAGATCATCTGTGGACGTCAGCAGCGCTTGTTGGAGTGACATACGGGAGCGCTCGGAGCACGCTGCCACATGCTAAGGCCACATGAATAATAAATGCTGTGCAAATGATACATGAATAATGAAGACCGCTATTAATCTGCGGCGCTGCGGCATCTGTCCACATCTGCATCTGTGTGAAGAGCGGCCAAACACATCACGGCCGCGGCCTCAGCTCCACCGGTAAATAAACAAATGAGATGAACACACATAATCACAGCTACATGCTCATTTTAAAGGGATTTGTTCATTCAGTTCAGGAACACTTTTGATATTTTGATGCTTTGTTAAGGATGCATTTTATTTATTTATTTTTTCTTTTCTGTTGAAACCAAGGATTAGAAAATGTCCACACTTATGTTCTCCTTAAAGACAATGCATTGTTTGTTTCGGCTTCTTAACTGTGAGTCATCTTCAGTTTTTAAGAACAACATAAGTGTGGATTTGACTAAAGAAGACATAATGAATGTTGTTTGAGAGATTAGAAAATGTGATAAGCATAATTCTGAGAAACAAGTCGGCATTAGAGGAAACTCCTCCCTGAAGGTGGGGCTTCAGATCAGTCGAGTTTTTCAGACCAGCACCTCAGATTAAAAATGAGTTTCGGATGGAAGTTGAAACATCTCGATTTTTAAAACATTGCCCTGATGAATACTTTTGAATAATGGTGGAAGAAGTACTCAAATACAGATATGTGTTACAGAAGTGTGATTGTTATGGGATCAGAGGTGTGGGTAATAGTTGGTTAAAAAGCTACTTAAATAATAGACTTCAATATGTAGATATAGATGGAACTGTGTCACATCAAAAAACATTATCTTGTGGTATCCCACAAGGCTCTGTTTTGGGGCCAAAATTATTTATTCTTTATTTAAACGACATTTGTAAAGTATCTAAATTATTGAAGTTGGTTATTTTTGCAGATGATACAAATTTATTTTGTTCAGGACACAATGTTAATCAGTTAATCTCACAAGCTGAAACAGAGTTGAAATTATTTAAAAAATGGTTTGATTTAAATAAGTTATCATTGAATGAGAGGAAAACAAAATTTATGATTTTTGGGTCCAGTAAGGAAGTCTCAAATGTAAAATTGTACTGGAATGGGATTGAAATAGAACAGGTTTTTGAGACAAGGTTTTTGGGAGTGATTATAGATCACCAGATTTACTGGAAACCACATATACAGTACATTAAGAGTAAAATATCAAAAACAGTTGGTATACTTTACAAAACAAAACCCTTATTAAATAAGAAATGTCTGCATATACTGTATTCATCACTTGTACTTCCCTATCTGTCTTACTGCTCAGAAATCTGGGGAAATGCCTGTAAAACATACTTGGATCCAATAATCAAACTACAAAAAAGGGCACTAAGAATAATTAATAAAGCAGGATTTCGTGATCCTACTAATGAACTCTTTTTAAAATCAAAAATATTAAAATTTATGGACATAGTTAAGTTAAAAATGCTGGAAATTTTGTTTCGTGCTGGGAGTAAGGACCTTCCCATAGGCGTTCAATCTTTCTTTAAATTACGAAATAGTCGCTATAACCTCAGAGGTTTACTTCGGTTTGAATTGAATAAAGCAAGAACTAATGTTAGGCAAAGATGTGTGACTGTTTTAGGAATCAAACTTTGGAATGAGCTCAGTGATGAATTTAAGTTAATAAACACTCTGTCAAAATTTAAAAAAACTCTAAAAAATGAAATAATTAATACATATAAATTATTGTTATAAATTAAAAGTTGTATAAGAGAGAGTGGAATTCTAAGTTTAAGATAAAACGTAGTGGATTTTTCTTTTTTTTATGTCTGTATTGTTGACTTTGTATAATATTCAGGATGGGCTTATATAAGCAATTTGCTTCAGCCCAATCCTTTTGGTTGCAAACAGATGTATTTTTTTTCTCTATTGTATATAATTTTGTTTGGTATATGGACAGCCAAATAAACTCATTCATTCATGTGTGCCAAAGTTACTCAAGTCACAATCACTTTTAAAAATTTAAGTAAACGTGTTGAAGTACCTGTTTGAAAATGTACTTACATGTACTTTAAATGTACTAGTTAAAGTATTTTGTGCAGATTATGAGACCAGTTTTACGTACAAAATATCATAATTTTGGTAAAGAATTGTGCTCAGTCAACACAGGTCTATTCGAATTAATTCCTTTAATTATGTGTATATTTTTGTTTGCCTGTTGCTGAGCTTGAACTGTAAACTTTCATACAGAATGTCAGCATGAACGTTCTAAGAATAACCCTCAAACTAAATGAAAAGTACTCTATACTTTTCAGTCCAGTTAAAGAATGTAGTGGAGTAAAAAGTACAGATACTTGGTCTCAAATGTAGTGAAGTAAAAGTAAAAAGTATTCACTGTAAAATGAACACGAAAGAACAGATACCTAAAAGTTTTGCTTAAGTACAGTACATTTACTTTTGTACTTCGTTACTTTACACATTTCTTTTGAAATGTCTTTTGAAAATTTTCTATGATAAGCATAATAACACATTTCATTTTTTTGTCACAAAAGGTTCAGTGCTTATAGCCTCTCAAACTTGCCTGCGATCCAGATTCCACGCACTCCAGTACTTCACAAAGGGTGACCACCACTCGCTCCGTCATGTCTCGAACTTAAACTTAACTTAAACTTAAACAGAAACGTACATTTGATTTGTTTATTTGAATGAAGCTTTTGAAACAGAGGAGCTCATCGGTCAATTAGAACAAAATCTAACTTCTCTCACCTCAAATGGACAGAGCTTTGTGCTTTGCTCATTGGTTGAAGTGACACACTGTAGTCTTATTTGTGTGCCCAAAGACACAACAACAGTGTGCAACAGCAGCAGCAATAATCACCAGATGACTCACTCTTAGCGTAATCCAAATATAATTCATTTATTTATTTGTTTGTTTAAATGAATACATTAGAGACATAACAGGTAATGCTTTAACACACAGGAAACACACTTGTAAATAGAGATAACGCCGTCAGTTTTAGGTTCCGCCCCCCTCATAGCCCCGCCCTCTCTCACTTATCAAACTTTGGTCGCCAAGCCAATTTATTCCGCCCATTTTTACTTCTGACTTCTACTGACGCACACTTCTGTTGTCCTTTGCATTTTTATTTAAGCAGGAATCAAATTAATTTCGATGGAGAAACAGAGAAAAGTCTTTCTGCTAAAACTGGTGGATTTGTGTAAAATGTGCACCAGCAACAAGGCACCCTTTCTGTGGGCGGATTGAAAAAGGCTTTGACGTCTGCACAGAACTTATTTACTGTCAAGATTGGCAACTCTAATCACAACCAGAATGATTAACGCTGGATTCTGTGACAACTTCCTGAAAAGCCCAATACAACCATCAACTACACATCATATTGTCATTTTCAGATTAAAATAGGATAAAACATATACAATGAAGTTGCAATCATAGAAGTTGATCAGTTTTGTTCACTATTGACAATAACCACACACAGTCACTCTCAGAAATTCCTAATAATCCCTTTTGAATTGAATCTGAAATGGTCTTTGTGTTGTGGGTGAATAAAATCTATTTGTTTTTTTGTAAAAGACGGAACAGAGAATCCAGCTGCTTATTCACGCTGCCCAAATATCCAAGGGAACAACAAATGTTTTTTTTTATTCTTCGTCAGAGACGAAACAAAAAGGCGCTTGTATTTTGACAATGCTTCATACAAGAGCTTTGACTTCTTCCTTTGCACAGAGACGGTCTGTGAACAGATGGGCTTTGGTTCACACTGAACAAACACCATCGAAATATGGACAAAAACATCCATCATGTTGGTTAAGGAGAGAAACATGACATTATTTGGCATTATTTGGATTTGTTTTATTTGTTTGTCTCTTGGCGTCACTCCCCATTGAACGCTCATCTCGCTCCGGTGAAGTGAATGCAGGCAGCAGATCCGGGAGATAAAAATGCAATCTGTATCAGCTTATGAGGACCACGGCAGGCTCTCAGCCACCTGCACTGAGACTAGTCGACTCCAGTGTGGGAAATCAACCAAATAAAGCCCCATCATTCATACTTTAATGAAATCACATCTATTTATTTTTGTAGCGCCCAAAATCACAACCACAGTTGCCTCGATGGGCCACAGGTAGAAAGCAGTTTAAATAAACGATGTTCAAATTTCACAGATTTATCCAGCACTAAATTAGATTTCATTTAACAATTGAGGTAATTGATAATTGATAATTGATTTGGACATAACACCACTGCTACAGAGGGAGAGAGAGGAAAAAAATCGGTATAAATGAATAAAATAGACTCTAAACTGAGCAAACACTACGGTGAAATCTGAGCATGCAGTGTGGATCCTGTTTCACAGCTTGACTTTAACTGCAAGAAGCCTCCAGTTGCCAGGTCTGCGGTTTTCCTGTACTGTAGAGTGTAGCGTAACGGCTCAGTACGGCCTGACAGTGTTTCCACTCTCTTAAGAGAAGAGTCCTGGGCCGTTTAATTGGTCGATCTGAGGTACTTCCTCCCAAAAGAGTTTGGCTGGACCCCTTTTGGGAGAAATCACTGCAGCAAGAAGACTGGACAAGAGAGAACGCATACTCAGCAAAAAGGAGACGTAAACAGAAAATAATAATGTCTCACCAAACGCTGATGTGATTTTGTGATTAACTGCATATCTCCAGTGATGGTTTTGTATTGAGCCGACAGACTTAAAACAAAGGCACGTTAAGACCAAAAACATTATATTCACATGAGATGATACATGTAAACCCAATGCATTACTTAAAGAGAGGTTAAAACCCGGTGTGGAGCCAGAGCAAATGTACTCCACCTTTGAAAGAGTCGTGCCAAAGAGCACCAAGGAAAGCCAGTGGAAGTGTCCTTAAATAAGCCTTGTTTGTGTGACTTTAACAGCAAGTGCTCTGGATGTGAAGCTGAAAACCTGACAAGCCTTGTCCAGATGATAACTTTTTGAAACCTTTGTTAATCTTTAACAGCTATTTCCCTTACTGTACATAAAATAAGCTTTTGTTCAAATTTCAAATATTTCAATAGTGGAGAGAGGTGTTTTTCATGTGTTGGCTGACTAGACTCTGTGGTTCATGCATAATGTAGAAGTTATGGGGAAAGGTAGAGATGATTGCATGATTAAAATCAGATTGGTGTTCAATATGAGAAGTGCTTATGATTTATTAGTGCAGAGGAAATAACACTTACAATGCAGCAATTGGAGTTTGAATGAGAATTATGTTAATGTGCAGACATTTTAAAGTTTCTGAAAGATCTTAATATAGTCATAGTGGAGCTAAACTCCCAGACAAATGCAGCAGTAATGGATGTATCCCATAACACATCGAACAGCAGTGTTTTTCTGTGAAGGTACTGTTTCTGATACAACTTTATTTATCCAGATGTATTTCTCTCTTCGACTTGACGTTTCCCTTTCACTCAGGCCCACCTGGGGCGCTGGCGTTGTGTGAGTGTGTCTTCAATGTGTTTCTCCTCCTCCTCTGTCTGTGATGATTGCTGCACGTCCATACAATGTCCTTATCTGACAGTTTGAGCGGTGGGAGCTCTGAAGTCCATCGTAAAAACTGATCCATGTGGGTGGGTTTCCTGTCAATTTATTTTTATCCTGCCATTGTAGTTGTGGTGAATTTTGATGTCCAGAAATGCAGTGATCTTGTCCTTGTTGAGATGATTTGTGAGCCCTTGTGTCTGTCCTTTTTTGATTTTTCCCAGAATATTGTCTACATATTGTTTCCAAAGGGTTATCTTGCAGTGTAGGCTCTGTGTTGATTACCTTTTACGACCTCCAAAAATCGAATCCTTGTTTTGGATTGTGAGATATTGAAAGTCGGTGGAATTGGCTTCAAACCTAAGAAATGATACTATACAGTATCTTGTACAGTTATGTCACAAAGTTTTTCGAGTGTTTTGACCTTTTTCAGTGTGTGCAGTGACATCTACAGCGTTTTTTGTGAAGAGTGATTTCATCCGGTTTAACCTTTATGTTTTTCATTCCTTGTGATGACTGTTTAGCTTTCATGCAGTGGTGTTACGTCTGTCCCATTAGTACTTTAATCATTAGAAGCAGTGCTTTGGATAGATTGTACGTGACTGAGCTTTCATCTTTCCGTCTTTCATTTAATCAATCACAGGCATTTGACAAAAATGACTTGCTCACAGATTGCTTTATACAAATTTGAGGAATATTCAGGGCAAAACATCAACATTATGGAGAAAACGTTTCAGATCCTCCATCTAAAAATGTACATAGTGCCCTTTAAAACACTCACTTTACAATGTGGTGCATCACTGATCACTCATTACAGACAGTCCCTTCAGCACATTTAAACATGTGTCCTGTGGAATATGATACCGGTGTTTCTATTAGACCTGACCCCTCAGGCCGGTTCACTTGGGACCGCCTCGGGTCGCTTCTGCTCATGGTGGACTGAGGTGCAGCTCACAGGGGTTCACTATGTGAGCTGATGTCACCTAAACAGAGCTAAGGGTTCCTTCATAAATAAAATCAAAATCGTATCTGAATTACACTTTTTCTCCATGCACCTGATCTCCCCAAGTCACAAAAAGACGTTTAGTTATTCTACATTTGTGGCGCTGTAAGACGTGGAGAAAAGTAGCATAAACAATATACAGCTTCCGATTGTTTCTGCGTTTATCTTTTTTTTTTCTTCATTTATTTAATTTCTCTGCAGAGCATCAACGAGCGCGTTTTAACATCTCTCCATGAAATGCATCGGGTTTGGATAATGTTGGATGCTTTATGTACTGGAAATATTATATTGTGGGTCTTGAAATAAGTGCCAGATTTCAGGAAACAGCTGATGCTAATGCATGCTAGGTTTGTTTTGCTAAGTTCGTCAGCTCAAAAATATAGTTATTGTTACTGGAAATACACCGGTTTATCGCGAGATCAAGTCAGCGTTTGGTGAGGAGTGATTATTTTGTGTTTTTGGCCGTTTTGTTCTCACCTGAGTCCAATCTCTTGTCCAATCATCTTGTGATAAAGTGCTTTGCAGGCCTGAAGGAAGCCATGTGCCCTCTGGAAGCTATTACCTCCTGCAGATCCCCTTGGACCCCTCCAGCGGTCAGGGCAGGGGACACACCAGGGACCGCACCGCTCCGTCATGTTCCAGATCCCTATGTACACTCTGTCCTGTACACCGCATGACTTCACAGACAAAAAGGAAAACAATTAGGAACAAGTGATTCAAGTAATACTTCTTTAGTCTTACACAAGAAAAGCTATTGTCATTCTTCAGATAATATTCAATGTAATATATATGAGGATTAAACCACTGTATAAGTAGATTGATTTGTGTAAAATGTTTAATGTACACGTGCAAAAACAAGTCATCAATGCACTGATTTCCTGGGGCCTGAAAATGGCTTTTTAGTCCGTGTAACTTATTTTCTGTTGAGCTTGTCTGCCTCGTGTAAACTAATACGAGAGGAAAATGATGGCGGCGTCCACGACAACTTCCACAATGGTGCCACAAACTTGGGAAACTGATACAGTTAGTTTTGTTTGTTGGAACAAAAATCAACATTTTAAAAAATTAAGATTAAGATCGCTTTCACATCACTTTTTTTTTTTTTTTTAAGCGGGTACTTCAATACTTTTGCTTAACTACATTATTTTCTGTCCTATTTTTACTTTTACTGGAATAATTATTTGCTCTTGTGTACACTTTTACCTACATACCTTATTTTCTTTCATACTTTTACTTAATGATTAATTGTTTGCCCCTGCATTTAATACTTTTGCTTCTGTCATACATTTACTTTAATTGATTCATTCCTTGCTCCTGTGTCAACTGTATTTTTACTTAAGTAGACTATTCTCAGTCATAATTTTACTAAGTATTTCTTTGCTCTTGCATCTATACTTTTACTTAAATATGTTTTCTGTCTTTTTTTTTTTTTTTTTTAACTTTACTTGATTAATTCCTTGCTTCTGTATCTACTTTTACTTAAGTGGGGTATTTTCTGTGAGACTTTTTCTCAAGTGACTCATTGCTCCTGCATCTGTAGTTTTACTTAAATACATTATTTTCTGTATTTTTTTTTTACTTTTACTTGATTAACGCTGCTTCTGTAGACTTTTTTCTGTCATACTTGTACTTTTTCTCGAGTCTGAGTCAATTCTAACGCCATGAAAGCATCAAACTTTCACATATCACTGAGTTTCACATCCTCAACTCCATCATAAGCTCAAAGAACGGACATATCACCGCTTTTTACCGCCATATGAAAACTTCTCTTCTTGTCGTAAAGTCAGGGCCATCGCCTCCTGCTCTTGACCTCTGCTCCTTCTCGATCTGCTGTCGGCGCTGAGCCAAGGCTGCATTACACTGCGTCAAACTCCCTCCTCGGTTTGCTGTTTCCTTCACCTGTACAAATCGTCGTGACAGTCGCGCTATGTCGCTTTTTGATTCAACATTTGCAGTGCAGTTCGCCGCCCCCACGTTCTCGGCAGGAATCCGCTGTTTGACGCGTTCAAACGGGTCTCTGTTTGGAAGGCGGGCTGAGTAAGTAAGTCACCGAGGGGATTAAACCATTTGGGATGCGAGCGAGGCGGTGTGTCAGGGTGTTTTTCTCATTATAGAAATACCTGGTTGAGCGGAAGGAAGAAAAAAAGCGGTTTTCGGAGGCGCCGGCGGGCTTTGTGGACTTGTCGGAATTGAGTTATCGCTGACACAAACTGGGAAAGTGGACAGTTCAGGGATTTTCTTGGTGAGACGGACAAACACTGGCCGTTTCACTGTTACGGCTGCTAATACTCAGCTCCACACGCAACAAACTGCAATATGTTTTCAGCCAAATTTCTATCAGAACCAGCAGGGACTTCTTCGCCAATTTGAGCAACATCTTGTCCGCTGATGAGACGGCGCAAGAAAAACTTCGCTCCCCGCATGTCTCGCTCATCGTCACAAATGTTTGGACGACTTTTTACAGAAACTGACTCCTGCAGATCTGGAACACCACGGAAAAGTTTTGGAAATGCTTTGGCCAAACTGTCTCACAATCAAGAGCTAGTTTAAGTTTTTGCTGCAAACTTTGACCGCAAATTGTTCCCACATTGTCTAATATAAAATGTGGTTCATATCATCTGTTACTCATCAATGGCAAGGTCATTATTTATGTGGAATATAGCTATGTTTGTTTAGTGTAATTGTGTTTGTTAAGTGCATTTGCATATGCGCCTGTGATAGAACAGATATGATAGAGGGACAGAAAGAGAGAAGAGAAATAGAGGGGGAGAGAGGGAGAGCGAGAGATAGAGAGAGGGAGAGAGAAAAAGGGAGAAAAGTGCGAGAGAGGGATAGTGAGAGTGAGTGAGAGAGAGAGATAGACAGAGAGAGAGAGGGGGGAGAAGGAGATAGACATAGAGAGATGGAAGGAGAGAGAGAGAAAGAGAGAGACAGAGAGAGAGAGAGAGGGGGGGAGAAGGAGATAGACATAGAGAGATGGACAGAGAGAGAGAGAAAGAGACGGAGATAGACAGAGAGAGAGAGAGGGAGATAGATAGAGAGGGAGAGAGAAGGAGATAGACAGACAGAGAGAGAGAGAGGGAGAGGGAGAGGGAGATAGATAGAGAGGGAGAGAGAAGGAGATAGACAGACGGAGAGAGATGGAGTGAGAAAAAGGGAGAAAGAGAGACAAAGGAACCAGAGGGGGATAGTGAGAGAGACAGGAAGGAGAGTAAGAGAGAAAGGAGATGGAGAGAAAGAAAGAGACAGAGAGAGAAAGAGAGGGAGGGATAGTGAGAGCGAGACAAAAGGAAAGAGAGAAAGAGGGAGGGAAAGAGAGAGAGAGAAAGAGAGCGAAAGGAGAGAGAGAGAAAAAAAAGGAGATGGAGAGAGAAAGGAGAGAGAAAGAAAGAAAGAAAGAAAGAAAGAAAGAAAGAAAGAAAGAAAGAAAGAAAGAAAGATAGAAGATAGGAAAAAAATAAGTAAGAAAGAAAAGTAAGAAAAAAGTATTTACGAATATTTACACTATATTCAAAAACTTAAGAATGTGCATTCATTTACACTGTTGACAGAAATAAAGGCCCAAAATGAGCTGAGAGAGAAGAAAAAAGCACAATGTTCTCGCTGCTGAAAGCTCAAGTCGTGCTTATTTCCAATCTGGTGTAAAGCAGCAGAAGTATAGATCGAGGTCAGATAAAAGGATTACAGAACAGTTTGATCTAATCTTGGAAATCAAAGATGCACTTTGTAACTTAGTGCTTGTCTTCTTGGAGATGTCATTGCTTTGCCTGGAATGTTCCACAAAAGGGCATTATCCAGCATTTTTTCAGTTGAATTACAGGTGTTAAAGTCATTCTGTGGAACATTTCAGGCAAAGTGAAGGCAAGGTGATAGTCTATGATAATAATGTTAATGTTTATGATAATAATTACTACAAATGAAAAGAAAAGTGACTTGTTTTCTCCGCTTGCACGATGTCTTCACGGCTCATCTTGGTTTGTGAGTGAAAATATCAGATGTAAAAGTAAATGAGAGTTCTGTCCGACAAAAAATATAAAATTAAAATAGACAAATATATCTAGATAGTGCTTTTCACACCAAGGAACGCTAAAAGCAACATGTGACGGTCACTGGAGAGCAGTTTACGAGAAGAAAAAATAAAACAGGCCAAAATTTCCCGGCTTTTAGTCGGAGAAAAAGTTCAGCCATTTTGTGCCAATCTGTTGTGAGCCCACTGGCACTGAGGGGAGATTTACAGAATAAACACACTGTCGAGATAAAGTAGCACATTCTGACACACAATGAGGACTAAAAACATTTTCAATTTCACCATTAAAAGTTTTACAAGCTCCAATGTTCACTAACTTTTCTTCATTCTAAAGTGAGTGGGATATTTTACTTTCCCCCAAAATTGAGCTTTATAATTGTTTCAAGAACAGATTTGAACAGGTTTTAAGGCATTCTTGACCAAAAGATGGAGGTCAGTGAAAAAACACATTCCTATTTTTTTCTTTGACCCAGATTTTTTACAATTGGAAGAAATAAAATCATGAACATTTGCTAATTTAGGTAATTGGACAGACAGTTACACATAAGTTGAGAGTGACGTGATGTTTCAGATGTGTTTTATGGCTTGAAAAGAAATGACAGTTATAGCAGTAAGTTATTATTAGTTTAAAATAAAAATGACCACAGAAGAAATGAGACGAGTAGAAGAAGCAGGTGATATAGACTCTTCAAACGGAAACCACAGGGAGAGAGAAAACAATGAAGCGTAATTCAGTGGCACTCGATTTCCACAAGGAGGAACATCTTAGCAAATAATTAAGCTGTAAACAATGGCCCAAAATGCATCATTAAAGTGTTTCTTTTTCCTGCAGAGATTAAAAGTTAAAGGCAATCCTGCTGCGTGTGAGTACAAAGAGAAAGTCACTTCAAAATAACGCAAAAGGATTTACTTTTTGGACAAAGAATAATGGCTTTTGTCTCTTCTTTAACGTCTCCAAATGAAAAAACTGGATGTGTTCCGAAATGTTTTGAAATGATATCAGATTGTGTCGTCAAACCTCAGAGAATTCCAAATTATTCAGACGTTGACACATACAAAAGATGGAAAAAGTTACGCTTGGACTTCATTTGACAAATAAATAATTTGACTTTGGACAAAATGGGACTTATATGTTAAATTGGATGTGCTGTAATTCTATTTCTTCTTTTGTTGCCTTAATTTATTTTAAATGATTGACTTGTTGTCTGCTCTCTAGTCCTGTTTTGCGTTTTATGTGTTCATACTTGTACTGTTTTGGATATGGATGTTTTGCCAATAAACATGGTGGATTTTCCCAATACCAATTTCTCTATTGAAGTTTATGTATTTGATATTATTATATTATCATTTTTGCCTTATGCTGTTCTCTGATTGGTTTAATGGTTTAACAGTTTTATACAGCTTTTTTTTTCCCCCAGAATCTGTAAAAGTTGACAGTAAGTGCATCTGGTCAATCCAACAACACAAAGAATGAAGTAATTAAACAAAATCTATGAAACTACATTGATCAGATTCACTATAACGTAGGCAACTGAACCTATTTTTGACTTTTTTTTGACTTTTTTCCTTCACAGTTGAGACAGGTTGGAGGTGGACACTGTGTGAATGATGCCACTGAATTGAAATATCTCACTGTACCGTCCACAATGTAACAGCAAACTTTAGACATTGACCGTAAACTCTGACAGGTCTGTGCCTCGTTAAACATTATATATGAATATTTTGACAGTGTTTAGCCTCCTCTTCAGTTTTGCCCCAAGGATATTGACAGATATATCCAACACGAGCATTATAATTTTTCCAGTCCTTCAGTCCATCAGGGTCACTTTAAAACACATTTAAAACATTATTATTCATTCATTCATTTTCTACCGCTTATTCCCGTTAGGGGTCGCGGGTGACTGGAGCCTATCCCAGTGACTTTGGGCCTTAGGCGGGGTACACCCTGGACAGTGGCCAACTCGTCGCAGGGAAAACATTATTAATTGTATCTATTTGGTTATATTTTCTTGTTTTAATGCTGATTCTTAAAGGGGACGTATTACGCAAGATCTGCTTCCATGAGTTTTTACCCTTGTTACAACAGTGTTTCCTCATCATTTGTTTACCCAAAGTCTGATTTTGATTTGTTCACGCAAGTTTGAGTTAATCCTGTATTGTCCTGCACCTGAGGCGCAAGTGTTCAGAAAATTCCAGCTTTCACCGACACCCTATCCCCGCCCACATTTTATTATGATAGAATTATTTGTCTTCGAGTGATACATTTAGAGTTCTAAAATGTCACGTTGCCACTTTTCAAAAATAAAAACATGTGAATGACAATCTGCACCTTGTTACAGTGAAATGTCACTACAAAGAGGCGGGGCTTATCAGTTCTGCAGTTTTGAACAGGAAGTCCATGAACCTGTTTCTATAATGAAGCCGCTTTAGATCAATATTGCAGTTTGCAATGAACAAAATGTAAAATAATGATACACTTATGGTACAGTTCAATGCTAATACTACTTTTTCTATTTTGAGAAAAAAAAATAATATATCTCCTTTAAAGGTGTAGCATTTTTCTATTTAAATACCATTCAATTTCACCTTCATTTAAATTTCCACTTCATATACCCCTGATAAGTGCTCACAATCTCCTGGTTGGGAAACACTGGGCTAAACCACAGCTAGTCTAGCTTAGTTGAATGCACAATGTAAAGTTTTGAACCACTCATCCTCCAGTTGGTGGGCAAAAATTCACTTTGCCATTTTTGCCCCTGCTGGTCGTAAAAATCGAATGAATTTATCGCCCTCTTGTGACAAAGATTTCTTGCCTGTACAGATTTATACAAAGAATCAAACTCTGAACCCTCTTGTTGTGAGTTGATAGCGCTAACCACTACACCGCGTGCTGCTGGTTCCATCAGGGGCACAAAGTCTAAAGTCTGAAGTCTAATAAAAGACTAATTAGATTCCAGCAGTGTTAAGTTTCAAAAGTTATTCAAATCATGCGTTAAGGTCATTGGGATCACAATATATTTGAGGAAGTGATTCAGGGGAACGAGACACATATTTTATTAATGTTTTCAGCCTTTAGCGGAAACTATAACTTTTAATGTATCATCTCAGCTGAATATATGCCTCAATCTGACCTATTCAGCCACAAATAATGCCATGACACCAGAGAATTTGAAACTTTTTCAAAAAATAGTTGGATGGATGGCAGTTGTAATTTTCCTGACATAAAAAGTGAGTGTGATTTCTTGAGCTATAACTTCAAGATAACTATCCAACAATTTAGATTAGATGATAGCAGAGAGCACTTTCCCCTCACAGCAAGAAGGTTGTGTTTTCGACTTTCTATGTGGAGTGTGCATGTTTCTCCCGTGTCTGGGTGGGTTTACTCCTCATGCTCTGGTTTACCCATCAACCCAAACCACAGGGGGTCAAATCCTCCATCTTCGGTAATCTTGATCCAGCCCAGCATAAAGATCTGGAGATAGGAATCCTACCAGGTTGTTATGGCAACAATGAAGGATGGGTTAAATGCAGAGGGCACATTTCCGTACAGGAACAATAAAGTGTACCGTAGCTGTACAGTCCTACAGCCACCAGCCACTGTGTCGCCCCATTTCTACACAAAAAAAAGTATGTTATCTGCAGATGACCTCAATTGTTTGCTTATTTAAAGGTGAACCTGTCTTGTTTCAGTTCATTTCTTCTCATTTCAAAACAACTTATTTACCAAAGCGGCACAATCAGTGTTTAATTTTGACCCAGATCTTGTATTGATGATGGAAAGTGTGATCGCTGCACAAAGCCTTCTTCAGCACATGTCAAAGATTCTCAATGATCTGTGGAGCTCAGTCCATGCATGAAAATGATGCCTCCTGCTCCTGAAGCTCTCTGTCACGATCTGAGCCATGAATCCTGGCACTGTCGTCTTGGAATCAGTGAAGAAGAAATCCATTGATTGATCCTGAATAACCTGGTCGTTCAGGATGTTCAGATTGTCAGCTGATCTCAGTCTTTGGGCACAGACTGTTTCTGAACCTAGACCTGTCCAGCTGACTCTGACACTGCCCCCACCGGCCTGTACAGGAGGCACAAGGCATGATGGGAGCAGCACTTCACCTGCTCTGACCGCCGTTCTGTCTCGAAGACAATGATTCCCCGCCATCCTTTCAGTTTGGAATAATGCATTGGACAGTTCATAAGCCAATTTTAGTCAGTTTTGCAATCTAAATGATTTCTTTGCCTGATGCCAATGATTTGACCCTTCTCAAACACACTCACACCTTTTCCATGAGCACAGGATTTGTCTCTGCACATGATTGTTACAGAAATGAGACGCCGCTCACTGCATCAATGGGGTTTATGCACCGAGTTTCAGCTGAAAAACAATCACCCGCAGCAGTTATCCAATCGGAGGAGGGGACCTATTCGCTTAGTTGAATCCAGGGAGCGACTTTTTTTTTTTGGGCCAGGCTGTGTATGTTTGTGATTCAAACTAAATTATCTTGTAACCAGCCAGAAATGTCTTGAAACTCAAATTATGATTAATACTCTGAATTCAAGCAAGTTAAACTAAGGCTATTTAGATTTCGTGGAATGAATGTGGGCTTTCGAGAAGTTCAGAGAAAGCTGATTAAATTCAAAGAAATAAACAAATGGAAAGCTAAAAGTACAATGGAAAATAGGTCTAGTATTGAATGAAATAACGGCATTCAAGCAGATAAATTAAATTCCATTACATGTAGCACTAAATCAAAGCTGTGTCTATGGTTAAATTGCTTAAGGCTGCTGTTCTCGTCCTGTGTAGATAGTATTGCTCTAACTGTCTCTGCGGCTTTCTGACTTGCACCATTTGCTCCGAGCTGGTGATCCCAGAGAAACAGAGCGCTAATGAAAAGCCCATACCCTCCTCCTGCAGCTCCAGGGCCTCCTCAGGGCAGAGTCAAGCACCAACATAAATCAGCAACTTTAACACAACTGGCTTTTGTCACTAAATATGTGATTGTACAAATGAAGTAGCAGCTGTTACTTGAAGTCTGGGTTTATTGTTTTTGCACAAACAAACACAAACTGTACAAACATGTAAGCTTTAAAAACAAGTGAACTGGATTGCACTGTGCTATCTTTAAAGATGTAACATTTATTGCTCTTTTATTGGAAGCACAAGGAAAATAATGGGATAAGCATTACAGTATATCGCATTACCTTATGAGTATTAACAAAAGTTGCACATGGTGTTTGTAGCAAAAGAAAATGGAATTCTGTGAATTGGACGTAAGAAAATTTACTTTTTTTTTTTTTTTTTACTTTTCACCATGTTGTAACATTGTTCTGTCATCAAAAACATACCAGGAGTTGTGTTTAGCTTCATTCACACTTTTCACCTTATTCTGCCCCGCCCACATTTGCCTCTTTTTGCCACAGATGCACACTTCTGTTGTAAACACACTTCCGTTTGACGAGAACTCTGTTAAAGCTAATGGCGATGGAGGGAAAAGTCTTGGTGCTAAAATGTTATATAAAATAGATTGTTTTGTGTAAAATGTTTAAAGTACACAGGCAACAACAAGTCAACAATGCACTGATTTCTTGGGAGGCCTGAAAACGGCTTTGTAGTTCGTGTAGAACTTATTTTCTGTTGAGCTCGTTTGACCCGTGTAAAGTCATACAAAGATGGCGGCGCCCACGACAACTTCCGGAATAAGGTGAATAGTTCGATGAATCCTATAGTATGTCCTCTCTCCTCCGACTGTCAAAAACACTTCTGAATTTCCTCATTAAGTGAGGTTTTTTTTTCGATGCGTGACATGACTCTGAGAATCTTCTGCTCTGTTTTTAAGTCCATAAATCATCGTCAGACCCGCTCTGAGCAATTCTGCCGTCTAATCACGAGAAGTAGAACTTAGCCAAAGCTAAGTTACTCTGGTGTTTCCCAGGGCTGTAACCAAGTTATATTGTTCTTTGTAAAAATATTTTACTTTTAGTTCTAACACAGGAGATGTCAAAGTTAAGATCAAGAGGTAAATGGTAATAAAGGTAAATGGCAATACAAATAATGCATAATATTTGTCCTTTAAAGCAGACCTATTTGTCCTTTAAAGCAGACCTATTTTATGACTTTTTAACCTCATTATAAGTGTTCCCCTTGTCATTATTAAACCACTTGAAGTTGAATTAAGAGTGATTTGTGCATATTTGTTTGAATAAACTTTATTCTCCAGTAGCCAAGACGCTTTGCTCCATCAGTCCAGGTCTTCACTGCTCCCCGTTCCTGATATTTATTACTTACTTTGTTCTGCTATTTTATTTTCTTAAACTGCGACATACTTAGGATTTTTCATCGTCGTGTTGCCAGTTTGGTACAAATTGACAATAATCCTCTGCTCTCTATTGTGAGCTGCAGCTCTTCTAAGACGACTTATCATGAAGGGGGCACTGGTGCTTCAGCGCGAAGAAGAAGCTACTGCGATAAGTGTCAAAACTCTTAAACCTTTAGTCCAGACAGAATGAATTACATTTTCTTTTCTGAGTATAACTAGTGTGTTTTGGAAATGTGCCTTGGACAGGGGACATGTTTCTTTATCCAGCTGCTTGTTGAACAGCTTTAGTCATCCGTCACTGTTAGATCCTGAACGGAGCAGGAGCCAGGACTGGCACTGCGTTTTATCACTCACACAGCTCTTGGCCACTGCACCAAGGAAGGAGACAAGGCTTTTGTTTTAACAAAAACAGATGGTCCAGATGTCTGTGTGAATGGGCCAGTTGAACTTTGGTCCCTATTAAATGGTCCATCAAAAACGTGGTGGACAGATTTGTCACAGTTTCACTTTATTTAGTCATGTTTTTGGGACAGTACTGTTGCTAAGAAATTGTAGACTGAGATTTCAAAAGGCACATCACCATCCCACTCGATTTCAGAACTGTGTATTTGGGACTCAAAACTCCTGCCATGGGCTCAATAAATGGATACTTTTATACTTTTGGCGCCTGGAAAGAAAGCCACAACAAAGCAATAGATGACACAAAGTGCACTAACGATCAAGGACTGGACTGCCATTAGAACTGACATATGTGCGCTGGAAAAAATCCCTTTCGGATATTTTTTTTTTTTTTTTTTTATCAATCGCTTTGACACTAATGGCTAAATTTTGGCACAGATTCCAAAACTTTCCACTCAAGGAGCAAACACTTTTTTTTACATCTTATATCCATTTTCAAGCCTTAACTCTCAAATCATAACTACAAAACAATTTCTGCATAATTTACAATGATCATGTATTTAAACAGATTGCAATTGTGACTCTCTGCATGTTCTACAGTGTGTCCTCCTAAAGACTGCACAATCTGATCCAGAAACAGAGACTCAACAGAACACACATAGAAACATATTATAGTTTGACTGTAGAAGGAGTAAAAAGCACTGCATAAAGACTTCTGTGTGAAACCCAGAGACTCAGTTGTCCAAGTCTGAAACAGCTCTTATATCAGATGCTAAAAAGTAAAATATTTTTGGTTACAAAATGATTTGTAATAGTTTATACGTATTTGCCCATACCCCACTCTCAAGGAAATATATTATGCATTTTTCATATTGTTATTAACCTTTAAACCTGCTCTTGAGTGTCTTCAGTTTGACATCTCCTGTTTAAAAATAACAATAAAATGCTTTTACAAAGAAAAATAGAATTTTATCACTGTGTTGGGAGATGCCATTTTGATTTAGCTGTGGCTCCATCTACTGGCTGTAGAGGCAATTACGCATATGTAAATATATACCCACAATGCATTGCAGTAAGCAGTGGATCTGAAAAAGTTGTAGTTATCATGATTAGATGGAAAAAATGTTCAGAGCGAGTCCCGCGATGATTTAAGGACTTAAAACAGCAAAAGATTCTGGGGTAAGTGACATCAGCATCATCTACGTCACACATCGAAGGACACAGTGTTGAAGAGAGAGGATTTTCTCACAAGTATTCATCAAACAAATGTGAATCAAACTAAATGCTACTCCAGGTATGTTTTTGATGATGGAACAACGTTAGAACAGGGCTAAAAGCTCAAAAAGGTCAATTTTGCATGATATTTGTCCTTCAAACCAACAGACACGGGTCCTATATATCTCTAAAGCTCTAACTCCCTCACAGCTCATGTCTAAAAGTGTTCTGTTGTTGATTTTGAGTCCCATCAGGTGGTTTAAAAATTCAAGTATTTGAGTCAGAGTTTGTCATGTTTTGCCTAGTGCCTGTGAGAAGGACATATCTCTGCCCATGGACACAACTGATGATCACAATCAACACAGCCCTGAAGAAGGTGCCTGGTTAGCAACAAAACGTCAGCTGAAAATTGAGTCTGTAAAGCAGAAATTGTTTGAACATGTCTTAATTATATTCTCCTGGATGTTTTATGAACTTCATCATGTGTTGTTTATATTTTAACCACAAAGTGTCCACTTTTTACCAGACCATTCAAGAGTTTTGTTCACAAAGTTAGATTCTTCAAACATTCTGAACTGTTTTGCTGCATAAGTGAATAGTCTCTCAAAGTGTACTCTAGCTTTGCCAGAATTCTAAAAAGTTTCAGAAAATGTGCCAAAGCTATATTAAATATGGACTCATCTGAAAGACTTTGGACAAAATGTGACGCCTACATTAGACTGAATGCGCCTTAATTTATTTTATTATTCTCTCTCTTTATTTATTCTCTCTAGTCTTGCTCTGTTGTTCTTTTTTTCTTTTTTTTGTGCTTTCCATTATGTTTTATACATTTTGAAAACAAATAAATAAATTATGTCTTGTATGTCATTGTAATTGTTGTGTATTGTTATTAAAGACATTATGACACTTATTTTATTAACAATCTTAAAAATCGGTTTAAACAAATAAACCTCTAACAAAACATTTACTTAACTGTGAATAATTATTTCAAAATGCTTTAATGCATGTGCTTTTTGAATGTGCTGGAGTACAAAATGTACAAAAGCCTCCTGCAGGACAAGTGTAACATTACATCCGAGTATCCGAGCCACTGCATCTTTATTGTCCTCCGTTCACATTCAATCCCACTGAACACTGGGTCTAGGGCCTTTGAAATTAACGACCACAACAGGAATAACACAAATTATGTCCACCTCTATTACACAAACGTCCAGTCACTGTTGTTTTCCTTTGTAATCGCCACAGATTTTTATTCTGGAGACAGAGCAGTGGAAATGGAGTTGTCGCAGCCACTTAGAGTTTCAATCAGAGAAATACAGCTGTCTGCTCCCTCTCCTCTCGCAGACTCAGACACAGGCGCAAAACAGAAAGTCCACGGTGAAATGGATTAGTTGAACTCTGACTTATTACTGTAGAAAACAACAATTCCATAAACAAGCGCATAGGAAAAGGTAAACAAGAAAATGAAGAACAACGGGGAAAATGCATAGAAAATGTGAAGTATTGTTGCCCTTTTTACACTTGAAGAATAAAAAACAATTTGTTTTTACGTCGTCTCGTAACTTCAAGCTTGGTTTAGATTAAAGGGGACATGTTGCGCAAAATCAACTACTGAGCTTTTAATTTTGTTACAACAGTGTGTCCTCACCATTAGTTTTCTCAAAGCTGTGTTTTTATTGATTCCTGCATGTGTGATTGTTCTGGAACTGAGGCTCGAGCGCTCAGAAAATGTCCGTTTTCACCTACCACCTATCCCAGCACACATCCCTGAGCTTAGCTGTTATTATTTGAAAACTGAAGACTCCGAGTGATACGTGTTTGATTTTAAAGTGTCATCTTGTCACTTTTCAAAAATACAAACATGACAATCTGCGGCTTTTTACAATGAAGTGTCACTATCCAGAGGCGGAGCTTATCAGTTCTTTAGTTTTGAACACAAAGTCAATTAACCTGTTTTTATTTTCAAGCCATTTTAGATCAATATTAATGAACAAAATGTAAAATGATGATCTACGTATGCTATAGTTCAATACTAGGTACCTGGAAAAAGTACAATATTTCTGCTTTAAGGTACACTTTATTGTCTCCGTAGGGAAATTTGTCCTCTGCATTTGACCCATCTTTCAATGAGTTGAGGTGAAACGAGAGTCTGGAGGAAACCCACCCAGACACGGGGAGAAACTCCATACTTTTAGGCGACAAGAAGACTGCATGTATTCAAAATGATAACAAAAATGACTCTGATTCAAAGTGACACTACAAGGGCACGGAGCCAAGAGAACAGTATCTCTTTTTTAGCAATTACCTAGACTTTTCAAAAACTCTGAGAGAGAGGGGTATCTGTATTCAGGTCTTCTCTCAGGACAGCTCAATGTCGCAGTGAGAACATTGTTTTTAAATGGCTGGATGTGGAGCCAGAGCGGCAGTTAATGGAGGATGTCCTGATAATGGCTGCACTTCCGATGACCCGCAATCTCAGCACTTCATATTCACAGTCTATTCACCTCACAAACACAAATAAAACAGGTGATAATTAACTGCTTAAAGGAAGTGTGGTAAACAAAATTCCTCAAGCAATTTATACATTGAGATTGAAAAATACACATGAACTTCTTCCGCACTAAAACCAAAGATAGCAACATTTGGCCAAAGTTACAGCACGTAGAAATGTAGAAAATGAAAATTATTGAACACATGTGTCAACAGAATTGCTCAAAAGAGACATATTACGCTGAATTAACTTTTAAAAGCTTTCCGTCATGTGATAACAGCTTTTTTCTTGTCATTTACCCACTCAAAGCTCTATTAAGAGTGATTCATGCGTATTTGATTAATCTTTATTCTCCTGCAATCAAGACGCCATTGCTCCAAAAATTTCCAATTTAACCAATTCCCAACACACGACCTCTGCTCTGTACTTACTCCACTCTCTTTATTTCTTGGTGATACGCATAGCATTCAACAGAAATCAGCACCGCAGTTTTCAATGGGAAATCAGCAGAGTTGTTTAGCTTATTGAGTCGTTTTAGATTATTATCATGATTTAAAATGGCCAAAATATAAAATGATGATCTACATTTGTCATAGATTACATTACAACATAGTGTAATCTACAAATACTATATATAGCAGACAAAAGCCATGACAAACGAACAGATTGATACACAGTATGCGCTATCCATGGTCCTGAAAACGCTCAAATCCATTCTAACTAGATCAATTCATGTAATAACTTTCCTTATTGAGTCCCAACAAGCAAAACGAGTAAATGTTAGTTTGTTTTACCCATTTGGCTGTTTATACATTGTCTAATATAGTATGCAAAGTGAAACAATAGTCTGTTTGAATTGAAGTTGCTGTTTTTTTCACACAGTGGATATTAGAAAGACTTGCTCAATGGAAAGCCTCGAATTGGTCCTGTGAACTAACCTGATGCAATGGACATGAAATCCACATGAATGATTTAACTGTGTTTTTTTGAGGAGTCACAGGTGGATCGTTTTTATTTTCAATTGTTTCTTTCTGGAAGCAAGACCGTCATTCAGTACCTGCGCTTGGTGACTTTTTGTGGCTGTCCCTTCTCCCGAAGACTCCACTGCGGGCGCTGTTCTGTGCATGACAATGAGGTGAGTCAGGGCCGATAAACACTGGACCCTCCCTGGACGACTCTCCCTTTCCCCTCTTCATTCAACATGTGTCTGTGGCTTCTGCAGATAACATGTTTTCGCGAACATTTAAAATTGTACACCATATTTTTACTCTTACTTAAAGTGCATATGACAGGTTTTCATGTGTTTCTAATTTTTCATTTGTTTGGTGAGATAGAACCTGTTGTACATATCATAGTTTTACATCCGTCAAGTGGCAGTTTATGAAGAAAATTGAAAAATAAGTGACATTCCATCCAAAATGCAGAGCCAATTTACACGCACCTGACACGTTTTTCTGACAGTTTAACAATTGTTTAACTAAATAAATGTGTAATCAGATTTTAGCCCTTGTTTACAGTCTAGTTGTTAGTTGTGAAATTACTCTCTAAATATATTACATTTGCTGCTCATGTCCAACTAGGAAGTAACGTTATAAACTTTACAAATCCTCTCAAACAGGGGACAGATGGGAAACATGTTCAGTAAAATCATGAATGATTTTCACAATGAATTGTGAAATGTCTACCCTGTCATATGTACTTTAAGTAATACATTTCAAAGTGTAACTACTATACTTTTACCTGAGTAAAAGTTTCCACTGTGAGTATGTTTCAAAGTGACATGAAGTTTATATTGACAATCTTTTTTTTTTTTTTGCACTGCTCCTTCAGATTTCACTTACACTTCTCTCATTTTATGTCAGTCCTTTGAAAATACCACACTGTGTGCATTACTTAAAGGACACATATTCTGCTACAGTGACTTTTGTGAGCTTTTAGCCATGTTCTAACAGTGTTCCGACATCAAAAACGCTCCTGGAGTAGCATTCAGTTTCATTCAAGCTGTTTTGAGAAATGTTCATCAGAGAATCCTCACTCCTTCGAGCGTCAAAAACACTCCCAGTGGAACTTCCTTGTTTCTGGGACCATATTTTCGGATCATCTATGTCAATTGTCTGAGAATCTGTTGCTGTTTTAAGTCCTTAAATCATCATCAGACTCGTTCTTTCATTTAAACACGATCACTGCTACTGCTATTTTGATAATTGCGTGTAGCATTCTGTTCAAGAGCTTATAGCATATAGCTTGGCTTCCAGACTGATGAGAAAAGCTTTAATTATTCCATCATACACTTTTCTATTTATTACTTTTTTGTTTGTTTTAAAATATGAGATGGCAAATTAAATGTACTCAAGAGCATGTTTAAAGGCTAAAAACAATACAAAAATGCATAATCTTCTTCCTTTAAAGTTTTGTCCTTAAATTTTCTGCTCTTACTTGAATCCTACTACTACTTTGTACTTCTAGTTAACTAATACTATGTTGATGTAACTGTTATCATGCACAAATAAAATCTCTCGGCTCAAATCCATCATTTGCCAAAGTCTTCAGGGATTGCCACAGTTAGTTTTCTGCCTCTTTGTTAATTAATTTTAAAATGTAATGCAATTTGGAAATAAAACACATTTCCTCCGTCTGCTTCTATTCCAGCCTGACAGTTCCAATCCTCCACACCAGCTCACTCTGTGCTCAGACACTATTTCCCAAACAGATTCCGCCTTCACTGGTGTCTTGAAGTAGCTCTTAGACAAACATAGACAATAAGAGTAATTACAGATAGAAAAAAATAGCACAGTTTCTCGTTGAGACATGAGGCTGCATTGTGATGTGGAAGGCATTTTATTTCAAGTGTCCGCTTTTAAGGAGCAGCGCTGATTAGTGTACACTTACAACATATTCACTGTCGTCTGTTATTTAATACAAGGGGAGTGGACTCGCGGACTGGGCCAAGCTTTTGCCTCATTATTTCAATTCATAATTCACTTCTTTTATTTATTTTTGTTGGTCCATTTTATGACAAAGTATGTTAAGATTACCTTGACGTCCTATTGGCAGTGGTCTGACATCACTGATTTTAGTTTCTCCTTATGTGCTCTTCTCTCTTTTTCTGCCTTTGTGAGCGTAACCCCTGAACTTTCATCCAGGTCACAGAGACGACACTACTCTTGACGGTTTCATGAGTTTTATGAAGTAAAGAAATCACAGGGGGCGTTGTCACGGTTACCACCACTGCCAGTTACAGTAGCAGAACTTTCAAAATAAAATGGGGGTGTAACTGATCTTATATTTTGATGACATTCAATAACACTTTCACCGTGTTACATAAGTTTTGTCAAGCTTACTTTTCCTTTAAAACAGACAAACAAAACTGACCAAATTTTTGATTTGCTCCTTAACGTCAAATCCAACGAAAAAAGCGTTCCTTACTCACCACTTGTCGCTGTCAGCCAGTCATAGCTCTCCATTGAGCTCGGGATCATGACGTCGCACAACATACAATTTATGCCATTTTGTGTTGTTTTTTGTTGTATCTTTTAGTACTTTTTTGTATTTTTCTCCTGATATGAAAATGTGTATTGCTCTTTTACCAAATGTGCATTGCTCAAAAGAAGACAGCACAAGGGTTAAATCAATGCACTGCAAAATAAAAATTTTAAATTCTAGATAAGTTTAAATTACTTGAATTCAGGATATTAATCTTAATTTCAACAATTTTGATTAGTCAAGATACATTTTCTTCATGGACCTAGATTATTTTACTTGTTCAAGGGTGTTTTCGACTTGTTTCAGGTCATTTCTTCTTACTTCAAGCCAAATGTTACCTCACTGGCAAATTAATTTTGTTATTTTAAGCTCAATTATCTTTAACCCTTCAGAAATGTCTTCAAACCAGTGAAATTGTCTACATCACATTAAATCTCTTCTAGATCTCAAAGTAAGATTAATATTCTGAATTAAGGTCATTTTAAGCAATTCTAGATATTGAATTTTTGCTCTGTGGAGATCTTAAGATGCTAAATATGAAACTTAGCGTTAATTCAAAAGTATTCTAACACTATATATTGATAAATGTATTCACCAGAAGTGACCCAGCAGTTTCACAGGTTCCTCCAAGGATTTTTGTTCACTTTTTTTACATTGTTTTGGCTAATGTTTCTTTATGTAAGTTTACACTAGCTGGAAACATGGCGGATTTCCATGGCAACGACTGTTTTTTGACCTTCTAGAGCTGGAGCTAGCATTGGACTGACTGAAAAGTTCTGTGTGACGTCACGATCCCGAGCTCAACTGTTTACTTTTTCATCCAGATCCTTCAGCCACTTCACGTCTTGTTTGCAGCCAAAAAAACAAACAAACAATTCCTTCACACGTCCAGACTATGTAATCAAAATCCAATCAAATTTTTTTCCCTTGACATAGCAGAAGCCATCGCGGGTGAATATGTCATAAGAAATCATTATTACAGCTGATTTGTCAAGTTGCGGTTAATTTGCAAACAGAAGAGCAATTTACATTCATCGAGAGCCATATTAATTCTGTCAGGAGAGCCATTATGGGCCACTTAACCACATGATGGATGTGGTTTTAATGGCTACATGAAAATCAGAGCAGTATTCATAGCTGTGGGTCAGTGCACTTGAACATGCACCGGTGGTTTAGTCAGCATTCTTATCAGAGACGGCTGTCACTCGAGAGTCGTGTTTAAAGGTGCGTCGGGTTGTTTAGCACCTTGATTTTCAACCAGTGCGCGTTGAAAAAATGTCCAGTTGAGTTAACAGACTGACATTTGTGGATGTAATTGACTAATTTGCCTTTTTGGAGTGTCCTGAGCTACTTCTGCACTAAAAAATAACACAAAACCATCACTATTACCAAATTTAAAGAACCAGACAGTGGCACAAACATTAGTTGGCTTGTTATATACCATATTTTTTTAACTAAATGGTCTGTTTTGGTAATGTGTTTGTAGTAGGTGGTGTGCTATTGTATCATTTAAACATAAAAAGTGTGCCACAACCCAGAAAAGGTTGAAAAACTCTGGTTTAGCAGTTAAAAAACAAAGCGCTTTACATCAAGAAAGCCCTGGCTGACCCATTCACACACACATTCGTATCAAATCAAATCAAACATACTTCTAAAGCATATTTAAAAACAGACAGAGCTTAACAAACAGCAGTGCAGACAAGAATACATTAGAACAATAAGAAACACAACATGCACAAAATAAAATAATAGTAATAATAGTTTATCTCGTTTCATCTGGAATCAAACGCCAAAGAGAAAAAGGATTTAAAGTGCTCGAGTGACCGGGATTGAACCGTCAACGTGTGGGACAGCAGCTGTACCAATAATGTTATCGACACTTCGAAAGTTTGTGAACAAAAAGAGTCTAAATTCTGTATTGGAGGCAAAAGTGAAGTGGAACATAATGTGATTTCAATGGAAAAACTGGGAATAATTTAAGAAAATCACAAAATATGAATAATCAAGGTAGTATTGACTTGTAAAACCACTTAGATACATGTGGGTGATTTACTAATTTACATTGTCTATTTATAAGGAGACCATTGTAGACATTTTGCATTTTTGATGAAAGAAACATCCAGATTGTTTAAGTTTTATACTGGACGAATAGGCACAGAAATGTTGATCCCACAATAGTTTTCAATTCACAGATATATTACCACAAATTATCCTGTTTTGTTTGAAGCTGAAATTCAATTTTGAGGCCAGAAAATTGTGTTTTTCCCTTCCTTTGTAATGGCGCTATCTCCATAATCTCCATTCCACGTCCCTCCTTCATTCGTCAAACAACATTCAGGGCTCTGAGCTTCGAGCAGTATGAAATCTAACTTTAATAGCCCTCATCACTTATCTATGACCTATTCAGAGATAAGACACATTTCACGTTTTCTTTCTTTACAAAACCTTGTCCTTTCAGTGCATCGCGCTCGTGTGGTAGATTCTTCAAAGGTCCATAACACTCAGCTGTTTCTATTACATCAACAAATCAAATATTTGTAAGGGCCACATTATTTTTTATTCTGTTAATTCACGGCGTAGCTATTTTTTCATTTGGCTTCTGTTGCTTCATTCTGGCCTAATGGAACTAATATGGCTGTATCCTCTAGACCCTTGCTGCCCAGACACACTTGCTTTTACTGCTGTGTCCTTGTCCTGCATGAAAGCTTTGTTCATCTTGCTCCCCGCTCATCGTCTGCCTAATTCCATTAAAAGCACTGCACTGTAAATTCTGACAAGTTAAGTTTACTTGAAAAAAATATGCAAACTTATTGCCTTAGAAAAACTAGGTAACGTTGCTTGTGACTAGTCAAGTAAACCTTACTTTTAATACATGCAGAGCGTACTTTGAATAATAAAGTAAATTTTACTCTTAATGAATGACAGATTACTTGTATATTTAAAATAAAGCTTACTTTAAATAATCAGGTAAACCTTACTATTTATAAATGAAAGCTTACTTATAATCATCACGTAAACCTTACTCTTAATCAATGACTGATTACTTGTATTTATAAAATAAAGCTTACTTAAAATAATCAGGTAAACCTTACTATTTATAAATGAAAGCTTACTTATAATCATCAAGTAAAACTTACTCTTAATGAATGACAGATTACTTGTATTTATAAAATAAAGCTTACTTAAAATAATCAGGTAAACCTTACTATTTATAAATGAAAGCTTACTTATAATCATCACGTAAACCTTACTCTTAATGAATGACAGATTACTTGTATTTATACATTAAAGCTTACCATAAATAATCAGATAAACCTTACTTTTAATCAGTGACAGATTACTCATAAATATACAGTACTATTTACTTTAATTGAATGAATATCCTTAACATTTCCCAATCAAATATACATTTTACATTAATTATACTACTTATACTTTAACTAAATAAACTTTTAACCACCAATTAATTTAACTTACTTTAGAATTCAATACCATCACCCACAAAATTAAAACCCAGTTATATGAATACCTTACTTTATAATGTAATAAAAACAATAAGTATGAATGTCAAATAACAATTTATTTTTCAATTAACGATGAACTCACATGTACTACATAGGTCAGACCGTTATTAAAGCTTGTCATATTTACTCATGACAAATAAGCATAACTTGAATCGTCAAGTGGAACATTACTTGAGCCATCTTAACATGAAATATAAAAGTATTTTTTAAAATGGTGGGAGGCAATATTCCTGCAACCTTACAATTATTTGCCTAAAATTTGCAATCAACAACAATTAAAAGAAAGTAAAATGAGAAAGGCAAATTATATTTGACTTTAAACAGTTTGTAGTCCCTTCCTCCATCTTGCCACATATTTGAACAGATTAAAAGACATTTAAAAAACTCTAGAACCAACTTGTTTCAAGTCTCTTTTTGGATTGTGGTCCATGCACTGAGGTCAGGTGTTTTTCGTTTGAAAAAGTAGAGGTATGTGTAAAGTACTCAGATCTTGATCTCCTATTTAAATTTTTTTCCCAAGGTACTTCTGAGAGTAACAAACTTCAAAAAGGTTCAAACCTTTGAAAATGTCCGGACAATGAACATGTGAACATGATAAACATTTGGAATTACAGCATTCACTGCTGAAAAGTGTATCTGCACAATATACTATAATTATAACAAACACAACATAGAGAAATGCTCAGAGAACAGTGTCACACTTTAAGAGAGTAAGTAGTTTTTTAGGGTGAGCAGTTTGGAAGGAAGAGTTTGTTTCCCTAGTCCAAGCATAACAGTTTGGATTGCTTTTAAAGTATTAAACATTGGTTTGGGATAATCCAAATGCAGTGCATATGTAAGGGCAAACAAAATGCAAAATGCCTGTGGTAAGTCTTTGAGATTGTCCATGACAATACCTCCTTCAATGACAACAGCAGTTGTTTGAGGCTGGAGTAGCTGTTCGCTTGTACTTGGTGAGTTGTCATCATTCACGATGGTCAGCACACCGACTGAAACAGATGCAGCTGCCTCATCTCTCTCGGTGTTCTGGTAAGAGAGAGAAAAGTTTAATCATTCAATTTGACTTTTCTTTTTTTTTTGCTGCAATCTTAAACAAGCAATTAGCATCATCAATTGTGGACTTTTTTTTTTTGTCAAAACCTGCATTAGACTAATTTGGCCTTTTCAGTAATCTCACGATCTAACTGATGTTGCTTTAAATTCATGTTACAGCAACTATATTGTACAAATCAGTCATATTGTCTAAAAATGCCTTGACATTGCAGAATAAGTATAAATAGTAAAAATAAAAGATCATAACCTGCCGAAAACATTCCAAAGTCTGTGGCTAAAGGAATTTATAGATTATTATTCTATTCTGCTAGACTAGATTTTGACCACACTTCCATTTTAAACCCCCCAAATCTCAGACATGTAAAAAGGTACAATACAAAAATATCACTCATATGGATTTGCTTCAAACTTGGCACAGTTGATGTTGATATACTACAATTAGTAAAAATTATCTAAGTTAAAAGGCAAGAAAAAAGTGAGCGCTTCACCAGGTCCAAAAACAGAATCAGATGCTCTTTGAGGATGAATAGATACATGAGTTACATAACAGAAGATTGCCGTATTTTAAAAAAAAGCATAGGCCAAGATCCGAGGCACGCAGTCTTCATCAGGGCATTGAACACATGAAGGGACAGGTGTCCTTAAATAATGTTAATCATGTGACAAGCGTCACATGAACCTACTTTCTTTTCTTTTTTTTCTCAGTGTGCCTCGGATATTGGCCTATGCTAAACAATTTTTTTTAAATACGGCAATCTTCTGTTATCATTATCTAAGTTAAGTTGAATTATTTTCTTAAAATCTGCAACTTTTCATAGAATGTACCCATAGTCTCTCTAAGGATGAGAATTCTATACGTCAGTTCGAGAGTAATTCTGCTACGGCAGGTGAAATGTTTACAGATACAGAGCTTATCTTGGTCTTTATTTGAAGATAATAGCGTGGGTATGTTTTCTATTTACATATAGAACAGCAATGATGTGGATGTCACAACTCTGAAAATGACCTTTATTTTTTTAACCCTTTAGTAATTATTGAGATATAATCACATTTTCCTGTATATTTGGTTTCATTATTGAGTTAAGTTAAATATACATTTTTTAGTACAGTCCCGATCAAAAGTTTAAAACCAGTTGAATAAATGGTCACAGTCACATTTTGCATGGTTACAAGGTTCTAATTTGAGCATCATTCTACTGAAAATAACAATTAAACTGAAATAGTCTGTTCTGCAGCAGAAATGTTTAAGACCACACCTCAAAAAATAAGCCTGAAACATGAACTCTGTAATGAGTAGTGCCACTGTTATTATTGATCACTTCAAAAATTGGTTGAGACATGCTTGATGCAAGCGTCTCTCTCTGCAACATCTGCACAGAGCCAGGGGCCCCTGCACCACCTGGAGCTCCATAGTTCCACTGAAGGAAAAAGCACCCCAGATCATTATGGGGTGCCACGTCCCTGTGGCCCGTAGAACATATCTCAGGTGGATCTGCTTCTAGTGCCAGTAACATTTAAACCATCAGGACCATCAAGGTTACAGTTTTTCTCATCTGAGGGTAAATGTTATGAAGTTGCTTCTATCAAACAATGTGCGACGTAAAGAGAATTTATCTTAACTAGAATTAATTTTTTTTTAAAGTATAGGCCCTTTAATTTGGGTCGAGGATCGTGCAGTGTCTTGACAGACAGCCAATCGGATCCTCCGGCTCAGGGCTGGTGTAATATTTTTTGGTGTGTCAATACTTGACAGAAAATGATACTGAATCCACATTTTTGCACAGATTTGGGTTATTAAAGACATGTGGTCCTGAACTTTTCATCAGCTGCAGAACAGACTATTTATTAAAATAAAATAACAATAAAATGTTTACTCAAACTTGTTTTGTCTCACTCTCATTGCTTGGTGCTCTACTTCAAACCTTGTTAAGCTCCAACCATGCAAAATGTGACTTTTGCAATTTATTCAACTGGTCTTAAACTTTTGATCGGGACTATAGTTATCACTGAACCCATTGTGCATAATAGGGAAAAAACATACTTTTCTAGTACCAAATAGAAAACTTTAAAACAACAAAACATGGAAAATTGAAGGATTTAAATCCAATAATAAATCCAATCAATAATATTTATTTTTTTTTCTTTTTATTGTTATTACAAAAATATAAGTACGAAAAGTATGGGCGAACAACAGAATTGTGGGTCCCATGGGTTGGGTCAAATTAAGGAAGAGGCAGTGGTGAGACGCATACGTAATCAGGAAGTGTCTGCAGCGCACTCCCGCCCTTTCAGCTCCCCCCCTCCCCTCACAGAACAGAACGGCAGCCGCAGCTTTAGTAGTTAGCATACATTACTCTGTGTTGTTGTACCACTATCTTTACTTTTGTTTTCGGCTTCTTTATGAAAATGTTTCGAGGCAGAAAGTGCATATTTGGATGACTAGGAGGAACACCTCTTTTCATGTTTCCCAAGGATGATACAACTGGGAAAAAGAGGCAACAGTTTGTTTTTGACAGTCCACCATCAAGAAAGTATCCTATGTTTGTTAACTGAGGACTGCTCCTTCAACAAAAGCTTGTTCGACTGGTTAGTAGAAAAACTGACTCTAAAGAAGGATGCCATTCCAACAATAAAGTGTAGTCTGGTTAGTGAGTCTACAACTTGGTTTGGGTAACAGATTTGTCTGTGATTCTAATTGGCTGAAGGGGGAGGGGCTTAGTGCGGGGAGCAGAAGGAGAGGAAGACTCAGAGCGTCAAAAGCAGAAGTGAAAATTATTAAATTCTGTTTTCTGTGAGTATAGCATTTTCATATCCACAAAAGGTAAGACAGTGATCTATATATGATATGTGTTTACAATTGTTGCACCATTGAAGTGTACACCTTTTTAAAGGTGTATTTCTTCTTAGATTACAAATTTTTAAAATTCACACACTTACCGAGGTTATATTGAAAAATGCACTTGAGTCATCTCCAAGGACAATTGGCAAGCCTTTGATGGTGACAGTTCGTACTGCAGTCACATCAGCCTGAAAACAGAATGAATTAATACCAAAGAACCAGGAAGTATGATCACATTAGTCCTGTGCTCAGGTCTCTGTACTGGCTTCCTGTGGCTCAGAGAACTTTAAACTTTAAAAGAATGTAAAGCATCTCTGGTGCCCAGAGTCAGGACTAAACATGGACCAACCTCCTGCTGGTGCCAGAGTCAGGACTGCTCCATGTTTAGTCCTGAGTGGAGATGTGAGGCAGGCCTCTACCCTGACAATGTTTAAATCCAGGTTAAATACCATTCTGTACACACGACTGAAAGTTTTTATCAGCACTCTTCTCTTTTAAAGTATTTTTATAATGATTTTGTATGTGTTATGCAATTTCATATTGTTATTAACTTTTAAACATGCTCTTGAGTACCTTAAATTTGCCATTTCATGTTTTGAAACAAAAAAAAAAGTTTCTCATTCATTAAATGAATACATAAATAAATAAAGATTTATCGGCATGTGTGAAATGAAATTTACGGCACTGCACTGAGTGCATCCAGCCAGCAGATGGCGCCAGCTATATACAATGAAGAACAATGAAGTTAGTGCTGAAAAGACTGCTATGGCGCGGGTTTGCTGCACAAATTGTGCTCTACAAATAAACTCGCCTTGCCTTGTCCAATTCTGTGCATAAAACAAGGTTCTTACCAGGTTTTCCTTCTCCATCAAATTAGATAACTTCTGTCCAACTGTGCCTTTTTTGGATTTGAAGAGCTCGATCAGACGTGGACCATAGCGATCTAGTGCTTCGAAAAACTCCACTTCGATGTTTATGTTTGCAATTCGGTTGAATTCGGCACATACCTAAAACACAAATCAATAGTTAGGAAAAAAGAATCATTCAAAACTTCCCTGAGCTTTAATAGTAAAATGTATGAAGCCAACTTACCTGCCTTTCGGTGAAAAGCGCAGGCCATCTTTGCATCATGTCCTTGACCGCAGGTTCTTTTTTGACAATCTCCTGTCTTCTGTATGAAAACGTATGGTCCATTAGTTTAGAGATTAGCAGGGCATTGCGGTTTTTTTTCGACATCTCTTCCACAAGGGATAATCTTGCATTCTCCTGGCTGTTTAGATCTTCTCCTTCTGGTAAGTTGGGTAAATAGTTTGCTTCACCTCTTCTTGGACGTTTCACATTTTTACTGGCTACATCTCCTCCCGGGTTGCTTTTGCTTTTTTTCCCTCCATTTATGGCAACATCTTCCAGTCCTGCTTTCCTTAGTTTTCTGCGCTGATTACCCATTTTGTACTTTAGTCTGTTTTTCCAGCCCATCCATCCGGGAGAAGAAGGCTCGGACAGAGACGGATGCTTGCTGATAAGAGCTTTGGCAACACACTCAAAGTCACTGTCTTCAGGGTATGCCTTGAAAGAGTATATTGCTTCAGCCAACTTGTGTAAAATTTCATGCCTCATATTCCAAGATGGAGTCAAAACGAGTTTCATTTTGGAGATACTGGAGGTCGGCCTGTCTTAGTGTATATGCTACATCCACTGCAAAGTTGGGTATATCAAAGAACTCAGGCCACGGATTCTCTCGTAAGGTTGAGGATGTTGAAGAAAGACTCACGGTGTCTGCAGTGCTTCCCTCGGTATTAGAGACTGATGTTGGAGTTGACAAAGTAGTGAGTTCAAGAGAAAATAAAGGTATGATTTTCAGAGTTGCTTTTTTGTGAGGCAAGTCATTTATGTTTCGAGATTACATAGGGCATTGCTAAAATCAGCATCTTCGTACTGCACTTTGAAATCAAAATTGAGACAAAGGTGCTCTGTTAGTTGGTTTTTCAATTCTTCAAATGAAGAAGGCCTCTCTTGTATTGTAATTTTTCTGTATGGAGGTACAAAAATATATAAAATGGAATTAACAAGTTATTCACATTTATTGTCTGAATTGTATTAAATTACTTGGTTTCAACAGATTTGGACTGGTATCAGACATGGGTCATTGGACTCATTAAGAGTAGGGATGGGCCAATATTGAGGTTTTATTGTTTTGTAGATTTTTGATGCCGATATCCAATATTTGTCTTGCTGCTGTTGCCAAAAGCAAATACCGATATTTGGATTTAAAAATTAAAAACAAGGCTGCAAAATGTATGTTAAAGGAAATATATTCTGCATTTTTCATATTGATATTTAGCCTTCAGTTTGCCATCTCATGTTTTAAAACAAAAAAAAGAAATCTGAGTGACTCCAGCCAGAAGGTGGCGCCAGTGCAATATACAATCTAGTTTACTTTTTTTAAGCGCACATTTTTGTTGTGGGTCAGCAGTAGCAGTTAAAGTTTTTAGCCGGCACAAAAGCTCAGAATGAGTTTAGCGATGATTTAAGGACTAAAAGAGAGGAAGATTATTGAATAAGTGACATAAGAAGTCTGAAAATACATCCCAGATAGACGAATGCATAATGTGTGTTTGATGCTCGGAGGGAGTGATTTTCTACTAAACATTACTCAAACAGCGTGAAGGCAACTGAATGCAACTTCAGGTATGTTTTCGATGATGGAACATTGTTAGAATATGGTTAAAAAGCTCAAAAAGTCACTACAGCAGAATATATGTCCTTTCAGTATAAATTAAGTTAACGACTAAACGTTTCACATTATTGCTTAATTAAAACAAAAATAATTACCGAATGTATTTATTGGGGATATAAAATAATTTGTTACATGACTGTGTAACCATACAGCTACAGCTATATTTTTAGTCTAATTGCACTTTATTATTTCATCTATTTGGAGACAATACCTGATGTCCTCGTCATTAATGATGATGCGAAGTGTTAAACTCTCCATCTTGTCCAACCTGGGGGAGAGGGGGAATGGGGTCGAGGCTGGGGGGGGAGGGGGGATATGTTAGTTTTTCATTTGATCAAAATAAAATGCTTCAGTGAGAAAAGTGTTCTTCCTTGAACTCTATAGAGACAAAGGGGGAAAACATAATTTAGTTCAGCCAACTCTGTAACTGTGAGGTCTGGTAAACGGCTGTGACAAAGCTCATATGCCCGTAGATGCTCATCATACCATGAGGTCAACAGTGTGCAGATGAAGATAACATTGGTGTTGACAAGCAAAACCTTTGTGATTTGCCTGAATTCTGGCAGTCCTGAACATGATCCAACAGAAACGATCATGTCAGCAGCATACGTGATACCATCAATGGATGCGAAGAAGCTTCCATGACTGTTTCTTGTTGAGAAATGTTTGGCGAAATTGTTGCTGCACTTTTTCGGGAAATGAAGTAAGCATAACAGATTTGACTTTCTTAACATCTAAAGATGGCTTGAATAAGGAGGTACTCACCAATTTAATGGCCCTCATTCTCTGATGTTTGAGAGCCAAGGTTAGTGGGAGATTTTGAAGTTCTGGGCATTACGCACGATCCTCTTAAAGAACTTGTGTTTCCCCTCAAAGCGCATTGTCCACACATCAGATAAAGGCCCAAAGGTTTTGATAAGTTGAGGGTAGTGTTCGATGAAATGGTGTTTTGGCCTTAGCTTTTCGGTTGGAAAAACTTGTTGGAACAGAGCTCTGTGTTCGCAATCTTGGAATCAAGAAATAGAACTGACTCCACTGAGAAGGCTTTAGAAACTGCCAATTCGACAATATCCTTTAACAGCATTAGAATTTCCCAAGTTTCATCTCTTTCTGGAATGTAATGGCCAACCATGAATGGGAGAAGCCTCAGAAGGGTCCAATTTTCATGGCCGTTGCCCCCTATGGATCCATTTGATGAGTAGTTGCTTCTTATGGCCTGAGGTTGGTTTATCTTATCAGAAAATGTATAAGGAAACCGTTTTATAATCAAATTCAGTGTTTCTAGTGAAAAGTATTGCTTTTTTATCAGATTTTTTAGACACAATGCCATCTCAGTGGGTACAACCCCTTCGAAAAGGTCATGCAGGATGTCAGGGGGGTAACCGTCAATAACATGAAACTGCTCAAGCTTTTCTGTGAGTGGACAACCTCTTTTAACACCATACGTTTGTGCCTTTGTGGGATCTTGCATTACTTCTTGCACTTGTCTGTCATGGGCTTCTTGGGTTCTTCTTTCAAAGGATCCAAACCTCACTTCTTTTAGCTGTATCTCGTCACGAGTCGCCATACAAAAGCGACACACTTTACTGACTGTAAAACTTTCAAAAAAACCTCCCAAAGAATGTGCTGCCAAGTTGTCTGCAGCAACAAAGAGAACAGTACCTTTGATGCTGCTTCCCAACTGTTCAATAAAAATTCCATGTTTTTCAAGAAAAACCAGGTCCTGAATTAGGGGCCGCAATATTTTGCTGTATGCATGTTCCTTGATGTCCTTGGCTTTGCAAAGCAAAGCAAGCTGGATTGATTGTAGAGAAGAGCGATATTTAGGATGAAGGTTGCCAAGCACCCAGTAAAAAGCACAGAGTTTGTGCTTAGTTCTAGATGTACCCAAAGGGTTAGCAACTTCAAAATCGTCCAAATACAGACAAAGAGAAATACGGAACCCATCTTCTGTTAGTAGTCTGTTACTTTTAAAATGAGATCCATCTCTGTAAGACTCAAAGGCCTGAGACCCGTCTGATAGACCTGACATGGCGGTCTTTAGTATTTCAGTATTGCTTAGCAGGGTCTGTAACATTTTAAGGATAGGGACATACACAGTTGTTTGATCCTTATGAACAACGTACTCAACCGGTTTTACAACGGGAAATTCTCCAGAAATGAATGTGTCTCTTTTACTGGCTGTTGAAAGTGATCCACCTGTTGATGTAGCCTTTAACACTACATTGTGCTCTTTTATAGCCATCATTATTTTAGTAACTACAGAAGGATCAACATTCCCACAATGCTCAGTGATAATGTTTTGTATTTCAGAATGCAACAGTGGCTGTGACAGCAAAGCAATTTGGTTTAACTCTTCAATAATTTCCTGCAAAGCACTTTCTGAAATATTGAGTATTGATGACATCTTCAGAAAAAGTGCAGCCAAGATACGCTCCAACTGTCCTTTCAAATCCTGTTCACCTACTGCTGTTACCTCAAAGTCTGTATTGTTTAATTCCACTTCTAAATTGTCAGGTGGATCATTGTGGTCTGGGGATTGACTTCCTGACACATTTCCTTTAGAAACTATTTCATGCTTAAATGTGTCAGTTTTCTTTTGGTGTTCTCTGCTTTGGTCTCATAATAACAGCCTTGATATGGACAACCTACTTTTTGCTTCAACTTTAAATGACCTCGCAAATGTCGAAAAAAGTCATTTTCAGAACAAAGTTCAACAAAGTCGCACAACTGACAGTGATACCAAAATGTGTTGTTTCTCTTTTCTGTGTGCCATAGAGATAAATGGACCTTGAGGGCATTAAAGGATCTGAATGTGCATGGGCACTCCTTATGAAGACATGGTATTTGTGAGGTTCGAGTGTAGCATCCATGTTGTAACCGGTAATGTTTAAACAAGTACCCCCTCTTCTCAGCGACGAAATGACAACACTTACAAGGCCACTGCATGGGAGACTTAAAACGGCCAGTCTATAACAAAGTGAGAAAAATATAAATGAACAAATCAATATAGCGATATTTTATTTCATCACAAAACTGATTAGAACAAAACAATAAAATTATTACCTTTTAAATGTTGACGATATTAGGGGTGTGAATGCTCCTCACTCCAAGTTTCAGCCTATAGTAAGGGGAAAAAAATAAAAATTAACATGAAGTGATATGAATTTAACAAAACACAATTTTAAACCATGCCATGAACAAACAATACTTTTACTTGAGGAGTATAAAATACTATAGTATTTCACAGCAGATCCACAGTGTGGACAGTGGCTCCTGAAAAATGCACAGGATATAACAAGTTTAGAGGTCTACACTGTTGTTTTTTGCTCCCCTTCCATTATTATACCACAGTAGTATAGCAGTTGAGCACTGATCTAAATGACACATTCACTACATTCTTTACTAGACTATAATGATGACTGTAGACATTACCTCATTTTTTACCAACTGTATTTCAGAAAACTCAGAGGTCCTGTGAATGCTCATCTGCGATTTGACCGGTTTTTAGCCCATGTTTTGAATGTAAATTGATTCTCAAATCCCAAAGTAAGACACACAAAACAAACCGCGGCACACGTAACCTGGAAGTACAAGCCGTCAGGGCAGAGGACTGGGCGGCACAAAGGCTCTTGGAAAAACGTTTGGAAACTTCTAGTTTAAAGGTCCCATAACATGCAAAATCGACTTTTCAGAGGTTTTAACCTTCCTACAGTGCTATTTTGTGCCCAAAGTGATTTTTTTTATTGATTCCCTCATGCTTTCACTAGAGAACTGTCTTTTCCGTCCCCCTTGGCTGAGCAGCAGACGGGGGCTCCTCACAAGGATGACGCGCTTCACAAGGATGACGCGGTGTTTAAGCCACGCCTCCAGGAAGCGCGCAGCCGCAAGAATAAAAACAGCTAATGCTAATGCTACACAGTAATTACACGATGGATACGACAGATCGAAGAGTTAGCTTGTTATTTACCAAACGGCAACGTCCGTCGTTGAGGCCCTGGAGCACGTCAAACTCCAGGTCAGATCCAGGACGTAGGACTCAGCACGACGCACCGTCAGGACGGATAAAAGGTTTATTCAGTGTTTGTGTATCGCTGTTTACCGGAGCACACGGCGCATGCGCACTATCTCCGCTCTAGGCTTTGGCACGAGTTGGGCGGGGGAGGCAGTCTGCTCTCTGTTCTCTGGCCGTTTGCTTTTGCAAGGAGGGGGGCCAGTCCAAGAAATTGGTGTTTTTTGGAAACTGTTATGTTATGGATATTGCACAACGCAAAAATTTGATCAACAAAGCCGTTAGAATAGACTGTGTAAAGGGGAAAGGGGCTGCATCAGCATGAATTGATTAAAAAAAATCACAATTTCATAAGCATGAAATAGAAGAAATGCTAACAACATTAATTATTTAATCATTAATTAATTAAAAGTTTATTGTCAAATTTCAGCATGTCTTTAACAAGCCACCATTTCCAGAATAAAGTTATTGACATTGCCTATCTTGTCCGAATGTACATAAAAAAACGTTTACAGACGAGGTAAAACTAATCCCGTTCGAACAGGGTTTTAAAAACGGACACTGGGGCTCAAGCTCACGCACTGGGCGAACGGTCCGAACCATAGACATAAAAAATAGTGGACAGACGATCGTCGCTCCGCCCCATTCATGAAAATGCGGCTCAGTCATGGAGAATTCAAAATGGCCGCGGGTTAGCCCCCACCACTCCCCCCTCGGTGGGGAGGCGGGGAGAGGGCGACTTTGGGGCGGCCTTTTGCTGACGTACTGCTGTCATTGCCCCTATGCTTACCGCCCACTCGTAGGTGAATGGCTGAGCCCTGACATTTCCGGCGCGTAAAGCCCGCCTTCTTCATTAGATATGCATGAACTTTAAAAAATCACAGCGGCTAAACCAGCCTGGTTCAAAAAAATTCACCCCCCTCAGCGTTGTCACAGAGCCGTAAGCTAACGTTTGAGACCAAAGCCGTATTTTGAGCCAGGCTCTAAAGTAGGTTTTGAGACGTCTAACTCCCCATTGACTTGCATTGAATAATTCTACTTCCGCAGCCAGCCCCTAGTGGTCAGCAGCAGATTGCAAACATGGCAGCCTACAGTCGGCGGCTCAATTTGAGCGCGGTAGCCTCGCCCACTGGTCCGAACCCATCCCGGACTGAATCACAGACTGCACGTCTGCACACTGCACTGCATGCCGGGCAATCACAGAACCCGGGGAAGTTATAAGGGATACAATAAATGCATCAAAAATATTTACATGACGTTTTACCTGCTGAAGCACTTGTCGCGACACACTCTCTCCGTCCCTCGCTCGTTTTCCCTTTCTTTTTTTTTTTGTGTGTCTTTGCTCCTCTCCTGATACCCCTTGCAGAGGTGCCACAAACTATTTTAAATATTCACGTCTCCTTTATCCTCTCGGCGTAGCCTGTTTGACTACTTTATTAACTTGGGAGTTGTGCGTTTTGCCGTGAGAGAAAGTAGAACCATGGCGGTGACTGTGCTCCGCGGCGCAACAGATCAATCCGCCGACCGAGTGCATGGCAGCGGAGGGACACAGTGCGCAAGCTGAGCGAGCTGCACCCGAACTCTCGTCGGTTTTGGGTCAAGAATCCACACTTTACCGTGTATAAAACGACAGTTTGTCGGACCGGGCCAGAAAGAGCAGTCTTTAAAGAACACATTATGGATAGATGGAAAGGTTTCCCTAATTTTTTAAATTGACGGAAATCCGTTACGGAGGCGGAATGGGCTGGGCGCGGAGCCACAGCTGCAGACAGGTTAAGATTTTCACCAATAATCCACTACCTTGGCTTTGGGCTCTGTACTTTAATAAACGATGCACAAAATCACTAAACGTGGAACCATTTTCTGGCTGGTTTTACAACAAAGGACTTGTTTAACTTGCTAGTGACTTGTTGTATCAATTGTCTACATAAAACACATAATCTAAAAATTTACAAACAAGAGTTTGAATTTACTTACCAAATCAACACCCCAAGAACGAAAACTGCTGCGAGGCCCAGAAAGACAGCAAAAATGGTCCCTTCCGAGAGCACATGTGAGAACATGCTTCTCGCCATGTGGTGTAAAAACGGACTGCGCATGTCTATAGTTTACCTTCTTAATACAATTATCATCTACTAAAGTAGTCTTAGTAATCTGCTGATTTAACAGACAAAGTTTAAGTGACTATAAATTAAGTTGAACTATTGTTAATTACATTACAACAATAAGAAAAGGTAACTTGACCATAGCTTGTCAAATTCAGCCCTAAAGATTTTTTTTAAGTTAATGTACAGGTAGGTTATTGTCATCAAGTAAACTTAACAAATGTACAAAAAACATGTAAGGTGTAACTAATTCACTCAAGTGACGTTGGTATTCATATTTACAGTGTGGAGCGATGCTGAGATCTACAGCGACTTGGATCTCGGCCCACTGTCACGCAGCCAACAATGAAATGTATGTACCTTTGTGGCAAAATATCAGGTGAAAATGCGGTCAGAGCGAGCCCTAATGATGAGATACAAAAACAAACACATTTAAATTAATATGAATAAATTGAACCATCTAAATTGAAAAGGTTGTGGCACACATACTCATCAAATTGCAAATTGGTATATGAATCAGCAAACTCCAAATCATCACTTAAAGATCAGCACTCAAAGACAACAGATTATCTCAATGGATCGAGTCGAACACTCAAATGTCAAATGTCCTTGGTTTGTCCTGACAATGTGAAGCAGAGGCCAATATTTATGTGTCTGACAGCTGCGTGCCGATATGAATATGTATAATGTTGTTTGTGCATGTTTACATTATACACAGAGGGGTTCATTCTCACTTTTAATGTCAGGGCCATATATCACTGGGAACTGCTCTCTGCAAAGGCCATTAAGGACTTCACAGCTCTGTACACGAGAGAGCCCGAGCCAGTGATCAAGGAGACTGGCTTAGAAAGATTAATTTACATTTTAGATCCAAGGTGAGCTTATTGTGCAAAAAGAGTTGTAAAGTCAATTATTGTTTTGGGCAACATTTGCGTTTACACAAATATATTTTAATATGTACTCCATTCAACAATAACGAACAATAATTCCTTAAGGTGCACTGCCACGTAAGTTTTCTGGTGAGTCACTTCCTTGTCTCATGGAAATTATATTGCTTTGCCTGAAATGTTCCACAGGATGGTCATTTATTCAATTACAGGTGTTTCGTTGCTAAAGAATACTTGGTTTTTTGGAGTCACCTGCTTGTCTCCACGGTGATTGGTAAATTTATGCCATAATTTGGAACATTCTAGACAAAACAATTACATTTCCATGGACAAAAGCACGTTTTGGACCCTCAGTAAAATTCATACCGTTGCCATAGCAATTGGCCATTCCAAACCAAGTCTTTTCAATCTTTTCAATGGTGTAAAGTCCTCAAAATGTCGTCAATAAACATGAAGCTAAAAACCCCAGGATTGTGTCAAATATAAAACTCAGCTGAATACTGCCATCTAGTGCTGGGGTATTGTAATTTTCTTTGGTAAAACAAAATGCTTATGGTTGTTTTTCATTTAGTTGGACATTTTAATACATTTAATAGAGCTATGGTTGGAAAGCCGTTGGCTCGTGAGTAGGTTGTGTAAAATCTTCTTAATTTTTTTTTAATCTCTAATGACCATCGTTATTCATATTAAACAATATACAACTAATTTTTTTTTTTTAAGTACAACAACAACAAAACTATCCCAAAATTTAAGAGTATTTAAGAATGAGTTTTGGATAGCGGGATTTTTTATGTAGAAAAGTTAATAACAGACTGGTTAGGGTCAGTAAGGTTGGCTGGGACGTCATGACGTAAGCGTCGTTGCGTGAACCGTTCGGCGCAAAAATTCAAACTCTGAACCGGAAGAAACATCTCCGTGCTCTGCGTGCGCTGGACTTTATTCACGCTAAAAAGGACTGTTACTATTTCCAGATTTGCCGCACATTTTGTGAAGACAGTGAGGTGCGTTCTATCATTCAAACACTTATCTGGAATTACTCCTCTTATATTGGCCGAGCCGATGGGACACTTTATAATGAGACGCTTTGTCGCTAATGCTAATAATGCTAGCGTTGTTTTGCTAACTTCAAATCCAAAAGCTATAGTTACTTGTGTTCTTAGAATAAAACCTTGAAAGGCATTTCAAATAATATAACCCACCACTTACACTTAATTTATACAATACCCTAAACATGTTTATTGTTAATTAGTTGATCTGATCTGCGTGTTTGGCATTTGCATGGGCTTTGTTTACATTGTAGCGTACATTTACATTGTTAGTGTTCCGATACTTGATGTTTTTCTCTTACCCTTTAAAATCCTTACCATGAATACCGCTGATGTAGCTATGGTTTGTAAAATATTCATTAATAACAGTTAGTTGCTGCCGTTCTTGTAACATTTTATGTAGTGTAGCAATTATTCCTGGTTGATTTGGATTAAAACTAATGGAGCTCATATTGTGTGTATTTTCACTGTCTGTAGCCGAGATGAGTGCAGCCTCCACGCCTGTGTCCCGAGTCCGCCAAGGATGGTCGTCAAACTCTCTGAAAAATAAGGGTTTGTCTCCTGCAGCCGCCAGTACTCCACTGCTGGTTGCATTTCCAGGGAACGATGATGAAAAAGAAAGACGTCAGAGGAGAAGGTCAAGGGTCATTGACCTCCAAACTGCCCCAGAGACCTCCTTCAATGAATCTGGTTCTCACAGGTGAGGCGTCAAACGATGAGCTTTATTTATTGAAATGTATGCATTAGTCTTCTGAAAGTTACGAGAAGGAATAAAGTGTTTGTAAAACCTCCCATCACCTTCACTTTCTGTTTACGCCGGTAATGCATGTGTCAAGAGATACAGAGTAATCCCTTGTTTATATGCAGTGCTGCAGGGACTCCTGCGGCTGTGCCTAAGCTGTCCAACGCACAGATCTCAGAGCACTACTCCACCTGCATCAAACTCTCCACTGAGAATGTGAGTCCCACTGGTCTGTGCTGGTGATTCCATGTTTTAAAATACTATTTTAGGAGGTTTCCAAGTTGTGTTTTGGATCAGATATAACTTTTTTGTCTCCTTTGTAGAAAATCACCACCAAAAATGCCTTTGGCCTTCATTTGATCGATTACATGGCTGATATATTAAAGCAGAAGGACTCTGAGCTCACAAATTTCAAGGTATGATGATTTTATTATCACTCCTTTTTAATAAACCTGTTTGCTTCACCTGACATGAGATTAAATCAATCTTTTGAGGATTTAGTTTAGATGAGATGATTTTGGTTCAAATCTGTACTTTCAAAGAGCTTTGTGTTGTTTCACTTTTTAGTCATGAAACACATTTAATTTCATAAGGTAGGTGAGGTAAAAAGCTCAAACAATGTTTATATTAAGAACAACGACTGTTTTGCCATCAGGCACAAATTATGGAAGTAGCTTTATCTTGATCATTTAAAAGGTTTAACATGAAGCACAATGAATGCTGAGGGAAAGGTGAATATCATTCAAATGACCACATACTTTTTTTTTTTCTTTCAAGGTAGCAGCAGGCACTCTGGATGCTAGCACAAAGATCTACGCAGTCCGAGTGGATGCGGTTCACGCTGATGCCTATAGGGTGCTGGGGGGTCTAGGAGCAGAGACTAAACCTGGAGAGGGTAAGGAAGACTTTTCACAAGATTCAGTTGTATGATTTGATTAAAGAAAATAGGGCATGTGATTGTGGTGAACTGGAGAGGTCTTTCAGAGTGGCATCCCTGTATGACTGGCAAAAAGTAAAGTAATAATGTAGTAAATTGTTAAATGGCTTCAGTGTCTTGGAAAAGCTCTATAAAAATGCATGCATATAATTCTGTGTGTAGCGGGACAAGGGCAAGCCGTGGAGGGAGGAGACGACGAGGCTGCTGATGTCGGACCAGCCGCAAAGCAAGTAAAAAAGAAAAGGCCTCCAAAGAAAACGGTAGAGCAGAATTTAAGCAACATCAACGCTCCAGAGTCGGAGAGGAAATGTGAGGTATGTTCATTCACACCAAATAAATGAGAAACGTTTAATTATCAGTTTTATATTTAACTAGGTCCCTGAGATAATGATGTTGAATGATTGTTTTAAAGACACAGGTCACTAAATATTAATGCCTACATTCATGTTTTTTATCTTATTCAGCAATTATTATATTGCCCTTAAACTCAAGCAAAAGTGAGATTAAATTAATAAAAAGTGGTTTCAGACATCTATTGTGGCACAGGGGCAAATCCTCAATTTTTGTCAACTCAACACAAAACAACATTTTATCAGTTATTGAGCTGCATGATTTGGAAAAAATCTATAATTGTGATTTCAATTTGCACTTTATGTGGCAGAATTCTGTTCAAAGTGCACATTTAAACCACAACCAGGAGATTTAACATTTGAGAGAAGACTGAAATATGAACTGAAATACTAATTTAAGAATCTTGTGCATTTTAAGAACATCTGTATAGAGGTCTAAAATACAAGCATACCATGTTTTATTGATAAGATGTTCATTAATTGCTCTCTGTGAGATATCCTAAATTGTGATTAGATTAACAATTATTCTTGCTGCCCTATCTTGTAAATTCTGCGTGTCGAAATTGCACAGTTTCCTCTGACCACAGTCACAGAAAGACTCAAATACATTTATGGCGGTGCTTGACATAATTAATGAGCCCTAGTGTTGAATGTTATGTCCTTGGTGCCCAGGTGGACCCCATGTTTCAAAAGATGGCCTCTTCCTTTGATGAGAGCAGCACAGCCGGAGTGTTCCTGTCGGTGCTGTTCAGCGAGAGCAACCGCTGTGAGCTCCTGTTCCCTTCACACATGACTCTGCTCCAGTCCAAACCCTGCTACTCTCCTCCGCCGCCTCAGTCTGTGCCCGCGTCACCTTTCATGGGTAAAGAATAAGTTGCCTTTCAATAAATGTCTGAACGTCGTTTTTGTTTTTGGCCTTTCGGTGACTCACATGTTTTCGGTTCTGGCAGCGGGACTCCAGCGCTCACAGGAGAAAGGCGCCATTTGTCCCTCACTCCAGGATTTCTCTTTCACAAGTTGGAACCCTGAGCAGGTAAAGAAAACTGCTATACATGTTATACAATATTTAATATGTCATTTTTGACAAGTATTATTGCGACTGCTCCAGGCTATTTCTACTCCACAAAAAACATTATGCTCTTTTCCCGATACTTAGCATTAAACTAAATCATAATTAGATAATCATTATACTTTTTGTTCATTGTAAACTGCAATATTGATCTAAAACAGCTTAGAAATAGAAACTGATTCATTGACATAACTGCAGAACTGATGAACCCCACCTCTTCATTGTGACATTTCATCGTAACGAGCAGCAGATTGTCATTTACGTGGTGGTGTTTCAGAAAAGTGGCTACGTGACATTTTAGAATTCGACGTGTGTCACTTGGAGTCTTAATTTTTCACATAATCACAACTAAGTACAGGGACGTGGGCAGGTTTAGGGGGTAGGTGAGAGCAGGTTTATTCTGAGCACTTGAGCCTCAGTTGCAGGACAATACCGGATTAACTCAAACATGCAGGAATCAATCAAAATACAACTTTGAGCAAACTAATGATGAGGAAACACAAGGTAAAAATAAAGTTGATTAGCACCTTACTGTCCCCTTTAATGTTAGTTTAATATGTAAAAATGCAGTAAATCATTTTGCAGACCATGAATCAGCTCCTGGAGAAGATGAAGCAGGGGGAGCATGTGTTTGACGTGAACGCTGAGCCGGAGCCGGAGCCTGAGGAAGACGACTGTCCCGACTTTGACGCGGATTACGACGAGGGACAAGGCGACTACGACGACGGGCCGAAGGAGTACAAGGACGGCTGTGAGGCCTCCGGGTCCGGGAGAGGGAGGTACGAACACACCTAATCAAACTACAAGAGTTTTTGAAAATAATCGACTAAACACTACTTGCTATGCTGATGTAGAGACGTAATTCCAATTGGAGAGGGAGACATTGCCACCATGTGTCTGCAGCTGTCCTCTCAGCCCAGAGACTACTCCTACTTCAGCCCGAGGACCATGGCCACGTGGGCTGGACCCGGGTACTGGCAGTTCAAACCAAAACACAAGTGTAAGCCACATGGATATGTTTACTTTCGCTGGATTTCAGATGGATGGATTTTTTTATTTTATTTTTTAAATCCATGAAATCAGGGTCAGGTCAGGTAACTTTATTTCCACCCGCATGTAAAATTGTTTTGTCATAGGTTAGAAGGTTAGAAAGTTCCCCAGTGCTGATCAAAAAAGAAAAATGGAACATAAAATCATGAGTCCACAACTAAAAACTTGTAATTGAAAAGAATCACACAGATGAACAATTTAAAGGAGAACTAAGTAACATTTTTACCTTATTAGACATCTTAGTAACCCGTGTGGTGGTTGTGCATATATATTTTTGGGGCGTTTGAAACAATAACATCGACATGAAGACAACTATCCTGAGAAACCCTGGCTCTTTTTTAAATATTTGGCAATGTGAAATGTTTTTGTATTTGATTGTACTTCCGTATTTAAACAAAAAAGGAGGGAAAAAAGAAGCTTTGGCGCATTTTCACGCTTAAGTTACCTAGATCTGCTTTAAGATGCAATTTACAGCTATCTATATTTATTTTTTAATACATTATTTAAAGGAGCTGCAGATGTATTATATTCTGTTAATGTTTGTGCATGTTTTGTGTATAGTGGACCATATGCCTGATAAAGAGAAGCCCAAAAGGAAACCCAAGAAAGTGTTTGAGATCGATTTCAGTGATGACGTCAACTTCGACACATATTTCCGCACAACAAGGGTAAGAAGAGCACACTATTATTGTCAAACTAACCAGCACACTCTTTATATTCATATCCACTATGCACAAGCTTATACTCTTTTATCTGACTGTTCTGTCACTCTAAAACTCTGTGGCCTAGGAAATGTGTTATTCTACTACATTGTTTTGCAGGAAATATGCTGACTGCGCTCACAAGTTTATCTGTGTGTAATGTGTGCAACAGGTCAAATTTGACTTAAGGCATCAAAAACTGGTAGACAAAGTTTTGATAAACATCTTTATGACTGATGATTGTGACCTCATGTCAACTGTGTGAGGCAGAATGAATAATCAAAGTATTTGGGCAATGTATTGTCTGCTGCACCAAATCAATCCTGTTATCATGTATTATTGTATTATGTATAAAAATACTAACCTGTGCACTTAGTTTGAAACTCTACAAACAACTTCTAAATTAATGCAGCACTGTGTACATTTACTGGTAGCTAGTGGGCGATAAATGGGAGATGAATCAGTTTTATGTAATTGTTTGGAAAAGTGGTAAAGTAAGAACATCTGATTAGAGACAAGCAGATGGCAGAGATCTATCAGAAAAGTTTGTGGAGAGAGAAGCCCTTCACAGCTCTCCTCAAACTACCCTGACACATAATCTGCTGACGTCGATGTAAACCCTCATTCGTCCAGGTGTGGTCCATCGTAGAAAGGGGTTCAGAGGTTGTCATCCGGACGCCGTTTAAAGATAATCTGCTGACCCAACCAAACAAAGGCTCCTGCTAAAGCTGCACTGAAAGCTTTGACTAAGAAGTGAAGTGAAAATGTTTCTGAAGCTGAATTTAAATTTCTTTCTGGATCCATAAAGGATTCATCTTTAAATGTATCATTCTTGAATTATCTTTTACAAGATAATGCATCTGTCATGTTAATACACCAGTGTTGTCACGATAAAATTTCTCGATCAAATACAAAATATAGTCAATTCTTGATACTGATTTCGATACAAGAATGAATACAAGTGCTCTTTTTTATGTCAAGTTTTTAGAAAATAGACTGACATTTTCTGCACTAAATAATAGTAATTTCTTCATTAAACATTGTGATATTTTACTAATCTTTTACTGATAAAGCTCAAGATTAGGGCTGCAGCTAACGATTATTTTTGTAATTGATCAGTCTAGCCATTACTCCTTCGATTAATCGATTAGTTGTTTAGAATACGAAAGACCCTTGAATATGAGAATTTTGCTAAATTTAGCCCAGATAAAGTGGTTTAATGACATGCTGGTGAAGAATATTTAACAACAAAACATGTTTCCTAATGTTTTGTTGTCATTCTTTCTCTGTCTATGTAATAAAACCTTCTTTCAGCGGAGAGAATGTTTTGGAGTCATTGTATAGACCAGTTAACGATTACTTGATTATTTAATTAGTTGATAATCATTTCTATAATGAAATAGTTGCAGCCCTTGTCAAGATCGTTCTAAAACTGTTCATGAAAGGTCAAAATTTGTCTTATAAAAGGGATTTTATTTTTGGATGGATACTTGCTCAAATGAGTATCTAGTTTCGATACTATTTTTAGTATTGATTAGTATCTGATTTTCAATACCTATAACCCTATAATACACTCTCAACCGATACTTGATTTTTAATAATGTATTGCTAATCCAATCTTAATAATTGTCTGAAGAAAGTGTTAGTAGATAGTAGTAGTAAACCTGCTCTGTTCTGTAACACTGCAGTGTCTCCTCTTCTCAGGCTGCTACAACAATCAGTAAATCCACGCTCACCACATGCACAAAGAGAACCACTCTGCCAGCAGACTTCCAGTTCCCCCCAGAGACGCTGTCCCAGCTCAGCCTCAAGCCCTCCAGCTCCGTAAGTCTGCTTTATATGAGCTTGGGATCAATTTAGCTTTGATTTTTTTTGAGCCGGTACCGATATGCAATATTTGCCAGTACTGATGTTAAGCTTTTAAAATACATTGTTGATGTTGAAGCTAAATTCACAGATTAACTTTTCACTTATAAATAAATAATATCAAATAATAAAATGTATTTATCTGGGAAATAAAATGTTGCATGATTGTGTAAACATTCTGCAATATTTTTAGCTCAATTGCTCCTCTATTTCTATTTTTACACACTCAAAACTGCAACTCTTTTTTGTGTTTGTATTGGCCATCCCTATTGCCAATAATAACAGTAGTAAATGTTATTGTAATAATAGATGAATAAATATTTGCTTGCAATGTTTTCCTTCCAGCTACATCAAGAAGCGCAGAAGAGGTTATCGGGTGAACTCGGGGAAGGTATCGGGGATTATGACTATAACAACGCAAACGACACAGTCAACTTCTGTCCTGGGCTTCAGGTCTGTGTTCATTTTTTCTCTTATAACTTATATAGCATTATCTTATCAGTATTACATTTGTTTTTGTTTTCAGGTGCATTTGGCAGGTTAGACTATACATTTCCCTAAAATGTAGCGAACACGATTATATTTAAGATTTTACTTTACATATTTGTCCCCAGTTTGACCGTTTTTGTAAAGTTTATAAAGTTACTTCCTGTTTTGACATGAGCAGCACAACTGTTACCTAGCAACCATAACATAAACAAGGGCCAGAATCCATATAATTTACACAATAGTTATGATTTGACAATAAATAATACCTGATAACACCTTTTATTTTGTTGAATGATTGTTTAAACTGAAAAATGTGTAAGCTGTATTTTCAATGGTACGTCGCCTTTTGATGACATCACAGAGGGATTGAGTTTTACAACTTAACACTACTTCCTTTTATTTTTCAATTTTTTTTCACAAACTGCAACTGCACGGGTAAAAACTGTGATACATATTTAACAAAGGTGCTATAATCCCACTAAACTAAGTGTAAACTAGAAAAATGTGAGAACCTGTCACATGCACTTTAAACCAGTCGTGCATCTTAAGTGCTTCATGTTTTTAGAGGCAGCAGGCAGAAAGTGTTTGCTGATTGAAGTCTTGGCTCTGGAATTTAGTAGAACAGATTGTGCTTTTTAAGGCCAATTAGTGTGGGGTTTTCCAGGTTATGGTGGGAACGTTGCAGATTTTTTAAAATCCATTTCTTAGAGCAATTGCGATCCAGCTGGACAGTTGTTTGAGCAATAATTGTCTTGCTCCTCCAGATGTTCATCCTATTAAGTTTTAGTGCTGATAGAAAGAGGCTAAAATGGCTGGTTTAGGGATGTCACAACGTCAGATTTGAATGTTTTGATTATTGTGAAAAGAAACATCACGATTATTGGAACTTGGACCAAACAAAAGTGAAATCCTTATTTGCTAAACATTCACTTTGCTAAAGGACACATTCTGCTACAGTGACTTTTTTTAGTTTTAAACCATGCTCTGACAATGTTCTGTCATCAAAAACACACCTGACGTAGCATTCAGTTGCATTCACACTGTTTTGAGGAATTTTTATTTAAAAATCCTCCCCCTCCCACTGTGAAAAACACTTCCGTCTGAACTTCCTGTTTCTGGGACGTATTTTTAGACTTCATACGTCACTTATCTGAGAATCTTTTGCTGTTTTTAGTCCTTAAATCATCACCAGACTCGTTCTGAGCGTTTCTGCCATCTAAACACGATAACTGCTACAAATCTGCACAATGATGTCTTTTCAGTACTAACTTCACTAGATTGTATATAGCGCTGGCGCCATCTGCTGGCTGGATGCACTCAGTATGTGTCATTTCATAGTGACTGATAACACGATCATAGAATGAATAAGACACATTTCTTTTGAACATGAGACGGCAAATTTAAGGCACTCAAGAACATGTTTAACGCTAACAGCAATATGAAAAATGTTCCTTTGAATAGATCACTGTTCTTTTCTATCTTTTTGAAATCAAACTTTCTGAATGAAAAAGTTATAATATCCCCACTTAAACAACCAGATAAAAATGTGCTTTAAATGTAGTTTTGTGTTTTTGGAGAATTGTTGCTGCCTACAATTCTCACAATTATTATATTTTAGTTCTTATGATTATTAATTGACCTGAATAATCACCATTATCGATAATATTGACATCTCTACTCCCTATAGTCCAGTGATCATTGGTGATGATTTTTAGTGATCATTAATCTCCTATTCCTTGAGAAATAACCTGTAGAGACACATGTTGAAGTCTTGCATTCATTGTTCTTGCCGATTTCTTCGTTTGTAATGTTTCCTTCTTGTGAAATGCTGCTGTTTTAGGGCGAGGACAGCGATGATGATGCCGAGGGGTTCGCTTCAGACGACACACAGCCGTCCGCCGACAGTTTACCTCCTCCTTCACAAGACCTGGGCAATGTGTCCACGTACGGAGAGGACGACCTGGTCCCTGAACCGTTCCGAGTCAGTCAATTTAATTATTCAATTTGTGTATGAATGAATGAATGAAAAACGGCTTTTTTTTTTTTTTTTTTTTTTTAAGCATAATTTTTGCCTCGTAATTGCAAATGTAGGCCTGTCATGATAATTACTTTATCGACGTATCATTCAACAACAATGACAATGATTTTTGGGTGTCAATTTTTATCGTCTGTACTTTTTTTCTGCATCAGTAAGGGACTTTTTGTTACTTTTCTGTGCTACAATAAGATTTGAGCTGTAAACGGTTGAATAAATAACTTTTTTTTTACTCATTATAGGTGCAAACAAAGTTCTAAATTTTTTAATTTAGCTATTTATTTATTGCTGCTAATGTTTTTTTCAATATTGTGCATTTAAAATAGCTTTCTGGGGTTAACTTGGTTTGTGTCAGTGGTCTAAACACGTTTCCATATTATCGCTTATTGTCGACATTTTCTTCAGCAATATATCGCACTTTAGAATTTGCTATCGTGACAGGCCTATGCAAATGTTAACATATTTTATATGGAGGTTAGCAATATTGACAAAAATGAATATCTATTTTTTTGGAGTATCCCGATAACGATATGTGTTAAAACATGTCTTTAAACATATTTGAAGTTTGATAATCAGAAAAATGTTAAATATCTATAAAATAAATCACAAAAGTTCAGAAATATCACTTTAGCCTTATTTAAAAGGTTACATAGCAAAAATATACAATGCTAGATGATTTAAAAATTCTTGACTTCAGGATGTTAATTTTAATTTCAGATGATTTGACCAGTCAGTCTATTTGGTAAATGGACCTATAGATTATTTAAATTTCTTATTATATTTCTTTTTTACTTTTAGGTAAATTATCTTATAACCAGTCAAGCCTTGAAACCACTGAAATATTGTATGTTAAATATGCAATTAAATCACATCTACAGGTAGTCAAAAACACTCATATCCAGACTAAAATGTTGAACTCAAGACGTTTTAAGCAAGGCTAAATGTACTTTATTAGCTGTGTACTGCATAATTAGTTTCATTTTTCTTTTTAATCATTTTTATTTATTTTTTTTTGCATTTTTTTTTTTTTTTTGCATTTTTTTTACTGAAAATGATACACTCAATATTCTGATTTTGCTTCTTCTAAACAATCTTTTCAATACATTCTAAATGTCATTATTTTTAATTGTGAACATTTACTGAAATTACCAACTTTAAAACCGCTGCTGCTGCTGACAATGATTTTTGAATAATTCCTGTTTCCGTTTTAGGTAAACAAAATTGAAATAAACTATGCTAAAACGGCAAAGAAAATGGACATGAAGAGACTAAAGAACAGCATGTGGACACTTCTGACGGACAGCCCAGAGAAATCCAAGGAGGTGAATTTTCAGTTTTTTGAGCAATGTCCTTAAAATGCAGTGAATATTATCCATTGTGCATTAAACATGAGCCCGGTCCAATTCCAAACCTTCATGTTCGCTGCAGGAGGTGGAGACTGTGGAGAAACCAGAGGTGTGTGGAGAGAAGGCGTTCAGCCAGACCACAAAGTCCCTGCTTCAAAGGTAACAGCGGGTTTTCATTGGGCCTAAAAAGAAATGGCGTATGCACTGATCAAGCATCACACTATACCACTAGGATTAGGGTAAGAGGATATACAGGCAGGCTGGTTTTCTTTCAGTTTCTTTCTTTTCAGTTTTTTTATTCCAGCGTCTTTGAGTGACTAAAGTACTGTATCAATCAAATGCACTGATGATGATTAAAAGGTCATCTGGACAATGTTTTCAGGCAACTCAAGTTTATTTGTAGAGCACAATTCTTACACAAGGCAATTCAAAGTGCTTTACATAACAGGAAAAGTTGCATTAAAATCACAAAAAGACACACAGAATCATTTTAAAATAAAACTCTATAAAAGAGAAGAGTGCAGATAGATATTTCAGTCGTTTGCACATCTAAACAGAACTGTTTTTAGCCTGGATTTAAACATTGTCAGAGTGGAGGCCTGTCTCACATCTTCAGGGAGACTGTTCCAGATTTTAGCTCCATAAAACTGAAACGCTGATTCCCCATGTTTAGTACTGACTCTGGCACCAGCAGGAGGCCGGTCCATGTTTAGTCCTGACTCTGGCACCAGCAGGAGGCCGGTCCATGTTTAGTCCTGACTCTGGCACCAGCAGGAGGCCGGTCCATGTTTAGTCCTGACTCTGGCACCAGCAGGAGGCCGGTCCATGTTTAGTCCTGACTCTGGCACCAGCAGGAAGCCGGTCCATGTTTAGTCCTGACTCTGGCACCAGCAGGAGGCCGGTCCATGTTTAGTCCTGACTCTGGCACCAGCAGGAAGCCGGTCCATGTTTAGTCCTGACTCTGGCACCAGCAGGAGGCCAGTCCATGTTTAGTCCTGACTCTGGCACCAGCAGGAGGCCGGTCCATGTTTAGTCCTGACTCTGGCACCAGCAGGAGGCCGGTCCATGTTTAGTCCTGACTCTGGCACCAGCAGGAGGCCGGTCCATGTTTAGTCCTGACTCTGGCACCAGCAGGAGGCCAGTCCATGTTTAGTCCTGACTCTGGCACCAGCAGGAAGCCGGTCCATGTTTAGTCCTGACTCTGGCACCAGCAGGAGGCCAGTCCATGTTTAGTCCTGACTCTGGCACCAGCAGGAGGCCGGTCCATGTTTAGTCCTGACTCTGGCACCAGCAGGAGGCCGGTCCATGTTTAGTCCTGACTCTGGCACCAGCAGGAGGCCGGTCCATGTTTAGTACTGACTCTGGCACCAGCAGGAGGCCGGTCCATGTTTAGTACTGACTCTGGCACCAGCAGGAGGCCGGTCCATGTTTAGTCCTGACTCTGGCACCAGCAGGAGGCCGGTCCATGTTTAGTCCTGACTCTGGCACCAGCAGGAGGCCGGTCCATGTTTAGTCCTGACTCTGGCACCAGCAGGAAGCCGGTCCATGTTTAGTCCTGACTCTGGCACCAGCAGGAGGCGGTCCATGTTTAGTCCTGACTCTGGCACCAGCAGGAAGCGGTCCATGTTTAGTCCTGACTCTGGCACCAGCAGGAGGCCAGTCCATGTTTAGTCCTGACTCTGGCACCAGCAGTAGGACGGTCCATGTTTAGTCCTGACTCTGGCACCAGCAGGAGGGCGGTCCATGTTTAGTCCTGACTCTGGCACCAGCAGGAGGCGGTCCATGTTTAGTCTGACTCTGGCACCAGCAGGAGGCGGCCCATGTTTAGTCCTGACTCTGGCACCAGCAGGAAGCCGGTCCATGTTTAGTCCTGACTCTGGCACCAGCAGGAGGCCAGTCCATGTTTAGTCCTGACTCTGGCACCAGCAGGAGGCGGTCCATGTTTAGTCCTGACTCTGGCACCAGCAGGAGGCGGTCCATGTTTAGTCCTGACTCTGGCACCAGCAGGAGGCGGTCCATGTTTAGTCCTGACTCTGGCACCAGCAGGAGGCCGGTCCATGTTTAGTCCTGACTCTGGCACCAGCAGGAGGCCGGTCCATGTTTAGTCCTGACTCTGGCACCAGCAGGAGGCGGTCCATGTTTAGTCCTGACTCTGGCACCAGCAGGAGGCCGGTCCATGTTTAGTCCTGACTCTCGCACCAGCAGAGGCGGTCCATGTTTAGTCCTGACTCTGGCACCAGCAGGAGGCCGGTCCATGTTTAGTCCTGACTTTGGCACCAGCAGGAGGCGGTCCATGTTTAGTCCTGACTTTGGCACCAGCAGGAGGCGGTCCATGTTTAGCCCTGACTCTGGCACCAGCAGAGGCGGTCCATGTTTAGCCCTGACTCTGGCACCAGCAGGAGGCCGGTCCATGTTTAGTCCTGACTCTGGCACCAGCAGGAGGCCGGTCCATGTTTAGTCCTGACTCTGGCACCAGCAGGAGGCCGGTCCATGTTTAGTCCTGACTCTGGCACCAGCAGGAGGCCGGTCCATGTTTAGCCCTGACTCTGGCACCAGCAGGAGGCCGGTCCATGTTTAGTCCTGACTCTGGCACCAGCAGGAGGCCGGTCCATGTTTAGTCCTGACTCTGGCACCAGCAGGAGGCCGGTCCATGTTTAGTCCTGACTCTGGCACCAGCAGGAAGCCGGTCCATGTTTAGTCCTGACTCTGGCACCAGCAGGAGGCCGGTCCCTGAGGTCCTCAGAGTGTGAGATGGTTCATGTGGCTCTAACATGTCAGATGTACTTTGGTGCTTAGCCGTGGAGAGACTTGAACACAAGCAGAGATGCTTTAAAGTCAATTCTCTGAGCCTGAAGCCAGTGCAGAGACCTGAGCTCAGACTAATGTGCTCTTACTTCCTGGTTCTAGTCAGGACTCGAGCAGCAGCATTCTGGATGAACTGCAGCTGTTTTACAGCTCGTTTGGAGAGGCCAGTGAACAGCCGTTACAGTAGTCTAACCTACTGGAGACAAATGCATGGATAAGTCTCTCCAAGTCTGGTTTAGACCTTTGATTTTGTTTTTTAGGTGGTAAAAGGCTGTTGATGTTATTGATTTGATGTGGCTGTCAAAGTTCAAGTCTGAGTCCATTATTGCCCCCAGATTTCTAACTTGATTTGTAGCGAGAGCCTGGAGGTTACTGCTGACACATTCTCTCTTTTTCTGCCAAAGACGATGATTTCAGTCTTGTCTGAGTTTAGCTGGAGAAAAGCCATTTTTCAAAGCCTTTTATTTATTGTGAAGCTAACTGGAGGCACTGCTCTGTCTGATGCTCTGTTACTCAAGTTAATTTTAATTAACAATCAGGCCATAAAGAGCTGATTTGGTTGAAACTACACCAGAGTTAAACAGATCTCTCTCAAATAACATTGCGGTCGGAACCAAGTTTACATTTGTAAACTGCTCTTTCAGTTCACACTCACCTTTTTGTTGAAATTCAAACTCCTTAACAGGACCTGAACGCTCTGACCTGATCACATTCTGCTGAAAATGTGTTTATATCCATTTTGTATTTTTTTCCTTGCAATTTCAGACCATTTGTACGCTTTTATGTCTGTGCACCACCGTGTGCATTGTGTCACTCTGCCATAAAGAGACATTCACCTTCAGCAAGATGTCACTTGAAAGTGTCAATGGGTAAAATCCTCCAGCCAACCCTTGCTCTATTGAGAGCTGAGAGCGTTACAGCGACCACTAATCAGTCATCTGCAGAGAAGGATGGTTTAAATGCAAAGGAAAAATGTCTCTACGGATAATAAAGTGTACCTTAACAACAATTACCACCTCATTTTTTCATGTTTTCTTTTTGTCCAGATTACCGAGCACGATGGCCCAGAACCTGTCGGTGCCCCTGGCATTCGTGGCTCTTCTTCATCTCGCAAATGAAAAGGTGAGAGATTATGAAATGTTTTCTGAATACGACATAGACAATAATGCAGGCTTGAGAACAAGTTTTCACTGGTTTGGCCTTGAACATTAACTCACGCTTTAACCATTCAACTCAATCCTGCAGTTATTCAGTCTGACTCTCAATGTGAAGTCTGTCCAATTAATATTGACTAAGAGCAAAGAATCAAAACATTGTATTGAATCTTAAAATGGTTTGCCCCCACAGCTTCACTATTCCAGCTAATCACTTCTCCCTTATGAATTCTGAATTATTATGAATGTAGCAGGAAATAGATCAGATTTATGATGGGTTTTCCCTAGTCCAAACCCTTATACATTTGCTTTTATCATGCTTACTTCATATGTGTAAATACAGATGGGTAATGTTAAATATTTTAAATTAATGCTCTCAACTGTACATTGATTACTACATGGTCTTGGCTGTTGGATGTCATTTACTTTGTCAAACTCCAAAACTAATGATCGGAAATGTTTTATATGTTTTCTTTTGTTTTTCAGAATCTGGAGCTTGTAAAAGTAGACGACATGTCAGACATAATCATCAGACAAGGCCGTTGAGCTGAAAACATGAACTCTTTTTATTCCTTCCTTTCCATTATCTGTACTGTGTAACATATGGATGTCTCTCTTCCACCTGTTTTTATTCTTGTATTTTAACTTTGTAGTTCATGTGAAAAAACAAAGACGTCAAATTATTGATAAGGTCAAATTGTTTAAGGAAAAAAAGTATCCTCTCGATCATTTTACACCTTTGTCACCGCAAAAAATGTATATTGTCAAAAGAAATAAAAGGCTTTTTTCTAACAAAACCTAAAAAGAAGAAAAACTTTGTTAACATGACAATAACAAGTAATTTCTCCACATTTTGCTCATTTTCCTCCACGATAACTACCACAACAGTAATGGACAGTATTTAGCCTGTTTTTGAATAGCTGGCTGGAAAATTGTCCCAAATGCATGTAATAGCTTCAATTATTTTTAGCTGTTTGTGATTCAGAGCAGCCGCCCGCCGTGACCCGGGAGTGGGTAATGAACAGTATTTAAAACTCAGAGGTGAAACCGGTCGGGGCAGCAGAGACCGTGACGTCGAGGAGCTGCCAGACTTATGAAGAGGAGGGGCCATAAGGCAGCCTTAAAATACCTTAAAGTTAAATTATTAATGTCGCGCAAATGGTTAGGCATGTAGTGTGGAATATAAAGTACATTTCCATCCATATAATCAAAAAGGAGCTGAAAAAGTCGGAAGATATGCTTGTTCTAAAAAACAAAAAAAAACAGTATTTACATAACGTTTGACTCATTCATACAGTCACAACAAATGCCTCAAATAAAATGATCTGTTTAGAATTTCTTAAAGTGCATTTGACAGGTTTTTAGGATTCTAATTTGGACTTCAATTGGAGTTATACCTGTTATATAGTTTTAATTATAGTTTTATGCCAATCAAGTAGCTGTTTGTTGCAGAAAATCTGTTAAATTACAAGAGGTAAAAACGAATAATTGATGACCTCACACCAGGAAGACACTCATTCCATTTAAAGGTTATGCAGAATTAATACAAAGATATATACTTTTTGCCTTTTAAACATTAATTCAACAATATAGAGGTGTTCACATATATTTTTATTTGTCAAATAAAAAATAATTTCTGACATTAGACGAGTGCTGGCCCAGTGTACAGGATGGCCGCTATCATTTTCCAGTGTGATGTCATAATTTACAATCAGGAAGTAAAATTAAAAACTTAAAAGAAATTGCTAAACTGGAAAGAATTTTAGCATTATTTTATGTATATCGGAACTGCATTTTAGTTAAATGAGTAGTCAACCCTGTCATTGGCTCTTTAATTACATGTCATTGTCTAAATAGCTTTAAACCCAAACCCTGAAAGGCAAATAATCCAATATTTATATGAGGCCAAATTGATAATCCACATCTAATCTCTGTTCACTCTGGAAAAACATAAAATCAATGTCACAAAATAAGCGTTAAATAGAATAGCAAAGGGGTTATTTCTGACAGCGCATATGAATAATTACCCTTCAGTCCAGCCCTGTTTGTGAGAAATGGGAAGCGTTCAGGAGGGGAACACCTGGGTGACGTCATCGTGTCAAGTATCTTTATAGACGCCTTCAAAATAAAAGCAATCATAAATTCATAAAACTATATAAAGACATCGTACTCACAAACTTTGATTAGGCTCATGTTGCTTCAAGTCAGGGAAATTTATTTGTCAGTATATTATTACAATGATACAATATATTGCTTTTTTCTATCCAATGAAATGCATACCCTAGATGTTTTTGGGTAAGAAAATACTATTGGCAAAAAATATTGGTATAACAAAATCACACTTGCATACAAAAATTACCGTATAAATCATTAAAGGTGCAGTACATAACTTTTTAGCCATTAAACAGACAAAAGTTGATGTTTTTATTGAGCTAAAAATGTATTTTAATGTATTAAAGCTGCCCTAAGCTTATTTCCATCAAAATGTTGTTCTTTTTGCAATAATATTCCACAGTATGGCATTAAACTTATTCATCTGCATGTAGAATATTCTGAAGTATGGTTTTAATTTCTATTTCCTAGTAATTATGCAGGTTAATTTCCACCTCCAGAAAGTTACATACTGTGCTTTTAATGAAAGGCAATAATTGGCATGACATAAAATAAAATTACTGAAATTAAAATTATTTGTTCCGCAATAATCTCAACTAAATAAATGGGGAAAACACTTTGTCCTGTACATTACTAAACATAACTTAACTTTTTTTATTTTTTTTATTTTTTATTATTGAAAACAGTCTGTAACATAACTATAAAACGTCACATTTTCAAATAAATCGTGGTTTGTTTCGCGACAGTTTTACACTTGAAGTTGAAGAATTTAGTTTGAAGGAAAGAAAACGCAACCAGGAAGTTAAACAAAGAAGGAAACGTATTCATTTCTGCGGAGCGTCCAAGAAGTTACGAAGCTGCTCAGAAACTCCTCCTGCGGGCTTTAAAGTTGTGTTTTTGTTGTTGGATAAAGCTGATCCAGAGGGTTTCGGTCGGAGCTCATCGGATCCGTCAAGATGGACTTTGATCCGGTGAGTTTTAAACCTTTAAACCTGTTTTTTGTTGCTCAGAAAAACTCCGCCGCCGTCGCCATGTTTGTCATCAACAGGTGTTTTCCGCATATTTACGAGAGACTAGCAATAGTTCTCATCTAACACTGTTTTACTCAACGTTAGCCAAAGAAAGACGGAAAATAAAAATAATTAAAGTCCCATGAGCTCTAATGTTATGTGTAAAACACGGGGGTGATCCTCGTTCATGAGATTAATGCTTCACTGTGTCCTGCCTCCTTTAGTTTGTCATGTTTATCTCTGACTTACGTTGAATAAATTGGACAAATCAAAATGTATTTTATGGTTTTACTGTAACTAACTCTCGATATATGTCAATCAAGTCCATAGTGATTCTAGGAAAGTGTTTTATTTACAAGAAAAGATATTGCATTGAAAATATAGGAACTGAAAATGTAAACCAAATCCAAAGAAAAGAAAACTGCCCGTTCTTACATAAAGTGTGAAACCATTTGAAATGTTTTTTTAACTTGAAACTGGAAACATTTAAAATGTTTTTGCATATACATATAGCTTTTTTGTGTTTTTTCCTTCCTGCTCCTGTATAAATTGTATTAAGTTATATGTAACGTTAGTTCTCATGTCTGTTGTTCTACTTATCAGATGTGTGAACCTGCAAGTCGTGACTTGAGTAACTGTTTTGATGACTTGTGCCTCAAGTTGGGCCTCGACTTGGGCCTCGACTTGGACTTGAAAGCCAGTGATCTTGGACTTGATAACTTGCATAACTTGAAAGGACTTGAAACTCAAAGTAGGACTTGGATTCGGGGGGCCGTTGACTTGAGACTTGACTCTTTAGTTTTGCGAAACAAAGACTTGGTTCGACCTCTGCTCCTTATCTTCACGACTGTTACTACAAATGATAAAGTCATCAATGAAAAAATAACATTGGACAAATCAAAGTGTAAAAGGGCAGTCTTTGTTAACATTAAAACATTGAATTCAAAGACGTATAAACATCTTTTTGTCAGCTCAGATATAAGTGTTGTTTTTTGCTGTTCTTTTCACCAAATTCCAAAAGGATAGTTATTTAGGCTCGTCATAATAAGCAACATTTCTCCAGATTTGGTCCTTCTTTGGCTCTTCTTTTTTAACCCTTTAAACCCTGGAACATGAGCTGTTTTAGACTTGTTCAGATCATGGGAATAGAGGACATACTGAGTCCACTGAGACTCATAGATCATCGTGTGCCAGTGACGCAGAAGATTTGCTGTGTAACTGTGGGAAAACTAGTACGCAAACTTAAACCTGTCATAATTCTATCAAAGTTAACACGTCGTATCTGTCGTCCGTTCATTTGAAAGATCACGGCGTGTCCGTTTTGTGACTGCGCTGGTGGGATATGTGTGGACTGTGTGTGATTAGGGCTGTGTACCTTAGTCGTTTAGTCGATTAATCGGTCTGTGGTGTCTTAGTCGACTAACATATTTATCAGTTGACTAATTATTTTATTTAGATTTAAAGGATTTATCTGGCAAAAACAGCAAAAAACAAGACGATATGGAGAGAGTTTGCTGAAGACTTTAGAGTCCAACACATAAATAAACAGTTTCCTAGTATTTATCATTACAAATTGTTGCTTTTTTATGAATTCCTCTGCAGTTGTCGTATTTTGGGCGCAGTTTGGGTCAATGAAATGGAAATGTGTCATAGTTTTGATATATTTTGCCACACCCCCTTTAGTCGATTAATCATCGATACGGCTGGTCTTTAGTCGACTTGTTTTGGTTCATTTCCATCCAGTCTCTCAGATCTTGATCTCATTTTGCAAAGACGAGTGATGCATGGCAGGTCTGTTTGTGAAATATTTGCTGAGAGATTACCTGGTTTTATCTGTACGGCAGGTATGCTGAAGAGACTTTGCACTGAAATCTAAATCAGTCCTTGGTCCTGTGGCTATGGATTGCTTGTTGAGCAGTCATAACTCCGATTTATGGCTTTCCAATTTGACTAGATTAGAAAAAAAGTCAGTAATAGATAGTTTGCATGTACTTCCTGTGTGACTGCTGCTTCATAATGCTTAATGTAGGCAGATATATATTTTATTTGCTTACAGAGAGTTTAAATCTTGTTTTTTTTTGCAATTTTTTAATATAATTTCACTATGCATCCTGACCTTGCATTATATAAATACAACCCTATCTTATGTGATTCATTCATCATAAACCTGTGTGAAGACAGGGCTGGGTGATATTATTGACACAAATGAATAACTCAATATTTTGGGGAATATTTTGGATAATATTCTGACAATATACTTGCAATCAATCAGGACAGTGCTAAAACATACTGATAAATGTCTTTTTTAGGGTTGAAGTGTCATAAAATATCAATGGACTGTCAAATTAACCCAATAAAGTGCAGCAATATCTTTCCCTTTTATTAATTTTTTAAGGTAAAGGTATGTTTCTTGAGTTGCTTTTTTAAAATTCCTTTTAATAGTTTTTATTTAGACGATTTTAGGTGGGCAGTATACATTTTGATAATATAGTGAATGTGGTTATGAAGATATGCAACATTTGAATACTGAGTACATCGTTTATTGTGAAAAATGTTACAATAAGAGTCTGTGATTCGTTTTACAAATATTTGACATTGTTGAAGTACCGCAATTTCCCTCCACAAACAACAAAATAAACAGTTTTGTTCAACATAAAAACTGCCAATCATCAGCTCTGTACAATCATGTTCTAAAACACGTGTGAGTCTTTATGAGTTCACAGATCTATTTCAGTCTTTTTGTCAATTCTTCCGGTTTAAAATGTGAATCCTGTTACTAAAACATGAATCACAATTGCGGTACTGATCAGAAAAATCGTAATTAGATATTTTTTCACAAATTGTGTAGCTGTATTAAATTATTATCGAATTAGTTGACACCTATTTCTATAATTGAATAATAACTGGTCTATACACAGCCTCCAAAACATGCCATGAGCTCAGAGAGGATATTTTATTACTCACACAGAGCAGGAATCACAAACATGACACGGGAAAATGGGAGTACATTTTGTGTCTTTTATTAAAACACCCCTTTGTCTGTTATATTCTCCAACAGGACGTCCTCAAACCGCTTCACTTCAGCTTCATCTGTGCGAAGTGGAGGAAAAAAATCTCATATTCCTGGACCTTTCACGTTCTAAACAACTAATCGATTAATTGAAAGAATAATCGCTAGACTAATCGATTACCAAAATAATCATTAGTTGCAGCCTGAGTTTAAAGACACACTTTTATCATATTTCTGCTTGATTGAATTAAAAGCATAATTGGGATACTCCAAAAAATATAGATTTTTGTCAATATTGTCCAACACATCTTATTTGGCCCCGCCCACTTTTGCCTCTTTTTGCCACAGATCCACACTCCTATAGTAAACGCACTGCCGGTTTGACAAGAATCCTGTTTTTGAGCTAAAACATTATACAAAGTAGGTCGATTTGTGTAAAATGATTAATGTACATGTGCAATAACAAGTCACAACGCACCGATTTCCTGGACGACCTGAAAATGGCCTGTGTAGAGCATATTTTCTGTTGAACTCGCCTGCCCCGTGTAAACTAATACAGCAGAAAAAAGATGGCGGCGCCCACGGCAACTTCCAGAATAATGTGAAAAGAAGAGAAACGTGATACTCTAAATTAAATGTCTCCAAAACAATAATTGCACTGTTGGTTGGCTTACAGTACGTTCAACATGCAGCTAGAGTAACAAAACCACTCTTCAAACATCCTGCCCTGCTCTCAGTGTTGTTGTATTGTCCCGTCTGTAACTGATCCTAGAAGCCGGTCGCCTCTGTCTGAGTTTGTGTGAAAGTGTGACCCGATCGCGAGCGGCCGTGCAGAGCCGGAGTCCGGGGCGGGGTCAGGGAGGACCACAGTGACGCAGCCGTGTCCATGGAGACGCTTTGTTTACAGGACGACCGGCTCTCCAAGGGCACAGAGCGGAGCCGAGTCACTGCGTCTGATCACACAGCGCTGCCTCTGCTCAGGGGCACCAGGCTGCCCAAGCGGTTTATAGAAGCAGCGTTAGTTAGTTTATTTCTTCAGTCATTCAGTTTCAACTTACACAGAATTTATCACAAGACAAATTTTCTATACAATAAACTGAAGGGGTTTAGGCTGAACACTTATTAAAGCCTAACCCTCTTCCCAAACTCAAATACTAAGAATAATACAGCTCACAACTATCAAAGTAAAACGGTAAAATGAGAAACAAGAATTTAAGTGAAAAAATAAAAATAGTTTTGAAAAATTCCACTCTGTCAAAACCAGTTAATTAACAGTTGTTGTCTTTAACACAAATCTATTCAATCCCATTTCTATTACACTACTTATCATTACTCATACTACCATAATCTTCATATTATTACACGACCTTTCCAAAAATTGTAATCATTTTTTGGTTAGTCAGCATAAGTCTTCATTTTAGAACCTCCCTTGCTCGTCCATAACTTCTAATCGTATCTAAATTTAAATACGTGAGTCAGTCTAATGCTGTATAACTGTCTATCACATTAGTTTTATACCTTTTATTTAATGCCTTTAATGATGTAGATCCTTTTAGAGTATTATCTAGATTAATCCAAACATTTACTCCTCTAATTGAGATACATCTCCCTTCGGTGTTGGTCTAGCCCTAGTTTACTGAAAGTTATTCAAGCCAAAGTTATGTCAATGTAGACTCATGTTTAACATGTTTAACATTCCATCAGCCAATAATATTTATGATAGTTTGCAGCTAACGCACTGGTCGCACAGCTATGTGCGACCCGTGTGCTCCGTGCTGCTCAGCGTTAGCTCAGTGGGAGAATTAGACAAAGTACTGACGATATCTCTGTGTGGTTTTCGCCAAGTCTGTCTAAAATTAATACTTCAAGTCTGTATGACACGTTAGACCAGTGTTTTTCAACCTTTTTTGAGTTATGACACACGTTTTGCGTTTTAAAACTACCACGGCACGAAACCTACCACTAAAACATTACCAAACCAGGCCATTTAGTTAAAAGTATTGTATATAATGAGGCAAATAATGTCTGTGGCACTGTCTAGTTCTTTAAATTTGATAATAGTGATGGTTCCGTGTTCTTTTCTTGTGCAAATGTTACTCAGGACACTCCAAAAAGGTAAATTAGTTCATTAAATCCGCATTTGTGAATCTGTTAACTCAAACTGGACATTTTCTTAAGGCACACCTGGTAAAACCTCAAGGCGCACTAGTGTTTCCCGGCGCACTGGTTGAAAATCAAGGCGTTAGACGACACATTGCACAAACACGTTGATTATAGTTAAGATTTTACCAAACATTTTTCCTGTTTATCATCAGTTTGACAGATTTTGTAACGTTTATAATTGTACTTCCTGTTTGAACATAGAGCGGTAGAGGTAATTCCACAACTGTTACCTAGCAACCAGACGGTAAACAAGGCCCAAAATCCATATAAATTACAAAATAGTTATGATTTGACCTGATAACAACTTAATTTTGTTGAAGGGCCATTTAAACGGTGAAAAAAAATTGTGTCAGTTTTCTGTAAATTGTCTACGTCTCGGGTGAATACTACGTGTTGTGTCCTTTGGCAAGACACTTCGTTGCGGTCAAGTGGGTCAGTGGTGCAGATGAATAAGGCCTCATCGAGAGCTTTTATAAATCGAGTGGTGTTTTCTCAAGTGATAACGATAATCACTATATCCACTTATTATTCAATTTAAAAAAGCTGGAACGTTATGTTTTGGAGCTCAATATTTATTGTGTTTGCATTTTCTTTGCAATTTTTTGGAGATTTTTATTTGATTTCTTTGTAATATGATAAGATTTAACCTGTCGAGGGCTGGAAGTTACTTTTATGGCTTGTTGTTTTAGTCTACTGCTTATTAGTTGTAGGTCATATTTTTGATGACTGTTTATTATAAATTGATTACTGGGATTATCTTACTTTATAATTATTGTGTTAGTGGCATAAAGTAGTTTCTTTATTTTTCGGAAGCAATATATCATGCTTCAAAATGTGTAATGACAGGTGTAGATACCAGGCATACTTTAACATAATGACAACAAACTCCTGTAAATAAAATGGTTGAGCTCTTCTGAATTATTTGACATTCATTCAAACTTCAAATGTTTGTCTTTGCCTTTTGTTCTTTGATATTTGTCGAGTGTCATATTTCACTTCAGATTATACCCAGGAATGAAAGCTTGGTTTATTCTCTTACTTCTTCTCTCACTGAAGAAAGTATAAAGCGCCTCCACAAAGCAGTGTTTGTTGAACGTTTGTCTTTCTGCATCGGTGGCTTCTACAGTAGTTCATTTGCCTCTCACACCTGGCCATTACCATATTGTGTTTTTGTCAATAATTGACTTATTATATAACAAGGGCTGGGCAATATTTACAAAAATTAACATCTCTACAAATATTTTTGGAGTCCCGATTTCCAAAGAAATGTGTTTGAACATGTCCTTAAACTTATTACTGCAAGTATAATTATCAGACAAATGAGAAATGTCAGTAAAATGAATCACAATTATCACATTATAGCCTTAATTGAGAGTTTACAGCATTACTTTTTCTCGTTTTTATTGATTATCAACTCATTTCATAGCTTTTTCTATAAACGATATACTCAATGTTCAAATTTATCTTCAAATTAGAGCTGCACGATTTGGGAAAATGATCTGACACTTTTCTTTTGCTGTTAGATTTGTGTTTCAATAATGGAATTCTGTTCAAAGTTCACATTTTAAACACGTCCAAGAGATTTGACAAAAACTGAAATATGAACTGTAGGGCTGTCACCAACGATTATTGTAGTAATTGATTACTCAACGATTATTTTTATTGTACATTTTTTAATCACATTATCAGCCAAATAAAGGTTGAAATATGGAAACTGAAGGCGTCTAGTTAAAGAAGTGTATTATTGATAGAAAATAAGCAATAATCTATTTTTTTTTGTTTTTTACATTTTGATGTATTAACGTCACGGTCTTTGTTATAAATAAAAGATTGACATGTGTTTTAGAGTCTGTATAGTTCAGTTAACAATCAGTTGTGTAGCAATTCATTTTTTGTTATTTTTTAATAGTCGAGTAGTCACAATTAGTCGATTTGCAGCTCTAAAGAACTGTACAAAAACAAAGTAATAAAAGAATCAAATGTATTTCAGAACTTTTGTGCACAAACTTAAACTAAAGGGTTAGCAGTTTTATGTAGAATAAAACAGGATAATTTGTGATTTGTGGAGGACTTTATTGCACTTTCGATTCAATTTCAGCTAATTGTGCAGCCTTACTTCAAAACAACACACACTATTATTTAAAGTTCGATACACTGCCCACCTCTGTATCCACCTTATTCCGTAAATTGCCTTACGCGCCGCCGTCTTGTTTCTGTTGTATTAGTTTACATGGAGCAGACGAGCTCAACAGAAAATAAGTTCTACATGGACTAAAAAGTCGTTTTCAGACTGACCAGGAAATCGTTGCGTTGTTGACTTGTTGTTGCTCGTGTTCATTAAACATTTTACACAAATCAACAAACTTTATGTAACATTTTAGCGGCGAGACTTTTCCCTCGTTCGTCATTAGCTTTAACGGAGTTCTCGTCAAACGGAAGTGCGTTTACAACAAAAGTGCGTATCTGGCAAAAAGTGTAACAGAAATGACCTCAAAATGACACCAGGAACATGTAAAGTTGGTGTATTTAGTGTGTACTTTTTTGTAAATACACTCAAGAGTTTTGCTCTCAGGCTTCATGTTGGTCACATTTTCAAAATGTTCATATTAACGAAATAATTAAATAATTATTAAATTATAAAGAAATAATAAAGAAATAATTATCAGGTTAATCGATTACCAAAATAATCATTAGTAGCAGCTCTACTACGTTACCATGTGTTTTTATACTTATTATGATAAACCGTTCTAAAATTTACAGCATTTACACTTTTTGACATTAGTATGTAGTTTTAGTATTTGATACTTTTGACTTTAGTACTATCTAAAGTGACCAACATTATTAGGAAATGGCACAAGTGAAAAAAGAAGCCACCAGATTTTGAAACCATAGTGTTGTTTCCTGTGTACATTTGCTAAATATGGCAATACTTAATTGCCAAATAATTTTTATTTCACTGATTAAACAAAATTATTGGAAAGATTTATGAATGTAGAAGTCTGTCTCTAGTTTGTATGTTGTTTTATTATATCTGGCAAAAAGTGGGCGGGGCAGAATAAGGTGAATATAGTTGAATGAAAACTTCTTGGCACTTACTGTACAACAAAACAGAAATGCATTCAGAAAAAGGTTATTCTATAGCGAGAGCCATAGGTGGAGGGCTAAAGCTGGAGTGTTTACTACAAGGGTCATGGTCGGGGGTCTATTGATCAGGACAGGGGCACAGATGGGGCCAGCTGTAAAGTCCAGGTATCAGGAGACATTAACAGCAAAGGTATTCCTGGGGTCAGAGTATAAGCTGCAATCTAAGTGAACTATCTTTTGAACATGCGCTAACAAATTCAGTTAAAAAGTGCTTGACCTTTGACACTTATTATGAGCGTGCACAGGGGCTCGTTCAGGTTGTGTTCTAAAAGGAGACGTGTTTTTCAGGAGGCTGGAGTGACCACGGAGCCCCAGGACAAGGTGTCGGCCCTGAAGCAGCAGGTGGACGGGGTCACCAACATCATGACCCAGAACGTGGACCGCATCCTGGCCCGAGGAGAGCGGCTCGACGACCTCATGGACAAGTCTGAGGACCTGCAGATCGGGGTCGGTACCACACAGAGAAGCACAGGAGCATTCACCCGAACACACCGCATTTTCAAATGCTTTTCAGATACAAAAGAAAAGCAAGGTTATACATCTGATGAAGTGTAAACCGTACAATCCAAGTCTCAGTCTAATAGCGTTGATATTAAAACACAGCAACACCAAGGAAAAGACTCAATACTTGATACAGATTTAGATTCTACAATATTTACAAATGGATTAAAATAAATAAATGAAACACTTTTTTGTGTAGAGTAGGCAATAGGCAATAAAAAAAATAGTAATAAAAAGTATTTTCGTTATTTTTAGGGTTGAAACAAAACAAAAAAAACAAATCCGTCTAATTATCAACTAATTTAGAATCGTTTTCTGTCCCGTGCACAGACTCCAAAGCATGCCATGAGCTGAGAACTAGATTCCATCATCAAACATCACTTGAAGTAGCATTCAGTTGCATTCACGCTTTTTTGAGGAATGTTTATTATAAAATCCTCACCCTCTGATTTCATACGTAATTTATCAGAGAATTTTTTGATGTTTTTAGTCCTTAAATGATCGCGAGACTCGTTCTGAGCATTCCTGCCTCTAAACACAATAACTTCTACTGCTTGGCTAGCGCTTTTTATGTCTTAAAAGCGCTAACGTAAGTAAATTGTTTAAGCGCTAGCTGGCTCTGCTGGCTGGATGCATTGCATACAGCAGACAAATCCTTTTATGAAGTATTAATGAACTTATTTTTTGTTTTAAAACATGAGATGGCAAATTAAATGCATCAAGAGCATGTTTAAAGGTTAATAACAATATGAAAAATGCATAATTTTCTTTAATGACTCAGATGGAACAGAAATGACCTCAAAATGACACCAGGAACATGTAAAGTCGGTGTATTTAGTGTGTACTTTTTTGTAAATACACTCAAGAGTTTTGCTCTCAGGCTTCATGTTGGTCACATTTTCAAAATGTTCATATTAACGAAATAATTAAATAATTATTAAATTATAAAGAAATAATAAAGAAATAATTATCAGGTTAATCGATTACCAAAATAATCATTAGTAGCAGCTCTACTACGTTACCATGTGTTTTTATACTTATTATGATAAACCGTTCTAAAATTTACAGCATTTACACTTTTTGACATTAGTATGTAGTTTTAGTATTTGATACTTTTGACTTTAGTACTATCTAAAGTGACCAACATTATTAGGAAATGGCACAAGTGAAGAAAGAAGCCACCAGATTTTGAAACCATAGTGTTGTTTCCTGTGTACATTTGCTAAATATGGCAATACTTAATTGCCAAATAATTTTTATTTCACTGATTAAACAAAATTATTGGAAAGATTTATGAATGTAGAAGTCTGTCTCTAATTTGTATGTCGTTTTATTATCATGTATTACTCTCATATTATAGCATAAAGTTCCTAGTGGAGACAGAACATTTTCTTCTGTTCTACTCCACAGCTGCACTGATACTTTTTATGGTTCCCACGTCATTCGAGCTCAGACAAACCGGTCTGACGAGTCTCTGCAGCGTGTTCTGCCCCAGTGCCGGCCTCAGAACACACTGTCCTACAGAGAACGGTCCGACTTCACTGGACACACACGAGGCTTGTTCCATGGCAAAATAAGAAGTGTGGGCTAAAAACCAGCATGAATCAGAGCCATTAGACTAATATCACCTTTGAACTCTGCTCTGACGCAGTGAATAAAGAATAAAGCAGGGATTTATTAAAGTAAATGACCGCAGTCTGTGCTCCCTCCTGTTCCCCTTCATAAGAACTCTACCTCCAAAATGAAAAGACTTCCTCACTTGAATTGAGCTTTATATATATATATATATATATATATATATATATATATATATATATATATACATATAATATCACAACAACAATCATGTTTAAAAATGTCATACTTTTCAAAAACCAAACCCACTCTAAATTTAGACCATTCCAACCTTCTAATTAACCAAACAGTTTTGTTACAGAAGGGTCAGGTATTTTCATAGTTAGGGATTTTAAAATGCCAAAAAAATTAACTTTTTCATATAGTCAAAGCTATTGACACGAAATATATAAATGAGAGGTTAATTTAGTATCAGTGCATTAGTCTGAAATCAGAGTCAAAATTATAAATCATAAAAATGTTATTTTATGGCTGAATTTTAAAAGAAACTACGAACTTTACTGCATATTTAGTAGCCATGTACTCTCAGGCTTCTTGTCTTTTTAGAGGCATCAAACATAACAAATACCATCTTTTTTTTTTTTGAATTAAAAAAACATTGCCATTGACAGAGGTCTAAAGTATAACCTAATATTTCTGTCACAATGAGAGTAATGCTTTTGAAGTTGTGAGTTTAAAACGCTATTTTCCACTGTTTAATGAAACTGGAGCTAAATTCAGCATTTCGTTGCTAACTATTTATAAATACAGTTTAGGACCAAACTAAACTGAGGGTAATAATACTTTAATAATGAAGATCGTATTGAAAATATGAGATTGGTATTGGAAAATAGAAAACATTAACCAATAAAAACTTGATCAGGACATCTCACTCCCAACAGGTCGTACTTCAAATTAGTTGGAAAATGAGTTGAGAAATGATATTGTTTTGCCGTGTTCACTACTGCCCCCGGTGGTCAGCTCACGTACAGCTCTGCGTCGAAACGGCACAGAGGACAGACAGGGGGTGCTAGAACTTAACCTCCTCCTCCCTCTCTCCAGGCGCAGACCTTCAAACAGACGTCCACCAAAGTCGCTCGCTCGTACTGGTGGAAGAACGTGAAGATGGTGGTGATCATCGTGGTGGTGGTGCTCGTAATCGTCCTGATCATCATCCTCCTGGCCACTGGGGTCATCCCGACGAGCTCCTCCGTCCCGCCCATCAAGCCCACCACCAAGCCATAAACGCCGCCGCAGCAGAACGCACGCACGGACTTCACTCGTCGTCTCCCGAACCCTTCGCTGGTTCTGCTTTGCGAACAGTTAAGCCCAGCGTTATCCGCACCGTGCTCGTCAGTCAGTTTGGTGCAGAGGTTATGCAAATATTCTGAATTTTAGAAATGAGTGGCATACGCATGAGAGTCAATGGTGAATAATGACATTTTGTCCTGTAAAAGCTCAAAACAGACACAACTAAAATGTGAAAGAGCTGCTAACAACTTTAAAAATCAACTTTTCTGCTAAATTTGTAGTTTATACCTGACATGTAAATGAGAAAATCAAGTAAACAGTTGTAGAAAACCAGATAAACAACAGGAACACTGCAGCTACGCTCACATTTATCACTGATACAGACTTTGAGATCAAACACAGTTGAATTCATTACCTTTCTCTCCTTAAATAAGATGTTTTTTGTCGGTTTGTTGAGGAAAAAAATGTTGTGCAGCAGTTAAATTGTCCTAAATCTCCCACTGCCGTTAGCAAACAAGCTAGCTATGCTCTGCACAGTCTCAGCAACAACGAGAAACTACTTTACGTTTCCGTTCATATAAAGTGAATTTTAGCTAAATAAACAGCTCCATGGACAAAAAAATACACTTAAAAAAAGCTAAGAAACACATTTTATCATTTGTTCTGCCCATAATTCTGCCACTCAGTCGTAACGTTGAGGAGTATTTTTCAAATTTAAAAATGTCAGTGCGTAACCTCTATATCAAACATTCATAGATGTAAAATTGTCTCTTTGCCCGTTGCTACAAACTCGATTGCCTGGCTGGTCGACGCTAACCGGAGTTTCTTCAAATCAAACCATCTTTCTAGGGGTATAGTTGACTATAGTTGTCAAATAAAGGATGTGACTGTTAAGTATCTCAAAGCCCAGATAAGATAAGATTTATAAAATGTAATCAGTCAGAGAAGCCATTCAAATTCGTAAGACCACGTTTCTGTCCCAAACTGCACTTAAAACACCACAAGATCTAAGAAATTAACACAACTGCAAACATTTTTTTACGGAAAACTACAAGTAAAGATTGCATTTAGCTGTAAAACTACAGATTAGGCTAACAATTCACTCTCCGTTCTGATGTGGTCCATGTAAATCTGTAATCCCAATAAAATGAGTCGATTAATACACGTTTTGGTGAACAGCCCCGGTTTCTTTACATGCAAAGGAATGTTGAGGCCGATCCCCATTTAAAAGCAAATAAAAGTTATATTTTATTATATTTATGTCATTTCTCTGCTGTCCTCACCAGTCACATGTAAAAGAGGATGTTCAGTGCTCACTAGATTCTTACCAGAAGCACACAACATCAGAAACCTCGACTCTAAAGTCAGTTAGCCTTTAGCGCAAATGCTAGTTGTGCTAATCATTATCTAAAATAAAACACACAACAATAATAACTTTTAACAAGACTTTGCGCTGAATGCATTTAATGGGTTGATACCAGTCGAAACCTCTTGATTATTCATAACTTACATTTTTTTTTGCTGGCTAATGCTAACGGCTAATGCTAACGGCTATAGGAAAAATACATGGGACTGACTCCGAAGTCCCTCAAATCTTACCAGGTTAGCCGAGTTGCTAAATCATCGATAGCATTAACATCGAACGGGGCATTTTACTAATTTATATGTCTAGGTCTGTCAAGATAATAACAATTTCGACTTATCGTTCAAGAAATAAAAGCTGGAACAACATTTTTTGGGGTTCAGCATTTATCTTTTGTGCGTTTATCTTTGTTATGAATTTTATAAACAGTTTGTAACTTCGACTAAAAATGGATCCTAAATAAGTACTTAAGTGTTCAAATCTGATATTTATTTTTTGCAGTTCATGTTTTTTAATGATATTGTACATAAAAAAGGGTTTAATGGCACTATCTGGCTTTTGGGTTGTATAAAGTACTTTCAATATTATCGTTTATCGTGATATTTTTCTGTAACAATACATCGCACTTTGAAATTTGTTATCGTGACAGGCTTATCAGGAAATTACCAGTTATTTTAATGTCGAACACTTTTGTTTAATGCCAATTTTGCTTTGTAAAACTGTCATAAGTCCAATTTCTAGCTTGTTTTATTACTCCCTGAATACTGCCTTACTATAATAACTAAATTAATCCACACAGAAGGCAGAGGTCGACTTTATATTTATCTTTCACTGCCGTCAAAAGTAATGATCGATCCTTTTCCCAGACCTGGTGACTCTTGGTTGTTGTTTAAAGCCAAATACGGGTAAATTTGGGCTTAACTGGGTTCGTACTGCAGCGCTTCGGTTTTAACTGACCCGAATCAAAGGTGTGGGGCTTGTGTTGACATCGATGCCTCTTTATGCAGTTATTTTGACTCTGGAAATGCATTCAGAGCCAATTTATGAAGGTTATCAGTCAAGTTTTGCACATTCAAAAATATTAAATAGTTTTTTTCAGATTAAAAACTACTGTAGAAATCATTTAAGAATATTTTAATCGTTGTTGTTATGGAAGATACTTAATAATAATTCTGGATAACAGTAGTTTTAACCATGGTCATTGGAAAGTGACTATTGCTAGAGACGATTCCCTGCAGTTCCTTTTTAATATTAGACTTTTTTCTGAATAGTTGTAGGTTTTCGTAGCGAGATAAAACTTTGTTACACTTCTATTTTGGTTCAGAACTGTTAAAGAAGAAGAAGAGGAAGTTTGTGGGTCCCACCTTGAGTACAGTGGCCTTTACTGGACATTTCTGTCGCCTTTTTGAATGTTTTCACCCTGAAATGCACCTTTTTTTTATATTCGAGAAATGCAGTGTCTTAAAGAAAGAACTCGGAGCATTGTCTTAGTTGGAGATTTGGAGATTTGGTATTTTTCCTGTTACATTAAAATCTAATAGTGGGCTTCTTTTTATCTGTAATGCTTTTATAAAACTAAAATTAGGTGAAACATTGATGTTCTTGTAATCGACTCTTAACAGATTTTAGATATAGTTTAGTTTTTATTATGAGAATAGTTTAATTTAACTTAAGTAGACATGTTTGGTGCAATAATACAGTTTAAGAGGATCATTTAAAAATGCGTTCACTAATAATAACGGCGAAAACATTCCTTCAATCATTTTTTTCTTTCTCTTGTTTTTTGTTTTGATCTATGACGACTAAGATTCTTGTAAACAAATCTCCCAATTTATCTGAATGCATTACTTTGTCTATTTCATACGATAAAGTTTGTCATATTTTGAGACAATTCTGATAAATTCTAAAAAAAATAACATGTTTCAAAGTAATAAAGAGTTTTTCATACATTTTAGAAATGACTGTGATCCTATTGCTCGTTGCCAGGCACAGTTTTAAACAAATACACACTTGGACTGTAATACTTAATCTCTTTTTCTTTATTTTTCGAGACTCGGGTGAATGTCAATCAAGTTTGTGAATATGTATTTAACGCCTGCATGTTTTTTTTTTCTAATCAAAAACAAGTTAAAGTTATAAAAGCTAATTTGTAGATAGTATGACCATGCAAAACTTATTTTTCTTTATGATGAAACATATTGTAAGAACAAATTCTCTGTAGATTCCTATAGGGTTGTATTTTTATTTTTACGTTTGGTCTTTTAAATCTGTACTTATGATAAATTCTTAATATATTTTACTTCTGGGTTAAAAGCTAAATATTTAGTTAAGTTAAATTGTATATCTGATTGTAAGAAATGGTAAATATTGAATAAAAGGCATTACCTTTACTCTGGTGTGTTCTTTTTCTAGTCGTCCACCAGAGGGCGTTATACACACACCAGGCTTTCACGTAAGACTTCAACCACCAGTGTTTTAAAGTCAAACAGATGTGAGACATAATTATATGATAGAAAGAAGCAAATACATATGTGTGTACATTAACACCAGTTTATTAAAAAAAATACATATATATATCAAATAAACCAACATCGTTTATCAAAAATTGTTCATGCAACTTGTGTCCACTAGGGGTCCACATACACCACACAACACAACAGGCTCATTGTATAAAGATGATTTTGTTTTTATTACCAAAGATTTTGTTTTATTCCAAATTTATGTAATCCTTTTTTATTTTATTTCTTTTTTGTCTGAATCTGAATTATATGAATCAATTTGTGAAACATACCATAAAATAAAGAAATGTCAGTGTATAAAGGTTGTTAAATTCCAGTGTATAAAAACGCACTATTTTAAAATTCTGTTAAAATACGAGTTCTCTTTTTATTTTAATTCAATGCAAAACTATCCAGTGTAAAAATGTTCAGCGTCTCAAAGTCGCAGTTGAACTTTTGAATAAATCCAGAACAATTAAAAAGTCGCTGTTCCCCAAGTATTTTGCACAAACTGGATATTAAAACACCAACTTTTATGAACGTTTATACGCTGAATTTAAAGGCATCGTGATGTATACTCAATTTCAAGGCGTACTTTGTTTATTTTTCTATGAATATTTTTATTTCATTGAATGTTAAAAGAAATCTATTCACATAATACAAATGCAAAAAGAACTAAATATATTCAGTGTGGTTAAAGTTTTGGTAATAAAAACAATGTAAGTAACCTTCATAAGTAACATCTAAAATGAAAGGAAAAATATTACAGTTTTGCTTTGAGGTTTGGTGGGTTTTACATGTCAGTAACACAAAAAGAACAAAACAAGTGCATGTTTATAACTCACGATGATGACGTATAGTTCATTTGTAAATTATGTTCAGAGAAACCAAAAATCAAAGTGTCGCTGTTTCCAAGTCGCTGAGAAATAATCCATCAACACATTTAAAACACTTATTCACCATTTGCCCAAATAAACTAATAATAATAATAAGCCACAGCTGCCCTGGAGATCTGCCTCCGACAAAAACACTCGCCTTCCACTCAAACAAAAGTAAAGTAGGTAAAATGTGTTGCCCAAGGACACAACAACATGCACTAAATAATGAACAGGCAGACAGTGACAGCACAGGCTACAGCGACAAAGACGACTGCGACGACTCCAATGACGACAAACCGACGCCTGCCTCTGCATCTTGTACTCTCATATTCTTTCTTCTTTTGCTCCATCAGGATTTTTGTCGTCTTCTCAAAAACTTTACTCTGTCGAAGCATCCAAACAACCGGTGAAAAGAGAATACTTTGTCCAGCATACATGTGTGCACAGTTTGAAAGGGAAGAAATTCTAGTTTGTGGTGATGTGAATGAAAGCTTTGTGGTGCACAGGCGAAGGGCACCTATAAAATTGATTTGAAAAAATGTGCGTTGTTTGATATAAAAATAATAAGGCTTGATTTCAAAAGGCTCTGTCAGATTCACTGCAGTTATTGCGCTGTTGGTCAGTACCATAGAACTATAATAAAACCTGGAAGATGAATCCAAAATGGCCGCCCTGTTTATCCCTATGTCGTCTGCTCATTGGCGCATGACCCCAAAAAAATGTCTTACTTCCGCATTTACTTCCTGATACGGAGGCTGCCATCTTTGCTTTAGGGCGCCACGTGACAACAATCCCCCATGATGCTTTGAGCGACGTGAGCGACCACGCAGCTGCAAGTTTTTGTGTTAACGTTAGCTTGTGTGATTGTAATTGTATTCTTCATGTTAGACACACGTGAAAGCGTCTGAAATGAAATAAAATACAACTTACAGGTATCGCTAGTCGAGCCTTTTCCACGAGCTTCTGTTTGTATCGCCCGACACTCGTTCACGTGACTCGCACATGTTTGCGGTGACGTCACTTCATTTAAAAACGGTAATTTTGGTGATTTTAGAAACGGTAGAAAAGAACATTTCCTTCTATTTTATTTAAATACCGATAATAATTCAGTACTGACTGTATCATCCCCTCAGGAAAAGTCTGTTTGGTCAAACCACCTTTTCTGTCCGAGCTGCTCAACATTGGAATAACACCCTCATCACCATCAGAAACATCAACACATACGCTTCGTTTAAATTTCAGTTAAAAAAATGGCTCATTGACAATCAGACCTGTCAGCATTAACTCTTTCCCCTCTTGCTGCCCCCTGCTGGAATCTTGCCTTTTGATTGTTTTTGGTTGATTGTTGTTACTTGTTCGCTTGTTGCTGTTTTCTTTGTTATGTGTGAGTGTTCAAGGTTTGTCTGCTACAGTGTCTGTCTATTGTATGATTTTAGAGTGATGCATTTTAACTTTGTAATAACAATGTACTTTTATTATGTTTAGGGTGACATTTTAACATCTGTCCAGGGACTACAGATGAAAAATAGCCTTGTGGCTAATTCTGGCATATTTACATGTAAATGTGGATTAATATGCACTGTCCCTGAAATAAATAAATAAATAAATAAAAATAAATTATAATGTGCAATTATAGAAAAAGGCTGGTTCCAAGAGGCTGCAGTACCTCGCACGGCCACTAATCAATCTGGGACCACAGACCGAGGGGGCGTGCCTTATCCAGTTCTTTTAATACATCCATGGTCAGTACAACTGTGGGAAATGTCAGAGCTCTGAGTCTAATGTAAGCCCTGTTCACACGGCAAGGTCAGAAATGAGAAAGGCTCCTTTTAAAGAGGAAACGTAGGAGAACAAGGAGATACCAGAATTAGTCTTATCTTAGTCTTATAAAAAAAAAAAAAGTATTTTTGTTCTCTCTTTTTTTGCCACTATTAAAATTTACATTTATGTTTTTGGTTGTTTTCTGTTTTGTTTTGTTTTTCTATCTGGATTTTTTGTAAATCTTGATTTGTTTTTTGGGGGACAAAACTAGACCAGCCGTCCCATCCGAAAGCATGTCTCTGTAGCTTAAAAATGTTTTTCTTCATTGGAATGAATGGGAAAAGAATATTTCACTGTCGGATGTAAAACTATCCAAATGCAGGGTGGGTCATGTTGGTCTAACTTGGATAAAATCGGGCTTCTGAAATGTTTCCAAGAAGTACAATCTGACCTCCAAGAACGACTGTGCAGTAGTAGAAGTAGAATGAATGAATCAATGAATGAATGAATGAATGAAACTCACACTTTGTCTCAGTTGCTCAGCTCTGTTCTCCAGATTGGACAGTTCTTCGTCTCGTGCCTGTGTCCTGTCAACATTCTCAAGCATGATTTGTTTGACCTCCTCCACCTCCTCTTGTCTTTTTTGCAGGTTTTTTTGCTCCGTCTGGAAACATAAAATAATAGGATCAGAGTCTTCTCAAACTTTCAGGACACAATAAATGCAAAATAACTAATCTATAGCAGATGCTTGCATTTTAGTGTCCATTTAAAGTACAGATGAAATAGTGAAGAATTTATTTTATCTTTTAAACAGTGTGTGACAAACTGTAAGACTTATAGATGTATAATTTGTGCAGGTTACAGGGAATGAGATATTGTACAAGTTAAAGTGAGACACTGCAGGTGAACAGCAAAAAGAGCTTAAATTTAAAGATCTCAATTGTAAACTTCTCTTGTAGTTTACTCACATAAATATATCATTTCGTCATGTCATGTTTTTATATAGAACTGAGGCATTTATGTGTAAAAACTGCCAAAATTGCACATATTTGGGACATTTAAATCTGGAGAGGATTAATGATTTCTTGTTTTTGAGTAAACTGGACCCGACTGAAAATTGGCCAAAAAAATCAAATTTCATCTAAATTTTTTTGACTTAAAACTTCTTAATAATAAATAATAATAAATTAGACTTATAATTAGATATCATCAAATCCTTCTGCATGTTCTGTCAAAGTCTTGTTAAGTACAAGATTGTAGTTTGGCGCAGGAGCTGCTTTAAGCCTGATCTTTGTCTCCTCCAGAAGAAATGTGCATTTTAAATTACAACGCCTTTGAAATTACAACGTCCCAGAGAAATCTATGAATGAAGTGGATGAATGAAATAATAAAACACACCTGTTGTTACCCACGCCTGTATGTTGAAAGAGCAAACTGACAAATTTAGCCTGTAGTATCTCGCCTTACCTCTTTTTTTTTCTCTCAATATCTTCCATTCACTGTAAAACTGAACATGGTCCTGCAGGTGCTCTTTCTAAATTCCCACAGAATTGCGAAATGGAAGTCTGCACTAGAATGCAACATCAGCTTAAGGAACATTTTATTGTATTTGAAAATATATATAATTGATTAAAAAAAAAACCATTATCCATCTATTGAGACGACCTCCATATTTACTACAATTTTTGTTACCCATTGGTCTCTTTTTACTCTTTATGATGTTAAAACTTACCATGATTGCAGCTCGATCTGACGCACTCCTCAGTTTGACATTAATAAGTCAAATAAATAACCGTTTTACTTTCACCTTTGTTCAAGCGAGTTTCTGTTTAATAGTTACCTGGGGAATTCCAATAAAAGCCTCTCCTATTCACATATCAACACACAATTAACAGAACTCAATAGGCCCCGCCCACTTCTGATTACGCAAGTACATTCACCCATCAATCGCTCAGACAGAAATAAAAAAAGCATCTATAACACAATACATTGAAATAAAGCTAAAGAGTGTAACTTCATTGTAAATTGAACATATATTCTGGTTTAAATTATGTTCTTGACTGGACCATTAGATGCAGAATACTTAATCAATCTTTTAATATTTTTTTTCTGTCTGAAAATATGTAAAAATCCAATTGAATTTCATGTAATTATTCCTTCTTTTGTTGTACCGTGTGTGTCACTGAAGCAAGTTCCCAGTTTGTGAGTTTTGTTCACTGAGTCAGGGGCGTCGACAGGGGGGGTAAAGGGGACTGCTTTCCCCGGGGCCCAAGGCAGGGAGGGGCCCTCAAAATGACGGGATGTTTTTGCTCAGTTGCTCAGAGACTCGTTAACAAATAAAACTAGTGATTGTGAATGGGAGTTAGTGTATTTTTGTTGTAATTAGAAGTTTTGAAATACTTGTGAAATTGTTCTGGTACAAGTAGAACTGTATCATAACAGTAGCTACACAAAATGTCAATAAATTAGCGAGTTATTGTTAAGTGTATGTAAATATAGGTTGTATATTCTGCAATTTGAGTGAAAAAATAACAATTATAACAGAATTTGCTTGGACAAATATACACAATTATGTATTAGGGGCCCACTGGAAGGTTTGTACCAGAGTTTGGTGCTGACAACGGCAATAAAACGCACTCTGTGGCTGTACTTTTTGAGGTTCAAAGACGCATTATCAGAATTTTCCCATAAAGACGAAGCATTTGGACTCCCATGAACCGTATGAAGCCGCCTGAGAAATTGAAGAAGTGGTTAAATGGAGGAGAAAAAAGTGTTTCAAAAGGTGTGTATTTCCAAACAAAGCGAAATCGTAAATCTTTGCAGCGTGCAGGGGGTTTACCCTCTGCAAGCTGCAAACAGGAAGCACACATCAAAGCACAAACACGTCCTCACAGAACAAACTTAAGAACAACAGCAAGTACGACTGCTATGATTACACCCACTACAAGTCCAATCACACAAGGTCTGCATATTTTGCTTTTATCATCGTCTTCTTTTGTTGAACCGAACCCGAGTTGTTCACACTTCTTCTTCTCCTGCTCCATCACTTTAGCAGTCTTCTTCTCGAAAACTTTGCCCTTAAAAGAAACACAAGAATTAAGACAAAGACTTTTTGTTTGCAATGTGGGCACAACCAAGAACACTCACACCCTTTAAATATTTAATAAAAGTAAATCTGCAGCGACAGCGGCTTTGATGGGTCAAATGGAGAAAGTGAATTTAAATTTAAATTGCGTTGTGTTTTTATTGCCAAAGCTTTATTTTACACTGGATTTATGATTTTTTATGTGTTTTAACATCCAATTAAATATGAAGGAAATAAAACTGCAATGCCTTAATGTTCAGTGTATGAAAACAAAAAAGAATCAAATCCAGTTTGCTTCAATACATTTGCAGTTTTTTTATTCAGAGCAAAAAAGTGTAAAAATGTTCAGTGTCTCAAAGCCCCAATTTAGTCGATTGGATGTAAAAGAGAAAAGAAACGAGAAAGAATGAAAAGAAAAGAAAGAAAAAAAAGGCAGATTCACATAATTCAAATGCAAATTTTGTGACATGAATTCAGATTTAAATTTCGTTTTAAAAAAGAAAAAAATATAAATAAAACTAACCTTCATAAATCGCCTTCACAGGGGATTAATAAAGTATACCTTCCCCTTAACCTGCTTGTCTCATGGAGCTGTTTTTGCTTTTCCTAAATGTTCCACAGTACAACTTACAAGCAGCGGGTGACAACGCTAGGCCAAGTTACAGGTCAGATCTGTGGAGGAGTGACCCGGCTCACATCATGCAGGTTTTTCAAGGTAACTTTGAGCAATAAAAACCCCCGCAGACGGTTCAATGCCGTGGAATATTACAATGACGTCTCCATGAAGTCGAGCAGGCGGCCCAGAAAAGTTACAGAGTGCAGCTTTAAAGTGCGCCGCTCACCTGCTCCTCTAACATCACCGCCCTCTCCTCCAGGTCGCTCAGTCTCTCCCCTCTGTCCTCTGCCTTCTGGAGATTATCTACCATGATCTCAGTGACCTCCTGCACTTCATCCTGTGTCCTCTGCAGCCGACTCTTCTCCGCCTGGAAAGGGTCAATCATTAGTTGGATTAAAAAAAGAAAAGAAAGAGAACACAAAAAAACAATGGGAGCATAAAGAAACGAGTTCAGACTACAACAGTAGAAGTCAACAGTCAACGGGCTCTTTTTCAACTTTACAACAATAATTAAGGCTGTAACAATTAATTGACTCATTGTGAATAGTCAACTATAAAAAATAATTGACTAATCATCTAAAACAGATGTCAAAAGACCTTTTACAACAAAGACCGTGACATTAATACATCAAAATGTAACAAAAAAAAAAGATTTTTGCTGATTTTTATCAATAATACACTTATTCATAAATATTCTCTTTAGTCGTCATATTTCAGCCTTTATTTGGCCGATAATGTATTTTTAAAGTTTAAATATACAAAGAAATGATTGCTAACTAGTCGATTACTAAAACAATCATTAGTGACAGCTCTGGGGTCTTATTTATAAAGCTTGCATATGTACAAAAATGTTGCATCCGTGACTTTCAACCTTAAATTTGTGATTGATGAGTTCAGTCTAAAAACTCTAAAAATCTTTCAGAGACGAGACAGAGAACGATAAGAGAGAAACATGAGCATTAGAGGTTTGTGTTTAGTCCTTTCGTACTTTTTTTAGTAAGAAGTTTTATAAATGAGACCCTCGATCATCAACACATTTTGTATTTCTTGACACTCAAACAAATAACTTAAAGCTGGGGTACTTGACTTTTTTGCACATATTGTGTTTTCCACCAAAGAGTTTCCTCTAAAAGCTGGACTTTGTGGCAACATTTGGCCACTGCCAAATAAAGTGTCTTCAGCCATAATAAAGTATTTTATTTCATGTCAACCAGGAAGCGAGAGCCAAAAGCAGCGCTCTGATTGGTTGTGCCTGGGGCGGTCCACCTAGTTTCACTTTGCCGTCTGAAAAAAGCTGTTTTAAACCCACACATGCTCCTTAAAATGAATGTATGTGAAGATGAATGATGTGTCATGGGTTTGTGAGAGCCAGGGACGAGCAACACATACTGAACCTACTTTCAGTTCCTCAGTGTGAAAATCAGCTATACCCAGCTTTAAAGTGCCTACGACAGGTTGGACTACTAATATTACTAAAACCAAAACTATTGAAGATTTTGCAAGAATTATTACACTTTTCATTCCAGTTTTGCTTTTGTCTATAATTTAACTATAACTAGTTACTATACTTGAACAAATAATAATCAATGAAAACACATTTATTCTGTTGAAATAAGGTTTAAAGGTGAGGAAAAATGCTTTGGTTTTTGCTTTTTGGTTGTAATTGTCCGCTCTGCTTTACCCTCTGTAAATTTTAACATGTATTTCAAGGTTTCTTCACAAACTTGAATTGTTTTACAACTCTTGATTGGTTTACAACTATCATTTTTATTTACAGCAGGTCTTATCCAACCAAACAAAGTCACAAGTAGAACATGATCAAAGCCTGTCATTGGCATTAAATGAATATTACAAATACAATCCATAATATGACTTACCATAGCCACTGGAAACGGACGTGATGCAGCTTTTATTTAGTGTCAGACGAGAAAGCCGTTTTTCCCTTTTCTGTTGCACCTGAAAGCAGAACCTGTTTATATATGTTTCTGCCTCCACGTCCTGTACTTTCACTTCTGTTTACGTTTTTTTACGGCCACCCCCTTTATGCCTCTTCTGTTATTATTGACAGGACGTGATCTTCAGTCTTTGAGTACCACATAGTTACTGAAATTAATGTACAGCTTCAGGCGCATTTACAAATGTACTTTCAGAATAAAAGCACAAGTATTTCAGAACAATTAGTGATCTTGGTCAAAAACTTATTGCTCATTTTTGTTCAATAGAAACAGCTGCTCAATTTCCTAATCGTTCTGCTATTTTTATCAATTATTTTTGTGGAGATGTTGACTCAAATTATGAACGTGCTAAAATAAAAAAACAACAACAAGAACAACAACCCCTCAGTCATTTCAGGCTTTCTCAGAACATAGAAAAGTACACTCTACTTTAAAATGTAACGGAGTAGAAAGTACAGATACCTAAATTTGGTGAAAAAAAATGAAGTAAAATATTATTATGAAGTACACATTCCTACAAATTTTACACTACTTTCCTATTTGTATTTTGTTACTTTCCCACCACTGTTGAGACCATGTCTGCATTTATACATTGTGACTGTGTTTTATATTTACATTTTGAATTTCCTGCCTTAAAGCTGGACTGCCACACTTTTTTTCCTCATAATTAGTGCATTTTGTTTCCTTCCCAGAAAGTGTAAATATGTATGTGTATAATGTATGTGAACAAATCATACCTCTACAGTCTTCATCTAATAATTAAACTTCTGATGTTTTCAAACTTGTAAAAGCGAGGCGTGAGTCACTGAATGAAGCTTTGGGATGAGAGCTGATTGACTGAGAAGGGATAATTCTCCCGCTTCACTTTTGTGTCTGAAAAAGTTGCTCTAAACCTGTGCCAGTGGACAAAAAAATCCATGCAGGTGACAATCCAAAGGGTTTGTGAGAGCGGGAGTTAAAAAAGGCAAATTTAACTGTGAGGCCGGACCACATTACATCACATTTTAAAATCACTGCATTGGCTCCCTGTGTGTTTCTTTTATTGTTTCTTAAAATGTCTTAATAGCCTTCTTATCTTTCAGAACTGCGTTCACCGATGTTACTACTGATCTGTTCTGCCGTCTTGGCCAGGACTCCCTTGAAAAAGAGAATGGCAATCTCAATTAACTTTCTTTGTTAAATAAAGGTTTCATAAAATGAACATATGAACCCTTGCAGTCGGTTCCTAGTCATTCCCAAAGTCAGGACACACTGACAGGCGAGGCATCTTTCCAGTACTACGGCCCTTTCAGGTTTTTAAGAACAGGCTAAAGACACACCTTTTCATTTATTTATTCATCCTAATCCCTCATTGGCCCAAGAATGTTCCATTGTAGAAAAGGTTTCAAAGGTCGTCATCTGGATATCGAGTTTACAGACCAGATCCAAGGTTTTCTGCCCAAAATTCTTCTAAATTAGTCGGTGTAATCCCTCATTCGTCTATGTAAAAGTTTCAAAAATTGTCATTTATTTATTTATGATATTTATTGTGTTTTAGGCTTATTATTTTAAACAAAGCCTATTTTATGTCCTAGTTTTACTCTTTCTATCCAGTTCTTTATTTATTTCCTTTTATTCATGCATTCATTTATTATTTTGTCACTTTTAGGCTCTCCAGTTTGGTTTGGTGTGTCATTTCTCCTCTGGGCCCTGAGTCTGTGTCCTGTGGCTGCTCCTCTGATGATGCTTCCTCAACTGGTTTGTCTGTACTCACCCTCGTGTATTTTAAAGAGTGTGTGTGTGTCTGAGGGGGTGTGTGAGTGTGGGAGGGATGTGGGCATGTAAAAACTACCTTCAAAAATGAATAAGTTAATTAAATGTTTCAAAAAGTTGATTCATGAGCTACAACTATGTAACGATGGTTATCTGTTTGAGTACTTTTCCTTTTGCTTCTCACATGATCGTTGTTACTTTCAGTTCTGTTATCTTGATAAAACACACACCTGTCTTAAAAGCCACACCCACTGATTTAAACAGTCCAAACAGGCTTCAGTCAGTACAGGAAACACAGGCTGAATGAAAGTTGAGGATTTATGACTATGATAGATGTGACAACTTCATTTTTAAGATCTGAATCTAAAAGGAGTGACGGTGACAGTTGTGAATTTTCCAGTACAATAATTAAATTTCCAAGAAGAGTGTGAGAAGCACATTGATACACTGTAGAGGTTATGCAGAGACTTTCTTTTAATTGAGAAATGCTCCACAATATGACCATTCATAGACGCAAAATTCTCTTTCTCTGCCAGCTGCTGAGACACAACTACTTTGCTAACGATGCTACCTGGACTTATATGCTACCCGTCAAATCAAACACTTCTCCACAAACAAATGATTGGAGAAGCTGATCCTCATAATAAAGTACAGTGATCCCTCGCTATATCGCGTTTCATCTTTCACGGCTTCACGGATTTTTTTTACAGTGCGGATATTTTTACAGTGCATTGTGCTCTGAATCCTGATTGGCTCAGGGGCTTTACTGTTGTCTAGTTCTCAAATATAATTGAAGGTGGCATATCCGTTTATAAAAATCTTCTTGCTCAGAAAAAGAAAGAGCGCCAACAACTAAAGAAAGAGTCGTGCGTCTTCAGTAGAAACAGACGCTACAGCGGAGCGGAGTCAGGACGAAGAGGCACAGACTGTGAAATACGCCAGTGACAATGTTTCCAACCTTGTATTACTATATTAAAATTATTGTTTTAAACAAATTTTGGGCTTTAAAACAGGTTTTGATTTTTGGTTTCATTCCATAGTTCAGTATTGCATTATAAAATAATAAAAAATAAAGCTGACTACTTCACGGATTTCACTTTTCGCGTGTTATTTTTGGAACGCAACTCCCGTGATAAACGAGGGATCACTGTATACAAAAGTTTTATTTCTTGATATTTATGCCATTTCTCTGCTCTCCTCTCTAGTCACATGTAAAAAAGGATGTTCGGTGGTCACTTCATGCTCAGCAGAAGTTCACAAATTCAGAAATCTCAACTTAAAGTCAGTTAGCCTTTAGCTCAGATGACAGTTTTATACGCTAATTATTATCTGAAATAAAATACTAAAAGGTTTACAGACTGAATGACATGTAAAAATGCTCTGACCTCTCATAAATGTGCTCGATAGGTTGGTACCAGCTGACACGCTCTGGATTATTCAGAATTTGCGTGTTTTGCGGGCTAATGCTAACGGCTATAGGGAAAATACATGAAACTTCTGCGGGAGTCCTTCAAATTATGCCGGACTAGCCATGTTGCTAGATGGTTAATAGCATGAGCATCGAATTCTACCTGTACTTATTTATATGTCTATGATTTTAACTTGATCTACGGAACAACTGATAAAATGTTTTTGTTTTCAACTTTATACGGTAAAATGTAGACTGAAAGTGTTTTCTCGTTGTTGCTGCGATTTTCCAGAGCTTAGCTAGCTTGTTTGCTAATGGCAGTTGGAGATAAAGGCCACTTGCCAACTGCTGCACAACAATTCAGATGAGTTCATCTGTGTGTGACTCCAAAATTGGTATCGGTGATAAATGTGAGTGTAGCTCCTGTTGTTTATCTGGTTTTCGACAACTGCTTACTTGATTCTCTTTTTTTAGATGTCAGATACAAAAACTTAGTATTTTTGCAGAGTTGAAGTTGTATTTGTTATCAGACTGTAGCAGCTCTTTCACATTTTAGTTGTGTTTTGAGCTTTTACAGGAGAAAATGTCATCACTCACCATTGACTCTCATGTGTTTTTGCCTTCTTTGGTAGTAATAGTTATTTATGTTTTATCAGTCTTACCTTTTCCCATGATTTCCTATTTTCTTTTCTTGTGCAGTTTATTTTCATTATTAACAATGTAGATGTTACCACTTGAGATTAATATGATCCCCTTTAGTGTAACATTTTATTATTGATGTGAGGCAATGTCATTGTTTTATAACTGCATGTTGTATTATTAAACAACAACAGATGAGTGAATAAGCGAAACTGGTCTGGCAAAGCAGATGTACAGGTTACATCAATTAGACTCAATTTCCAGTGAAAGTGAAAGTAAAAACTGTGAATATAAACACACATAATAATTGTAAAACTGCTCGCTGCTCCGGCTAAACTGGACTGCACTGAAGACAACAGCAGAATATAACGTCGATGATTCAAACCACTGCATATGAGGAATGTGCAATAGGATTCAGACAATGCCATGTGGTTTGTACTTGTTTTTTAATCTGGTTTGAGCCAACTGTGAGATAGAGATAGAACAATTGCTAAAACACATTTGCCAAAACAGAATGGAGAGTTAGATCTAAACGTCCAAAGCATCAGAAGATCTGAGGCAGAGTGGTTGACCGAGGCTTGCGCAGTCAACATCATCCAAACAGGAATTGGAAACTACAAAAGAAAGAAAGTACATGATCACATTTTGCTCTCTTCTATCAGGGATGTGTGTGCTCACATAATCTACGTCAGATTTGATCCTAACCATAGACTGTAAAAACTAACTGGCCTAATATAATGTGCTGCTACAAGAGGGAGCCAAACCTTGGGATGAGTGCAGGGCTATTCAGAGGCTGGAGGCCACAACACACCACCACAAACACAAAACATCCCCAACACGATCTGTTTTAATAACGATAATAGAACTACTGCTATATTTTGTGTAAAAATAAAACACAAAATGCTTTACCAACATTGTTCTCCAAAATTGCCAATCCAGAAATGAACCAGAATTAAACTGGGACAGGACTGGATCAGCAGATACCGACCGGGTCTGAACCAGGACTAACCCAGAAGCAAACCAGGTCTCAAGCAGGATTAAACAAAAACTTGGTCTAAACTCATATTAAGCCTAGTAATCCAGAATTAAACCAGGAAACAAGGGGAAAAAATGTCGAAAATGTACATCATTACATCACAAGTACATCATTTGGAGGGCTTGATTTGCCTCGGGCCTTTGCTGAACAGCCCTGGAATAGTGGTTGAATCTCTACAGGAGCAGAGCTAAAGAGTGCTTTTAGGAGTTGGAGATTTAGGCACAAAAATGACAAACTCAGGAACATCACAGGAGAGAAATGTAAACCGATAAATGTGACCGTAGCTGCAATGTTCCTGTTGTTTATCTGGTTTTATACAACTGCTGTGCTTACCGTAGAATGCGAACTATTGAGCGCTCCTGAGTATAAGCCGCACCAGCCATATTTTCAAAGAAAAACAACTTTGTACATATATGGGCCGCATCTGACTATAAGCCGCGGGTGTCCGCGTTGAGACATATACATTGCGGGCCGTGTCGGTCCGGGAAGAGCACGTGGTAGAGGCGCGCATGTGTTTTGTAACATGCGCTCCACGCGAAAGAGCGCGATGTGCAGCCAGTGCTGTGTTGTTTTCCTCCTCATCCTCAAATAAGTGGTCAAAATATGTGACGTGGGAACGCGTTAATGAAAGCAGCGGCTGCTACACAGAGCAGGAGAGAGTAAAAGAAAGCGCACCGGAGGAGAGAGTGAAAAGAAAGGAGCGAGGGAGAGATCATGTGGGCCAGCGTCAGCGGAAGAACAGGCACATCACGTTGGTGCAGGTAGAACACTAAACAGTAGTTACTTACTTATTCTGCCTATAAACCTCTGCTCAGAACTTAGTTTACGTAACTCTGGTTCCATGCGTGGGCGGGTTCGGTTCGTTGGAACATACATGCACGGTGTGTTAAATCATGCAGCAAATGACTCAGAGTCAGCCACGCGGGAGTCAGCCACGCGGATGCGGTACACGGGTGCGCGGGTGCGGGTACTTGTCCGTTCGGTTCGAATCATGGGTTCGGACAGTACATGCGCGGGCTCGGGCAGGTCGGGCTTGAATTTTTGAGCCCGATCTAAACTCTACCCTATAGGCTGTTCGCAGAAAAATACATAAATTAGCCGCATCGCTGTATAAGCCGCAGGGTTGAAATCATGAGAAAAAAGTAGCAGCTTATAGTCCGCATTTTACGGTAATTTTCTTGTTTAGATGTCAAGTACAAAAATATGTGCTTTGAGTTTGTACGGGAGAAAATGTCATTACTCATCATTGACTCCTTTTTTTCTAGCTCTCAATGCTAAAATTCTCAATGTTGAAATGTCATCTAGTTTATTTTCTGCTATTATTATCCATTGTTTCATTTTGCACCATATCGTAGTACTTATTTTGTTTACTGACAACGGAGGTAAACCTTTTTCCGGGTCTGATTATTTAGTCTTGAAACATTGGCTTTCAAAGTGTCAGTCCAGCAATTATAGTCAGACTATTTTTGAATGTGTTTTAATCTGTCACAATAATGGTTCAAAACGCTAAAACCTATTTCAGTAGGAAAATACTGTACATCTAATAATTAGTATTTAATTCTGTTTAATATGACCAGTTTAATCTTATGAAGAACTATTCGGTCCACTGTATGTAATGAGACCTGGACCTCTGTTGCTTTGAGACTCTTTTACTCTGTGTGTGTTTGTGTTGGTGAGGTGTTGCAGAGCTTACGAGCATGGTCCAGTCTGAGGTGGACACATTTGTGGGCTTTGTTGTCAGGCTGACCCGGACACCAGGCCAGTTTTAAACAAGACTTTCCCTCCTGGTCCTAAAATGAAAGTCAAGGGGCAAAGTCAATTATTATTATTAACTATAAAAATATGGACAATCAAAAATGATAAAGATGTGACAATTACCACTTCTTCCTTTGATGTCATTAACCAGATGTTCTTGGGTTTTGTCTTCACTCCATTCACCAGCGACCCATGGATGAAAGAAGCACCTTCTCTTGTGATGTACGGCATCACAGAACTATCCTTTGCGTTTGGCAAAGCCAGGCAGTATTTCTGAGGGGAAACATGACAGTAATGCTGTGTTTTACACTCTTTTTAACTTATGTTTATGAAGATTCAAAACTTTACACAAATGCTCAAAGTCTTCCTGCCGGGGACTCTGTTTTTCTAATGATGTCTGATGAATAGCACCTGTAATTATGTATCTTGAAGTTGCAGTTTGTGAAGAAATTTAGAACTTGAGAACTTTAGAACTAACTCTGACTTGGTTTGAAGCATCTGTGGCAATTATTCATTATAGTTTTCTGTGAAGGTGCAGTTTGTTAAGAAATTTTGAAAAATAAATGTTTAAAATTACATTAAGAAGTGCTGAGTACTGTGATGTCATCAAAAAGTGACGCACCATTGTAAATACAGAGACAATTTACACACGTTTGAAACAGTTTCTGACAGTTTAAACGGCCATTCAACAAATTAAAGTTGTCATCGGCTATTATTATTTGTCAAATCATAACTATTGTATAATCTATGTGGATTTTGGCCCTTGTTTTCAAAATGGTTGCTAGGTAACAGTTATAATTACCTCTAACGATGCTCATGTCAAACCAGGAAGTAACATTATAAACTTTACAAAAACTAGGGACAAATAGGCAATATGTTTAGTAAAATTAAATACAATCATGTTCCCTACACTTTAGTGAAATGTGTATAATCTAAACCGTCATATGCACTTTAATGTGTTGTCAGTTTATGCAACATTTAAGGAACATGACATGTAAGTTGTTAATTTACTGACTTTATTTGACTCTTTTTGACTTTTTTGTGCCAGTTTTTTGCTCAGAAAGACGTGGATGTGATTGTTACCTCGGCCTCATCGTAGGTCATCATCTTGTCATCGTAGTACATGCAGTAGAGTTCAGATAAAGGCATCCATCCTTCAGGGCAGGCTAGATAATGCAGTATAACAGTCATTAAAACCATAGTATTTGTCTATTTATTCATTTATTTGGCTGATTGTTCCACGCGGTTGCACACATTTTGTGACGTTTGGTATATATTTTTCATCTTGATCCATTTAATTTTGTGCTTGAGTGTTCGAATAGTAATAAAAGCTCAATTGTTTCCTTCAGCAGAGCTCCTAATATTAATGTGTATGCCGTAAAGCGCAAATGCCAATACAATAATACGAAAATGTATATGCAATATACAAAAATATGTGAAACTGCTTACGATTTGCTTCGGTTGTCAGGATTACCATGGCAAAAATACCAGCTGCCGTTAGTATCTTCATTGTGAGCCGCTAACACCTTGAAAAAAAACAAACAAACAAACATTTTTAGTAACCCACAAATGTTACGCGTAATAAATTTCACACAGTTCTTATGACATTATTATTTTAACCGGTGATTTTAACCTGCACACTGACAACCTGTTTGACCCACTCACAAACAAATTTTAAACTGTTCTTTATTATATGAATTTTACGCAGCATGTCGCACAGCCAAATAAATAATAATAATAAATAAATAATATCATAGTTAATACGAAAAAGGAAAGATTATGGATACAAAGCAAAACTTTGTGTATGTGTGTTTTTCATTCTCCACTAATATAAAATGGTTACAAATAAATAATGCCTTTTTTTACAGGATTTATTCAAAATCTTTGGATACTGCATGTGTTATTTTGACTGTCAAACATAATACGTTTCCCATGCACATAAACAAACAACAAATCATGACAGACCAATATGTCGTCTAATTAACGTGCAAAAGAAAAGTCAAAACTTACGATCTTCTTTCTCCGATGCTGCTCTCCTCTTCTGTGACCGTGCTGTGAAGAGCTGCATGACTTTTATATGGACTGAAGAGATCCTTGTTCTTAAACTTTTTCTGTTTGTCAGGTACAAAACAGGACCTGGGTGGGACCGTTGAAATGTTTGTCAGGTACAAAACAGGACCTGGGTGGGACCGTTGAAATGTTTGTTTTTATATTTTTCAGGAATACACATTTAAACTTCTACTGCGAGTAAAAAAACAATGCTGAGTGGAGGAATTGAATATGTTCAAAACAATATGGCAGAACAGCGTCTCCTGGAAGTTTTTGTTAACAGGAGGCCTTTTTAATTTAACATACTATGGTCAGGTCAGATAGAAGGTTAAGTCCGGTCTGGTCCGGCAGCCAAACCTGAGACCTTCCAGCTGTGCAGCCACTCAAATGAATGTAACGGTCCATACCAATAGAATAGATCCTTCAACACTAACCAGATCCTACTTGGGTGTGAGCCTCTAGTAGAATTTACTTAGTTATCGTTATTTAACTTAAGTAAAAATGTAAATAAAGTTTATATTTGCTCAACATGTGGTGAAAGGATGTTTGTTAATTCTATTGACGCTTGAGGTGGAAATTACTGAATGAGGCTTTGTTCTTTGTGCTTTGTGAGAAACTGCTAAAAAGACCTTGACATATTCTTATCATAACTAAGTTTCATTTTATGGCCGGTTCAAACTGGCTCTGTGTCTCTCCTCCTTTGTGAAACCTTCCTTGTGATATGGAGACCCAAGTATAAATACTGTAAATAGCATTCCCCCCTTTGGGGAAGATTGTAACTCTGCATTGATAGACTTATGTCTTCTCCCTCTTTGCTGCAAAGATTCTTTTATAATAAAACACACAAAAGACATTCTGTTTTCCTCAGATTTCTTCATTCATTTACAATTAATTTCCATAACACGCTGTATTCTTTCTCTAACGGCAAAGGACTAACATGCTCAAACCCAAACAGAAAAAGCTCTGAATTAGAATTCATCCAGCACTTAAATTATTTATGTTTTATAACAATGTCATGAACAATGCTTTTAATGTACAAAAACTTTATCAAGCTAAGAGATGGCAGAGATGCGCTACAAAAAATACAATAATAAGTTAACAGAGGTGTTAAGAGCCAGTAAAAAAAAAAACATACTATAGAACAATTATTAAAGAAAACAATAATAATGCCAAAGAAGTTTGGAAAATTTTAAACACCCTGATCGAGAAAGAATCAAAACAAACAGAATATCCTGATTATTTCGCTGAAAAATACGGAGATAATTATGATAAATACAGTGTTGCCAATTAATTTAATGAATTCTTTGTTAAAGTGGGACCTGATCTTGCAAGAACTATTCCTGACTTGGGTGTAGAAGATATGCATGAAACAATGCAGAAAAATCCATACTCTATATTTTTGACACCTGTAGATGAAACACAAGTAAAAGCAACAGTTAACAAAACTAAAAAAAATCAACGGACTGTAATAATATAGATATGGTGATAATTAAAAATACAATAAGTAGCATATTAAAACCTCTTACTTATATCTTCAATCTTTCCTTTACATCTGGTACATTCCCAACCGAAATGAAAAAAGCTAAAGTAATACCGATACACAAAGGTGGTGACACATCTCTACACTAACTACAGACCAGTCTCTCTCTTACCACAATTCTCCAAAATCCTCGAGAAATTATTCAATAAAAGACTTGAGGATTTTATCAAAAAGCATGCATTAATTAATGACAGTCAATATGGGTTTAAGACTCAAAGCTCCACCTCCTTGGCACTCATTGAGGAAGTAGCAGAAATCACTAATGCTGTAGATTAAAAAAAAAAAAAAACACGCAGCTGGAATTTTCATTGACTTGAAGAAAGCATTTGATACATTAAATCACTCTATATTGTTTAAGAAACTTGAATTATACGGGGGAAGAGGAGTAACGCTAGATTGGGTAAAACGCCAAGGCACTCATCATGGCTGCACAGGAACAGGCCCTGAGCACCAGAGCGATAGAGGCCCAGATCTACCACACCAGACAAGACCCACGGTGTAGGCTGTGCAAAGAAGCTCCTGAGACAGTCCAGCACATAACTGCAGGGTGTAAGATGCTGGCAGGGAAAGCATACATGGAACGCCACAACCAAGTGGCTGGTATAGTGTACAGAAACATCTGTGCGGAGCACGGACTGGAAACCCCAAGGTCAAAGTGGGAAACACCTCCAAAGGTGGTAGAGAACGACCGAGCGAAGATCCTGTGGGACTTCCAGATACAAACTGACAGAATGGTAATGGCAAACCAACCAGACATCGTGGTGATGGATAAAGAGCAGAGGAAGGCCGTTGTGGTTGATGTGGCGATACCAAGTGATGGCAACATCAGGAGAAAAGAACATGAGAAACTGGAGAAATACCAAGGGCTCAGAGAAGAGCTGGAGAAGGCCTGGAAGGTGAAGGCCAAGGTGGTGCCCGTGGTGATCGGAGCACTTGGGGCAGTGACCCCCAAACTGGAGGAGTGGTTACAACAGATCCCTGGAGGAACATCAGACATCTCAGTCCAGAAGAGCGCAGTGCTAGGAACAGCTAAGATACTGAAGATGGATGAGACCACCCGAGGTGGGTGAGAAGGGAATTATATATATATATATATATATATATATATATATATATATATTACCATCATCCAGTGTGGGTCCTTAGGCAAGACCCTTAACGCTACTGCCTACCTCATACAATGATGAGTGACAATGAAACGCATGAGATGCCGGCTCAGACGTCGCCCGGCCAAACAAGGTCTGCGTCAGGTGCAGGGGAACCAGTGCACCTTGATGACAAATGGGCTACTGGAACAAGGCACAGATGGGCGAGATGCGAGAATAAGGCTCTGTTGGAATGCTACTACTCAAGTAACCCTAGTCAGAGGGGTTACATGCAAAGGATGTGGGAAAAATGGTTACTTCGAAACCCACGATCAAAGCTCACGGCGAAACAACTAGTAGCCCAGTGTTCCAACATCCACAAACGGCAACTGCTATCACAACTTGAAATTGACGAGGTACAACACAAATGCTATGACAAGGGGGAGCCAGGACGCCAGGTCAGAGGGGAGATAACATCAACTCCCCTACCAGATATTGGGTACGAAGCCCCAACAACCGTGATAACGCTGAGCGAGGCAGCGACTGACCTGAAAGATAGGATTGTGGCGAGAATGAAGTCAAGGCAACCCTGACGTCGATTACAACGGCTGAGTGAAGTACCATCAGAAAGTTTCCTAGAGGATGTGAATGCAGCATTGAGAGCAATCCCTACCATGACCATCACTGAAACCAATGAGCTGATATACACTTCAGCATCAGTGATCCTAGAAATGCTTGGCTATAAGAGCAACCATGGGAGCCATGAGAGACAATACCCACCATGGAAAAGACGGTTAGAGGCTAAAATCAAGATGGCGCGGAGAGAAGTGAGTCAGCTGACTGAGGCTGAGAGAGGTGCAATGAAAAAGCAAGTACCTAAGAAGTACAGCCAGATGCCCATACCTGAAGCACTCGAAACTGCCAAGCAAAGGCTCCAAGCCTTGGCCAGCCGCCTAAAGAGATACGAAAGATAATGAAGCCAGGCGAATAAACAGGCTGTTCGCAACTCAACCTGCGAAAGTGTACTCTCAATGGCAGGGTAATAACAACAGAGCAGACCCACCAAGGCTAGAAACTGAGGGATACTGGAAGAGTATCTGGGAAAAGGAGGCATCACACAACAGCGATGCAAAGTGGCTCGTGGCTCTGAGAGAGGACCACAGCAACCTCCCAGAACAGAATCCAGTCACCATCACAGTGGCAGATATCCAAGAAAGAGTCTCAGGCATGAAAAACTGGACAGCCCGGCCCAGACATGATCCGCGATACTGGCTAAAGAAACTCACTGCTCTCCATGAACGCCTAGCAGCACAAATGAACCAGCTGCTGAGGGACGGGACTCACCCTGAATGGCTAACCGAAGGCGCGACGATCCTGATCATGAAGGATCCCTCCAAGGGTACAGTCCCATCCAACTATCGGCCAATAACCTGTCTCTCCACAACATGGAAGCTCATGTCAGGCATCCTCGCGGCTAAGATAAGTGGGCACATGGACCAATACATGAGCAAAGCACAGAAGGGCATAGGCAAAGACACCAGAGGAGCCAAACACCAACTCCTGGTTGACAGAACAGTCGCCCAAGACTGCAAAGCCCGACACACCAACCTGTGCACTGCCTGGATTGATTACAAGAAAGCCTACGACTCAATGCCACACACATGGATCACTGAGTGCTTGGAGATGTACAATATCAATAGGACACTAAGGGCCTTCATAGCAAGCTCAATGAAGCTGTGGAAGACCACCCTGGAGGCAAATGGTAAGCCACTTGCACAAGTGACCATCAGATGTGGCATATACCAAGGAGATGCACTGTCCCCACTGCTGTTCTGTATAGGTCTGAACCCCCTCAGCCAGATAATCAACAAGACTGGCTATGGATACCGACTCAGGAATGGGGCCACCGTCAGTCACCTCCTCTACATGGATGACATCAAGCTGTATGCTAAGAGTGAGCGAGACATCGACTCACTGATCCACACGACCAGGATCTACAGCACTGATATCGGGATGTCATTCGGGCTGGAAAAGTGCAGTCGGATGGTAACAAAGAGAGGGAAGGTAGTCCACACAGAAGGGGTCTCACTCCCAGAGGGAACAATAGCAGACATTGAGGATGGGTACAAATACCTTGGAATACCACAGGCAAATGGCAACCTCGAAGGGGCAACGAGGAAAGCAGCAACTGCTAAATACCTCCAGCGAGTAAGGCAAGTCCTAAGAAGCCAGCTCAATGGCAAGAACAAGTCCCGGGCGATAAACAGCTACGCCCTGCCAGTGATCAGATACCCTGCAGGCATAATAAGATGGCCAAAGGAAGAGATACAGACCACAGACGTTAAGACACGAAAGCTCCTGACCATGCATGGAGGGTTCCATCCCAAATCCAGCACCCTGAGACTGTACACTAGCCGTAGGGAAGGAGGCCGTGGACTAGTGAGCGTGAGAGCCACTATCCAGGATGAAACATCCAAGATCCACAAGTACATCAAGGATAAGGCCCCAGATGATGACGTGCTCAGTGAATGTCTCAGGCAATGGGGAACAGAAGGTGAGGTGCCGGAGGAGGGACCATCATGGGAGGACAAGCCCCTACATGGGATGTACCACCGAACATAACTGAAGTGGCTGATATCAAGAAATCCTACCAGTGGCTAGAGCGGGCGGACTAAAGGACAGCACAGAGGCACTCATCATGGCTGCACAGGAACAGGCCCTGAGCACCAGAGCGATAGAGGCCCAGATCTACCACACCAGACAAGACCCACGGTGTAGGCTGTGCAAAGAAGCTCCTGAGACAGTCCAACACATAACTGCAGGGTGTAAGATGCTGGCAGGGAAAGCATACATGGAACGCATACAACCAAGTGGCTGGTATAGTGTACAGAAACATCTGTGCGGAGTACGGACTGGAAACCCCAAGGTCAAAGTGGAAACACCTCCAAAGGTGGTAGAGAATGACCGAGCGAAGATCCTGTGGGACTTCCAGATACAGACTGACAGAATGGTAATGGCAAACCAACCAGACATCGTGGTGGTGGATAAAGAGCAGAGGCCGTTGTGGTTGATGTGGCGATACCAAGTGATGGCAACATCAGGAGAAAGGAACATGAGAAACTGGAGAAATACCAAGGGCTCAGAGAAGAGCTGGAGAAGGCCTGGAAGGTGAAGGCCAAGGTGGTGCCCGTGGTGATCGGAGCACTTGGGGCAGTGACCCCAAACTGGAGGAGTGGTTACAACAGATCCCTGGAGGAACATCAGACATCTCAGTCCAGAAGAGCGCAGTGCTAGGAACAGCTAAGATACTGCGCCCGAACCCTCAAGCTCCCTGGCCTCTGGTAGAGGACCTGAGCTCAGAGATGGATGTGACCACCCGGAGGGTGAGCAGGGAATTTTATTTTATATATATTATATATATATATATATATATATATATATTTTTTTTTTTTTTTATCTGGGTATTGAAAGATTTTATTTTTGTCTGTGCTCTTCTCTTCTTTAGTGATTTTTTTCCTGTTGCATAAAGCACTTTGAATTGCCTTGTGTACAATATGTGCTATATAAAGTTTTATTGCCAATTTCTGTCAAAACAAAAGAAACTTCCATAAAATACATGTTTTAATGCTGATACTTGAGTACCGAGTCAAGTGGACTCAGAATCGAAGATTAAAAACAGCTGTCATTTGTTAATTAATTCTATAAGAAATAAAGCATAAGCTGGCATTTATATTATACATTTATTTTATTATATACAACATAAGCTACAACAACAATGACTGTAATGACTCCAATGACGCCCAGGATTATTTTCAAAGCATTGCGTTTCTTCACTCCTTTAAGGTTTCTGGTTGTCTTTTCAAACATTTTACTCTGTGGGAAAAAACAGTTAAATTAAATTAAATGAATGTGTTGTTAAAAAAAAAAATTATGTTTATGTCTTTGACTTCTTGACTTTCACACAAACATAAAATTAATCTAATCACAAAAGTGAGTTTGATTAAAAGTCTGATATAGGACCTTAATGACACTAGAACTTCAGTTTAACAGATACAACTGGACACAAAGTGAAAACACTCACTTTTTCTTTCAGTTCTTCTGCTTTTTTGTCCAAGTTTTCAATGTTTGTTTTGTCTTCAAGCTTTTTACAGTTTACTTCCAAGATGGCTGTGACCTCCTCAATTACCTCTTGGGTTTTCTTTAAAGGGCTCTTCAAAAACACAAAAACAACAAGCACTGATTTAAGGTTAATCCATCCATCCATCATTTTCTTCCGCTTATCCAGGGCCGGGTCGCGGGGACAGCAGTCTAAGCAGGGAAGCCCAGACTTCCCTGTCCACGCACACTTCCTCCAGCTCTTCCGGCGGGATCCCAAGGTGTTCCCAGGCCAGCCGAGAGACATAGTCCCTCCAGTGTGTCCTGGGTCTACCCCGGGGCCGCCTCCCGGTGGGACACGCCCAGAACACCTCCCTAGGGAGGCGTCCAGGAGGCATCCTGAACAGATGCCCGAGCCACCTCAGCTGGCTCCTCTCGACGTGGAGGAGCAGCGGCTCTACTCCGAGCTCCCCCCGTGTGACTGAGCTCCTCACCCTATCTCTAAGGGAGCGCCCAGCCACCCGGCGGAGGAAGCTCATTTCGACCGCTTGTATCCGCGTGTGACAAAGTGGGTCTTTGTCCCTTTAATCACCTCTAATTTGTCTTTATTTTCAACTTCCCATATACAACTAAAACTGCTAAACATAACTATCCCGGGTTTGTTTAGTTTTTTTTTGTTATCACACAACACATAAGTTTCTTCTCAATATGTTTATTTGTTTAAAGTTGTATTTCAGTTCACTTCAGTAAACTCACCTTGTCCTCCACATGGTCTGGTCAAAGAGGAGGAGGGCCTCATGGTGGCCATTTTTAAAACCTTTGGAGGGGTCATGGGCCAGACCATGTCGAGGGGAGAACTGCCATAGTTCAATTTGGATTTAGTTTAATAAGTTGTTTAAATGTATTTGTTTTGTGTTTGTAGTTTCAGTTAAACATTTGGATTGTTTGGGGGACATTGGTCCATGGAGGGGGATTGTAATTCCAGTGCCTCTTTGAGGAGTAAAGGGTGCAAATTCCTGCAGTCAGGATGAACCGTCCTAGGGGAGGAGCCTAGAGTATAAGAAGGGTTCTGCTGGCCCCATTTGAGAGAAGCAAACCACCATGTAGCTGGTACCTGTGGGTGTTTTTTTGTTTCATCAGTTTGTTTAAGTTCTGTTGCTTTTGATTTTGTTAAGCACAGTTATTTTTGTAAATATGTATCACTTTCTGCACTTTTTTTCCACGGGAATAAATGGGAAAAATGTTAGATTCTGAGTCTGCCTCCTACTTCTGATCACTTTGGCCAACTTCCCCACACCGCGATCTTGTCCTTTCGGTCATTACCCAGAGCTCATGACCATAGGTGAGGGTAGGAATGTAGATTGACCGGTAAATCGAGAGCTTTGTCTTTCGACTCAGCTCTCTCTTCACCACAACGGTTCGATACAGCGCCCGCATCACTGCAGACGCTGCACCGATCCACCTGTCAATCTCACGCTCCATCCTTTCCTCACTCGTGAACAAGACCCCGAGATACTTAAACTCCTCCACTTGAGGCAAGGACTCTCCACCCACCCGGAGAGGGCAAACCACCTTTTTCCGGTCGAGAACCATGGCCTCGGATTTGGAGGTGCTGATCTTCATCCCAGCCGCTTCACACTCGGCTGCAAACCGTCCCAGTGCATGCTGTAGGTCCTGGTTTGAGGAAGCCATCAGGACGACATCGTCTGTAAACAGCAGAGATGAGATCCTGTGGTTCCCAAACCGGACGCCCTCCACGCCCTGACTGCGCCTAGAAATTCTGTCCATAAAAACTATGAACAGAACCGTTGACAAAGGGCAGCCCTGGCGGAGTCCAACATGCACCGGGAACAGGTCTGACTTATTGCCGGCAATGCGAACACAGTTCCTGCTCCGGTCATACAGGGACCGGACAGCCCTTAACAAAGGGCCCCGGACCCCATACTCCCTGAGCACCCCCCACAAGGCGCCCCGGGGCACACGGTCAAATGCCTTCTCCAGATCCACAAAGCACATGTGGACTGGTTGAGCAAACTCCCATGAACCCTCGAGCACCCGATGGAGAGTATAGAGCTGGTCCGAAAACCACACTGCTCCTCCTGAATCCGAGGTTCGACTATCGGTCGGATTCTCCTCTCCAGTACCCTGGAATAGACCTTACCGGGGAGGCTGAGGAGTGTGATTCCCCTATAATTGGAACACACCCTCCGGTCCCCCTTCTTATACAGAGGGACCACGACCCCGGTCTGCCACTCCAGAGGCACTGTCCCAGACTGCCACGCGATGTTGTAGAGACGTGTCAACCAAGACAGTCCCACAACATCCAGAGACTTTAGATACTCAGGGCGGATCTCATCCACCCCCGGAGCCTTGCCACCAAGGAGCTTGCCAACAACCTCGGTGACTTCGGCTTGGGTGATGAGCGAGTCCGCCGTCGAGTCCCCAGCCTCTGCTTCCTCCTCGGAAGACGTGGCAGTGGGATTGAGGAGATCCTCAAAGTATTCCTTCCACCGTCCGACAACATCCCCAGTCGAAGTCAACAGCTCTCCACCCGCACCGTAAACGGTGTTGGTGAAGCACTGCCTCCCCCTCCTGAGGCGTCGGATGGTTTGCCAGAATTTCCTTGAGGCCGACCGATAGTCCTCCTCCATGGCCTCCCCGAACTCCTCCCAGCCCCGGGTTTTTGCCTCTGCAACCGCATGGGCTGCAGTACGCCTGGCCTACCGGTACCTGTCACCTGCTTCAGGAGTTCCACAGGCCTACAAGGCCTGATAGGACTCCCTCTTCAGCCTGACGGCATCCCTTACCTCCGGTGTCCACCACCGGGTTCGGGGATTGCCGCCGCGACAGGCACCAGAGACCTTGCGACCACAGCTACGAGCTGCCGCATTGACAATGGAGGCGGAGAACATGGTCCACTCGGACTCAATGTCCCCAGCCTCCCCTGGGATCTGGGAGAAGCTCTCCCGGAGGTGTGAGTTGAAGACCCTGCCGACAGAGGGCTCTGCCAGCCGTTCCCAGCAGACCCTTACTATACGCTTGGGCCTGCCGAGTCTGTCCGGCTTCCTCCCCCACCAGCGGATCCAACTCACCACCAGGTGGTGATCGGTTGACAGCTCCGCCCCTCTCTTCACCCAAGTGTCCAAGACACGCGGCCGAAGGTCAGATGACACGACAACAAAGTCGATCATCGACCTCCGGCCTAGGGTCTCCTGGTGCCACGTGCACTGATGGACACCCTTGTGCTCGAACATGGTGTTCGTTATGGACAAACTGTGACTAGCACAGAAGTCCAATAACTGAACACCACTCGGGTTCAGATCGGGGGGGCCGTTCCTCCCGATTACCCCTCTCCAGGTGTCACTGTCATTGTCCACGTAGGCGTTGAAGTCCCCCAGTAGAACAACGGAGTCCCTGGGCGGTGCACTGTCCAGTACACCCCCCAGGGACTCCAAGAAGGCCGGGTACTCTACACTGTTGTTTGGCCCATAGGCCGCTACAACAGTGAGAGACCTGTCCCCCACCCGAAGGCGCAGGGACGCGACCCTCTCGTCTACTGGGGTAAACTCCAACACGTGACAGCTGAGCTGAGGGGCTATGAGTAAGCCCACACCAGCCCGCCACCTCTCCCCGTGAGCAACACCAGAGAAATGGAGCGTCCAGCCCCTCTCAAGGAGATGGGTTCCAGAGCCCAGGCTGTGCGTGGAGGTGAGGCCGACTTATCTAGTCGATAACGCTCGACCTCCCGCACAAGCTCAGGCTCCTTCGCCGCCAGAGAGGTGACATTCCATGTCCCAACAGCTAGACGCTGTGTACGTGGACTGGGTCGTCGAGGCACCCGGCCTCGGCTACCACCCAGTCCTCTCTGCACCCGGCCCCTACGGTCTCCTCTGCGGGTGGTGAGCCCACAGGAGGTCGGGCCCACGTCGTCCCTTCGGGCTGAGCCCGGCCGGGCCCCGTGGGCAAAGGCCCGGCCACCAGGCGCTCGCATACGAGCCCCAACCCCAGGCCTGGCTCCAGGGTGGGGCCCCGGCTGCGCCATACCGGGCGACGTCATGGTCCTTGTTTTTAACTTTTCCATAGAGGCTTTTAGAACTGTACTTAGTCTGACCTGTCACCTAGGACCTTTTTGCCATGGGAGACCCTACCAGGGGCATAATGCCCCAGGCAACATAGCTCCTAGGATCATTCAGGCACGCAAGCTCCCCCACCACAGTAAGGTGGCAGTTCGAGGGGGAGTTACGGTTAAATTACGTTTTATTGTCCTCAGGAAATTTGAAACTAATTATTTCAGTCTTCAATTAATTTTTACAATAAATGCATAAAAAACATAAATATATTGGCTAGACTTGCGCTAATTTAGTTTTAGTTTTAGTCCAGATTTTAATGGATTAAACCACTACCAACAGTTCAAAACACAGACTTAAGTGAACAAAAAGCTATAAACAGAAATTGTTCCCTATATTTAACCCTTTTTAAGAATAATAGTGTCTTACCATGACGGCTGGTGCTCAGTCCTGGACGTCACTCTAGTTTTCACTCTGCATCAAACATCTCTGAGCCTTATCGAAGCATTTAAAGAGTTTTTCTTCTTGTTTACTGTGGTCAATTGTCTCTGCTCCTGCAAAACAGAAAAAACCCCGTTTCCATTTTTTTGGTAATAACATATGACTGATGCCATGCACAGACTGGTTCAGCAGTTTTCCATCACCACAACCTTAGTTTTACTTTCTCCTTTATTTCATCTTTATTTCCTTCTTTTTTATTAAGGGATAGGTGACATTTTTTCTGTGTGAATATGGTGCTATTTGCTCCAAATTTGATGTAAAAGAAGTTAAACACACAGAAACGTACACAAAAGTAAAGTACTGTACGTAATTACATTTTTAAGGCGTCTACTTTACGTTTAACCTTTACTTCACAATTTGAAAGCGACATCTTTACTTTCTAGACCTGAAATCTATAAAGTACTTTTCTTATGGTTTGGGGAGTTCATGGTAACATTTCATCTAAAGATTTTGAGTTCAAGTCCTCAAAAACCAAAATATACAGAAAATAAAAACTGAGAAATTGATTGAAATCGTAACAATCAAAACAAAATCTATGTGAAAAACTTTTACTTTTTGTTCTAAAAGTAACAAAAAATGTGCTTCAGTACTTTTACTTAGATTTTTACATGTACTTTTATACTTGAGTTAGTTTTTGCTTGTGTATCTGTACTTTTACTTAAAGTAACGACACTTTGTAACTCTTCCATCGCTGATGCTGTCACTCATGATTGTTTTTGCTTATTTTGAACACAAGATGGCGCCTTAGTACTTCCCATCGCAACACACAAGTTCAAGCTGTAAACAACATTTTAGCAACGGATGAGCGTGTGATGGGCATTTGTTCTCAATCCAAATAAAAATCTACACAAAAAAGTACAATTACCAACAAAAACATGTCATAATGCATGTATTTGTATTGTATGTAAGTATTATCTCTTGAAAACTTGAACTGTCTTTATTCTTTCAATGTGCTTTTAGTCTATGAAATGTAATTCAAAGGTGATTGATCTGTAGTCGGTGGAGAAAGATGTACCCTGTTTTTACTTCAGTAAAAGTATAGGATACAGAGGCAAAAAATATAGTAAATAAATACTCAGGTAAAAGTATAGCCCTAAGTAGCACATAAAAATCAACATAAAGTATTCCTGGTTGGACATGAGCAGCAGATGGGACATAATTAGAGGACTGTTACCTAGCAACCACACTGTAAACAATCATGATTTTTTTCCACTGAAAAATTAATGTAACTTTGTCAAATGAAACTTTACTGCGAAATCTCTGCAACCGCTCAATGTGAAGTGATGTTCTTTGGGGTGGAAGTTTTTCTTCTTCCCACTCCATCTTGAGCAAACATGGTTATACTTGCTTTTTTTAATATGGACACACAGTGGACTTTCAAATGTGAAAATCCACTATGTGTCCATTATATATGAACTTGTGTATGAACCCGTTTGTTTGTAGCTGTACAAGGATGATGTGCAATACATTGTAAACCACATGTGTCTTATACTTACTTCTGTTTTAGAACTCAGTACGACTTCCTGTTATTTTAAACTTTCATATTTCAAAATTTACTCACAAACTACAACTAAACAGATGTAAAATATATACACCACAGGTTCTATCCCACATACTTTAAAGTACAGATACCTAACAAGTGTCCTTTGTCACTTTCCACCGCAGCTACAGGCTTAAAGTCCATATGACAGCTTCTCAAAATGGTCTAATTACGGCTTAGTTTGGTGTGAGGGCACCTGTGGCAACTATTTATTATAGTTTTACATCTATGAAGTTGCAGTTTGTGAAGAAATTTTGAAAAAAAAATAAAAGTTTAAAATTCTAAGTTCTAAAAGGGAATCCCTCTGTGATGTCATCAAAAAGCGACATGCCATTGAAAATACAGAGACAATTTACACACATCTGACACAACTTTTTGACAGTTTAAAGTGTCATCCAACAAACTAAAGTGGTTATCAGGTATTATTATTTGTCAAATCAAAATTATTGTGTAATTTATATGGATTTCTGCCCTTGTTTTCAAAATGGTTGCTAGGTAACAGTTGTAGAATTTCCTCTTCCTGTGTCATGTTTGCTGCCCATCACCAAACAGGAAGTAACATCTTGAACATTACAAAAACTGTTAAACTGGGGTCAAATAGGCAAAATGTTTAGTAAAATCTTAAATATAATCCCGTTCACAACGTTTAAGTGAAGCATGTTGTCTAATCTGTTAAACTTTAAAGTGTTGCACTACTCAGCAGTTTTAACAGCTTTTTGTGATACGTCTCACATTTGGAGTTTAAAGGACACATATTGTTTTAAGTGCCCTGTGGCGTCCTTTACCGTTGCTGCTTGACTCTCGATTTCTCTCAGTGTTGTTTGTGCGGCCGGTGCCAGTGAAGAGAGGGTGTAACTGAGAGGCACAGATGTGGACGACTCTGCCAACAGTCCCATGTGCTTCAGATCAAGATCACATTCAGCTTCACGGCTTTGGAAAAAGGAACGTGAGTCTTTACAAATACTCATGCTTACTGTATTTGAGTGGACTCTTATAACCTGTACTCGAGTCTGGCATGTCATTGTTATTAGTTACATTTAAAATCACTGAGGTTTCACCATGTCAAAGTGCCCACTATTCACATGGAAATAGTAATTGCTGGAGAATCTGTAGCTCATCATGTGTTTTGGGAAAGTCCTTAGAAAAACACCTCAGAACTTTTTTTGACATTACCATCCTACTCGACTTCAGAGGTTTCTATTTGGGGCTCAAAACTCCTGCCATGGACACAATAAATGGATACTTTTGCAGTACACCTCTGGCTGCACAGAAGAAGGCCTCACGAAAAGAAATGAAAGACACAAACAGAGCCAACGATCAAGGACTGAACTGACATAATAACAAACTTAAGAAAAGTGGGGGAAAATGACGTTCAGACTGAATTTGAAAATGGACAAATTTGACAAACTCTATATTAAGAGGGACAGTTGTGTTTGGATCTTATTTGGTGCCGTTCACTGTTCTGTTCTGTTTTATGTATTAAAAAATAATCAAGATATAAATATAATAAAATCATAGAGGTTACTGAGTTCTCAATCATTATTTATTGTCAAATTATAAATATTGTGTAATTTTTTTTTTTTTTAGCCCTTGTTTACGGTATGGTTGCTAGGTAACATCCGCTGCTCATGTCCAACCAGGAAGTAACATTATTAACTTTACAAAAACGGTCAAACTAGGGACAAATAGGCAAAATGTTTGGTCAAATGTTAAGTATAATCCTTTTTGCTTTCACTTGTCATGTGCACTTTAACCTTTGAGCCACAATAAGAGTCTCAGCACGTTTGTTCTCACACTTCTAGTTTCAAAGCTCCTGCTGAGATGAGATCAGTCAGTGGAGAGGAGAGAGTAAAAGGAGAGGTTTAGGCTTATTTAAACTAAGGTGCACCATGTAACTTGGGTCCACTACCTGTTTGTCTGGAATATTCCACAGCATTTGAACGTGTCTTGAGCATTTATTCAATTACAGGTGTTCTTATTGCTAAAGAAATCAGCCTCTGCATAGAGCTGACCTGTAACCTGGCGTCGCCTAATCGTCCCCATGGAGAATATAGGTAATGCCATACTGTGGGACATATCCTCCACCAGAAAAGTTACATGTAATACTTCTTCTTTTAACCCTTGATAATAAATACTGTTTATAATTACTGTTTCCACTCTGGCAGGTTAAAGTGCCATGACAGGTTAAACTACACATTTCACTAAAACATTGTGAACATGATTATATTTGAGATTTTACTAAACATTTTACGTATTTGTCCCCAGTTTGACATTTTTTGTAAAGTTTATAAGGTACTTCCTGGTTAGACATGGCCATATAACATAGATAGAGGTAATTCCACAACTGTTACCTAGCAACCATAGCGTAAACAAGGGCCAAAATGTATATAAATTGCACAATAACTTGGATTTGACAAATAATAAAATTTGTTAAGAGCTTTAGTTTGAAATTATTGTTTAACCGTCAGAAAATTGTGGCAGTTGCTGTAAATTGTCTGGTACGTCTAATGACATCACAGAGGGATTCCGTTTTAGAACTTCGCTCCACTTCCTGTAAGTTTTATTTTTCAAAATTTCTTCTCAAACTGAAACTTGACTGATGTAAAACTATTATGAATATTAACCACAGGCGCTTTCCCATCAAACTAAGTCATAAGTAGAACTTGTCATGTGCACTTTAAATGCACTTTGTACGAGGCTAAAACCAAATCCATGGATAAAAGGTGATTCATATTGGATTTTCAAATGTACTTAAAGTGGAAAGATTGACCAAAAGTCCAATTTGATACCCCCCCCTACTGACTGAACGATTTGCATTCAGTCGATCATGAGGATTTTGTGCACAAACACACACACAGACACACAAACACACACACAGACGCACAGACACACACTGGCTGGCAGCAGTGGTGAATATACTCTTTTGTGTTTGGGCAGCGTTTCCCAGAACAGGCCGATTGTGGAGTAAATCTTTGACTCAGACTGTGCTGACTACTGAGAAAGGATTTGATTCATTTTAACTGTAATCGTTTTATTATTATTATTATCATTGTCATTATTATTATAATTATTACTACTACTACTGTATTGATTTTAGGGTTTTATTATCATGTTTACCAGTCCGTTTACTTGATTCATGCATGGATTTAATAGAATAATGTACTTTTTTGGGTTGTGCTGAACATACTTCTGCACCAAATAAGAAAGCAAAACTGTCACCATTGCCAAACGTATTGGGACAGACATCATTTGCCACATTACATCCACATTCTTTTTCTAAAAGGTCAGATCAGGTCAAAAGGTTGAATAAACATTGGTTTACCGTACAATGCAGCCAACGTTTAACGGTAAACTAATGTCTGTTGCTCTCGGACTGAACTGACACTGTGGGACTAACGGTCTTTTACTGAAGCTGCAACTGCGTCAACAGACGGATGCTTGTTTTTGAATGCATCTGGTCCCTTCTGTTGTTTGAAACATGCCAAAAAGTTAAAAGTTAGCAAAGTTATTGATATGTTTAACTTGCTATGTCTTTGTCATGGTCACCACACTTAAAGTCTATATGACATGTTCTCATGATTTTGTAATTATGACATAATTTGGTGGGAGGGCACCTGTTGTAAATATGTACTATAGTTTTACATAAGTAAAGATGATGTTTGTGAAGAAATTTTGAAAAATAAAAGTTTAAAATTGCAGGAAGTAGTGCTGAGTTCTAAAACAGAATCCGTCCATGACATACCATTGATAATACAGAGACAATTTACTTTTTTTGACAGTTTAAACAATCATTTAACAAAATAAAGTTGTTATCAGGTATTATTATTTGTCAAATCATATTTATTGTGTAATTTTATGGATTTTGGCCCTTGTTTTCAAAACGGTTGCTAGGTAACAATTGTAGAATATCCTCTATGTCATAATTTACTACTCATGTTCAAGGACGTACAATTATAAACATTACGAAAACTGGGGACAAATAGGCAAAATGTTTAGTAAAATCTTAAATATAATCCTGTTCACTATGTTTCAGTGAAATATTTGGTGTAACCTGTCATAGACTTTAATATCCAGGATACTCTCAGTCCAAACAGGGACATAAGGATCCTGGTTTCTGAAGTGCACGTAAACACCTGATCCACAATACTGTCATAACCAGAATAATGCTCAATTATACCGGGATATTTTTGCGCATGTAAACACACTCATTGACTCATGGAGTGTTGGACAGAGACAGAGCAATGTCTTACTCACTGTTCCAGGGCGATTAATCAGATGACAAGCGCATCATGTTGTCTGGTGTGACAAAGAACAAAAGGGTCATTTCTATCAGAAAACACAGAAAATGCAAAGTTCTTCGACCTTGCTTGAATTCAACGTTGACTTTCCACCAAGGACACATGACCTGTTGTGGGATTTTTTGGGCCCATAGACTTTATTAGACTTTATTAACATGAAATGGGGATGAGAGAGGAAGGACATTCAGCAAATTGTCAAAGCCAGAATCAAACTCACTTTTTTTTTTTTTTTTGAGAAATAACTTACTTTTTTAACCTCTTGCATTTGCTTTTTTCACTCTCTAATCAATTAATTTCATCTTCACTGTTGACACTTTTGAAGGCAGATAAAATATACAAACGTGTCTCAGTTTAAATGTGGATCGTAAAGCCTTTTCTCTCATTAAATCATACAACTGTGTTCTGTTTAGTGATGGGCGATACCTGATTTTTGTATTTCATCCGATACCAGTAAATACTATATACTGCTATGTAAATACTATGACAAATATTGTAACAGCGATCCGATACTGATAACAATGGGTTTTGTACTAAAATGCATTGAAAGTCAACTATGAACACCTCGGCTATTGTTACTTTCCTTCAACCTTTGCTTGAACTTATAAAGTAAACATATGTGCAGAAAACCTAAAAGTGGTTGTTTTCAGATTCTACAATAAGGTGACGTCATACTCCAAGATGGGGGCAAGAGACAGTGATCAACCAATCTATTGATTACATTGCACTTTCCGATGAAATATCTAGAGAGAAAACCCACAAATGTTAAGCGCAGAAGCGTAGTTGACTGAAGAATGCACTATATTACAACAAAAATCTCTATGTTCCTTTCACCTGCCCCCCATCTGTATTAAATAGTATTGGCCTATAATGTTGTGGTGTCATCTGAAACCCAGCAACGTAAACAATGTAATGCAAAATTTGTTACAAAATTTATATAAAAAAGAAATATGAAGTATATATACATTTCAATACCTCTGTCAGGAGTGATATATTGATATTTGGTATCAATCTGTCCATCACTAGTTCTGTTCATTCTTAAATGTTTAAGTCTATATATGACAGGTTTTCATATTTGTCTAAGTATGACTTAATTTGGTGGGAGGGCACCTGTGGTAAATATTTATCATAGATTTACATCAGTGAAGAAGCAGTTTGTGAGGAAATTTTGAAAAATAAAAGTTTAAAATGACAGTGAGTAGTGCTGAGTCCCTCTGTGATGTCATCAAAAAGTGACGTGCCATCAAAAATAAATGGATAAATTTGAATGCAAATGACACATTTTTCTAACAGTTTAAACCAACCAAAATCATTCAACAAAATAAAGGGTGTTATCAGGTATTCTTTATTGTCAATTCCTAATTATTATTTAGTTTGGATTTTGGCCCTTGTTTTCAAAATGGTTGCTAGGTAACAGTAGTGGAATTACCTCTAGCGATGTCATATTTGCTGCCCATGAAATAACATTATAAGCTTAGCAAAAACTGTCAAACTGGGCACCAATGGGAAAAGTGCTTAGTAAAATCTTAAACATAATACATTTCAGTGAATGTTAGCCTTGTAACCTGTCATGACTTAACATTTATGCTGTGGCTGATGCTTTCTTCAGAGCTAAAAACAGTTGCACCACACCATGTCCACATACTTCACTTTTCCAACGCTGTGGACGGCACACCACCTAATTCTAAAGAACTACTATAAGAGCAATTATAAGTTCGAAAAGCTCTCTGTTGAAAGATGATGCCATGTGGTGCAACAGCTGCGTGTCTTGCGTTTCTCTGCACTGTTACCAAACCAGATCTCCGCTCGTGAGTGCGTGGATTCCCTGCAGCGGCAGAGCTCACAGCTGTGGTTGTGGTATGTGCGGTTGTGTGAGTGGCTCTGGGCCCTGGACGGGACCCAGGACACGAGGGGCGAGGGTCCGTCCCAGCTGAATCTACAGCACAAATGTGGAGTGAGAACAACCAAACAGCTGTAAATGCAGAGAAATAAACATTTTCTTCAAGTATTTACACATGTTGCTTATTTTGCACTACTAACTATTAATTGGTAACAGAAGGATGCTGATTAAAATGATTCAGTAATTAAAAAGAGGTGGGAAGTGACTAATTACAAAGACTGTTACTGTTATTGAGTAGATTTTTTGTAGATAATTTGGTACATAAGACCAAATGCTGCTAAATTGTGTAAAAATAACTAGTAACTGGTATTTCACCGCAGACCTTTTACAAGACACTGCAGGTGATTAAAAAAAATCTTAAATTTAAAGACATCAATTTGAAACTTCTGTAAATGTAAGAAAACATGTATAAGTACATTTTCCTCATGCAATTTTTTCATGTGTGGCATTTTATGTTCAAATACTGCCAAAATGTGACATATTTGGGAATTTCTTAGTGAACTAGATCTGACTGGAAATTGGCCTCATAATTCAAAATGTGCCTCATTTTTTAGACTTAAAACTTAGCTTTAGGGTTAGGTCACCAGTAGAGTTTTGGCAGGATGTAGTCGACTAAAGATATGGCCTGGGTTTCATTATGATAAACTTATAAAAAGACAACGTATCGTGAGAATGTGTGGGGTTTTTCAGTTTTGTGCTCAGAGAGGAATGTTTAGTACTTCACTGAATGAGTTTGAGGAAGTTTGTGTTTTGTTTTCTGTTTAAACACTTGTAGTAAGAAATCAGTGAAAAGTTTAATAGTTGGCAAAAGCTCACAAAATTATTAGGGTCTTGCACAAAAACAAATATGTAAACAAAAAAGAAGTAAACAATATCCTCAGAATTAGTCGACTATAAAAACTAAGACACAAATGAAAGTGAAAATGCATGAGCCCATTTATAATTTGTTACATCATAACAATTTACATCATACATCAAACTTACATTTAATTTCATTTTAAAACCTGAAACGATTCCAAGTACCCCCTGATAACTGCAACCCCTGAATTTAAAAAGAAATGTACATATAATTTTATATTTTTGATGTTATTATTTTTTTATCACGTTTTAATTTAAAAGAAAAGGTTACATATTCTTCTGAATATGCTGTGAATGTTATTGGGGTCTCGAGGGATCTTTGGATCCCCGACACCCGACCTTTACGTCTCTCACCTCCTCAGGACGTGTTTTAGATAAATTCAAAACACTTGGAAAGTATTTTAATGGCTGATGAGGGGGCCGGGTGACAGGGAGGACAGACAGACACATTAAAGAGGGTGTGACATCAAGTGTATGAGCCTTTGGGACATGTCCTGCCACAGACTATAGACTACTATAGAAGCTGGGGACTCCATTAGGTTTTATTGGTCTGAGATGTTCATTGATAGTTCTATATGAAACAGCACATTTATACATGTATCCTGAGAGCTTTAAACCATATTTGAACTTGAACCAAAACTAAGCCAAGATTTGAACTGGGCTATACGTATAAGGCCTATAGAATCTAAACATGGACTTGACCATTGATTTCTCCTAAATTAATGCATTTGTTCACTCTAAAATAACTGTTTTTTGTTTTAATTAAGTCTTCTCTTAACATTTTGGACAAATTACCCCAGCAATATGATGTAAGATGGGACGTACTCCTCCCTGAATCGACTGATTTATGACTTTCTGTATTTACTTAAGTGTTATTGGAGCCAAAACCATCACTGTGGGTGAGGTCAAGAAGCTGGAGGCTGTGTGTATAAGCACACGCTGTATAATTATGTTAATAATAGCAACACTGAAAATGAGTTATTAGTTGCAGGACACCCTACATCTTGGTATATTTTGAAATAATAGTTGAATCTCTCAAAGGAAATAACAACAGCTTTAGTCGTGGTGTTTATGTCAGTGCTTGTCTTTGTAAGTCACCTGAATCTGTGAGGAAGTCACTTTATATTCTCTTTCACACTTGCTTGTTTATTATTTCAAAGACATTCATACATGGGTTATGAAATAATTTGATTAGACTACAACAAGTAAATACAATATGTTTCAAATAGTGGACCAAAGTGTAAAGGGAACATTCATGGCTTAATGATAACTTCTTCCTTTTTCTAAAATACTAGACTGTCCACACAACATTAAAAGTACATTATGTGTTTAAAGTCCCAGACAAAGGGGCCCTTAAGAACTGACGCCAATAACGTCACACAAAAAGCAAAAAGACAAGTGCACTATTGTTTAACATGACATCGGAGTTCTGAGCTGCTTACATACAAACTCAAAAATGGTAATTGAGTTGAAGGAATTTGAAAATTGTCAGTGCAGCTTAATGTGTCCCTGTAGGTTACACACAAACCCACTGTGTGTCCCACTGAGGATATTATATTATCATTACACATGCATGTTTTATGGGTGGAGCAGGCACCTTCTCAGGCCACGCAAAAAGTGGACTACACCCAAAAAGGACCCAGCCAACTGCACTAACTGGCTCGGCAGAGGAAATCATGAAAAAATGAACAGTTAGCTATGTCTTTTTATTAAGTTTAACCAGACTCAAATATGTTTACAGAAGCTTTAAAATAACATGCAAACAACAAAAACCTCTGATTGCTTTCGGATTTCTGACTACTCACATCAGACTTTTGAGTGTCATTTAAATATTCTTAAATGTTCAAACATCAAATAAAATAAATTTGATTAATTTATGCAATATTACAATTAAAGTAATCCCCAAGTAATAGAATATGTTACTTTCTTGAGACAGTAAGTAGTGCAATAGACCACGTTTAACAAGTAACTAATGTGTAACTAATAACTTTTTCAAAATAACTTTATCGACTGAACTGAGTCATGTGTTGTATTTAACTATGATTATTTAAATGGTCAATAAAAGGTGCAGCAGTAGACCTGAGGCCTTTAAAGCGTTGATAGTGAGAGTGGGTCCTGTGCTCCAGGGTGGAGTGGGTCTTGTTGCTCAGACAAGATAAAGAGTCATTAGTGGAGCGTTCATGAACTACTATTTTATTCAGTAAAAGAAAAAATCATGATGAAAAAATCATGACGCAAAATGTACACAATTAATTACAGGCCAACTATTTAATGCTTTGGAAAAAATGGTGGATGAAGTGGCCATAATAGAAGTAGTTATGCTTGAATTAGGTAGACACTCTCTACAGAAAGTAGGCTATATAGAAGTATATAATTACTCACTTGAAAGTAAATGGCAACTTACCTGTGCATTCACAAAGGGGCCTCCGGGGCTGAGGTCATTTCACTTCCCTCCAGAGGCTCAGTTACATTTTCTTGAGTAACTTAAAGTATGTATGACAGGTTTTTAACGTTTTCTAATTTTGACTTTATTTGATGTGTTCATACCTGTTGTAAATACAAATTATCAAATCAAATCAAATCAATTTATTTTTATAATGCCCAAAATCACAACAACAGTTGCCTCGATGGGCCACAGGTAAAAGCAGTTCAGATAACTGTCCCAGAATGCCCCTGTCCTTTGACCCTCCTTCGTGGCGAGGAAAAACTACAAAAAACCCCATGGGAAAAAGTAGAAACCTCGGGGAGAACCACAGTGAAGGAGAGATCCTACTCCCACGGACGGACAGGCTGCAGATGAACTAGGACTGACATCCACTTGGACTGTGGAGCCAGAACCACTCAAGAGGGAGGTGGCTTTAAAGAGTTCCTCCGGAGGACGAGGAACAGTCCACCCAGTGTAGAGAGAGCTCCCCCAGCAAATTATAGTTTTACTCCAATCAAGAAGCCATTTGTGGAGAAAAATTGAAAAATCTGTTGAAAATTACAGGAAGTAAACAAATCGATGACATCACAGTGGGGAGACAAAGGTTAGGCAGAATTTACACAAAAGAAACTACTTTTTTGACCCTTTAAACATTGATTCGACAGAATAGTTCATGTGCTTTTTTATTTGTCAAATGAAAAACATCTCTGACATTAGATGAATTTTTGCCCAGTGTACTAATTTCCTAGTGTGATGTCATCATTTACAACCAGGAAGTAAAATTAAAAACCTGAAACAAACATTGAAATTATATTTATCTTAACTGCATTTTATTCAAATGAGTAGTCAGAGCTGTTAGAGGCACTTTAAGAAATGATACTTCTCAGAGTAGTTTTCAGACCATAAACCATACTTTTACTCCTGTACACTGCTTACAGTGTGCTCTCACTAAAATCAAAGTTGTGTTTCCTCTTCCTACTGTGAAAAACTAAAAATGACAAACAACTTTAAATTGACAATATTAAGATAATTTAAAGTTTAACATCTAATCATACCTTCAGATATAATTTGTACTGATGCTGATGCTGGGTTTTTTTCTTTGTAATTGTGAGAATTGTTCATATTTTGTTTATCCATAACATACTTACTTTTGCTTTTACTTCTTCTTGAGTAATATTAAAGCACTTGAGTCTTTCCATCCTGTGAGCTGTTTTTCCTTGTGGGCAGTTGTCGTACCAGCTCTGCCAGAGGTGGGAGGGGCCGCGTTTTCCCAATCGTAAAGTTTCCCTACTCCCCGTGAACGCCGCACAGCGCAGTCCGAGCAAAGTCACCGCTGCACAAGTGAAAGTGACAGAGGAGCGGAGGAAGACGCAAAAAACTGAACCAAAACCACCCAAAACACACGTGCACGATATTCTACAGGGGCTGCACTAAAACCACAAGAAGAAAGAAGAAGTTACGCGTCTTTTGGAGCTGTTTTAGAGTCACTTCACGCTGCAACAAGTTGGGTTTTACTCAATGCAGTGGATCCGGTGACAGTTGGGACGCATTTCAGCATTTCAGCACAAACAGCAGCCATGGTGAGTCTGTACACGGCCTAAATAATGATCTGTGGTGTTATTACTGTGGTGTTAGACATCTGCAGTGAACAAAAACAGAGAAACAGTCGATCCTTTACATTTATGAAGTCAACTGCATTTAGCTGTGATGAGGGCAAAGTCCCATGGGTCAAACGAGTCACAGGATGAATTAATAATCTGTCTAATTTGGTGTTAAGAAAGCTACAACACTTCTGATTTGACCGTAATTTACCAGATTTATACTTTTAATGTGGAACTGGATAAAATAGTTAATACATGTTCAAATGAGATTTAAAAAAAAGTGGTTATCAGTAAGCGATAATTACATTTTAATTAATTCCCTTTAGTTTTGGTTTAGAGCTATGAATGAACACAAACGGGAAATGCATTATGTCAATTGTTCTCAAACTTTTTACATCCAGCACCACCAAAGAAAAGGTTTGGCTTTACAAGTACCACCAGATCTGTAACAGGACTGTTCAGGGCTAAATTTGGGCCAAATTAAGTTTTAAGTTGTAATGATACAGTAGTTTTAAGTGAGAAATTACTTGAAGAAGAGCAAAAGTGTGAATGAAATGTACTCTAAATTAATCCTAGAAAACACTAGTAGTGAAGAAATGTCTCATCTAAACTGAAAATGTACCACAGTTTAAGAAACACTGCACTAGATTTCATTTCATTAATCAGATCAAAAATGAAAAAAGGTGGGAAAATAGATATGAACTGCTTGTTACATGCTGAGATGTTAAGTTTCTATCAACATTTTTTTTTTTACTTTTGAAGCACCATGGATTGGCTATAACTTTTGTGTCATCAGAGAAAAAAGTATTTGATTTGTGATCTTGTAGATGTTGAGTGTGATGTCCTTCCAAGGAGATGAAATGAAAAACAACCTTATGCTGAACTTAATAGTATTATGCACTAAAATAAATCTCCTTCACAAAGCAAGAGAAACGTGATTTTTATTCCAAACGTTCGGTTAAATAAAGCAGTGGTTAGTCAAATTAAATGTCTGATTTCACTGCACTAGTTTTTTTATCTCTTTAATGAAACAAGAAATTTATGAAAAATCTGTATAATAACCTTGTATAATAACACACCTGCCCTGTTATCCGTCTAACATTAGTATTCAGTGCCTTATTATCAAAGACCGTTGCGTATATACCGTCACATCCAGGTTTGATGGTAAGTTCCAAAATATCTTCAGAAATCATACGCCCACTGCTTTTGGTAAAGAGGGAGGACAGGAAGGAAAGAGAGGATTTGGCCTGGGCAGCTCTTCCTGTGGCAGACGTCTCCGGCTGAATTTTAAACACACCATTGTTAATGTGAGCGCCCCTCGTCATCGGCCAACTGGCACACGGCCCCCAGGCCTCATCGCGGACGGGGCTTCTTTTGAGGAACTGAGCATTAAGGCGGTGCTGAGTGCATGACACCAATACGAGAAGGTCGACAGTTTGATGCCCACTCACAGCACTAGTCGACTAAAGAAATGTTTGGACAAGTAAAGACATGCTCTGTGCTTGGATTTGTCGACTAAAAGATAGGGCTTTTAGTTGTTTAGTCAATTAATTCAATGTTTATCAACCTTTTTTGAGTCATGGCACAATTTTTTGGAGGAAAATATAGAGTTATTTACGTTGCAAATACTGTGTGTCGTTGTTTCTGGTTCTTTAAATTTGGCAATGGTGGCTGTTTATCTTTCATTTTTTTTGTGAAGAAGTTGCTCAAAACACACTAAAATAGTCAATTATTCATTTAAATCCGTGAATATGACATTTTTACGACAAGGCACACTAGTGTTCCCCGGAGCACTGGTTGAAAATCAAGGAAGTAATCTATGGTGTTTTAGTTGACCAACATTTTTATCAGTCGACTAATTATTCTATTTCGATTAAAAGTATTTATACAACAAAAACAGCGAAAAGGTGAAGATATGGAGTGAGTTAGCTAAAGATCTTGGAGTGAATACTGAGTTTAGTGTAATTTATATACATGTAAAGACACTGTTTCCTCGTACTTTTCTGTATATATTGTTATTTTTTTGTATGAACTCCAGTGCAGTTGTGTTTTTCTGGTGCAGTTTGAATCAGCTACAGTGGGACACTTCATAGTTTTGCCTTAACACACCCCCTTTTTAGTTAATTAATCGGCCGATAAGAATTTCTTTAGTCGACTACAGCCCGACTACAAGGTGCATGGGGCTGGCAAAAGCTCTCAAATCTATTCAATATTAAGATAAATTTACTTTTAACCATGTTCTAACAAAGTTCCATCATCAAAACATACCAAGAGTTTCATTACTAACCATTCACGCTGGTCTGATGAATCCTGGTTAGAGAATCCTCTCCATCCAACCGTCAAAAACACTTCCTGCTGAACTCCCATGAAGAGTAAAGTTTTTTCCGATAATTTACGTCACTTATCCGATAATCTTCTGCTGTTTTAAGCCCTTAAATCATCACCAGACTTGTTCTGAGCATTTCCTGTCTAAACATAATCACTGTTACTGCTAGGCTAACTCATATTTTTTCACCAACGCATTTTTAGCTTGTGTAAGTGCTCTTCAACCAGCAAATGCCTCTTAAACTTAGTGCCGTGGGAAACGGTAACAGATACAGATGTTCATTTAGTATATTATAAACTTTTTTTTTTTTTTTGTAAAACATGAGACGCCAAACTTCAAAGGACAATAACAGTACAAAAATGCATAGTATTTTTCCTTTAAATGATTTGATTTTGTGTCTGACCCAAAGTGCACTGACAAGGTCACGCATTTTCAAACATTTACACAGAAAACTACAAGTGTAAACAGTGGGAAAGGCAGATTAAAGTACAAATCTGAAGATAACTCAGTCCATGCCTTTTCCTGTCTGCCACTGAATATAAAACCTTTAAAACCCCTAATAATTATGAGTCGACTCATAAAACATTTGGTTTAGATACCATATCTAAAGTACAACATTATTACAAACACAACAGATAGCAGTTGTGTTGAAAAGCCTAAGCAAAAAATGTGTCGTAAGAGCAGATTTAAAAGACTCATGTGATGGAGCAGCTCTGGTCTGCAGAGATAGAGTAGACAAAAAAGAACATAAGAAGAACATAAATAAAACAGATTCACGGCACATTAGAATCTAAATAAAAGTCCCATTTAGTCCACAGTCAATTTGAAAATGTTTTTTTCAAATGTCCATTACAATTGTGGTCCATTCCTCGTCAGAGTAGCTTGTGTCATCTTTTGCCTTCTCCCAAAGTCTGCTCCAAAGTTGTCCATTGATTGTGACCATGGCAGGAGTTTTGAGGCCCAAACACACGTCAAAAATAGTCTGCAGTGCCTTGTTAATTGAAAACTCAGACCGTGGTTGTGTAATAAACAGTGGACAGAAAATAGAGCTGTCACTAACGATTATTTTAGTAGTCAACTCAGCGATTATATTTTCGATTAATGGACTAGTCAAACGATTATTTCTTTTTTTTATGTTTAAACTTTTAAATGCATGATCAGCCAAATAAAGGTTGACATATGTTGACTGAAGCCTTCCAGATGGATAATATATATGAATAAAGTGTATTATTGATGAAAATCAGTTATAATCTATTCTCTTTTGACATGTTGATGTATTAATGTCATGTTTTTGTTATAAAAGATCTCTTGACATGTGTTTTAGAGTCTGCATGGTTCAGTCAGTGATTAGTCAAATACATGTTTATAGTCTATTATTACAGTATTATTATTACAGAGCAGCACAGACATTATGTAAACAGCACCGTCTCCGTATCCATCTGTTTTACCTACTTTGGTTTCAATTTTCAAAAACAAAACACTGCATTTGAACCACATAGAACTCAAACCTGTTTAAGACGTGTCCAGGCCGGTGTGTCATGTATGAACCAGCGGTGGAAAGTGACAAAGTACACAAGGAAAAGTACTGTACTCGAGTAAACGTTTTATGTATCTGTACTTTACTTAAGTCGTTTTTACAGTTGATACTTTTTACTTTTACTTCACTACATTTGAGACCAAGTATCTGTACTCTTAACTCCACTACATTCTTTAACTGGACTGAAAACTAGAAAGTACTTTTCATTTTGGCTCAGGGTTATTTTTAGCTTGCTGATGGTGACCTTTTGCCAGAAGGTTTTGAGTTCAAGCTCAACAACAACAAGCAAACAAACATACACACATAAAATTAATGTGAATAGACCTTTGTTGAGCAAAATTAAACACTATTCTTTGGCAAAATTACGACATTTAATATGCATAACTGGTCTCTCAATTGACATAAAATACTTTAACATTTTAACAGGTACTTGAACACGTTTACTTAAGTAGATTTTTTAATGTGATACTTTTACTTGCACACGTATTTGTACTTTTACTTACAAAACTGAATACTTCTTCCACTGATATGAACATACCTGTCAGACTGCCAAAACACTGAATTTAAAGTAGTTATGAGTTGGTTCTTGAGTCCTCCTTTGAATATTCCTGGCTTTAGTCCTATCTTTTAGACCTCGTTTAGTCACGGACTTCACTCAGATTCAGCCTAAACTTGAAATACTTCATCTGGAACGTGATGTGGGCCGTGGACTCAAAAACAGCACTATTGTTAGAAGTTTTGAGGAAGTGACATAAATATGAAAAGCATAGAGGTGTTTCCTGTTCTTGTCAAACTGAGACTCTTTTACTTCCTGGTGCTCGGAGGTCAAAGGGCAGAGGTCAAGGAGAGGCAAACAAACACACCTATTTTATCAGAGCAGGTCATGAAGGCGTCTGTGTTTGCTCTGTTTCATTTATTCAGTCGATTGTTCTGTTGAATGCATTTTGATTTCTGTACGGGGGATTATTCAAATGGACCTTCATCTCTCTATTTGTCTATTTACTGTAGCTGTAGCTGCACAATTTGGGAAAAAATATCTAATTGTGGTTTTTCTGACCTGTGTTGTGATTAGATTTGCTATTTATGTTTTTAATAATGGGATTCTGTTCAAAGTTCACATTTTAAACACAACCAGAAGAATTGACAAAAAGACTGAACTGACAAACTAATTAAAAAAACAAACAAACATGTGTTTCGGAACGTTTTTGTCACTTTTACTAATGTTTTTCTCCATATTAGTGTCGTTTGTCGCTTATAGTCGCCTGTTTCTCACGTTCAGTCGAATTTTTGTCACTTAAATGCATTTTTGTTGTTTGTAGTCGTGTTTTTGTCACTTCTAGTTGTGTTTTAGTCATTTTTTGTAGCTTATAGTAGTGTTTTTATCGCTTTAAGACAGTTAAAGTTGGTTTGAGTAAAGTTTTTGACGCTTTTAGACTGGTTTTTGTCGCAGTTTGTTGTGTTTTTGTTTAGTTTTTGTTTAGTTTTTGATGCATTTTTGCTTCATTTTCAGCACTTTTTCACCGGTTTTTCACTGTTCTTTCGCCGCTTTTGTTGCCGTTTCAAATCATGTTTTAACAAATCTAAACTACAAAATGATCAGTTGTTATGCAGAATAAAACACAGTATTTTGTTGTTTGAAGAGAAAATGATTGCACTTCAAAGATTGCAGCCTGTGCGATTTACTAATTGGGATTTCGATTTGATTTCGATTCATCGTGCAGTCCTACTATCTGTTGCATATCATTCACTACTCACAACTCGATAATAATGTAGTGTTTATTTGATTAGGAACATTTTTAGAGGATTGTGTTTTCTTCAGATGGGCAAATTTATTAAATTAGAACCATAACATTTTGATTTGATCGTGGATTTAAGCCACAACTGCAACTCAAGACTGAAGAGAGTAACTTATTTTGTAAATTTTTGCAGGTGTTCCAGTTTTCTTCTTGTATTTTTTTCTGAAATTATGCATTGTTAGTGTCAGCTTTCTATAGAAAACAAGTCCAGTGTCTCTGCATGGGTCTCTCCTGCAGAGTTGGTCCTGCTGTTGGAAGCGCTCGGGCTGTTGTTACAGCAAACACAGTCGACTGGAGCAGAAAAACCTGTTTGACCTCATATCACAATCATCACATGTTTCTGTTTTCAAGTTAGGTTTCACTTTGCTCTTTTCAAGTGGAGCTACATTATTCAAGAGACACTTCAGCTACAGATTTGATCCTTAAACACCCAATCAGCCTTATAACTTTTACACTTCAGTCACACTTGTGGTTGCTGGTTTAGTCATTGTGGTTTAGTCATTGTAGTTTTAGGGTTTATTAGTCTTAGTATAGTCACAATTTTGGGGTGGTACACTTGCAGACTGTGAGCTGCCATTACACTTTCGTTACTTTTATTTATGTACATTTTGAACTAACTTTTAGCCAAGTCAACTTTACTGTCTGGGACTGACTCTTGCCGTTGGACTCATGAACACTTTGTAACACCTGCCACTTTAACAATATATTATGTAAGAACTATCTATTTGCACTGCTACATTTGCACATTGCACTGTCTGCCAACTGTACATTTCTGTATATAGTCTCAGTCTATTTTATTTAAATTTATTCTTAATATTATGCACGCCTCTTTCATACATTTTATTATTATATTTTATTCATTGTTTTATGTTGCACCTCACACCGAAGCAAGTTCCTATGTTTGTGAATCTTCATCACTGACAATGACAATAAACCATTTTGTGATTCTGATTCTGATTCTAAACTTTTCAGCCATTATTATTGAAAGGCACGATAACAATCTGTAATATGTGACATGTTAACAAAACACACAACAGGGCTGAAACAAGTTAATCGATTAATCGCAACTAATTTGATAATTGAATAATATTTTTTAACCTCATTCCATAAGTTGCCGTACGCGCAGTGATCTTGTTTCCGTTGTATTAGTTTACACGGGGCAGACGAGCTCAACAGAAAATAAGTTCTACACGGACTAAAAAGCCGTTTTCAGACTGACCAGGAAATCGGTGTAGTGTTGACTAGTTCTTGCTCGTGTTCATTAAACATTTTACACAAATCAATTGACTTTATATAATGTTTTAGCGAGAGACTAGACATAAAAAGAGGCAAAAGTGGGCGGGGCAGAATAAGGTGAATTCACCACAATCAGAATCAGAAACTGTTTATTGCCATTGTCAGTGATCAAAATTCACAAACATAGGAACTTGCTTCGGCGTAAGGTGCAACATAAAACAATGAATAAAATATAATAAAATATATAATAAAAGAGGCATGCATAAAATTAAAAATAAAATAGACTAAGATAGACCGCACAAAACCTCCAAAACGTGTCATGTGCTGAGAAAAAATACTTAATCTCTCAGGCGATGCAGAAATTCACCTAAATTACACAAGAAACATGTAAAGTTACGTGTTTTTATACATTTAATAATAATAATATTTGTTGTAAGTAGAATATGTGAGGGTGATGTCAAGCAGCATTTTTTAGCTTCCTCTCAGTTAAATATTCTTAAAATCTCATACTCACTGGCCTTTCACAATCTAAACAACAAATCGATTAAGTGAAAGGATAATCGTCAATGTAATCGATGACCAAAATAGTGTTTGCAGTTCTGGAGACGTTTGGACCCAGTTGGTGTCAGTCTTTGTTGCTTGTAACATGTGAGTAATAGAGTAGTCCGTGCAGGTCGATGGTGAGTCCTTTTCCCAAACACGTGCGAGAGAGAGTCACCAGCTTAAACTCTGTATATTATTCACCCACAATTCTATGCCTCATTAGTCGGGTAAACACAAAAGGTTTCTCTTGAAAATATATGGATGTAGACCACTCATGATGACTTGGCTCGAGCTCATTATACAGTAGTCTACAAGGAAGTGCCGCTCGTGTGAGATTTTCAAGGAGTCAACAGATTGATAGAGTTGAGGAATTCAGGCGCACAATGCAACAGGAACACCAAGTTAATAAAAGTGTGACAGAGAAAGAAAACAAACCACCCATTTGTAATCAACCGGAAAATGTTCAAAAGCATTTAGATGTAAGTGTGCCATGTACTGTGTGCTTTAACTGAGATTAATGGAAAGAAATACATGTTCCACGGACTTCACGAAGGACATTTGCCTGTGTGTGTTCATCTGTGAAAGACGAGCCGCTGGCAGGGACTTTTTCTACATCATTTACATGTTTTTTTGTTTGTTTGGTTTTTGTTCTGAGCCACATCCTGGCACCTGTTGTTGCAGTTGCAAAGTAAAGATTTCCTTTACTTTGTAATCTATATAAGGTGCTGTATAGATTAAAAAATAAATAAACCAAGGCCCTCTAAAGCTACAGTTAAATACATTAAAGCCATGACAAGTTTATCCTTTTCATGGGCAATTTGTTGTTAGTTACCCAAAATGATTATGTTTGCTCCACTTCTTCAACCTTTATATTTAAATAAAGATTTTATATTTTATTGGGTTCATCTAGAGGTGTGAAATATTTTAAATTAACTTACCATGAAAAAGCATATTTATTTAAGACAAGGCAAGGCAAAACTCTTTTATTTTTATTTATTTTATTTTTTTGGTCAGTTTTCTCTCTCAACATATCTACTTTCATGTAGAAACAACAAACTTGTCCAATCTGCTCTTAAAGATGTTTTATTCTTACATTTAATCCACTTCATTCATAGATTTCTCTGGGACATTGTAACTTCAAAGGCCGTTTTCTTAAAATGCATTTTTCTCCCTCGGGACATAAAGAAGAAGATTTTGAAGAAACATACAGAAGGATTTTTTTGAACTTTTAAATAAAAAAATTGAAGAAATTTGAAATTTTTGGACAATTTTCAGTCAAATCTAGTTTTCTCAAAAACTAAATAAGAAATCCAAAGTCCCCTCTGTAAAGTTTTTTGTGACTAATATGTGTACAGAATGAACTAAAAAATTTAAACCTAACCATTTTTCAGATTGAAATGTCCCAAATATGTGTAATTTTAGCCATTTTACACACAAAAAGTGCCTTATTTCTACATGAAAACATTACATGATGAACTTGTAATGTGTTTTTTCTTACATTGAATAAACTACAGGAGAAGATTCAAATTGATATCTTTAAATTTAATTCCCCTATTCCCCTGTAGTATTTCACCTTAAAAGAGCTGATTAAAAGTCTATTAACTTTTGGTGCAATACTACAGTAAACCAGACATTTACGTGCACGTTTTAGCGTTTTTCTGATGGACTGCTCAATATCTGATTATGATTAATGAAAGATATTTACAGCATCTTATTTTATTTTATCTTTATCTTTTTATCTTTATATTTATTCTGAAGTCCCATGTTAAAGGGTACAAAAAGGCACATTAGCCCTTAGCCCTTGATTTGATTTGATTTGATTTAATAATGGCACTCTTTTGTCGGTGACTTTCACAGTCTTATTTACCCTAAAACATATTTACACCTCTGTCTGTTTCCCAGTAAACCCCATATTTAACTCTTAATTCGTTGTTATGATTGTCTAATCCCATACCTTTTTTGTTTGTTTTCCAGGAGAATGGGAGGAGCCGCCTGCAGAAGACCCAGGACGAGGTGGAGGAGGTCAAAGTCATCATGTTGGACAATTTAAACAAGGCCGACGAGAGAGCGGGAAAACTCACCGACCTGGAGGAGCGAGCCGACCAAATGTTGCAGAAGGTGAGCGGGTTTTACACCAAGCTCAACCTCAGAAAAAAACTGTTTGGTTTGGAGCAAAAACGTCCATTATTACTAAATCGAGCATGGCTAAAACATTAATAAAAGGTTTAAACATTAAGAAACAGGGGGCTTCAATATTATATCAATCTCTCCACGTCAGAGTAGTGTACAGCTCATCTTTTTTGGCTGCTTTCTGCATTTTTCAGTGTTCACATTAAAGAGAAAAGTCCCTCTATGAGTCACGATGGATGTGATATTATAAAACGAACGTGCATATTCGTTATACACCATATCCTCCTCTCAAATCTAATGTGCACTCAAAAAGTAATCTCACTTTTGACCGTTTATGGTTAGTTTTGTCGTATAAACAACTCATTTTCTTACCATACTGCCAAAGCAAGTTCCTAGTTTGTTAATTTTGTTCACTGACAAATCTTTTTTCTGATTTCTGATTGATTTGTGATGAATCGATAATGGTTTTGTCAAAAGTTATATAGGGATAAAAAAGTTATATAAGGGATAGTTCAGAGTAGGACTGGCTGGGTTTAAATAAGAAAGACATTAATCACTTCTCTTTATTCATCAATCACTACTTTTTATTTTTCCTATTATCAATCAATTTATTTATTTTTCCACATGGTTTTTATTCTTCCTTTACAATTTATTTCTACGCTTCAGACACAAAACTTATAGAACTATTTACCCTCATAATACTGACATAAAGTAGGCTCGAAAAGCAGTGGGAAGAAGAAAGACGTTTTTATTCCCACCCTCAGTCAATTTGCTCTTGTGTGTTATTTTTATATAATTATCATCAAAGTTGAACAATAAGTGTCGTTTTTAGATATTATAAACAACTAAAATGCCTATGAATTTCCTGAGCACAAAAGGGCAAACTTCTAATCAATAATGTTTAACGCAAAACATTTTTTCATCCAAACGTGAACTCTGCCCCACTCCCTTTACTTTTACTGAGCGAGGATCGACTCCTTCAGGCCCTGTGTCTTTTTCTTAATTTATTCCTTATCTTACACCTTCGGATAAAAGGAAACCTCAAGCTGCTGGGAATGTTATATATGAAAAGAACGCTGTACCCCTATTATTTCCAGACAAATCAACCATTCTGGGATGAAACAGAATCAGTTTGTCCTCTAAACCTGCAAAATAAAATAAAATTCAGAACATTTTAATAGGAATGGAACGTTTTAATAGGAATAGAAAATGGATTCCACCTGGATTGCTTGGATTTTAAACGGATTACGCCTTTTTTTTTTCTTTTTTACTTCATTACAAGTCCCTAAAACTCAATTTTAGTGACATTAGCTTCAGCTTGTAAAGAGGAATTGTCAAAACCCAACAAATGCTCAATCTAATGTCTACAAATATCTGCTTTACTCATTCATATATGTAACAAATAAACATCTAGGCAGAATTTATTATCTGATACTCCTCTGTGCAGAGCTTGTTCACATTTATAATTAGACTAAATCAAACACCAGAGGCCAAAACTTCAGATTCTCAGCTTCACAGCCAATACTTTGTGCTCCGAAGGGTTCAGAAGCAGCTTCAGTTTGAATTGGGGCACATTGTAGTCAGATGTTTTTGGAAAATTTGGCCCGAATCTACAACTGGAAACAGCTAAACTATTAAAGAGCTGTCCAATAGTAACTCCATCCAAGCGAGCTCAGGCCTTTATGTTGTATGGATTGCAAAATGTTTGACTTTACCTCAGTTAGAAGAATGAAAACAGGATTAAATAAATATATTATACTTATATTCTTGAGTTATGTACTTTACTATTTTTAACTCCAGGGTCCAACGGATGAGCTTAACTTATGCAACACATGCCACGAAGCAGTGTCTGGGGATTCGGAGTCGGAAATGTCATTTTGCTGCCTATAAATACTCTAAGGTGGAGCGGCGAGGAAAAACAAATGTAACAATTTTACATCCTGATGGGGGATATTTTGGGAAAGGTATTTCTTATTGTTTCCTACGATGAAGAAAGGGGAGCAGGGTACAACAGAGAGAGTCCAGGATGTGCCACGGGTCTAAAATCCATCCGGGTCAAATACTGGGTCACCTCCTTCCCACGTATGGGATTCCTTACATCACAGCAGCAGCTCAAGGGACGCAAATAGGAAAAGTGAGTGTTTTTATGGAGGCTACAAAAAGACTGGTAACTAAAATTAGCAGTGCATAAACACGACAAACAGATTGAGGAACTATGGCGGACGTCCAGACTTAAGTGTGGTAATTGTGGGGCATTGTTGTGAAGGAAAAAACAATATTACAATAGAGGCTGACGTTCTTTTATTTGAAAATATTCCTCAACATTCTGTGTGGCAAAATGATGGGCAGCACAACTGATAAAAGCTGTTTCTTTGCTTTTCTTTGACATGATTTTTGTGCTTTTGTTTTGCTCAAATTAGCTTAATACGGCAAAATGTAAACTGAAAGTAGTTTCTCAGTTGTTGCTGCAGAGCTTCGTTTGCTTGTTTGCGGCAGTTGGAGATTAAGGACATTTCATCTGCTGCACAACAATTTTTTTCTAAACAAACAGATTATTAAAAAAACATCTTATTTAAGGACAGCAAGATAATTAGTTCAACTGTGTGTGATCTCAAAGTCTGTGTCAGTGATAAATGTGAGCGCAGCTGCAGTGTTTTGTTGTTTTCTACAACTGTTTTATTGTTTTTCTTCTTCCGTGTGTCAGATACAGGATAAACAAGCTAGCTAAGCGCTGCACAGAGAAAACTAACCGTATAAAGTTCTTTTGAGCAAAACAAAAGCTCCACAGACTAAAAATAAACAAAACAAAACTCAAGCCGCACATTTTATATGTTGCTCATAATTGTGTCAGTCACATCACGTCATAAAAGTGTCACCTGCATAACCTCTTTGGGATTGTTAAGTGTCCAGAATGTTACATTAACAAAAACAACGGTCAGAAACAGGGAGTTTGTCTCAGCCTCCTGATTAATTATGACATACTCGGAACAGAAACTGTTTCAAACTTAATAATATCAGTGGGTGTAACTTTTTGTAGCATATTTTTAATTTTTAGGCCCAGATTTTAATGGACGACAACTGTTCTAATATACATGTGTAAAAATAATCTCTAAAGGAAGACCAGACTTCACTGATAAAGATTGAGCAATTTCAAAACAACTTTGCTCAAGAGTAATGACTTCATCACTTAACAGCCCCATAGTTCACCAGGTCACCCTTGAAAAAGAGGGTTCAGTGGGTTCTCACCTGGTCAAATGAAGGCTAATAAATAAATAAATAGTTACCTACAGCATTAGTAAAATATATAATCAACTTCGCAAAATGAACTTGAATGAAAATATATGATGGATTGGACTAATAATCTGAAATAACTTGAACATTGTTGTTTCTTTTCCAGAGTAAAGCCTTTGAAAGGACAACTGTGAAGGTGAAGGAGAAGAAACAATGGGAAAAAAACAAAATGAAGATCATTTTTATGGCTATTGGAATCGCAGTGGGAGCCGTCATTATTGGACTCATAGTGTACGCTATTGTGGAAAGTACACAGAGTTAAGCCGTTTCTGTGACACGGACTGGAGGGTTCAGGTAGAAGAGGTGTACAGGGAGGCAGTGTGGTGTTTTGCCTGAACTTCTTAATCCTCTGTTTTGTAGAGATATTTATGGACAACAAACTCCACGTTTTATTACCCTCAGTTGATTACGGTACCACTCACAGGTCAGCTGCTTTCTACGTAACATTTGAAGTTTTAGGACACACTTTTCAACATTATAACACAAAACACACACCCTAAATTAGCCCTACACCAAACAGCAATTTGTAATATTATATATATTAAATCTGTGCCTAATAAATGTTAATTCTTTTTGGCTCATACCTAAGTATAGTTAAAAAAAAGTGTCTTGCCTTGTGACACAACATCAGTTAGACATCGGTAAGATTTAGTTGGTGGGGAAAAATAACCACCGCACTTTGTCATAATTTCTTCAAAAATGTAAAGAATTCAAAAGACCTCATGGACTTTTATGCAATATATAAATGTAACACAGTCAAGTTATGAATGTGGAGTATTTGAATTTATGGCCCAGTTTTTGTACAGAATTTCACATTTTGAAGCAGGCATCAGTTTACCTTCTAATGTATTTTAATTAAGTTCTCACATGTTGGCGCTCACTGTCCACCGTGTTGGTTATTATACTCATCGAAGCCACAAAAGTGAGATATTAATGTGGACAATGGGCATTAACAATCCAGTCAAATGAATGTAATAATTGTGTTTTGTCACTTTTTTAGTATTGCAAGATTTCTGCTGGTTCAGGCCTTGGTGACTGTTAATTTAGACAGAAGCAGAAAATAGCCTTTATCAACCCGATTTCATTTGGACAGAGAAATGACAATTCAATATCACCAGTTGTCTGAAGTATATGTGTGAAAACACAATCAGTGACCACTGTTTTATGCAAATTTATTGTTTTTTCTATGCACACATTGATGGGTGTTTTATTTGGTAAAGGGCAAATCTAAACATTTGTACTGGCCAAATATATATATGTTTAATAGACTATTTAAAATAGCCAATGAACGGGGAAAGTGTTTTAATATAAAATGTGTTGTTCTTGTTGTTGCTATTGGATAATTTTGTTTCACTGAATAAAAATCATATATGTGATTTTGGTGTAATCCCTCATTTGTCTGAAAGTGATCCATTTTAGGTTTTTTACCGCTCTGATTAAAGAGCAGTGTAAAGTCAAGTTTCTCAGACCAGCTCCACCAGATTGAAAATGACTTTAATGAAACATCTTTATTTTTAAAACATTGTCCAGATGATTACCTTTGAAACATTTTCTGCAGGTTATGTGAATGTTAATTGTTATTTTTATTTAATGATAAAATATCAAGGTCAAGATTAATAAAATAATAATAATAACTCTTTGTAAAAATGTAAGAAAACTTAAAATGTCAGATGTATATGATTGCTTGGGTTCTGGTGAAGAAAAAGTGAACAAATCCTACTTGACTGTAGAAATATTAAACATTGCATTATATAATTATTATAGTCCATTACAACTTATGAATAAATTGTGACCTCTGGTGGTCAAGGTGTGTTAAACGGATACGTTGGAAGGGTAGTTTCTGTAACCTATTTATTCATATGTAGCACTTTAATGGAATATGGCCTATTGTTTTGTATATGCAGTATATAAAATATATTGTAGTTATCCAAAATGAAAAATGTAACTTGAATTGAAAGTTGAAAAAAATGATTTCGTCCTTGACCCGGAAGTGGCGTCACTGACTTCTTCCTGCTTCAGCCGGCAAGATGGCAGCGGACACGCAGGTCTGTGTGGCTTTTCTCCACTTTCCACTTTCTCCTAGTTTGTCAACAACAAAGCAAAGATGAAGCGTGGTCGCTGAGGCCCATTAAACCCCTGTTGGAACCTGCCGGGCTGTTGTAGATTTGAGTGAAATCTCAGTGAAATATCCACTGTAGCGTAACTCATTAGCTCCTCGGCTGCTAGCTTTGTGCGACGTAACGTTACTCCCAGTGGCTCCATCACGAGTGGGCTTTTTCTGTAACTCGTCCAGAAGGATTTTGTTTGAGCTACACTGACTAAATATCCAATATTGTTGCGTTTTCTTAAAAGCATCAACATCAGCTCGATGTCAATTCTATAAATAGTTTGGAGGTCGTTGCCAAAACTCAGAAGAAGCAGCAAAATGTTCACTGGACGGATCGTCCCTCTGAAGTGTCTTATTTGTATTTGATTAACACGGTTTTATTATTGAGTTGGTGGACGGTGGTAATTAAAGGTAGATTAATTAACTTTGATAAAAGAGGGTCCACCACCAGATGCCTGCATGGAGATGTTCCACAGTATGGCATTAAACGATCTTTCTTAGTGGAGACCAGTTGATGATATCATCAGGTCGTGATACAAGTTATATTTGTGAAAAGGCGAGCCTGTTTACATTAAGAATTCATGTTTTTCAAGGTATTTCTGTGCAACAAAAACGCCAGAGATTAAATAAATTCATGACACACCGAACATTCCAAGCAAAGCTACAACAAAGATGTAATCGACACAAGCAGGTACTGGACCTCCCACCAGAAAAGTTACTTAGTGGACCTTTAACAGGAGGACTTCTCAAAAAATGTTGATTTCAACAAAAGGTTAAAAAAATTGAGACATGAGACAGTGGGGGAGAAGGTCGGAGAAGGTGAGACAAGGAAGAGGGGGAGGGGTCCAGGTCCACAGGTCTGAGGTTCAGTCATCATTGGAGCAGCAGCATCTGAAACAGTAGCACTCCACAGATGGGAGAAAGGGACAACTTGTGGACAGCGGTGAACTGAACTATTGAATATTATGGATGGGAAGAGTAGGAGGAACCAGAGGATAGTGCTCAAGTTGTCCTACTTCTACCAGCATGGTTGCTCCTGGGGCATTGCTGCCAAAACTGGGTTTTATTTCTGTTCCTAACTGGCCAGATCATATGCTTTTTCAAAGAGGAACATTTTAAGCCTGGTCTTAAAGGCAGAGACCTTGTCGCCTCTTTAACATGAACAGGGAGATGAATTTTGCTATTAAAATGTATGATATTTAAACTGTATTATGTATTTGTTATGTCAAAGCTCTCATTTTCATCTGTGCACTACATCTCCTTGTCCTCCCGCCTTGTCCACACAGCCTAGATATATTTGTCATTTTACGTGTACATCTTTATATTTGAACCTTTATTTGACACAAATAATTTCCTACTATTATTATTAAGTACAATTACCATTTATTTTTTGCTCTGTTATTGTTTTGTAATGTGTATGCCACTGTGTCTAAGTAGTCTCTCCTGTGGATTAATACAGTTAGTCAAAGTCTAGAATAATCCAGGCAATACATTGTCAAAAGAAAAATAGACAAACCACATTTTATTATTTTCTTCAGGTTACAGATACACTGAAGAAGTTTGCTGTGAAGGTGACCACAGCCAGTGTCAATGAGCGCAAGGAGATTTGTGCCGAGCTCAGACAATGTCTAACAGGAAAAGGTATGTACATTATTGTGTTGTTGTTTTTTTTTCCTCTTTTTTTTTTCTCTATTTACCCTAAACTCAAATATCCTAACTTCTATGTTATTCGTCCCTGTGTAGCATTACCAGAACCAGCTATTAAAGGACTGTGCAAACTCTTCTGCCTCACACCACACAGATACAGGTATGAATTCAACATGTAACACAGTAAGAAAATACATGTTTTATTCAAATCAATGATACCAAGTAGATGTAGTAGTATTAGTTTTAATCGAACACATCTAGAAGTGGGAGAAATATTGAAAAAATGTATAATATAGCAATTGTTGTTTCGGTGCAGAATTAGAACAAAATTGAGTGTATCATCTATAATTTAACTGACTAAAAATGCTCTATAACAGACAAAAACATATGAATTGATATTTATGCACTTTTGTGATTAATTTTAAAGCCCTTTAATTTTTTTGCAAGACTTGAAGCTCAACCAAGACAGACAGACATATCTTAGCACATTCCTGTTGTTAAAAGATTATCTAATTTTTGTCCTTATCGTCAACTTCTAGTCACGTCTATTTTTATTTGCTTAGGTCAACGATACATGAAGTTGCTCGTTAGTTATTCGTTAGTTAATCTTAGACTTGGACAGTAAGGATGTTGCAAATGAAAAAAAGTCACAATTTAAAGATTATTCACAATTACTGTGACCAGTTAACTGTGAAATATTTTCTTTTCTTTCAAGTTACTATTACTATTCATGTTACTTACTGTTTCTAAGTTTGTGACCAGCTTTATGAAACTGAACTGAAGAACAAAATAAAGCTAATGTGACAAAAACAGACAGATTTTTAAAAGTACTTCATGTTTAGATGTATTTTTTCAACTGTAGATTGAATTAAAAACACTTCACGTCACATCACGACTATTATTATTTAGTATTTGCGATATATTGTGACCTGAATAATCACAATTATTGATTTACTGAATTATCTTGACATCATATCTTCATTTCTTCAAGTACACAATATTTGGAAGGTTTTATTTATTCTCTCTTACAATGTTGTCTCCAGGGATGCCGCGTCCCGTCGAGCGCTCCAGTCGGTTATCGCGCTGTTGGCCGAGAGTCAGCCGGACATCCTGGTCACCAACCTCCTCCAGTGGCTGCTCAACAGTGGAGTGGTCAACGTAAACAGTGATCCCAGGTACAGCAGGCAGAAAACATCCAGACAAATGCTTGAACAAGACCGTTAATGTCAAAATGTGTTGTTTCATCTTTTCTTTTCAGTAAAAGCTCGGGCTCCTCTGCCTTTGTTGGCCTCTCCTGGACCTGCCTCTTAGTCCACAATGTATTTTCTGCTCCAGAGAAAAGAGAAGGACCTGTTTGGAAGAAAATGGTCAGTTGAAAATAGTCTGGCTGATTATGTTTCTGTTGTTTATAATTGTTTCAAATTCAAATTATATTCAAGCTGGGGTACTGAATTTCTTTTTTGAATTAGTGATTTTTGTTTGTTTTCCCCCAATAGTATTCTCAGGGTTTCCAACGGTGCATGAAAAGTCATGAAATTAATTTTTTAAATGAAAAAATAAGGCCTTAAAAATGCATTAAATTCAATCCCTACTGGCATTAAATATAAAAAACATTTTGGCCAAAAAGATTTATCCATCGTTACAATACATGTGAATAAATATAAAGAGAAGAGCATATAATTATTACAGTCCTTTTCTCCCCAGAGCCGCTGTATCCATGAAGTAGTTTTTCTTTGAAATTTAACATTCACATATATTTTGAATTCCAGGCGTATATACATTTGCATGGTTTAATGGTTTGTCGCGTTTTATTAGCTTTTGGAATATTAAATTCGCGTCAAACTGCTGCCCAATGGAATGTTTATAAGCCAGTAAAGTGTAAATGTCTTGTTTTGAGATTGATTATGACATTAAATATCTTGAAATGCAGCATTACATTTGATTTGCTAAAACTGCATTAACTGATTTTGATCCTCAGATACAGAATGAAATGCAGAATATGAATTATCATGTATTCTTTTCTTTATTATCCAGGTGGAGGTTCAAAGTCTTCTTGTGGCTGAAGTTGTCGGTGGAGCAAAATCCACGGCTCAGAAATCAACCTTAAAGAAACTCTATCACCTCTGGGAACAAGTCAGTATCATCACACCACAGATGCACAATAAATCCTTACTATTTAGTGTTTTTTAAATTTGGATTTTAACTGGTTTGTTTCTTTCTGTAGTACCCTGGTCTGGTGGATAACTACATTTCCACTTTACTGAGCCTGGATCAGAGCCCCACCACGATGGTAATGCTCGGAGTCTGCCTCGACTTCTGCAGTGCCAAGAAAGACATCGCCACAATAGAGAAACATAAGGTAAATAAGAGCTGGCATCATAGTGTAATGTATTCTTATATTATAATTAATTTATTAAAGAATTGTCTTTCATTCTGTTGCCGACCATAACCAATTTAGAGTAATTCTGCTAGAACCAGGCAATTTTTTATCCTAGTCACGCAGGGACTCACCCGTTCAAAAGTTATAATATTTACTTTTAAATTGTTAATCATTAAAGCAACAGCCCTAATGTCTCACAATTCTGAAATCCACGTGTATGTTGCGTTCACATTGTAGGATTTTATCATGTCATAATCACAGATGGACCGCAGGGGTCTAACCATGGGTTTCAAAATGATGAAAAATTGGGACTGTTACCATAGCAATTAACAATTCTTAAAACAAAATCTTTTGAACGGTGAAAGACCTCAAAATGTTGCGGAAACCAATAAATACAAATAAGTCTATGGGAGAGTTACTGTTTTGACAAAAATATCCAAACAAAAAATCCACAAATGTTGAACATTATCATTATTTGTTAGAGATTGTCTCCTCAAACCTGCAGTATTAATCTTATAGTTTTTCGACTGAACTCAGTTTTTCATTTTGCATCATGGTACGACATTCTGAAGGGATTATTCCAAAAATAATTTCACTTTTGTTTCATTATGCTGACAGACAAGATGTTAAACTTTGTGCTTTTGTTTTTGTTTCTTGAGGAGAGATTCAGTAATTTCAGAGATATGAACCAGAAACAAATAAATAGATATGAACAGGTCAACAAATCTTCAATCTAACAATTAAAAAGACAAGTTCTAACATAGAAGTCTGACCTGTTTCCTGCTCAATGTTAAACATCAAGATTCAAGATTGATCAACTTCTTAAGAGTGTATCCTATGACAAAAACGTATTTCTTGTTTCCAGAGTGCGATGCTGGATCTGTACATAAAGTCGGTGCTGATGAGTAAAACCAAACCCCAGCAGCACGTCCTGGAGAAGAGCGGCTCTTTGCTGCGTCACGTTTCTCACTCTGAGTTCAAAGATCTGCTGCTGCCCACAGTTCAGAAGACCATGCTCCGCAGCCCAGAAAATGCCATGCAGAGTGAGCACATTAAATATTAATAATCCTTTTTATACAACCACAACCGATTGGCACAGTTTTGTCAAGTCACTGCATGGTATTTATTGTGACTTAAGTCTTTAAGATCTGGTATTTAGTAATTATTTGTGACACACATAGATTGTTATTGTTAGTTTGTCAGTTTTTGTGTGTGTTTAGTTACATTTTTAAATTACATTTTGATGAAGAAAATTTACGCCTGATGCACACCGACTCGGTCCGCCCGGTTCGGGACCAGCTGGTCCCGTATGGTCCATAAGACTTAGAAAGTGCTTAAAATCAATGTGCCCTGTCACACCGACCTCGGAGCTCTGCGGCGCTGGTCCGGCAGCGCGCGGTCTCCGGAAAGAATCAGCAAGAAGTCTCTTTTTGCCAGACGCCGCAGCGCTCTGGTGCGGCTTTCATGTCATTTGACAGTGCTCGCGCGAAACCACGTGAATCTACGTGGCTTTCGTCACAAACGGACCGCAGTTAACCGGAGCTGGTGTGACAGGCGTCTGCAAGAGACCCGCGCGGGTCCCGGACCGCGACCGGACTGGACTCAGTGTACACTAGGCGTTACACTTATGAAATACATACATGAAAGACAAAGCTTAAATAACAAAAAGCAAACTTAACACCAAACAAACATGACTTTTTGACATTAACAGCCATGAACTTGACATTAACAAACATCACTACTTGAGATTTACAGACAACATTTTTAAAAACCACAATATAAATCTGAATAACTTAATAATAAAAGCAAACTTAGCAGCAAACAAACATGACTTTTTGACATTAATAACCATCAATTTGACATTAACGAACATCGCTTCTTGAGATTTACAGACAAATTTTTTTAAAACCACAATATAAATCTAAATAACTTAATAATACAAGTGTCATTTGGAGCATAAACACAACATTGGGCCTAATTCCCAGACCATGCTTTTGACCAGTATTTTGTTTCACAGCATCGAGCAGTAAAGCAACAACATTATGCATTTAAGACTCAGAAAAGTTCCATTCAAAATACCTGTAACGTTAAAGGTCCTGTGATGTTCTTTTTCCAGCGATCTCCTGCCTGTTGTCCAGTGTTACTCTCGACCTCAGCCAGTATGCCATGGACATGGGGAAAGCCATTGCAAGTAAGATACAGCTGTTTTCTCCATTACATTTTCTTACCGTGTGCCGTATTCCACATATTTACTTCACTTTAATCTTTGTCTCAGGTCAGCTGAAGGCGAACAATCCCCGTCTAATGGAAGAGGCCGTTGAAGCGATGCAGAACCTGGCTCAACAGTGCAGTGACGCCAGCGCTGTTCAGGACATCGTTACACACCTTTTCAAAATCCTTGGAGGTAAAAGTTACCCAACGTTAATCAGTGACTCTTTGATTTTTAAATAGAGTAAGTGTTACATCTTAATATTCATAGGCTCTGAAGGGAAGCTTACCGTTGTGGCCCAAAAATTGAGCGTATTGTCAGGTAAGCGCTCCTAACTAAGTACAATTTATCTTTAAAAAAATTGAATATTTAGCATTTTTATTTAATTTTGGTAGGAATTGGGAGCTGCAGTCATCATGCCGTGTCCGGAACCTCCAACCAGACGCTCAGCTCTGAAGTCACCGCCTTGTTCATCCCGTATTTACAACAAGAAGGTAGTATTTTCCCCCTTTTTAGTAGTTTATGAATAACTAACACCTATTACCACTAAAATGTAACACCTTCATCTTATATTTTCCTCTTTAAGCTGATTTGAATGCTTCTGTCACTCTGCAGTGCACGAGGGGACACTGGTCCATGCAGTGTCGGTGCTGTCGCAGTGGAGCGGCCGGCTCACAGTGGAGGTGCCCACTGCTCTGCTGGACTGGTTAAAGAAGGCCTTCCCCCTAAAGACCTCCACCTCGCCCGTCCGCCAGGCCTATCTGCAGACCATGCTCGGGGCCTTCAAAGGTGAGCAACACAATCTGTTTTCAACTAAACAGAAACAAGACACAAAGATGGGTTTTCATAGGATAGGGTTTCCCCCCCACATTCGCTGTAAATGTTCAGTTTTTCATTCAGTTTTATTAATTGGATAACTTTAGTCTTTTCGCTCCAGTGTCCTGTGCGTGCAGAGAATGCTAAAGCGTTTTTTTTTTTTTTTTTTTTTAAAGAAGGTTTTGCTTGATGTTTTCCATTCTGAATTTAAAAAATGTTGCCCTAAAATTCAGTTTTGAACCTTTACTTTGATGACTAAAACTATATTAATTGTCTTTATTCGACTATTGTAACATGTTTGCTCATCTGTAGGGGACACTCTGGCCCAGGCTGCAGACCTTGTGCCGTTGCTTTTACAAACTGTTGAGAAAGCTGCTGCACAAAGCTCCCAGACTGCTCTGCTCGCAGAGGGAACTGCTGCCTCTGTCTTGTTATGTCGACTGAGCCTGTTGGACTCTCAGCCAGGTATCAGACACGCACACACACATTAAACAGCAGAACAAATCAGATTGATTTCATTTTTATCAACCATGATTTGGAGTAGTTTGTAAAATGTATTACTTTTATAGAAACATCTTTTTTATTTTGTCTACAGAGACAAAGTTTGCAAACTTCTGGAAGCTGATCTTAGATGAGAAAAATCCTCTTTTCACAACAGAGAAATTTCTTTCTCAGGCAAATGATGAAAGTGAGTAGACTCCCATGAATAAGAAGCAACACATTTTCCAAATAGGTTCAAATAATGTTCTCCTTGTTTTATTTCAGCTCTGTGCACTGTGCTGCAGCTCTGTGAAAGGCTCTTCTTGGACCACGCCCATCGCCTAAACAACAGCAAATCCAAGTCAGTGTCTGATACTCTACTTTCCTTTTTAATAAGCTGTATTTTTTGCATTAAGTTTATACAGTGTATGTTTTCTTTGTGGAAGGATGTACCACTCTGCCACAGTAGCTGTGCTCCTGTCCCGGTCGTGGCGAGTGAGGAAGCGGGCGCAGCAGACTGTCAAGAAACTGCTGTCGTCTTTGGGGGGCTCCAGTTTAGCCCATGGGCTGCTGGGAGAGCTTCGAGCCGTCATCAACAAACACAAGGTACTCACTTATTCCTCGACTGAAAGTGTCCTGTTCTTACTGATGTTATGACAATATTTACATTGATTTAATCAGGTTTTACCCCCGGACGTCCTGGTATCAGAGTCTGGAGAGTTGACTGAATTGGGCCGCAGTTATGTTCCTCCTCGTGTTTTACTGGACGCACTCTGCACCGTCTGCTGCTCTGCGGGGCAGTGGGGCGACCCGAACGAAGCCCAAAATCTGGCTATGGAGACCGTCATAATCAGCCACCACCCGTCAATTGGTAAGATACGATGACTTTTATTTGTCCCACAGTGGAGGACTTCCAGTGTAAGAATATACAAGACAGTGCTGTTATTTTAATGACTTAGTTCAAACTGTGAAACACTTACTCTTTTTTCAAATGTTTGTAGTTGAAGCCCGTCATGGTCTGTGGCCCGTGCTCTTGTCCTCTATGAATGTCAAAGCTGAAGACTTTATTGAGAAAAATCTGGATGCTCTTCTCCCACATCTCCTGGAGGTCAATGCTGATAACCAGGTACAGCACACATTTGGTTTAGTATTTTTAGTGTCAAACGGTTTTTGCCTCCCAGACACATCCGTGAAACTTTATTTTGATTTGCTGCTCAGTTATATTTTGTCAACAAATCCACCCGTTGTACTTCTCTGCATTCTGTCTTTTATATGCTGGTCTGACTGCCGAACTGATCTATTTTGTAGGCTGTTAAAAATGCGGTGGGTGCCCTCTCCAGCCTGTCTCCAAATAAGCTGTTGCCGCGGGTGATTGGTCACGTGATCGAGGGGTTTTCGCGACCTGCTCTGCTCCAGGTCACGCGGGACGAGTACAGTACCATGCTCACGCCGGTGGGAGAGCTCTACGACAAGAGCATCATACAAAGGTAACCTAATCTCTTTCGATAGTTTCCATTTGAATAATTAAGTGTGTTTCTCATCACACTGACTCTTTCTGCAGTGCCAAACAGGAAGTAAAGAATAAGAATATAAAGAGGGAAAACAAGGCCTACTCCTTCAAAGAGCAAATCATTGAAATGGAAATCGAAGAGGTAAAATATTTGACAATCTACTCTTTTATACAGGACATTTTATAAACTGAAATGTTTCCAAAGTGGTGCAGAAAAGAAAAAGAAAAACAAACTAATTATAATTGCTCTACTAGTGCTCATAAAAATGAAAATAAATAAATAAAAATAAAACCCTAAAACAGTAAATTATACACAATAAAACAATAAATATGAGCTAAAAACAAAAAAGAAAGCACATAATAAATATAAAAACAATAAAAGTAAATCATAAAATGTGTTATTCACATTTACTTGAATTGTACTTCTGTGAGTAATTTCAGACTCTATACTTTTATATCCACTGTAGTAATAGATTGTACAGTGCAACAGTTCTCTTGAAGAAAAGTCTTAGTCTATAAGTGATAAATACATTTTAATTTAGTTTTTCTGGTCTCTTAAAAATACCACCTTGTGTACTGTGCATTAGTTTATGCGTCGTTCTCTAAATGTTACATTAGACGCCACTCTGCCCACCTCTGGAAACCTCTTGTTGCTTTTCTCATGTAGAAACACATCACGGAAAGCAGTGGCCTTTCTGTCTTTTTTAATGTATTCTGCTTTTGTTGCAGGAAATCAAGAAAAAGAAAGGCATCAAAGATGAAGTTCAGCTAACAGCCAAACAGAAGGAGATGGTTCAGGCTCAGCTCGAGAAGGAGGATTCAATCCGTAAAAGACTCCAAGAGGTCAGATCACAGAATTATTTATTATTATGCAATTTTTTTTTCTGACTTTTTAAAATATATCTCATCAGCTGGTTATATTGACCTTATTCTGCCCCGCCCACTTTTGCCGTTTTTTACACTTCCGTCTGTAAACACACTTCCGTTTGACGAGAACTCTGTTAAAGCTAATGACGAGCAAGGGAAAAGTTTCGCCCCTAAAATGTTACATAAAGTAGGTTGGTTTGTGTAAAATGTTTAATGAACACGAGCAACAACAAGTCAACAACGCAACGATTTCCTGGGCGGTCTGAAAACAGCTTTTTAGTCCATGTAGAACTTATTTTCTGTTGAGCTCGTCTGCTCCGTGTAAACTAATACAACGGAAACAAGACGGCAGCGCGTACGGCAAATTCCGGAATAAGGTCAATAATGACAGTGATTGAAAGCTTTGCAAATGTAATGCTCTTTTCTCTCCATTGTCTTTAGATGGATGTAGAGTTGCAGAGTGTGGTGGGACTTCTCCAGGCAGTTCTTAAGGAGGGGCCCGCTCAGATCACACAGGAGCTGCCCAGTGTCCTCCAGGTCCTAATGCCCCTCCTCCACTCCCCTCTCGCTGCACCGCGAATCAAACAAGTGTTTCTCGACATCGGGGTCTGCCTTATGCCCAAACACCTGCACAACCTGGGTATGTTTTCTTTGTTCTTGATACATTCCAAGTAGAGATTGAAAAGCCAGTCCCGTACATTCAAGAGAAAACTCAGAACTTGTTCAAATGACCCTTTTTCCCTTGCATTAAGTGAGGTATGTTTTTCTCTCACTTTAGCTGTGCTTGTTGGTCATGTGACACTGCGACTGCTGAAGCCTGAGTGTGATTTGGACGAAGCCTGGACTCAAGAGGATTTGGACACGGCCACTCATCGCACCGTGCTCCTGCTCCACCAGCACACTGTCCAGCAACGCGAAGGCAAGACTGCAGGTCAGGACCCTACTCTGCGCTCCACTGCTCGCAATATGTTTGATCCAGCTTTATTCAACTATGAGTAAAAAGAAGAGGACAAATTTTCCTGTGACGGAAGTAAAGCTTAGTCTTGAGGGGCGTATTTTGCACAGTTGACGTTTTTGACCTGTTAACCATGTTCTAATATTGTTCCCTCGTCAAAAAACATACCTGGAGTTGTACTTAGCTTCTTTCACGCTAGTTTGATGAAGCCTGTTTGTAAATCCTCTCCCTCTGAGCCTCATAAAACACTCCACTTCGAATTTCCCAGTTTTGTGACGTCATAGGTTGAGCTCCGAGATCTTCTGAGCTGTTTTCAAGTCCATAAATCATTGCCAGACTTATGACTGCGTGCCTACATTAGCATGTCAGAGGCAAGCTTGGTTTGTTTGGATTATCCTTGTAATTCCTTCTGCAGCCAGTAGATGGAGCTCTAACTTGAGTTTGTGATGTGGGAAACGCCCTGAAAATGCCTGACTACTAAAAGCCTACATTACTTTATATTAATTTATTTTATTATAATATTTTAAGTTTTAAATCATGAGATGCCACAGCAGAGGCATAAAACAAGGACAATACGAAGAAATAATATGCATAATATTTGATCTTTAAAGGGGCTGTACCTGATTTTTACTCTTTTGAAAGGAGAAAAACAACTGATGTGCCTGATTTTTTTTTTGTGTGTAATTTAGTAAAATCTGTGTTGTCCCAGTAGCGATATATTGTAAAAGCATCGATTCTGTTGAAAATGAGACCACAGTGCTTTCTTGGCATCTAATGATAGAGTGTTTTATTCTTCGAGAAGCAGGAAGTGGGCCAGTACCATGCTAATATTTGTTAGCTTTACCTTGGTGGCAAACTAAATCTGGGTTCAGAGACTCGTGAAAAGTGCTTCTTAACTCATGGCGGTGAATATTTAGGATGCATTGGTTTAGTGAGCGATACATGTGAGTGCTGTAAAGACTTTAAAATAAACTAGTTCTATTTTTCACATTCCAAAATGGTAAAAAAACAGGTACAGCCCCTTTAAATCCTATCTTCCAACAGTTATCAACAATATTGCTCCACAATTTTAGACATCTTGTTTTAAAGTTTAATAAGTTCTTTCAATCCTGCTTCTTCTTTCTTCTCGTTCTCGCTTCTAATTCTTCTCATTTTGTTTTTTGTAGACGTGGGCCCTCTGTCTGCTCCTGCGTTTTCCTACTGCTTCCCGCTCCTGAACGCGATGCTCAAAGAGTCGTCAGGAAGCACCGAGGAGGCTGAGGCCATAATGATCCAAGCCCTACAGATCGTCAACCAACACTGCCAGCTCCGCGCCAACACTGAGGCAGACGACCTGCTCATCGACGAGGTACAGACAATCACCAGAAAAGAAAACACTTTGACTAAATTTATAGTGTGTAAATTGTGTGGTTGACGATTTTAACTTCTATTTTAAAGATTTAAAAATCTGTAAAGTAAAGAAGTACCAAGGAACAGTGTGCGATAGAGAATGCATTTTGATAGAGATAAAGTTTTGCCTTTTGAAATTTTAGTTTTTCGATGTCTGACGAGGCCTTTCCATGAGGTTTTACTGTCTATTATAACTCCTAGAAATGTATTCTCAAAACATTTTCAGTTTGGACACTTTCATTTGTAATTGATAGCTTTTCCAGAGATTTTACTTTACTTTATTTGGTAGGATAACACCTGTTGTAAATATAAATTAGTTTAGTGTCGTTTTACACCAATCAAGTAGCAGTTTGTGAAGAAAAGTGGAAGATCTGTTGGAAATTACAGCAAGTAGAGCAAAACTGTAAAACATTTATGACATTACACCAGGGAGACTCAGAATTTAATTTAAAAAATGGCAAGAAACAAATTGGCCCGACCTTTCAAACATTCAAACAAGGGTTTATGATATTTATGAAATGATAATTTCTGTGACAACATAAGAGTTTTGGCCCAGTGCACAAACTGTGAAATGTCACAACTGTTACCTAGCAACCAGTGTCCTGTCATAATTGCCAGGAAGTAACCCAAAAAAAAAATAGAACCTAGAAATCTAGAAAATAGAAACCTAAAAAATGGGTTAACTGGGATCAAATTAGTAAAATTTGATCAAAATCTTAGAATAAATTTTAACATTGTTTGGGTAAACTGACCAACCTGTCATAGGCATTTTTACCTTTTTTGTTCGTTCCAGATGTAAACAAAGAAAAGACTAATTACAGTCCTTTTCCACATGTGCACAATCTATTGTAAATTTTTATTGTGCGAGGTCTTGTGGCACGAGAGCTTGTTTTTATAGATATAACTTATTACACTTGTTGAAAAGATGCTTTTTGGTGCTTGCTGGTGGTGCAGTGGTTTAGGTCTCTCCCCGTTTCACACTAAAACGGTCTTGTCTTTAAAAAATCTTTACAAAAATAAAAATAGATTCATCAAAATTTAAAAAGAAGGAAATATATATATTTTTTAACGCATTTTTAACAGTTTTGTCTTAAATCATAGAATGGTCCAGAGCTGCTTCCTCGTGTCAACATGCTCATTCTGTTGACCAGGGTCATTTCTACAGCAACGCCAAGACTCCAGGTAAGATGACTTCTAACGAGCTTACTTCGAAGTACAAAAACATCGGTGTTTGTTACATGCAAAGTGAACGTTATTGTTGTGTTGTTTCAGGTGTTGGCGTCCCAGTGCCTGACAGCCCTTTGTGCCAGCGCTGGAGGAGACGATGGCTGCACTGTGGCCGAGCAGCCGGAGATCGACGTCCTGCTCGGCGCTCTGCTCTCGCCCTGCTTTTCTGTGCGGGACGCTGCTCTCAGGGTTAGTGCTATGTTTTAGGTAACGGTTTTAGAAAATAGTCGGTGACATTTTTACCACTAAATTATATATAAGTACTTTTTTATTTAATTTGGTGGTCTTATACTAGTTCTGATAAAGCTCAAGATCATTCTAAAACTGTTCACAAAGGTCAATTTTTGTCCTGTAAAAGGGATTTTAGTATTTCAATATTTGTTTAAAGTCTATTTGACAGATTAAACTACACATTTCACTAAAACGTAGTGCCCATGATTATATTTAATATTTTACTAAGCATTTGCCCATTGGTCCCCAGTTTGACAGTTTTTGGGAAGTTTATAATGTTACTTCCTGGTCATGGGCAGCAAATATGACATAGGTAGAGGAAATTCCACAACTGTTACCTAGCAACCATTTTGAAAACAAAGGCAAAATTTATAAAGATTACACAACAGTTAGGAATTGACAATAAATAATACTTAATAATACCTTTATACCTTTATTGAATGATGGTTTAAACTGTCCGAAAAATGTGTCAATTACGTTTAAATTGTCCTTGTATTATCGATGACGTGTCGAATTTTGATGACATCACAGAGGGATTCCATTTTTGAACTCGGCTCTACTTCCTGTAATTTTAAGCATTTATTCTTCTAAATTTCCTCACAAATTGCATCTTGACTGATGTAAAACTATGATAAATATTTACCACATGTGCCCTCCGTCCAAACTAAGTTATAAATTGACCAAAATGTGAACCTGTCATGTAGACTTTAAGTATCGATTAGTGTATGGTGTTTGATACTTTTGACAACCCTAGACGTGACTTTTATGGAAACCTGACACACAGACAAATATTTATGTATCATGTTCACTCAGGGCCTGTTGGAGATGGAGTTTGCGCTGCCCACAGACAGCACTGAGCCAAGTGGCATGAGTTTGCTGCGCAGACTTTGGGTTGCCAGGTTTGATGTGGAAGAGGAAGGAAGAGGCCTGGCTGAAAAGTAAGCAGCAACACTTAATGAAAAAAAGTCTTTCAGTCTTTAAATCATTAATTTCAGTAGTGGAAGAAGTACTCTTAGTAAGAAGTAAAAGTATCACATTAAAAAATACCTGTAGTACCAGTTTAAAAATGTACCTGAAAGGGTAAAAAGTGTAAAAAGTATTTTGTGCAGATTATGAAACCAGTTTTACATTACTACATTACATGACATGACATGACATGACTAAATGTCATCATTTCTTTAATTGTATGTGTATATTTTGTTTGCTTGTTGCTGAGCTTGAACTGTAAACCTTCAGGCAGAATGTCACCATCAACGTGCTCAGAATAACCCTCAAACTAAATGAAAAGTACTTTAGACTTTTCAGTCCAGTTTAAAAATGTAGTGGAGTAAAAAGTACAGATACTTAGTCTCAAATGTAGTGAAGTAAAAGTAAAAATTATCCACTGTAAAAATTACTTAGTGTAAATAAAGTACAGATACATAAACATTTTACTTAAGTACAGTACATTTACTTTTGTGCCTCGTTACTTTCCACCACTGATTAAATCACCTCTGACTGGTGTATTCCAGACTGTGGGAGTCTCTTGGTCTGGAGCTGGTGCCTGATCTCTGTGCGTTGTTGATCGGAGATGTCACTCACCACGAGGAGGTCGTTCGATCGGCTGCCGCTGAAGCTCTGTCCTCCGCAATATCCCAGTACAAAGACCAGTCTGCCACCGTGCTCAGCCAACTCACCGAGCTCTACCAGCAAAAACTATATGTACGGCACTATTCTATTTGTTTAGATTACTCTGGGGAAAGGATAAATGAATGTAAAGTGTGTTATTTATATTTCTAGAGACCGCCCCCTGTTCTTGATGGCCTTGGACGAGTCATTTCTGAATCTCCACCTGATCAATGGGAGGCCAGGTAACTTAGTCAGCCTTTTTCAACATTCTTCTGTTTTATGAAAAGCCCTACAGGCACGTGCAGATTTTGACTGAGTTTACTGAAGGATTTGTTGATATCTAATTCTAAGCCTGATTTATTTCGGTTTTAAGTCAAAAGAATGTGGCAAAATATGAATTTTCCATTTTTTTAGCAGTATGTAAATCCAGCCAAGCTTAAAATGGCTTGAATTTATCATTTTGACTTGGATATAAGTAGTTTTGACTCAATGAGATTTAATTTCTGATGTGATGCAGAATATTTCACTGGGTTCAAGGTATTTCTCACTGATCATGCAAGAATTTATCTTAAAATAAGAAAATAAATTTGCCAGCCAGGTAAGTAAAATTATTGTCAAATAATTTGGCTTGAAGAAAGAAGAATTTTACTGAAAGAAGTCAAACAGTTTAAAACAAATAAAATAATTTAATTTCATTAAATAAATAGTCTTAACTAGTCAAAACGTAATGAAATTCAGATTAATATTCTAAAATCAAGACATTTGAACTCATCTAGAAATTCAGTTTTTGCAGTATGGTTTATGCAAAAACTAAATTAGATATCATTAAACTCCACATTTTTGAAGTTTCGAAACGAAAAATTTAAACTTGGTTCTGTCCATTTTTTGGGTATAAATGTCCCAAAAATGTGCAATTTTGCTTGTTGTTACACATAAAATGTCTTATTTCTGTATAAAAACAGTACATAATGAAAAATACAGTTTTTTTTCTTACATTTATGGGAGTAAACTATAGGAGAAGTTTCAAATTGATAACTTTAAATTTAAGATTTTTTTCCTATTCAGCTGTAGTATCTCACCTTAATATATAAACGAGATAATAACAAATTAACGCTGCAGTGTTTGATTCTTTGTGTCCCTCTCGTCAGGTGTGGCATCGCTCTGGCCCTGAACAAACTGTCTGAGTTTCTGGACGAGTCTCAGATCACTCCACTTTTCCTCTTCTTTGTTCCCGACGCTCTGAACGACCGTCACGCCGATGTGCGCCGCTGTATGTTGGACGCGGCGCTCTCTGCCCTCAACACACACGGAAAGGTACATGTTTAGCATTTGTTTGCTCCGACTAAATGTAAGGACTATTTTAATTCCAACAAAGACAAATGCAAGGAATTGTTCAATAGTACATTTTTTGTAAATGATTTAAAAGAATACAGGTTATGTAAAATTGAGTTGTTTTTAGCTACATTTCCGCTTTTTGATGAATTCTGTTTAAAAAATCACAAGAATGCACACTTTCTCCGATGTGTGATGTCATAGTCTACCTGTGACATGGCTCTGAGATCTTCTGCGTGGTTTTTAAGTCCATAAATCATCACCAGAGTCGTTCTGAGCATTTCTGCTCTCAAATCTCGATCAGTACAACTGCTGGGCTGCATTAGCACGTCACGAGCAAGTTGACAAATGTTTATCTCACTGATGTAATTCCCTCTGCAGCCAAAAGGGGAATTTCTGGCATAGAAAACGTCAGTAATGTGTGGGGTTTTTTGTTCTAAAACATGAGATGCCAAGGTAGAGGTATTCAAGAGAATGTTTAAAGGCCAATAAACACCAATAACAGTAAAGACATGCATAATTTTAGATTTTAACTATAACGTATGCGTACATATTGGTCAAATTGGTGTATTCTATACTCAAATTGTTTTGCAAATCAGTGTCGTCTGGTACATATGATTTGCTGTGATGAACAGGATTTGATTGTTTTGTGAAGATTAAACTGGGTCTAAACTGAAGACTAAACACATTTTAAATAAAAAAAAAAGACTAATAAGAAGAAATGGGAGTTATTTAGTATAACAGCAAAAAAAAAAAAAAAAATGAACAATATTTCTGAGGTTTTCTTTGGGGATAATATGTTTGTACTTTTTCCCAGGACAATGTGAGCTCCCTTCTGCCAGTGTTTGAGGAGTTTCTTAAGAACGCCCCTCAGGACGCCAGTTACGACTCGGTCCGTCAGAGCGTGGTCATTCTGATGGGATCTTTGGCCAAACATCTGGACAAGAACGACCCCAAAGTCAAACCCATCGTGGCCAAACTCATCACCGCCCTGTCCACACCCTCACAGCAGGTAAACGGCTCATGCACATCATTCTCCAGCTTTTTCACTGTAATCTCACTGTTTTTAAGTGTGTTGAAATTAGAGGGAAACTTAAATTATATTATTATTGCAATTATTTTATTCAAACAATGGTAAAATATCTATTCAAAATGTAATGAATGGCTATTGTTGTAGTTTAGACCTTTATAAAGTTCTGTGTTCTGAAATCTATTTGCAATTTTATACTGACTGAATTAGGACTAGGGATGTCATGATATCTATTTTAGTGTTACCATTACTGAGAAAAACAACACAATTTAACAATTATTCACCATTACTGAGACCAAACAACAATGGAATCTTTAAATTTCTCTTATTCCCATTGTCTAACGCATAGTTTTTTTTTCCAGATTTATGAAATCTAACTTTCTGAATGACAAAATAAAGTGAAAAAACAAGTATTGCTACTAAAAATCCTGTTTTACAGGATAAGATTTGACCCTTCATGAACAGTTTTAGAATGATCTGGAGCTTTATCAGATCTACTATTAGACCCAATGTTTAAAGAAAGTACTATTATTTACTGTTGAAAATATCAGTCTATTCTCTGAAACCTTGACCTAAAAAGATCATTTGTAATTATCCTTGTGGTAACAAAATTAGTATCGAGAATCGAGTATATATCTTTGTATCAAATCGTGTGTGAAATTTTAGTAATATGACAACACGGATAGATTGAATTAAAACACAAAATTGTGCTTCTTACAATTACATTGTGACCAAACATAATTCACATAATAATCTTGACATCCCTAATTAGGACTGCGCATAAGTGATGTGATTTCACTGTTAGATTGTTTCCTTGTTCTCAACAGTAATCACAAATCACAACTTGCTCAGGAATAGTACATTTAACCAAGTAATTTGGTGACAAGCAGAACAAGAAAATAAATAATACTTACAGCTCTGGTGATGTTTGTGATGTTTTTGTTTACATTTTTCTCTGTTCAGGTCCAAGAGTCTGTTGCCAGCTGTCTGCCTCCCCTGGTCCCTGCCATCAAAGAGGACGCGGCTGGGATTGTGAGGAACCTGCTGCAGCTGCTGTTGGAGAGTGATAAATACGCCGAGAGGAAGGGGGCGGCCTACGGTCTGGCTGGACTGGTCAAAGGCCTCGGGATCCTGGCCCTAAAACAACAAGACATCATGACCACTCTGACCGACGCCATCCAGGACAAGAAGAACTTCAGACGCAGAGAGGGTACGAGGACATTCACACACCGCAATAAATGAATTTCTAAATGAGTTTGATAGCTGGACTTCAGGATGATAATCTTAAATTCAGACATTTTGACTTGTTGGGTTTAGTTAAGGCTCTTTATTTGATGGATTGTTCTAGTTTCAAACCTTTTCTGACTTGTTTCAATGCACTACTTCTTACTTCACGCCAACATTTTGTTATTTTAAACTAAATTACTGCATGATAATTGCCTTGAAACCAGTTAAATAATCTGCATCACATGATCAATTAAATCTCACTGACTCAAAACTACTCAAATCCAGATAAAAACTATGAATTCAATTAATTTTAAGATAGGCTAGTAAAGTGACAAAATCAAAATATAATATGTGTTTAAATAATGCTTAGCCCACCTAAAAAATATGACTAAAATGGCCTCTGCAGCTAAATGTAATTTTTAGAGAGGATTTTCTTACTAACTTTCTTACTAAACTAAAAATACTACTAAAATTATGTAATAAATGAGGATGTCAAGATCATTTGGTTAACCAATAATTAGAATTATTCAGGTCACAATATAATCACATGAGAGCACAAAAAAATATAATTGTGAGTATTTTTAATCAATCTTAGTCCAGAAAATTAACTTAAGTGTACTTTTTATCTGGCTGCTTTTGTCACATTAACTTTATTTTGTCATTCATAAAGCAGTTTCATAAAGCTGGTCACAAACTTGAGGAATAGTAACATGCTCGACAATGTGAATGGAAGAAAAGTAAAGATTTCACTGTTGTTTGGTCTCAATAATCGTGAAAAATTGTTAAATTGTGATGTTTTTTCTCAATAATCGTAAAACTAGCATTTGATATTGTGACGTCCCTGGTAACAAACAATAACCTTGACTTTGAGCCTTAGATAAAATGTGTTTGTGAATTGCAGGAGCTCTGTTTGCCTTTGAGATGCTGTGTAACATGTTGGGGAAGCTATTTGAACCGTACGTTGTCCATGTGCTGCCTCACCTCCTGCTTTGCTTTGGAGATGGAAACCAGTACGTCAGAGAGGTAAACTGTCAGCATCTCCTTTTCCTGCTTGTTTCATGAATCTGTATAATTTAGAAAATGTTGTGTGTGTTTTTGGACTCCGTAGGCTGCAGATGACTGTGCCAAAGCCGTGATGAGGAACCTGAGTGCCCATGGAGTGAAGCTGGTGCTCCCCTCTCTGCTCGTGGCTCTGGAGGAGGAATCGTGGAGAACCAAAGCAGGTGGGGAAACGTTTAGATCGCTCGGAATCAAACGTGACGCTCCGGGAACCTGACAGATGCTTTTTCACACGTCTCAGTGTAGTAGATCCTTTAAAAGTTTGAAAATAAAAACACTCTAAATTCTGGAATGGAGGCTAAAGGCAAGAAATGTTTTAATTTCAGTGGAAAAACTGGGATTTACCTCAGAAAATCACAAAATCTGAACAATCAAGGTGGTTTTTGCAAATGAAAACCTCTCAGATACATGTGAGTGATATCAGAACCTGGTTTAAAGACATTTACTATTGCACGATTGTTTTGGTAATTGATTAGTCTAGCGATTGTTCTTTTTGATTGATCGTTTAGTTTAGTTATTCCTGCTCTGTCTGAGTATTAAACCTCTTCTCTCACCTTTTTTGAGCCTGTATAGACCACATAAAGATTACCAATATTCGATTATTATTCAACCGTCTATGATTGATTAGCCTCGATCAATCGTTTAACTTGTTATAGCCCTATATTATTTCTTCATGTAGTACGAGATTACCACAGACACAAAATCATGATTTTTAAGTTTTACTGGACAAATTCTTGACCTCACTATGGTAATTCTACAAATAAAATAGGCAAGGCAAGTTTATTTGGAGAGCACAATTTGTTCAAAGTGCTTTACATAACAGGAAAAATGACATTAAAATCACAAAAAGCTTAAGACATACACAATCATTTTAAAAAGTACTTTAAAAGAGAAGAGGGCAGATAAATCTTTCAGTCGAATAAACAAAACCTGGATTTAAATTTGAATACATACTTTACCTCAAATAGTACTTTTTATGAAGTTCAAATACAATTTTGAGTGCCGAAAATAGTATTTTTTCATCCTGCATAATAGAAAAGCAAGTTGATGCTTCTTATTTGTCATAAAGACTTAAAATATAGTTTGTAGATTTGATGTCAAGTTTATCATCTACTTCTTTTTGGCTCCAGTCCATTATTTTTAACAGTCTGGTGACATTTTTAAAGGGTCTATTGTAATCTCTCGTCCTCCTCAGGCTCTGTGGAGCTGCTGGGTGCCATGGCGTTCTGTGCTCCTAAGCAGTTGTCCTCGTGCCTGCCCAGTATCGTGCCGAAGCTGACAGAGGTCCTGACTGACTCTCACGTGAAGGTCCAAAAGGCCGGACAACAGGCTCTGAGGCAGATCGGCTCAGTCATCCGCAACCCCGAAATCCTGGGTAAGAAACTAGAAAATTACGAGTTCAAGCTTGTTATAAGTAGAGATGAGCAATATAGCGACATCTAAATACTGTATTAATGTGAATGCTGCTTTGAAGATATGCAGAATATGACTGTGGAGTATATTGTTTATTCTAAAAACTGTTAGAGCTGATTAGAAAATGAAAAAAGTGATGAAATAATCTTGTAACATTTAGAGCACCGGTCACCTTTAATGTTTAGGGTTACAACATGATGCTTTACTGCTTTTGTGCCTGTTGAGCTGCTTATTATAATAGAAATAAAGCGTAAGACCCAGCAGTGGCATTGCAGCATCAAGCCTTTTGCTTTTGACACAAACAGAAATGAAATCAACTCTCTGTTCCAACCGTGTCCCCTGCAGTCGATAATCCAAATCTGGTGTGAAGCCCAATCACGGCTGCTCTGGGCGTCCAATAGTTCCAACAGAGATAATATAATACAAGAGAAGAAGTTATAGTCCAATGGAAGAAGTACAATCCAACAGAAAAATTAATCCACTTTATAAATCTTATTACATCCAAAGCATGACCGCGCTCTTCTATGCGTGCACCCGCCGGTTTGCGGCAGCTCCGGCTCCCTACTCAACGTTTAGACAAAAAGCAGCAAGGGTCGCCTCACAGGGTTCATCCGGTGTTTCTTACAGTCCTATTTCAAAAGATCTTGTCTAATGGGGGCGTAATTCCAGTCTCACCCGGACTTCTCGAGAGGTTCCAACACCCGGAGTTTCCTCCCTTCGCACCTGTAGTAACCCCTGATAAGTGCTCGTGTCTGCGTGCACTCTGACCCGCCTTTCATTCATAAAAGGGACACAGGACACAATATATAAAGGAGCAAAAGAATATGTGCAAGTACAGATATATATGTTTCATGACAACAGCTTCATTTAGTTGAATTAATGTTTAATGGATCAGAAAAATGTGTTTCTTACCTGTAAATTGTTCCAAACTTTTTAATGGCGTCTCCCTTGTGCGATGTCATGTTTTGGAGCTCCACTTCTTGTCATTTTTAATATGCCATATTTTTTCAACTTTTCTTCATAAGCTAGTACTTGATTGGTGTAAAATTACCATTTACATTTAACTTTTAACCCACCAAATAAAGTAAAAACTAGGGAAACATAAAGTCCATAAAAACAAAACGCATTTTAATCATCAATAATAGTTAAAAAAATCATCAACAAACTCCTCTAAAACAAAATATTTCACACATTTTGGAAAAACAGTTATGGATTAATATTTATGAATGCAATAACCACATTTTATCCCATCAAATATGTTTAACCAATAAATACATTCATCATTTATTCATTTTGTGACATTTGTAATAATAATCTCGCTCGTTCCCTCAGCTATCACCCCCATCCTCCTGGACGCGCTCACAGACCCGTCCAAAAAGACCCAGACCTGTCTCCAGACGCTGCTGGACACAAAGTTTGTCCACTTCATCGACGCGCCTTCCCTCGCTCTGATCATGCCCATCGTTCAGAGGGCCTTCCAGGACAGGTCCACCGACACTCGCAAGATGGCCGCCCAGATCATCGGCAACATGTACTCCCTGACTGACCAAAAGGTAACGCAGCGACGAGTTTAATAGAAGAGACTAAAGAAAATGCATATTAATGTTTTGACATCCTGTTGTTTTTGTAGGATCTGTCGCCGTATCTTCCAAGTGTCATCCCTGGACTCAAAACATCTCTATTGGACCCAGTGCCAGAGGTATGTTTACTTAAAGGACACATATTATGTTAAATTGACGATTTTGAGCTTTAAACCAGATTTTAAAGCTCAAAAAGATGACTGCAGTTGCCTCTAGCTTCATTCATGCTTGTTTGATGAATCGTGGTTAGAAAATCCTCTCCACTCCGAGCGTCAAAAACACTCCATTTTGTGTCTTCTCAATGAGCTCTGGTTTTAAGTCCATAAATCATTGTCAGACTCGTTCTGAGCATTTCTGCGTCTGATCACGATCATTACAACTGCTCATTTAACTAGCACGTCGCATTTCTTCCCAGTTGTTTTTATTTAACTTGTGTAGTTCACTCTGCAGCTAGTAGATGCCACTAAAGCTCCGTTAGTGCCGTGGGAAACAGCAAAGATACAGATGTTCATTTTGTTTTTAGTCAACAATTTTTTTAGCTCTATAACATGAGAGGTCAAACGAAAGGCACTCAAGAGTGTGTTTTAAGGCCAGTAACAACACAAATTATGCACAATATTTGTCCTTTAAATGCAGCTCATCATCACTAGAGTGTAGTTCAGAGTGATATGTTGCTGAGGCTGTCTTCTTGTTTTAGGTGCGTACAGTGTCGGCGAAGGCGCTGGGAGCCATGGTGAAGGGGATGGGAGAGTCCTGCTTCGACGACCTGCTGCCGTGGCTCATGGAGACTTTAGCCTCAGAACAGAGCTCTGTGGACCGCTCTGGAGCCGCTCAAGGTCAGTTTAAAACAATCTTTAAGATATGCAACATGTAGATTAGTATGTAAGATTTATTGTCTTTTCTGTTACATTTTTCTGTGATCAAGGATTTTATTGGGTTGTATCATAGATTTCAACATCACAATTGCACACATGCATAAAAAGTGAAACAAAATTGAAAACAGAAAATGCGGATTTCCTCTGTCTTAAGCCCATAATAATGGTAAATGTGTAACGCATATAGCTATGTACATTTCAATCATTAGTTGTTTATAAGTGCACTAAATGGTGGATTCAACATAACGTTAGCGTTTTTGCCTCATAGAGCCGGGCTGCTGCTGGCCTGACCAAACAATTGAACTGAGTGAAGTACAAATGGATCTTGTTGTTTTGTGCAGGTCTGGCAGAGGTGATGGCCGGCCTGGGGGTGGAGAAGCTGGATAAACTGATGCCGGATGTGGTACACACAGCCAGTAAAGTGGATATCGCATCCCACGTCAGAGACGGATACATCATGATGTTTATCTACCTCCCGCTCACCTTTGGAGACAAGTTCACTCCTTATGTGGGGCCCATCATCCCATGTATCCTCAAGGTGGGCATTCTTATTGTCCCTGCAGACCTATCTAGCTGACCTGTCTATGTTAGAGATTTTTTTTCTATAAAGACAAGGGTACATCTTGATAACCCACAAAACAACCAGATAATGGTTTAAAGATTTAAGATGACTGATATTTTTTAAGCTGTCTTTTTGTCCTATATGTGTATCTGATCATTTCATTATGATCTATTTTTAGAGTTGTGTAGATTAGATTAGATACATTTACTTGAATCTTGGAACATGCATTTAGACAACCTTGCATTAATACAATCCATGTGCCTTAGGTGGTTCTACAAAAGTTATAAATGGCTGTTTGTGGTGGTCTACATTTTTGCCCAGATCGTTCAGATACTTACTTGTAGTTCCCTGTTTGTCCACTAGGCTCTGGCGGATGAAAACGAGTACGTAAGAGACACGGCGCTCAGAGCAGGGCAGAGGATCATCAGTATGTACGCTGAGACCGCCATCGCTCTGCTGCTGCCCGAGCTCGAGCAGGGCCTGTTCGATGACCTCTGGAGGATTAGGTACGATTTTTGATCGTTAGATTTAAAATAAACAACAACAATAGCCATGGATAAAGTGTCGAGGCAAACAGACTAATGAGATAAAATTGCTATCTCAAAGACCTATAGCTTGTTGTTTGAGATGAGATGTGTTATTATAGTATTGCACAATGCATTGTGTGTGGACTAAACCCGTTTGTGTCATGTGTTCTGCAGGTTCAGCTCAGTGCAGCTTCTCGGTGATCTCCTGTTCCACATTTCTGGAGTCACTGGCAAAATGACCACAGAAACAGCCTCTGAAGACGACAACTTTGGGACCGCAGCATCCAACAAAGTATGCGCCAATATCTAGACCTTGTCAGTCTTTAAAGCAAGCATTGTTCCATCATCAAAAACACACCTGGGGTTGCATTTAGCTTCATTCATGTGTGATGAATCCTGGTTAGAAAAGACCTCTCCCATCCGATTGTCAAATATACTCCCCTCTGAATTTGCTTGATGTGTGTGTCACCATTAGACTCGCGCTGAGCATTTCTGCAGTCTAAACATGATCATTACAACGGCTCGGCTAACTAGCATCTCCCGGAAAACTTTCCAGTTGTTTATTTTTTTTGTTTTAATACATGAGATGCTATTTAACTATGTTAAAAGGCTAATAACAATACAAATAATGCATAATATTTGTCCTTTAAAGCTTGAGTACCCAACCAACTTCTTTTCCTGTAAATTAATATATTTAGTTTCTTCCCCCACAGAAAATATTATAAAAGCAGCACTTTGTGATAAAATGAGAGTGTTGTGCGCTGTCTGCAACTAAAAATAAAGTATTTTATCTATCGTGAACCCAAAGAAAGTGCCATAATGCCATAATCACTTTTTCGTTTAAAAAAAAAGTTGATATGCTTGCGCCCGGAAATCCATGCATGTGATTCTTAATTTGTCAAATGGCTAATTTTATCACTTTAAATGCATCCTCCTCTTGCCATTTTTAATCAGGTAATGCTGCTTTGAGTGACTTTATTTAGTTCAAGTGAATATCACGCAAAACCTATTTTATTTACATCGTCTTCTATTGTTACTGCACAAAACCTTTACCACTTAATCAGTAGCTTTTTTGCATTATTTCTTGCTCTTACTCCGCGCCCTTCTCTCTCCAGGCCATCATCGGTGCTCTGGGGGCAGAGAGGCGTAACCGGGTCCTCTCTGGTCTCTACATGGGGCGGTCCGACACTCAGCTGGTGGTGCGACAGGCTTCGCTCCACGTTTGGAAAATCGTGGTCTCCAACACTCCCAGAACCCTGCGGGAAATCCTCCCCACACTCTTCACTCTGCTGCTGGGCTTCCTGGCTTCCACCTGCCCAGACAAAAGAACGGTACTTTAACTGTTTAGGTTCACTTTCAGGACAGAAGTGTGGTGTACAACATTTAGTTCATCACAAGTTCTAAACAAATAGATTTAATTTAACCATGACGAGTAAAAGGTACACTGGTTTTGCACCAATCAAAAGTTGAAAAACGTGTTGAAACTCTCAGGAAGTAAATACATTGATCGATGTAAACCCTCATTTGTCCAGGTGTGGTCCATCGTAGAAAGGGTTTCAGGGGTTGTCATCCGGACGCTGTTTGGAAAAACCCCTGAAACCCTTTCTACGATAAACACATTGATGACATCACACTAGGGAGACGCATAATTTACACAAAATAAACAAAAATTTTTTGATCCTTTAAACATTGATTCAACAAAATAAAGGCGTTCGCATGTATTTTTATTTGTAAAATAAAATAATCTGTGACATAAGAGGAGTTTTGGTCCAGTGTACAGGATGGTTGCTTGGTAATTTCCTAGTGTGATCATTGTAGATCATTATAGTGTCATCATTTACAACCAGGAAGTAAAACAAAAAACCTAAACATAGCTAAACCGTGGAAAAATTTGTAAAACATTTTAACAAAATTTTAAATATATTTATCTTACTGCATTTTTGCCAAATGAGTAGTCCAACCTGTGAGAGGCACTTTAACTTGTAGTAAAGCTGTTTAGTTACATTCCACTTCTGTTTTCAAGATGGTTGAGAAATCCGTATTGTTTCAGATTGCTGCCCGGACCCTTGGAGATCTGGTGAGGAAACTGGGAGAAAAGATTCTTCCGGAGATCATTCCCATTTTGGAGGACGGACTGCGCTCGGACAAAAGCGACGAGAGGCAGGGAGTGTGCATCGGCCTCAGCGAAATCATGAAGTCCACCAGCAAAGACGCGGTACGCCACAGACATAGTTCAATGATCAATGAATTATCAGCTTTTCAACTTGTCCGCCATCTATTTCCATTTGATCAGTATAAAAGACAAATCACCTTAACGTTACCGGCCCGTTTATTGCTGTGTCTGTTGCAGGTGCTGGTGTTCTCCGAGTCCTTGGTCCCGACTGTGAGGAAGGCCCTGTGTGACCCCCTGGAAGAGGTCAGAGAGGCCGCAGCCAAAACCTTTGAGCAGCTGCACGCAACCATCGGTCACCAGGCTCTGGATGACATCCTGCCCATGCTGCTCAAACAACTGGTATTTCACTGGATACTTAATCTAAAGACCTATGTTTCACTTAAATTATATCACATTTATCTAGTTATGGCCATGCTCTGCACTTTTTCGAAGCCCAGAAGCACCAGCGCTTTGAAACACGGTTCAAAGCGACTGTCACGTGATTAAGATATTTCATGAAGCTTGTCAGACGGTTCACTTCGGCGCTTTCATCTCGGACCTGAGTTTATTGACAAGGCTTTAAATGAACCACAGAACAGCGTGTCTGTCTCAAACCCTTGTCTGTATTTAAAGTGTTAACCTGTTCCCACAAACTTAACAAAGATGTTCGCACGTCTGTCCCATGTTCAGGGTTCTTCTTTTCTTTCTTCTTTGGAATCTGTTCAACTTCCTCAAACCGAAAACCCATCATTGTACTGAACAGGAAGTGTTTGACTGAAGTGCTCTGTCCTGGGCGTCGTGTGGTTGACTTGTGTTCAGGGTCTATACTCTTTGCACTGTATGTCTTTAGTTTGCTCTTTTCAAACGTAGGAGAATATGAACAGCTAAAAAAAATAAATATTGATTGCATCTCTCCACAGTAGGAACAAATACACAGGTGTTGCATTTTTAAATAGCTTAAAAAGTTTACTGTAAAATATTTCTTCACTTTTATTTAATATTTTTATACTCATATCATTCTAGAAACACAAATGCATCAATAATGGACACACACAAAAATGTAAACATTTTTTATTGGCAATCATGAACCATTGAACGCCTGTGGAGGTTGTAGTACTAAAACATTACCATTAGGTGTCACTGTGGAGAAGTGTTTTGAATGTGTTTCAAAGCCTCTGCACGTTCAAGTTGTTTCATGAAGCTTACAGTAATCTGTATTCTCCTTTAATAATTATGTTCCTTCGTAAAAGGATTTTCAAGTTTGAGTTTTGACCCTATGTGGCTACCATTGTTTTTTGACTCAAAGCTTCTGGTTTAATTTGTGTCAACTCATAATATAACAAGTTAGAGTTAGAAAAAAATCCAGATAATGTGTATTTTTTTCCAAAGGCTGTTCCATAAAATCAGTTGCTAATGCTATTTATCACCATTATATTTTTTTAGGACGATGAAGAGACCGCAGACTTTGCCCTGGATGGACTGAAGCAGGTTATGGCCGTGAAGAGCCGCTCAGTGCTGCCTTATCTGGTCCCAAAAGTAAGTCTGTGGTTTTATAACAACTTAACAGCTCCATTATCGCACCCGTCGCAGAACTGTTCCAATATTTGCTGTTCGTTGTAGCTGACAGCGCCTCCCGTAAACACCAGAGTGCTGGCCTTCCTGTCTGCTGTGGCTGGAGATGCTCTGACACGCCATCTGGGGGTCATCCTGCCCGCACTGCTCTCCTCACTCAAAGAAAAACTGGGGACAGAGGAAGAAGCGCAGGTAAGAATACTGTTTTACACGGCATTGTTCTTTAAATTGACTTTCTTCCAAGATGCCCTCACTGACGCCATCAAAATATTCTGTCAGTGCAAAATTCTAAATCCAAAGCTTCACTGCAAAACGTTGAAAACCGCCTTGCCTAGATACACACACAGCAAAAAATTATATCTAGCCTGGCTTGTATTTGGATTTAAGTAGTTTTGACTCTATGAGATTTAATAGCTGGTGTGATGCAGAAAACTTAACAGATTTCGAGGTATTTCGGACTGATCATGATATCATTTAGCTTAAATTAAGAAAATAAACTGGCCAGTGGGCTAAGTAAAATTGGCTTAGCTTGGCATGAAGTAGGAAGTAATGTTTTGAAACAAGTCAGAAAAGGTTTGTAACAAGTAAAATAATCTAGTCCCATCAAATAAATGGTCTTAACAAATTAACTTATCTAGGACTGTAACAAGTTAATCGATTAATCACAACTAATCGATTATATAAATCGATTATACTGTCTGAAGAATCACGAAAAAATGACGTGGGAATTGTGTAAATGTTGTGCTTTTGATGAAAATACTATTTTGCCTGTAACTGTTCTCTTGCAGGATGACACTTCATTTAAGCTTTCTCTGTGCCAACTGAGTAAAAATGTTATATTCACAGCCTTTCGTGTTCTAAACAACTAATCGATTAATCGAAAGAATAATCGTTAGACTAATCCATTACCAAAATAATCTCCATTACCAAAATAATCTTTAGTTGCAGCTCTAATCTTAACTAGTCAAAACATCTGAAACGAAGATTAATACCCTAATATCAAGACATTTTAACTCATCTGGAAATTAATTTTTTGTGGTATTCTGAAACGCATGTGAGCTTGATGGACCTGTCCATTGTTTCCCTGCAGGAGCTGCTCAGTGCCCAGACCGTGATCCTGTCGGTGGAGGATGAGGTGGGACAGAGGATCATTATAGAGGACCTCCTGGAGGCGACTCGTGGCCCGGACCCTGGACTCAGACAAGCCGCGGTCACGATACTGAACGCGTACTTCGCCCGCACGCGCCTGGACTACAGCGCTCACGTCAGGACTCTCCTCTCAGGCCTCATCAGACTCCTCAACGACACAAACCCAGACGTCCTGACTCAGAGCTGGGACACCATCAACTCCATCACCAAGGTACAGCTCCCTGCAGTCAGTTTGTCTTTCACATGTTTCGTGACATTAACTAATAATATGTTTGGATGTGTCTTTTATAGAAATTGGACGCCAGCAGCCAGTTGTCTCTGATCGATGATCTTCACAGAGACATTAGATCAGCCGCTGCAGATGTGAAGGGCCAGCACCTGCCTGGATTCTGCCTGCCCAAGAAGGTAATTCATCAATTCATTATGTAAGAACAAAATAGGGCTGGAATTTTTCCCCCTTTTAATCATGTTAAACTTAATTGAGGATTAATTTGACCTTCCTTGGTTTTTACTCAGAGCGTCCTCCTGCGCTTAATAGTTTTGTGAGTCAATCGAGTACTATTAGAAAAGGCTGTGCGCTGTTGTCAATGATCCACTGTGAGCCGCCGAGCTGGACAAAAAAAACAGATTGGTATAAATGTTAAATGGACTAGAGTTGATTATACACACCATATGTGTGGGCCTAATTAAAAATGCACTAAAGGAAACCAGAAATGAAAGTCTCATTGGCCATTGTCAAACTGAATGGACAAAACACACAGGCCATTATGAACTTTGTCATTTTGTTAAAGTGTTGTTAAACTCTCATTCAATGTTTGTAAGAATGAAATATTTATAAATTGACAATATGGTGCATTATAATGATATATTAAATAATTATCTCTGGCTTTAATCCATAATTATTATGGATAAATGGATATAATGTTTGCACGGAAAAAAACAGCGCTTGAGTGGCCCGCAGAGGGAGGCAGGCATGACATTGTTCTCAGTTAATCCATAAGTACACATTTTTTACACATAAAGTTATACAGAAGTTAATACCATTACAAAAATGTCCCAACAGTAAAAGGACAAATTACAGCACAATGTCTCCTTTTAAATGACCTCGTCTGCCTGGACGAACTCCTTCTACTTTAGATGAACTGTTCCTCATCTCCTGCTGGAGGGATCTCTCTACACTGGTGGACTGCTCCTCGTCCGCCTGGAGGAACTCTTTAAAGCCACCTCCCTCTTAAGTGGTTCTGGCCCCACAGTCCAAGTGGATGCGTCATTCCTAGTTAATCTGCAGCCTGTCCGTCCGTGGGAGTAGGATCTCTCCTTCACTGTGGTTCTCCCCGAGGTTTCTACTTTTTCCCATTGGGTTTTTTGTAGTTTTTCCTCGCCGCGAAGGAGGGTCAAAGGACAGGGGCATTCTGGGACAGTTATCTGAACTGCTTTTACCTGTGGCCCATCGAGGCAACTGTTGTTGTGATTTTGGGCATTATAAAAATAAATTGATTTGATTTGATTTGAAATGAAGTGATGAGTCTGGGTTGATATTATTGGCTGAATATTGACGTGCTGTTGTGCCCTCTCCTGCCTCAGGGCGTGACCTGTATCCTGCCCGTGCTGAGGGAGGGCGTCCTGACCGGCAGCCCGGAGCAGAAAGAGGAGGCGGCCAAAGCACTGGGAGGAGTCATCAAACTGACCTCCCCGGAGGCTCTGCGCCCCTCTGTGGTCAACATCACTGGACCTCTCATCAGGATTTTAGGAGATCGATTTGCCTGGACCGTGAAGACCGCTCTGCTGGAGACACTCACTCTGCTGCTCGCCAAGGTCTGCTCCATGACACAACACTCTGACCTGCAAGGAAGAAAATACTCAGAGCTTTGGCACAAATCTGACTCAAGCCTTTCAAACGTGTCTAAATCCATTTATCAGATCTTTTTCTAAAGCGACCCCTGTCATACAGAAGCAAACGGCAATGGATTTTTATTGATTTACAACTTGCAATTTTACAAAACTAACTTCCAAAATTAACCAACTCAGGTAAGGCAGGGAATGTGTTTTCTCTGAGAAGCGGAGGTTGAAGAAGTACTGCATTTTGTTATTTAAATAAAAGAACAGGTACAGCAGCCAAATAATGACTTAAGTAAAAGTATTGCACACAAAAAAAACAAGTAAAGGTAATTTAAGTTGTAATTTAATAAATATACTTCCGAGCAAAAAGTAATTCACACAGATCACAGGTTTTAAAATTGTCAATTATTTTTAAGAATCGCACTGATTTTGTGTCAACAAAAGCCACCGAATCAGTTTTAGGGCTGCTCGATTATGGCAAAAAAACACAAATAAATCACAATTATTTGTCTCATAATTGAAATCACGATTATTTCGATCAAGTACTTCTATATTGTCATAATTATTCTGTAGAGAAAGTATAGATCAAACCCATTTTTATCAAGAATAGATATAGAAAAGTGCATTTGCTCCAGATTTTGAGGAAAAAGGACTTATCACTTATAATTCTTAACAGAAAGCAGTTCGAGTCATATGTATTTTCGATCAGTTTTGTATTTGAATAGAGTAATAATTGAAATCGCTGTTATATATATGATTAATTACACAGGGCTAATCAGTTTATCATCTTTAGTTTGATCAAAAATGATACCTCAAGTTGGATGTCACCATGAACATACTTGAACCTCATTGCGGTAGGTGTCAAACTATTAGGAAAAAATAGTTCAAAAGTTAAGAAATACAGTAAGTAGAGAGTACAGATACCTGCTCAAATGTGTGTAGTAAATGCCTGTGTGTGTTTCAGGTGGGGATCGCGCTGAAGCCCTTCCTGCCTCAGCTCCAGACCACGTTCCTGAAGGCCCTCCAGGACTCGAGCCGCGCTGTGAGGCTCCGGGCGGCCGAGGCCCTGGGGCAGCTCGTCTCCATCCACACCAAAGTCGACCCCCTGTTCACCGAGCAGCTCGCAGCCATCCGCAACGCTGAGGACGCCGGAGTCAGGTACAGCAGCCGGACACAACTGGGCCTTTTCAGATGAACGGACAAACTGTGACACGCAGGATTAAAGGAGAGAACATGATTCAGACTGGATTTGTTTTACATTGGAACATCTGTAAAACTGAAATTACGAGTTTTTTTGCACCGGATAAGTAATTAACTTGCTTATATGGACTTTATTCCGGAAATGGCGGACTGATAAACACATTTAAATATGACAAAACCCTTTTTAGGGGTTGACACAATAATCCCAATGTGTCAAACAATTGAAACAAAGCGCACAAGTCGAAGTTGCTTATAGAAAACTAAACTAAAGAGTACAAAAAACATAAGTTCAGACATCCTGACATGAAAGTCTGTGGCAGTTCCCTGGAGCCTAAGCGGGGAGAATGAAGGTGACCAGTGTCTTAACTCAGGGCTGGGAGCTTCTTGAAACTCATGCCATCTTTAAATACAGCATAAGACCTGCTAAAGTAAATAATTAGCCTATAATATTTTGTCTGCCCAATACAAATGCTCCAGGATACCAGAAATGACACATGATTTATTTAGATTTTCTTCGAGGAGACCCCCGCCCCCCCTTTTAGACAATAACCTACATATAAATGCCCCTCTAGAGATGTTGAGTCACCTTTTCTCCCCAGTTTGCCTCTGATTTTTAAACAATGTTTCAAATGGTGGGCCACAACCAAAATCTTGCTCAGGACCACCAAACGCCTGCTTCTATTTTCAACTATTTTAGGTTTGTTGTTAGCGTCATGCACCTTTGCTCCTCGTTGTTGCGATCAGATTTCTTTATGAAACAGCCATAGCTTCTCTCTTTTATTCCTCTCACACTGACAGCCCGTCGATCCAGACTTTGTACTTAGAAACCACCCAAACGTCCCAAAAGAGCTTTCATGTTGCTTGATCTTCCGTTGCCACGACAGCGGGATTGTTCTTCTCGGTCACGTTTTTATTGCAGTTTTTCTTTTTTTCTTACCTTTTAAGTGTAGAAAAAAAACAATAATTGGATTGGAGAATGGTCTGTGGCAAATTAATGATATTTATTCAAATGACATAAAATGGACGTAGAGACATTTTGAATTGATTAAGTTTCAACACAGCGCCGAAATTATAGACTAGAAACACAGATGACTATAGTAATTATTTCAATTTACCCGAGGTCTCGAGGTGAAACTAATCCTGTCTGAACAGGGCAGGCAAGACATTTATGAGGCTGGGTGTCAAAAAATAATCCATTTAGTTTAATATTGCTCTTTATTTTATTTTGTTTGTTATTATGCGACTTGGAATGGTGGAGAACTGGAGTATGGAGGTTGATTAAAGAATTTTCCATTTTATTTTTTATATTTTTACTATTGTGACCCAAATAAAAAAAGCGGAAAAAACAATTCTTCTCAAACGTCAGAAAAAAATACTGTAAATAACATACTCTCTCAAAGATTAAAGCCACGATATAAATAATTGTAGGTTTTGCATCCCGTCTGCCCAATGATGATTATTACTGACATGAATTAACTCGTGGCTTTGTTGTTTCCTCAGGGAGACCATGCTTCAAGCTTTAAGATTTGTGATTCAAGGGGCTGGTTCAAAGGTGGACCCAGCCATCCGCAAGAACATCACCACCACATTACTGGGCATGCTGGGACACGACGAGGTATGACACCAGCAGCCAGTGCCCCGAGCGCAAAGTCTGTCCTGGAACCAGCTTTACTTTAAATTCTTTGACATTCCAGATTGATGTATAGTTTTAAATTCAAGTCTAATTAACCTTTATTCCCAACTGTCCAAACTACACATGACTTTCAAGAGTTAAAATTTAGTTGCTTTACGAAATAACACATTTTTGTTTAACAACACATGCATTGGGTGCACGGTGGCAGAGCGGCTAGAGCTTCTGCCTCTCAACAAGGAGATCGTGGGTTCGAATCCCAGACCACCCCAACATCGTGGTCTCGAATTCCGAACACCCTAACATCACATGATCTCTCTGGGTGGAGTCTGCATGTCCTCCCCGTGTTACCGTGGGTTCTCTCTGGGTTCTCCGGCTCCTCCCACCGTCCAAAGACATGACTGTGTAGGTTAATTGAAAAAACTCAAAATTGTCCCTAGTGAGTGAATGTGAGAGTGAATGGTTGTCTGTCCTTGTCTCTGTCTCTCTGTGTTAGCCCTGCGATGAGTTGGCCACTGTCCAGGGTGTACCCCGCCTAAGGCCCAAAGTCACTGGGATAGGCTCCAGTCACCCGCGACCCCTAACGGGAATAAGCGGTAGAAAAAAAAAAAATAAAATGAACACATGCATTATTTTGTACATCGACTGCAGAAACCTATTAATTAAACAGTTTTGACATATTTACAATTGTACAACTCTGCATCCCAACATTTTGAACTGAATTTGTAGCTTAACTTGTTTACAATGTGCAAATTACTACTGCACTGTCTCATTTGTTGTAGTTACGATTATCAAGATTATTAAAGGGGCTGCACCTGATTTTTATTGTTTTGAAACAAGAAAAACAGATCTAGTTTGTTTTCAAGTCCTTACATCAGTCACATGTAGCGCTCTCTTTCCTAATCCAGTCCCAGCATCCTAAATATTCACCGTGATGAGTTTATAAGTGCTTCTCCCGGGTAAAGCTAACAAACATTTGCATGCTAACATCGCACTTCCTACTTCTTGTAGAATAAAACGCTCTATAAATAGAAAATAGATGCTTTCACATTATATCTGTACCGGGGCAAAACAGGGTACATGAACTAGTTCTGTTTGTTCACATTTCAAAACTGTAAAAAATTAGGTACAGCCCCTTTAATAGACAATTTTGATTATTCAGGTCATAATATAATTACAAGAACTAATAAATAATAATTGTCAGATTGACTTAGCTGGAGAAAACAGGAGAAAAGTTATTTTATTTGAATCTATGCACCAAAAAAGGTTTAGGGGGGTCACATGTAGTTTGTAGGGGTCAAATGTAAAGTGTATCATTATCTTTTCATTCAGAAAGTCTTAAAACGTGTGACATCCCTTGTTATAGTAAGACTAATAGCCCAAGATGTTATACACTTTTGTTCAGTTGTTTATTGAAGCAGCTTCCTTTGTGGCGAGCCGAAAGCTGAATCTTGCAGAGGATGTGGTTTTATGTAGATGATCTGTCTGACTCGGTGACGTCTGTGTTGTAGGATGCCACTCGAATGGCCTCTGCCGGCTGCGTGGGCGAGCTGTGTGCCTTTCTATCAGACGACGAGCTGAAAACAGTGTTAACTCAGCACGTATTGGGTCAGTGTTTTATCCTGTAATGTCACTCTCATTACTGTGGTTTACGATGTGTCAATGATTTGCCTGTTGATTTCCGCTGTTGTAACTTCACAGCAATGAAGCATCTACACTTTTCTTTACGCTTATCACTTACACTTATCACTTTTTTGAGATTTAAAGGAGACACATCATACAAAATCAACTTCAATGAGTTTTTAACCTTTAACCTCATCATTAGTTTGCTCAGAGTTGTATTGCGATTGATTCCTGCATGTTTAATAATCCTGGATTGTTCTGCAACTTAGGCCCAACTGCTCAGAAAAGTCCTGTTTTCACTTACCCCCTATTCCCGCCCACATCCATGAACTTAGCTCAGATTATTTGAAAAAGTAAAACTCTTGAGTGATACATGTGGGTTCTAAAATGCCTCGTAGCCACTTTTCAAAATTAAAAACACGTAAATGACAATCTGCTGCTTGTTAAAGTAAAGTGTCACAATGAAGAGGCGGAGCTTATCACTTTTGACGTAAGAAGTAAATAGACCTTTTTGTATTACTAAATCGTTTTAGATCAGTTTTGCAGTTTACAACAAACAAAATGATCTACTTATGTTTAAGTTTAATAATAAGTACCTGGAAAAATGTAAAATATGTCTCCTTTAAGTTAAGGCATTATCGGTAACGCTTTAGATTAAGGTTCCTTAGTTAACTATTTATAAGATGTTAATAGGCAGTCATAGTTTGTTTATGCACTTATAACGCCTTATACATGTTTATAATCATCAGCCAAAACATGTTTGAGTTAATAAACCACATGTACAGAGCATTAATGAGCTGAATATTACATTATTTTTACATTATCACGCTAATAAATGCCTGTAAATGCCTTATAAGTGCTTATAAACACATAACAAGTGCTTATTAATGCATTATGAATAGTTTACTACAGAACCTTAATCTAAAGCGCTACCGCATTATCACATTATATTTTACACACCTATATTATTTGAATGTCAAACAAACAATAACATTTAAATTAGTGTTAGTGTAGCCAAAGTTAGATTAATCTTTGGTGGAACTTGCTTTATTTGTTTATTTAAACAGTTTGGACATGCCACGTTTATATAACTGTATTCATGGTGTAATATTTTATCTCCTTTAAATGTTCAGCGGATGTGTCTGGTGTGGACTGGATGGTGCGTCACGGTCGAAGTATGGCCCTGGCTATCGCCGTCAAATCTGCTCCAGAGAAACTGTGCGCAAAAGAGTTCAATGAAGTTGTGACAGAGACCATTTTGTCCAACGCAACCGCAGACCGGGTGAGTAAACCTTCACCACCTCGTTTAATATGACCAAATGTATTTCGATTTCTTATTGAAGTTGCTGTGTTCGAAAGGATTTTTATACATTTTTTATTTCTGCATTTATTTATTTCTAGAGCACATTTCAGACATTAATGCAACACAATATGCTTTACAATGACAATAACATTAAAACATTAAGTCAATCCAATAGGCCTGGTTCTTTACAATTAAAAATGGGTAAACTATTGTTATTTTGTGTTGTATTTTCCTCTAAAAACTAAACTAAACTAAAACAAAAAACAACATAGCCTTAGAGTGTATGCTGTATTTCAGGGCAACAATTAGTCGACTATCAAAATAAAATATATTATCATTAAATCAAAATGTCAAAAATGTCAAAAAGGCATAAACACTTCAGTCTTCAGTCACCATATTCAACCTCTAGCCTAATCATCAAAACTGAATCGCTGACTCGTCGGCTTCTACCACTAATCGTTTGTTGCAGCTCTACTTTATTTGTTTCACAATGAATACAACGGCTAAAACTAAACTTTTCCACAATCAGAACACAATTAGATACCTGTAGCGTACGCTGTATATTTGATCAAAGTCCCTGCAATCCTGATGTTGACTGCTCCGTGTTTGCAGATCCCCATAGCAACCAGCGGTATCCGGGCACTGGGTTTCCTCGTCCGACACCAGCTTCGATCCGACGGCGGAAACAGCATCTCGCAAAGAATCATTACGCAGTTTGTCAAGGTAAAACTGAAACTAGAGCACTTTAATCTCACTGTAAAAGCACCAGGAGAAGGTAAGGGAGTCTTCAGCGGGTCGCATTAGACGCTTCCAGGACTGATGTGTTTAGAACAATTACACACTGGTAGTCATGTTTACATCCCATTCATTTTAACGGAGCAGCAAAGGAAAAATTGGAATATTGTCGTTTGTAGACGGTACAGAGTTGTATGTATATTAAATTTGCAATGTATAATCACTATCAATAGAGGTTATGAAGACGACAACACAGGATTCTGAATTTTTGCGTTGAGTGGCAAAAGCGCATGAGAGTCAATGATGTGTATTGATATTTGCCACTGCAAGAGCTCAAAACACATCTAAAATGTGAAAGAGCTGCTACAGTCTAACCAGGAATATAAAATATACAACTCTGCTAAATATTTAAAACTCTAAAAAAAGAAAAGCAAGTAAACAATTATAAAAACGTTTCTTTTTCAAACTGTTGTGGCCTGCTATGTTTTTAGTGCATTATTGTCCAGAATAACGTTTTTTTAAGAAATGTTTGTCACGATTTTGTTGTCAATGTTGTTGCTAGGAATATTTAATGTGCAGTCGATACCAAGGGTGTTTAAATCTTTGATGCAGAAGTATTTAGTTAGTTATTCAGTTAGTTTGTACAGTTAATTAAATTGTAAAGTAAGGGATCTGACCAGATCTTGTGCCAAAATCTCAAAATGTGCAATTAGGCCTGTCACGATAACAACATTTGACGAAAATGAAGAAAGTATGGACAATAAACGATAATATAGAAACTAATTTACGCCACTGACACAAACTAGTTTAACACAATATTGTTAAAAATGTGAGAAGCAATAAGTAAATAACAGAATAAAACATGTTAATACTTAGTTTGCACCTATAATGAGTCAAACAAGTTATTTATTCAACCGTCAACAGCTGAAATCGTTTAGTTGCACAGAAAAGTAACAAAAAATCCCTCAGTAATATAAAGAAAAAGTACTGACGATGATATTGACCCACAAAAATGATTGTTCCATCTGTCCTTTATTGATATGTCGATATATTAATTATCGTGACAGGCCTAGGTGCAGTTGTCCCAAGATTGTGGACAAAATAGTATAAATTTGAAATAATATAAATCATAATTTTAGCCTCATATTTTTTAATTTGTGAACTGAATCATACATTTTTTTAAACTGTAAATGTTGTCTGAACGTCTCATCTTGTTATCGTGGACCCGATCTCGTGTCTCGTCTCTCTTTTTGAGAATTGTACCTCGCCCCTACTGTCACGTACCCTGTAATCCCCAGTTATATTCTGTGTTTTTTATGTTTGAGACCCGTCAGTTGTGCTGTATTCTTTCTGCAATATGTTCTTTAAGGTAATATTAAACGGTTCCTTCCTCGTTTTGCCTTTGCTCCCTCAGTGTCTTCAGAACCAGTCCAGTGACATCCGGCTGGTGGCAGAGAGAGCGCTGTGGTGGGTGTTCAAGGACCCGGCCACGCCTGCCATGGAGGCGGGGCTCATGAAACCCCTGATCAAGACCCTGCTGGACAACACAAAGGACAAAAACACCACAGTCCGAGCCCAGAGTGAACACACAATCGTCAATCTGCTGCGGTTAAGACAAGGGGATGAAACTATGCAGGTGAGAATGACCAGATACTCACAGCTGCTTAATTATAGAAAAAAAAATGAATCCCTTTGGGTTTTTTTTTGCTGTAACTTTACATACCACTGATTATTTTAGTAGCCTACTAGTCCGGGATTCATTTTCTGGTTAGTCGACTAGTCAAACGATTATTTCTATTGCACGTTGAGCTTTTTAAAAATACATTTTAACCAAATAAAACGTGAAGTCTAGTGACTGAAGGCTTCTAGATATTATTTTACATTTATCTAGATCTTTATTATCTAGATAAGGAATATGACTATCAAAATAAATGTTTTTTTATAGTCACAAGTCAGTTAGTTGATTAATCGTTGCAGCCCTACAGCACTGTCTTGACTAAACACCTTTTCCTCTTGTTCTTTATCATTTTAACTGCTATTTAAACCACTTTTCATCTTCCTAATAACCCTTTTTTTCCGTTTTACCCTCAGACTATCACTGCTATCCTGGATTCTGCAAGTAACGACCTGTTGTCAGAGTGCCATCGTCGATCTTTGAAGAAAATCTCCAGCCTACCAGACTCCAATGAAGAGATTGACGACACTATTTTAACGTGATGGACAATACTCAGCTTCAATCAAACGGCTCCACTGACAAATCTTCACTGTACGAGGACACTCAAACATCTCCCTTCAAAAGCCCAAATGAATTTGCCAACTGTTATGAACATACCTTTTTGTGTCACTTTAAACCATTGTTTTATCGGCCTTTACGTTAATTTTACTAAGAATTGTTTTGTTTTACCCCTACACATATTTTGTGCTCTCAAAATCACAAGGCCAATCATTTGAATTAAATTTTTTGTCTTTTATTTGACCAAATTGACTTCATTTGAACTGTCCATAATCCAACACCAGCTCAGTTCTGTATTTTACTTCTGCTGAGTTTCCTAGGGATGTGGTGAGATCTGTTTGGGCTACAGCAACCTCTATAAGAATATGTTCTTATAAGTGAAATGGTTGTAAAATAAAAAGGCAATTTTCAGATATTGTGTGAAATACGTACTTTAAAAAAAATCTTCATCTTGAAACACATATGTTCTTGTAATTTACATTTTTATTTAGCATAAATTTATTTTAATGTGTTCCAAAAAGAAGTCTGTAAACAAAGCATAGGCTCTATCAAAATATATTCTTTAAGGTCAACTGTTAAATTATGTGGGGTTCAATATAACTTTATTCAGGGCTGTACTGTAGAAAAGGGGGCGGGGGAAATTGCATTTGTTTGTGGTTTTTCATAAAGGAAATCCACAAATGTTGAATCACTTAAAGCGACAATAGTCGACATCTACACCTAAAATCATAGTTATCGTGCAAAAATCTGTCGTGTGCATTTCTTTATATTAAATTATAACGTTTTAAACTGTTTTACTAAAGCACTTGTAGCCGTGAACTCGGCGCCGGTACCTGCAGCTCGAGGCCGGTGCTGCGGCCGGAGTCTGCGCAGTGAGAGCGGGTCACAGTTGGGTGCAGTTTCACAGAAGCAGAAGGAAGCGGAGTTTCCGGCTGTTTGCAGCGCACACCGAGGACCGCTGACGCCGCGAAACCCGACACAAACGCCGCCGGTCCGGGGGGGCTCCACGTCCAACGTCGGTGCGGTCGTCTGCTTTAACGCTGGGGGACCTGGGGGTTTGTGTTGAGCATTTTAGACCGATTTGTGATTGGAGCCAAAGCAGACAAACGAGCGGCACAAGGCGGGCGTGAGCCACCACCAGCTACCGGCGGCAATGGCCAGAGACTACGATTACCTCTTCAAGCTGCTCATCATCGGTGACAGCGGTAAGCGAGTCCGGGGATGCGTGACGGGAAGTGGGCCACGACGTGATTGTACGCGACTGTGTGGATGACCACAGCACTGGCTCTTTAGTTCTCTGCACCGCCGTGTTAATTAAACAATCTGGTTTTAGTTTTCAACACAACCATGTTCTAGTTCCGATGCAAATGCGCCATCTGCGGTGCTGCGGGAGAGGGCGGAGGTGTCGCCCGGGCTGGGCTCGTCTCAGGCCGGATATCACCTCAGATCTACGGCCCCGGCCTCTGCTTTATCCTTTTCCTTTCGGCCTGGTTATGACACATTCAAAACTGCAAGTGCATTGTGAAATGAACCCCTGTTATTTTTAAGATTTTCTCTTTTATCTGCCATGTTTGTGTGTTCATTAGCCTTCTAAGGCTAGCTGAAAGTTATGCTAACATGATGCTAACATGTAGCCGTGTTGCCAGTGTGGAGTATTTTTGGACACAGGCTTGTTGGTGTGATTTATACTCTAAGTATGTTCCACTTACAACAACACAGGGCTCACCGACAGCATGTATTAAGGTGTAATTTAATCAATCATTAATTAAAAGGTCCACTGCCCAAAATGTTCCTGCTGCTGTGCCTGAAAATGAGCTTTTGATCTGGCAACTCTACTTAACCATAGCTAACCACAGGCACAGAAGCGAAAATGAGTTCCAGATTATATTTACCTAGGTGCTAATGCCATGTACAAAAACGTAATTGGCTCTCATCCAAAGTACATTGTAGTAAAGTCATACATGACTTGTTATTGAGCTTGTTAACATGCTGGTGTTGGCTGCAGGAAAGCAGAGGAATGTTGCACTGCTGTCTGCCTTGCAAACAGTTGTTTTGTTTTGGTCTGACTTAGTTTTGTTTTATGAAAAGACCAGTGTTTTTACAAGCCTATTTACTCATATTTAGGGATAGCTGTGCCATAAACAGATTTAAATCAGTGCTCCTAATTCAGTCCAATGCAAACCAAACAATGTGTAATTTCATAATCATCTGATGATAAAACGTGGAGGTTGGAGATTCTTTTTGTAGAATTATCTTATTTTTTATTAATCACAATACATGATCATGTGTTATATGAGTATGAGTATGTATGAGTATTTCACTCTCCTGCTCCTGGCTCAGTGTACATTGATAATTGTGAACACCTTTTGTTGATGGTGATGTATACTTTCATTGACGGCTCTTCTCTGGCACAGCTGTCCCTTTGGAGCCCGTCACACTGGGGCCACTGTGCCACAGAATGAGCCTGGGACCACCACTGTCTGAGGAGTACACTGTAAAAAAAAAAAACACCACAGTGAAACAAACCGCCTGACTTGTGGTTCAAAGTTCTGTCTTTAATATAGAGTGGATGATCTTTAACTCTGAAGCTTGTCAATGCATTATTACTTTCTATTGTAAGTAGGGCTGCAACCTACGATTATTTTAGGAATCGATTAGTCTAGCGATTCCTCCTTTGATTAAGCAATTAGTTGTTTAGAACGCAAAAGGCTCGTGAATATGAGCTTTTTACTTAAATAAAGCTGAAGTGAAGCCTTTGGATGACGTCCTGGTGGAACATATTTAAAGATGAACACGTATTTTGATCAAAAACACACAATTTACATGATTCCTATGTCCTTTTTGCATGATTCCTGCCCTGTACATGCTGAAACCTCTTCTTTCAGCATGTAGAATGTTTTGGAGGCAGTGTATAGACAAGTTAACAGTTATTTGATTATTTAATTAGATGACAACCATTTCAATCAGAATCAGAATCAGAAGCGGTTTATTGCCATTGTCAGTGAAATTCACAAACATAGGAATTTGCTTCGGCGAAGGTGCAAACATAAAGCAATGAGTAAAATATAAAAAATATATAAAAAGGCATGCATAAAAATTAAGAATAAAATAGACTAAGATAGACTATATACAGAATGTACAGTTGGCAGACAGTGCCATGTGCAAATGTGGTAGTGCAAATAGATTGTCCTTATATAATATATAGTTAAAGTGACGGGTGTTATAAAGTGTTCATGAGTCCAACGGCAGAGGGAAAGAAACTGTTCTTGTGGCGGAGGTTCTGGTCTGATGGACCGTAGCCTCCTGCCCGAGGGGAGTGGCTCAAAATAGTCCATGTCCAGGGTGAGAAGGGTCAGCTGTGATCCGACCTGCTCGGGTCCCGAGTCCTGGAGACGACAGGTCCTGGACAGATGGAAGGCTGCAGCCGATCACCTTCTCAGCAGAGCGCACAATGCGCTGTAGTCTCTGTTTGTCCCTGGCTGTGGCTCCAGCGCATCACACGGTGATGGAGGAGGTGAGGATGGACTCGATGATGGCGTGCAGAACTGCACCATCATCTGCGCCGCAGCTTGGCTTTCCTCAGCTGCCGCAGAGGAAGTACATCCTCTGCTGGGCCTTCTTGATGATGGAGCTGATGGTCGGCTCCCACTTGAGGTCCTGAGTGATGGTGGTGCCGAGGAAGCGGAAAGAGTCCACGGTGGTGATGGGAGAGTCTGTCAGGGCGAGGGGGGGCAGGGGGGCTGAGACTTTCCTGAAGTCCACGATCATCTCCACTGTCTACCTGGGTGTTGAGCTCCAGGTTGTTATCGCTGCACCAGGACACCAGCCGGTCCACCTCCCTCCTGTAAACAGACTCATCGTCCGAGATGAGTCCGATGAGGGTGGTGTCGCCTGCAAACTTGATCAGTTTTACAGAGTCGTTGCTGGAGTTGCAGCAGTTGGTGTACAGGGAGAAGAGCAGAGGAGAAAGTACACAGCCCTGTGGAGTTCCTGTGTTGATAGTCCGAGTCTCTGAGACATTCTTCCCAGCCGCACGCACTGCCTCCGTCCGTCCAGGAAGTCAGTGATCCACCTGCAGATGGAGTCAGGCACGGAGCTGAGAGAGCTTGTCCTGGAGCAGAGCAGGGATGATGGTGTTGAATGCAGAGCTGAAGTCCACAAACAGGACCCTGGCGAGGTTCCCGGGAGTCCAGATGCTGCAGGATGAAGTGGAGGGCCAGGTTGATGGCGCCGGCCAACAGATCTGCTGGCTCTGTAGGCTAACTGCAGTGGGTCCAGGGCGGAGGAGGTGAAGGACTTGAGATGGGGCAGGACCAGGCGCCAAAGCGACTTCATGACGACAGGCGCCAGCGCCACAGGCCTGAAGTCATTAAGTCCAGTGATCCGGGCTTCTGGGGACAGGGACGATGATGGACGATTTGAAGCAGGCTGGGACATGGCATGACTCCAGGGAGGTGTTGAAAATGTCTGTGAAGACAGGAGTCAGCTCATCTGCACAGTGTCACAGGGTGGCGGGAGACACCGTCCTGGTCCAGCAGCTTTCCGGGGGTTGGACTTCCCAAACTGTTTCCTTACATTGTCCCTGTGTAGTGAAAGGCCAGTGGGGGAGGTGGGGGGACCCGGGGTGTGAGAGATGCCCATTGTAGTGAGATGGGTGGGGGAGGGGGTTGAGGTCTCGAACCGAGAATAGAAGGAGGCGAGCTGTTCAGCCAGTTTCTGGTCGTCAGCAGCATGGGGGGCTTTGGGCTTGTAGTTGGTGATCTGCCTAAGTCCCCGCCAGACCAAAGCATTGTTTGCAGAGAAAGACTGCTTTAGGCAAGGCGTGTTGTACAGAGATCTAGCTCTGACACCTCCCTGCTAAATCTGTACTTAGCACCTTTGTAGCTCTCTGTCCCCTGCTCTGAAAGCTGCCTCCTTCTGCTGCCTGAGCTGCCTCAGTTTGGGTGTGAACCAGGGCTTGTCGCTGTTATAAATCACCCTGGTGCGCGGTGGGAATGATACTGTCCTCACAGAATTGGATGTATGACGTCACAGTGTCCGTGTACTCATCCAAACCATCCGTGGCAGTTTTGAACACATCCCAGTCTGTAATGTCCAAACACGCGTGTAGCTCCTCCACTGCCTCGCTGGTCCACTTCTTAGAAGTCCTCACTACAGGTTTGGAGAGCTTCAGCCTCTGTCTGCAATGCGTGGGGATCAGGTGGATCATGGCGTGATCTGAGGGCAGCACGAGGAACCGCCGCGGAAGGACCCACTCACTGTAGTGTAACAGTGATCAGCGTGTTCTGCTCTCTGGTCGGGCATTTAATAAACTGTCTGTATTTTGGTAGTTCCTGGCTGAGATTCCCCTTGTTAAAATCCCCGAGGATGATCAACAAGGGAGTCCGAAAGTCCTGCTTCAGTATTCAAACTCCGCCTCCGCTAACACGCTGTGCCTCGTGGTATCGCGCGTGGCGGGATGTAAACAGCGGCGAATGAATGAAGCAAACTCACGTGGAGAGTAGTAGAAAGGTTTACAGTTAATGAAGAGATATTCCAGATCAGGAGAGCAGAGTTTGAGATCACAGTCACATCGGAGCACCAAGCGTTGTTGATGAAGAAACAGACTCCACCGCCTTTTTGTTTTTCCCTCGAGAGATCCCTTTGTCTGTCGGCGCGAGGAGCTGGAATCCTCCAAATGGAGCGCGCAGTCCGGGATCGACTCGCTGAGCCACGTCTCCGTGAAACACAAAACAGAAGACGAAGAAAAGTCTCTGTTCCTCTTCATCAGCAGCGCCAGTTCGTCCATCTTGTTGCTGAGTGAGCGGACGTTGGAGAGGAAAATCCCAGGTAGAGCGCACGCGCCGCGTTTCGGCGTGCACGAGAGCCCCGCGCGCTTTCTCTTCTGCGGCGTCTCACTCTTTTTGGCCAAAACTAGCGCAAAGTCTGCAGCAGACGCTAAAAAAACTGGAAATAGGTCCGTGGGGGTAGAAGTTCTGATGTTTAAGAGCTCTTCACGGGTGTAAGAGCACGCGGACACACGATTAACGCACAAAAACAGACAACATAAAGCGCACCAAAACGCCAGGGCATCCGTCAGCGGCGCCATCTTGGATAATCGATAATAATCGATTAGTCATGATTAATCGATTAACTTGTTGCAGCCCTAGTTGTAAGTAAGTCATTTGCATTAACTCTAATATGAAAACACACAGGATCACTGGATTTTATGTTGATTTATAAAGTAAATGACAATAGGTTCACGTAAAAAAAAAACACTGCAAGGTAACAGGCACACATTTTTGGGGAAGTAAATTAACTAAAGCTTTTATTTTTAAGAAATGGTCTCACACATTTTGAATAACTCTCTTGTGACTTGGTTTCGATGACTTATTTCTCTTGCTGCCTTTTACAACATAAAACATTGATTCACACTTTACAAAAGACGGTCTAAGAATAGATTGTCAAAAATAGAGAAAGCATGACTACTGCTGTTTTTGTATCCCTTAGACCTGAAGGGATGTTTCACCTCAAAAGCCGAGTGCATAAATCGACAAGAACTCTACTATAAAATGACACGGTGCTTTGAAGATTATTGTTAAACTCAACAAAGCAGTGGAGCGCTTTATGTCGGGGACCAATCAAACACGAGCTGACAATAATACAAAAGGTAGAGAGAGTTTGAATGTGACCCACCCACGTCTCGGGACATAGACTGCCTTCCACTTTCTACTTTTGTAACACGATGACGCAGTGACAGTGAACGCATCCCACTCCTGCTCCTCCTCGCCTTGTTTCAAATGAAAACCCCAGATATAGTTTCATCAAGTCCCCAAAAAGTCACAAGAGTTTTCTGTCTAAAGTTACCCAAGTTATAGAAAAGTCCAGTCTGAAATGTAGCTCGAGGCACTGTTTGATTAAAGATGTTATTCAAAACTCAATACAGAGCTCCCATACGTGCCATACTATCCTTTGTATTGTACTGAAATGGGCAAAAATGTATAGAGACGCTTGTCAAACTTGCACTTTCAATTTAGGCCACACATTATCAGCGATGAAGACTGAGGTGAACCAGTTTAACTCCTGTCACCTGCAGCTCGCCTGATACCTTGACATCTGTAATAGGAATCTAATCTTATTCATGCATTTCACATCAGCCATGATTTGGGCTTGTCAGACCAGCCAGTTCCACCTACTTTATGTTGTGCAGATGGGCCTGGAATTGGATGATAATTGGGTAAGGCTGCAAATAACAATAACTTTTGTCATCGATTAGACTAGCACTTCTTCTTTTGATTAATCGATTGTTTGGACTGTGAAAGACCTTTGAACATGACATTTTTACCTACTTTTACCCAGATAAAGCTGAAGATGAAGCCTTTTGATGACGTCCTGGTGGAGAATTCATAGATAAAGTATTTTAAAGGATGCATTTTTTGTATTGTTATTAGCCTTGAAACATGCTCTTGAGTGCATTTAATTTGCCATCTCATCTCAAAAAGAAAAAACAAAAGTTTACTCATCAGTCTGGAAAGGCACTTAGTGTGTACTTAGTGCATCCAGCCCAGTAGATGGTGCCATGCGCTTAGCTATATTAGCTCTTGAAGAGAACGCTACGCCCAATCATCAAGATAGAAGTAGCAGTTATCGTGTTTAGACGGAAGAAATGCTCAGAATGAGTCTAGCAATGATTCTAAGATAAGTGACGTAGACGATCTGAAAATATGTCAAAAAAAAATCCAGGAAGTTCAGCAGGAAGTGTGTTTGACGCTCAGAGGGGGAGGAACATTAATAAACATTCCTCAAAACAGTGTGAATACAACTGAATGCAACTTCACGTATGTTTTTGATCATTGTTGGAACATTGTTAAAAGCTAAAAAAAAAGTCACTGTAGCAGAATATTTGTCCTTTAATCAAAAACACTCAATTGACATGTTTCGTGGTCATTTTTGTGTGATTCCTGCTCTGCTTGAGTAATAAAATGTCTTATTTCAGCACATAGAATGTTGTGGAGGCTGTGTATTGACCTGTTAACGATTCTATGAATTAAATTATTTGACTTCTATTATTGATTAGACTTGAATTATTATTGTTGCAGCCCCATAAGAGGGTGTCAAAATTTTTTTTTTTTTTTTGTAGCACATCTCTCAAATGTGAAAGACCTCTCCTTTCAAATATTCTCCTAACATTCAGAACAAAATGTATCATTTCAGTTACCTCAGATTTACATCACATTTAAGTTTTGTGCATCAAGCAATGATTCTGCAGAAATCTGTGCTGGTTTTCAATGTTTAGTATAATTTATTTGCCCTTTGTTTCCTCGTCAGTTTGATTGGACACAGTTGGACCATGCCTTTCTCTGATTGGTTAATCCGCCTGTCATTGGGAGGACAGGATATGATTCAAGCCCAAAACAAATTTGTAAAGTATTGTCAAAGTGTGTGGTCTTGACTGGGCTGGCAAGATCAGGGCTGAGCAATAAACTGGATTTGAATCGCGCCTGAGTCCTGTCCAATCGTCAATGATCAGCTCGGGTCGATGCATGTGGTTTACGGCTGATAATGGGATATTTTTATGCGTTAAACGGCACTGATCAAAGTCTGTCTCGCTTATAATTATGAAATCCACAGTGAAAGTTATTTTTATTTTGTGTTTGAAAGGAAGAAATATAATTGAAAAAAAAAATGGATTGATCAATCAGAAAAAAACACTAACACTAAATCAGGGGTCTCTAGCCTTTTTTCTCCGAGGGATGCATTTTGAAACACATACGGCCGACAAACGACATTTACATCTTGATGTTTTATATTTATAAGGCATGAACATTACTTTTTATGTCAAAGTGTTATATATTAGAACGAAGCCTGGGGCCAACAGAAATCTGTCTGAGGGCTGAATTTGGCCCCTATTCATAGCTTTTTCATGTTTTGTCACTTTAGATGTGTTTTTCGATGCACTCAGGAGCATTTTTCAAGCGTTTTGTTGGTATTAGTCACAATTTTGTTGCTTTTGCTGTGTTATTGTCGCTTATTTCAAGTTTTTATGAAGAATAAAACAGGATAGTTTGTGAAAGAAATAATTTCCATTCAATTTCGATTAGCTTCTGCAGCCCTTTTCTCACAGGTTTTCTTTCCCTGAAGTGTCATTGTTGGTCTTTGTGTTTACAATGAAAGCAGTGTAAACAAACATTTGCTTCTTTTGGTATAATTATGATTTATTCTAAAGCCTGAGAAAGCCAAACACTGTCAATTCTCATGTTTCTCAAGCTCTTAATGGTCCCTGGTGTGTTTGTCTTTCAGGAGTGGGAAAGAGCAGTCTCCTTTTGCGATTCGCAGACAACACGTTTTCAGGTGAGCGCTGCTTCTTGTGCAGATATTTTTAGTCCCGACCGCCATCTTTGTCCTGACTCTGTCCTTCTGTACCTGTGTGTCTTTTTCAGGTAGCTACATCACCACGATCGGGGTGGACTTTAAGATCCGGACGGTGGAGATCAACGGAGAGAAGGTCAAGCTCCAGATCTGGGACACGGCGGGGCAGGAGCGCTTCCGAACCATCACCTCCACGTGAGTTTAACGGACGCTTCACGGCCAAACGGATGAGCCGGTTGACCTTTGTTTAGAAAATGACCAGGATGGAGCTGCTGTGAGTCTGTTCAAAATGGCTGGATAAATATGTTTGTTTGTTTTTATCCCAGCAGAGGCCCAAGGTTAAAGTGCATACGACAGGTTCTCATGTTTTTCTAATTATGACTTAGTTTGGTGGGATAGACCCTGTGGTAAATATTTATCATAGTTTTACATCCGTGAAGTTGCAGTTTGTGAAGAAATGGAAGTTTAAAATGACAGGAAGTGGTGCTGCGTTCTAAAACTGAATCCCTCTGTGATGTCATCAAAAGGCGACGTGCCGTTGAAAATACAGGGACAATTTAAACGCAACTGACACATTTTTCTGACGGCTCTTTCAAGTCACAGCACACTTTTTTGGTCGAAAATATTTTAATATCACACTAATTAGGGACATTTGCAAATGTGGGTTGTCTGATTCTTTAAATTTGGCCGTGGTGGCCATTTATCTTTTAATGTTTTGTGAAGAATTTACTCCGCATTCTCTAAAATAGTTAATTATTCATTAAAATTCATGAATCGGACATTTTTTCAAAGCACACTTGATAAACCCTCAAGGCACAGTAGTGTTCCCCGACACACTGGTTAAAAATCAATGGTTTTAACAATAATTCAACAAAATAAATGTTTTATTAGGTATTATTTATTGTCAAATCATAACTTTTGTGCAATACATATGGATTTTGGCCCTTGTTTACTGTCTTCTAACTATGCTCATGTCCTGGAGTAAAATTATAAATATTATAAAAACTGTCAAACTGGGGACAAAAAGTAAAAATGTTTAGTAAAATTTTAAATATAATCGTATATATAATATATAATATAAAACAGTACGTTTTAGTGAAATGTGTGTAGTCATATGCAGTGTCAGTTTATTCCATGCGTTTAACCCATCCTTATATACCGTATACTGCTGTTGGACGACTGGTCAGAGCAGGTGCAGATGTTGTTCGGTGGAGGGTTTGCCACCTGCTTGGCTCAAATGTATGTTATTGCTTATGGAGAAAAGAAGGGTTCGAAGCGTCCACCAGAAAACCTACCATTTAAAGTGCCTCTGACAGGTTGGACCACTAATTTAACTAAAATACAGATAAATATATTTCAAATTCTGCTAAAATTACCCCAGTTTAGGGTAAAAAAAAAAATTCTTCTGTGTGTAAATTATGCACAACCTTTGTCTCCTAGTGTGATGTCATCAATTTGTTTACTTCCTGTAATTTCCAACATATTTTTCCACTTTTCTCCACAAACGGCGGCCTAATTGGTGTAAAACAATAATTTATATTTACAAGAGGCATTAATACGCTGAATAAAGTCGTAATTAGAACATATGCACTTTAAGTAATATCTTCAGTATTTTTGTTCCGTGTTGCCGGGTCCACGCGTGGCTTGTAGGATCGGTTCGGTCCACATTTGTTCGCCTCAAGAATAAACTGAACAGATAGTATTTCGTGGTGCTGTGGCGCAGTAATGGGACGTGTCTGGGGTTTGCAGAAGGAGCTTGAGTCCCGCCGGAGCCGTGTCGTGCTCAGTCCGTGATGGAGTCAGGGCTGTGGTCCCTCATTAAGCTCTGAAAGGACTCACTGTGAGCGGCTCAGGCCTGGGACCGGCCCAGAAAAGGATGATTTTGACCTTATTGTCATGACATTTCACCAGATAAAGTTATATTGATTAACTGGCGCTCGTGTGTGGGTTTAGTGTCTCTTCTGCAGGATGTTGTCTGTTTAACCAGTGAAACTCTAAACGCAAAAGTCAACAAAAGCCTCTTTGTTTTGGTTTGGTCTGGAGTTGGGACAGTCCTGGTATGGGTCCCGTTCGTTTGTAGATGATGACAATGTGAAAAATTATTCATTAAGTTCCTCTGACTGAATGACTTTTATAGATTAGTTTGGAAAAGATACTCAGTGAAAATCTGGACGAGCAGTTGTTGTTCTTCAGTGACATCGATGGCTTGTCAGTTTAATGCCTCATTTGTCCAGGAACGGTTCAATGAAGAAAGGTTTTTGGACACTGTTTTTGAAATCAAGACATTTTCACTGCCATCAGAAAGTCATTTCCAATCTGAAGGTACTGGGGTCTTATTTATAAAGTGTGCGTGTGTACAAAAACGTTGCATATGTGACTTTAAGCTTGTGATCTATGAAAAGAAATTAATGATTAGATCCAAAAACTCTGAACTTTGTGCGTCTGGGCTTTCAAAGATGAGGCGAAAGTTAATCTGAGCTCAAAGAAAGGAGAAATGAACATGTTAGAGGACATTTTTGGACATTTGTGTTTTGTCCATACGTACACTTTTAGTAAGAATTTCACGTTAAGTTTTATCAGTTATATAAATTCTAACTTCTCAGAGACCTTTTCCACTATAAAAACACATTGACTTGTAAATATTTCCAGTCTGATCATCCGACTCTCATTTCTGAATAGAATCATACAGGTTTTAACAAAAATACACAAAAACAAACAAAAAAATATAACTCTTTCCAAACATTTCTGTAAAATGTGTGACTTATTGTTAATTATATGACAGAAACCATTTTTTGGGGGCTCAGTATTTATTGTGTGACTGTTTTGTTTGCACTTTGAGGAACTTTAGTTTGTTTTTTTTGATACAATTTGAAGCATAGAGTGTGAAGTAATTATCTTTTATGACTCATTGTCGGCACCAACAAACTAAAAAGGTGTTTCATTCTGCTCTTTCTTTATTGTAGCTCATGCTTTTAACCACATTTCACATTTTGTTTGGGATTATCCATCTTAAAGTGCGTATGACAGGTTTTAACGATTTTCTAATTTTGATTTGATTTGGTGTACTAATACGTATTGTACAAAAAATTTATAGTTTTACACCAATCAAGTCATAGTTTGTGGAGAAAAGTTGAAAAATCTGTTTAAAGTTACAGGAAGTAAAAAAACTGATAACATCACACTAGGGAGACTCATTCTATCCAAAGGTTATGCATAATTTACCCAAAATGAACAACTTCTCTTACCCTTAAAACATTAATTCAACAAAATAAAGGTGTTCACATGTATTTTAATTTGTCAGACAAAAAAATCTCTGACATTAGCCAGTGTGATGTCATCATTTACAACCAGGAAGTGATATTACAAAACTAAAAAATGGCTAAAAATGATAAAATTAGTAATTATTTTTAGCAAAACTTTAAATAGATTTATCTTAACTGTATTTTAGTTACATGAGTTGTCCAACCTGTCATTGGCACTTTAACTGTTTCAAGTAGTTTCAACATTATCATTTATCGTGATGTTTTTCTCTTTCACACTTCAAAATTTGTTATTGTGACTGACCTAATTTTGGCGAGAAAAGGGTCAAACTGTTGAATGTAATAATAACAATCTTGACACATGTTTAAAAGCCGAGTGTCTAATGCAGGGGTGTCCAAACTTTTTCCACCGAGGGCCACGTACTGAAATTTAGACCAAGCGGAGGGCCACAATTAAACCGTGAAACGTTCAAAAAAGTTGCATTAATCTGATTTTTAAAGTGCCACCACACATAAATTCAGTCTCAATGCCTTGATATCAGGTCTGTCTCACTCCAAAATGTTAGTTATTTAGGTTATAATAGTAGAAAATCTGAAATCTGCTGTAAAAAGTATGTCTTAGGACAATGTGGGCCAATTCACCAGGAAGCTTGAGGGCCAAGAAAAATTGGTCTGCTTTTGGCCCCCGGGCCTTAGTTTGGACATGTCTGGTCTAATGTCTCACCACTGATGCCTGTCTTTCTTGTGTTTTCAGATATTACCGGGGCACACATGGGGTTATAGTGGTATACGACGTCACCAGCGCAGAGTCTTTCGTCAACGTCAAACGATGGCTTCACGAAATAAACCAGAACTGTGACGACGTGTGCCGAATATTAGGCGAGTTTCTCCTCGACTCTGACTTTGGGACTCGCTCTCTGACCACGGTTTAAAAGGATATTCTCGAGTTTGTGTGGAGTTCATTGCAGCACAGTTTTATGTAGAGCTGCACGATTTGGGAAAAAGATCTAATTGTGATTTTTCAGACCAGTATTGGGATCGGGATTAGATTTGCGATTTCTATTTTTAATAATGTGATTCTGTTTGAAGTTCATATTTTAAGCACAACCAGAAGATGGACAGACAAACAAACTGATAAAAGAATCATGTGTTTCCAAACATTTTTGTTGCTTTTAGTCACGTTTTTGTCTCTTTTAGTTGTGTTTTTATCACTCTTTGTTGCGTTTGGCACTTCTTGTTACGTTTTTGTTGCTTTTAGTAGCATTTTTGACACTTTAAGTCACATTTTTGTCACTTGTTAGTTGCGTTATTGTTACTTTTAATCGCGTTTTTCTCGCTTGTAGCAGTCACTTTAGTCTTTTTTTTTGTTACCGTTAGTTGCGTGTTTGTTGCTTTTTGTCACCTCACTTTTAGTTGTATTTTTGTCATTTTTAGTTGCGTTTTTGTCACTTTTAATTGCTTTTTTGTTACTTTTAGTCATGTTTTTGGCACATTTGGTCAGTTTTAGTCATGTTTTTGGCACTTTTAGCCGTGTCTTTGTCCCTTAAATTGCATTTTTGTTGGATTTTTGTCACTTTCAGTTGCGTTTTTGTCACTTTTAATAGCTTTTTTGTCACATTTAGTCATGTTTTTGGCACATTTGGTCAGTTTTAGTCATGTTTTTGTCACTTTTAGTCATGTCTTTGTCCCTTAAATTGCATTTTTGTTGTATTTTTGTCACTTTTTAGTTGCATTTTTAGTCACTTTTAGTCATGCTCTTGTCACTTGTTTCAGAAAACGTTTTAACAAATCTAAACTACAGGGTTATCAGTTTTTATGCAGAATAAAACATGATATTTTGATGTTTGGAGGAAATTATTGCACTTTGCGATTTGCCAGTTGCGTTCATTCAAATTGCGATTCAATTTTGACTAACTGTGCAGCTCTAGTTTTATGATTATTCCATGTAGTATGTCTAATAGATCTGGGTTCCTCTCTTCTTCTGTCTTCTACAGTAAAGTATGTTAAATTATTTATAATGGAAGCATCCTATCCTTTTCATTCAAGCCGCTATACATTAAAAACCTCTCCGTCCTTCAGTCTGCTCATCTCGGTGTTCTCTGTCTGCAGTGGGGAACAAAAACGATGACCCAAACTCAAAAGTAGTGGAGACGACGGATGCGCAGAAGTTCGCGGAGCAGATGAGCATCAGCCTGTTCGAGACCAGCGCGAAAGAAAACATCAACGTGGAAGAGGTAGGCATTGTCTGAGGGAACAACGCCTGGTATGCGGCCGACATGCCTTCCACACTCACACACTCGTCAGGAGGCCGGCGCAATTAAGTTGTCTGTCGCTGAATGTGCATCGATTCACAAATGTCCTCAACCTCCAAAGCTGAGATGGGCCCACAGACATTTTATTTATTCATTCCTTTTTGTCCACCATCTGATAAACTAGAATTAGAGTCTGATGAACGATCACACTCCCGGGCATTTTAAGTATAAAAAGAAAGCTGTAATCCACTTATTTCTGTTCAAATGAACCTTTCTGGGATGAATCAGGATCTCTCCACAAATAAAAATAAGCCTCAAATTTACATTGAATAGACCTTTGAAGATGGATTCTGCTTGGACGTACTTTATTACAAGTCCCTGAATCAAATTGTTAGTTAAATAAAAACATTTCCAGACTCATAATTGTATTTGAGCCTCACAATAAGTATATTTTTGTTACAGTATATAGTAAATCTGTGAATACTGTAACATGTGTCATTCACCTGTGATAATCATGTGCAATATAGTTTAACAGACTATTAATACACTTTTACCTCACCATAGTCACTTACTGTATATAACAATACACTTAAGCCACTTTAGTTGACATTTTTACTATTTATTCCCAGACAGCCATGTACTGTAAATAAGAGTGTGCACTTTATACTTTATATTGTATTTTTATTACCATGTTTATTTATCCTATTTTTATTGCATGCGCCTATTTCATTAATTCCTGCTCTAAACTGTGTGTTGCAACAGTGGAATTTCCCCATTGTGGGACAAATAAAGGATCTCTTATCTTATGTAAATAATAAAAAGAAAGAAAGAAAATGTAAACATGTGTCCAGTAAAATCTCAAAACCATAATTTTACCTTCATCAAAATGCTGCATTTTTGTCATAATCTTCTATAAAATAACCAAATAATATAAAAATTAATTGTAAATGTCTTTAAATCAGGCTTTGACATCACTTATGTGTATCTGAGTGATTGTCATTTGCTGAAACCGTCTTGATTTGTCAGATTTTGTGATATTCTGTGGTTAATCCCAGTTTCTCCATTGAAATCACACCATGTTCCACTTAATTTTTGCTTCCACTCCTGAACTGAAAGCATTTTTGTTCCCAAACTTTTAACGCGTCATTTCCTTGTGCCTGTGTGTCGCCCGCAGATGTTTAACTGCATCACGGAGCTGGTGCTCAAAGCCAAGAAGGACGTGCTCGCCCGACAGCAGCAGCAGCAACAGAACGACGTGGTGCGACTCACTCGAAACAGTAAACGAAAGAAAAAGTGCTGCTAGCAAACTCCCCGCTAACGCAAACAGTTTTTTTTTTTTCCATCAACCCACATGCATTTACACCCACGGGACTCAGAACCTCTAAATTAAAGATAAAGTTTAATAAATATACAGTTTAAAAAATGGAAAATGTCCCCTTTGGACTAATCATAAAGACTTTAAAGTGTACAGATTTTATTAGACGTCAAAGCGAGTTTTATTTGAATTTCAGAAGATGGGCAGTATCGCATATATATATATCGAGACTCTTGTTTGTCCAAGAGTCTGAAGATTACAACTGACGCCATGTTTGATCCACTGTCCCATCGCTGCCCTCCTTTTCCTCCTCTCTCCACTGCACACGGGACTTTCAGAGCCAAAACCTCTGCGTCTTCGAGAAGGAGGACTCATTTTTGTGGATCTATTTTTCTGTGGTATTACATTTTTTCTTTTTTTTTTCTCTCTCTCTCTCTCTCTCTCTGAGCTTCTTCTTCGAAAGGTTGTTAGTTTGAAGGAAAGTTTGCGATCGGAGGTTTTTAGACGTCCGTGCCACCTCAACAAGTTATGACTGGGGATTACAATCACATCGTAGATTGCGTGCTAGAGAACTAACCCACAAATGGACAGAACTGGTGACTTTTAGTCTTTAAACTGTCTATATATTGCCAAGCTCCCCTATTTTTACCCTCTAACCTCCAATAGTGCTGAGCCAACAACGCAATCTTTTTTTTATTCTACCATTTTTAAAGTGCAACACAGCGGCTGAACTTTGGGGTCGTCCCGCTCCGACCACCAAAGGTCACTGCGGTCTTACTATGCTTTTAACTCCTGATTCCTCTCATTTTTAATACATGAATACTGCCAATATTATTATTATTATTATTAAGAGAACATGCTCTCATTGGACTGTTGCCATAGCGCCCCCAGGTGTTTGGGGGTCTGACTGTTGAAGTGCTCAGGGCTGCCCTCCCTCTTCCACTCTCTTCTCTCTGACGGTGTTTCTCTCGCAGCCACAGACCTCCATCGTCCCAGGACCATCACCACTATGCACCGCTCAAAAGTATCGCACGCACCTCAGACTGTGTAAAAACATGGATATTTGGTGTGACGTACCTGAATTTTCTGTCCGAAAAACTTGAAAAACAGAACTAGTTTATTTTTAGCAGTTCAGAGTTATTCCTCACATACTTAATGCCTTCTGAGCGTCCTAATTATTCACCACGATGAGTTTACAAGCGCTTTAAAAAACGTTTAGAAGCCAGACTGAGTTTTGCCGTCACAATGAAGCTAACAAACATTAGCATGCCTTCCTGTTCCACAAAGAAATGCTCTATAATTAGATGCTGACGACACACATCCGTCTTATTTTGACCCAAATAGACATTTTTCCAATAAATCTGTTCTGGTGCAAAGCAGATTTTACTCATGTTCAGTTACTTTTCAGGGGAGACTTATCACTGAAAGTTCACCTTTTTGGTCTGGCTACTATTTTTAGTTTCCTCTTCAAAAACATACCTTGACCGTCATGTTTTTAAACTTTATTCAACCAATTTAGTAACAAGATTTAAATTGCATCAAATTTCTAGAGGCATTGCTAAAGCTAGATATGCTGCTTTTTGCTCTTTTTGACATGGTTCACTGCCTTCTGTGGCCAGATGAGGGCGCCAGACATCAAACTTTTATGACATTAGCTTTTTCCATACAAAAACATTAAGTTAAATTCGAATTAAAGGTGTGTGTTTTTTAATAAAATTGGGCCAAACAACAATATGTTTCCTTTAATGAACAATATGACTTTAGATAAGCTACTGGACATTCACTCATGCAAGATCTAGCTGTAATCGTCAACCCAGAAGTCTCCAACTCACTGTATTAAATTGACGATTGAGTCTAGTTTGGTTAATTTTCGATGACTGATGGAAGCTGAACTTGAAAAGGTCCGTAAGTGTAAAGAAATGCACGTTTTATTGAGAACGTGGCTCCAAATGTTAAAGTATTTTGTCTTGATATAATGCATTACTAGAGCAATAATGTAAAAAGACAGAGTATACAAAAAAATAAAAGATCTAAATTATTTTTTTACCGTGATATTATGACTTATATTTTACTAAATAAATTATATTCTAAAGAGTGGAGCCGACGTTCTCTTACGTGCAATAGATTTGTCAAGGGAATTAGAGAAAATGGCATGTTTCAAATGTTGGAGCACCAGAATACTTGAAAATGTGTGCTGTTAAATAAGAAAACTTGAAGTCAGTGGTGGAAAAAGTACTTAATTATGTTATTTAAGTAAAAGTACAGACACAGATGCAAAAAAAGTAAACGCTAAAGAATCTTGTTAAATAATCTGCTAAAGTAAACGTATTAAAGTACATCCATGAGACTGTACTTAAAGAGTAAAAAGTAATTTAAACAGATTTTGAGAACTTAAAGCGTCAAATTGTGATCTTGATATAGAATCGTCCTGATCATTGGGCAAAAAATGCTTGAAACTCTCAGAAATAAACCCCTCGTCCATTTCAGCAGCTTTAAAAGTTTAAAAAATGTTTACTTTTCACTCTAATTAAAAAATCTAGTGGAGTTAAAAGAATAGATGCCTTCTTTAAAATGTAATGAAGTAAAAGTAAAAAGTATCCACTGTAAAAATGTATTAAAGTTAAGTACAGATGCCTAAAACTTTAACTTGTGTTACTTTCCACCACTGCTTGTAGCCCTTTATCAACTTTAGATGTGCAATTTAGAACTGAAGAAATATTGACTGACACAATCTTAAACGTATGTGAATCTTATTGTATTTTCTTAAGTTATTTCAAAGTTGACTCTTGGGCAGTGTTCGCTCTAAGGATTTGTGCTGTTTATATTAGCTCTGTCACACATTAGACAAAGTATTCTCAAACTTTTCACACAAAGCACCACCAAAGAAAAGACTAGGACTTCAGAGAACCAGTAGATCTAAACCAGGTCTGAATAAACCGCTCTCGATATCAGAAAAGGATCAAGCGACTAAAGCAGTGCTGTTCAGCTTTAGGCCCAAAGCTCACGTCAGGCCCTTCAGGGGTTTGATCTGTTTGATCCGGCCCTCAACCGTCTGCCAAAAACATACTGAATATTTGATCTCTTGTTATTGTTTTAGTCTTAATTTAGACCTGGTTTAGTCCTGGTTTGGACCTGGTTTTGTCCTAGTTTGGACTTGTTTAGACCTGGTTTATACTTGCTTTGGTCCTGGTTTAGACCCGGTTTAGCCCTGGTTTAGTCTTGGTTTGGACCTGGATTAGACCTGCTTTGGACCTGGTTTAGTCCTAGTTTAGACTTGGTTTAGATCTGCTTTGGACCTGGATTAGTTCTAGTTTAGACCTGGTTTAGATCTGCTTTGGACCTGGTTTAGACCTGGTTTGGTCATGGTTTAGACCTGTTTTAGACTTGTTTTAGACCTGGTTTAGACCTGCTTTGGACCTGGTTTAGTCCTGGTTTGGTCCTGGTTTAGTCCTCGTTCAGTTCTTAAAGCTTTTTCATGTTACATCACTGTCGTGTTTCAAAAGCGTTGGACATGTTTCTGGCCTCGAGGACAAAACCATCAGAAAAATCTAACCCTCAGTGAAATAAAGTTGAACAAAATAGAAAAAATGGCATAAAAAAGGCATGTTTTCTGCTGTAAACAGTGTTGGAGCCACATGTATGGTTTCTTAGCTCTTCTGAACTCTTAGCGGGAAGAAAATTCCAGACTATTTGTGAAGCGACACTATCCATCTTTTTATACAGTCTACAACACGGTGCACTTCACTTCACGCCGAGATGTTTTGACGTCCTTTTTGGCCCGTGCATGTACAGGACGTGTTAGAACTCTCATCAATGCATTTCCGAGGTATATTTCGGTCCTGGTTATTTGTTACTGACGTGTTACTGGACATTGCGTTTCATCGAAAAACCACGGGACCTTGTGAACAAATGAACTTCTTCACAATGCATCTGTTTTTACTGACATTTAAACATTTATTTTTGTTGATTTGGGAGAGCAATTGAAAGGAAAAGTTGGATTTCTTTACCTCCACACTTTGGCCAAAAGCAGCGGCTGAGGAATGCTATCTAAACTCAAACTTTTATCATTTCTCTTCATTCGTGTATGTATATAAATATATTTGTGTGTTTAATATTCAGTATGAGACCTGCACACAGCGAGTTTGACTGCCATTGATGAGCAAAAGAGGAGTTTGGTGCAAATGGGGCTGTATTCAGTAGTTTTACGCAATTCCAATGATCAGTTTATTCTCTGACAGCATTTGTAAGATAAATATAGCAAAAATGCATTAAGAAAAAGACACAATTTCTTTGGAAACATCCATTAAGATCAATTGTTACGCTTTAAATTCACATTTCTATGCAATTTAAAAAGTTTAACTGGATGCAACAAGCAACTAATCGATTATTTAATGATCGTCAACTAGTTTTTTTAATGGAATAAAGTTTAACTGGTCCTTATGTAGGTTTCAAAACATGCTGTGAGCTGAGAAATTAAGTTTAAGAATTCAAATCGAACAAAAATTGTATGAAAATGATAAGGAAAATGTGTAAAGTAAATGTCTTTTTGCCATAAATGTGACTTAATTTTAGCTTTATCTGTGTCAAATTTTGTAAAAGTCATGAGAGATGGACAATATATCAGTGTTTTAATCAAACTAATCAGTAAAAATGTGATTAGAAGAGCAATTAGGCTAAAAATATGGGAGTATGTTCACACAATTATGCAACAAATGATCTTAAATCCCACATAAATACATGAATCTGTTCGTTATTTATACGTGAAAAGCTATTTGTGAACGTTATTTAAACTTTTGTGGGCTTGGCAGTGATTTTAAAATCTAAATACATCTACTAAATACAATATCTAGACAAATATTGCGTATAAATGTGTGAAATATTAAAGTTAAAGTCGAATACAATCACTAATGCATGAGGTAGTGAAAGCGCTGACACCGAATTCGTTAAACTTTTTGAGTCCAGTCATTGGAGATTTAACCACAAACCAGCTCAAAACATAACACATTTTGACAGTTTAACACCTAATTTAGAGTTATTTGCGCTTCTCCGCCTCTGTTACAAAGTTAAATTCCTGCACAGCTACTGCGTACAGCCTCATCTTGCCCCACAGACGGAGAAGTGTGTGCGACGTTGGGATTTCACTCGGCTGTGGTCGACTGTACACTGGAGAACAGACTTGTACTTTCCATTCCCCCCACATGAATTTAATCAGTAATAAATGAATAATATACATTTTAAAGGAACAGATATCTGACACGTGGCCATCTCATCCGTCAGTGGCTTGGTCTTAACTTCATTTGCAAACCTGTGTCTTTCTGTTTATTTGCTTTTTTCTGTGAATAAAGATTATATGGGAGGAACTGTGCACTGGTCTTTGGCGAGACTTTTACTTCAAACTAATCCGACGACTCCTTTTAACGAAGCAAATGTGCAGGATTATGCTCTGTTCAATACTAAAACAAACGCAGTAGTGTTCGGATGCAAAAAAATATGACAACAGATGGCAATAGAATTATAAAGTCTGTAGTTTATTTAAAGTCTTTGCCGACTATAAAAGGTGATATGTTTATTTGTTGCATAGAAATAAACAGCACTAAGGACGGTCTAAACTGAGAAAATTAATTATTTTTACATTTCACAAGTGGGTGTTTTGGGAAGGGATGATTTGCAAACAGAATCTGAAGTTGGAATTACAAGATTAAGATGAACTACTATTGTATTTATGTTCCAGTGGTCAGTTTATTTATCAAAACCACTATTTTAGAGAATAGTCCAGTTAAATGACAAATTAAGCATTTTGTTTTCGTGATAAAAAGTTTAGACCAGCAAATAGATGTGGATTTTAGTTAATTTGGACTTTTTCATATTATCTGTTAATTTGCCAGATTTAAACCCAGAAAACTCTCACAATCAACCATTTTATTCAGATTTGAAAGAGTCCTCTTCAGTTTGTTGTTTTGCAAACTGTATTTTACTCACTACAAAACATAAAAGTAGGGCTGTGCATTTAATCGTATATATATGATTTAAATTATTACTGTATTGAATTGCAAAAATGTTTTAATTGAAAGTAAAATAAACTGCCTTCTGTTTAAAGTTAAGTGAACTCCGTTTGCCTTAAAACCTGGAGCAGAGACACTTTTATAAAACAATAATTAAAATACTTTCTCTATACTTAATACTTAAATACTATACTTTCTCAACAGAATAATTTTGACAATATAGACGTAATTGTTCTAAATTGTTCCGCGATTTCAATCATGAGCCAAATAATTGTGATTATAACCGTTGCCTTAATTGAGAAGCTCGATAAAACTAAGATTAAAACTTTCATGTTTGTTCAGTCACACATCCGTCAGTATAAAACAAATAATTCAGTCTTCTGTAGCAGTTGATTGGTTCAGGCCGATCCTCATGACACAAAGTCGAGCTGAAAATGTTATTTACCCATAAAACACTCAAAATTTTACAAGATTCTGTAAAATTATAGTAGTACTGTGCATAGAATATAGAGTACAGAAGTTACCCACAAACAAGAAACACCCAAAAATAAGAAAAATGTCAGATAGAACCACATCATCGTAAGGAAACATTAACACAACCATCAAGAATGTACTGTATGATAATGGGGGATGTAACGATACCGGTTACATCGTGATAGTACAATTGTCACGGTATCATCGTCTTGTTACAATATAAAAAAACAGCATGTCTACGTGAAAAAACACAATGGTTTAGCCTGCGCCGTCAGAACAAAGCATTATTGACTAGAAATTAATAACAAGGTACATGACAGAATACACAGCAGTCATTATTGTTGTTCCTGAGTTGCCATGTGTGATTATTTCTATTATTATGGTTTTAAATTATGACGATAAAGGCCTAATAATGAATGGCAGGAGCATATTACATTGTCAGTCATGTTATTATGAACACGGACACATCATTTTGAGCTCTTCTACAACAATCGTGAGCTTCTCCATCACAAAACGTATCGTGAGATTCATATCGTGTCGTGAGATTTGCACATCGTTACATCCCTAATGATAACAGGATATTTGTTTTGAGGGAACTCTATACCAGTGGTTCCCAACCTTTTTTGTCCTGAGTACCCCCTAAACTTTGTCTCACACTCAAGAGTACCCTTTAACTTCAGTTTAAGGCAAATCAATGGGTTTACCAGTCACATATTGTTCATTATTACCATTCTATTTTTACTCCAAAAATATACTAAATTTACAACTGATAACATGTTTTTGTTCAGATAAACGTACATTTCATTTTCTTTTAAAACGTGAAACAATTCTAAGCACCCCCTGGTAATTGCTCATGTACCCCCAAGGGTCCCCGTACCCCTGGTTGGGAAACACTGCTCTATACAACCATTTACTAGCAAAAAAGTATATAATTATTCTCAATTAAAAGTAAAGCGACAAATAAACAGTGCATTTGTGAGTGACGGCTGCAAAAACTCTTATAATGACAGATAAAGACACGAGTCATGTTTTCTAAAAAGATATTTAATTGAAAAACTCATTACAGTCTACAGTGTCAAAACATGAAAGATACAAACAAAAAACAAAAGTATTTAATTAAAGATATATATAAAGACAAATGAGACTCGTGAATTGTATTTATTTCAACAAATAAACCCAGAAAACATAATAACGTTGAAGTGTTTCTCAAAAATGAACACAACATTTCCGTGTGAATTGTCTGTTGTCGGTTGGTGTGTTTGAGATTAATTTAACTTTTATTTATGATTGCTCTGTACATTTTTAATATAATTTAATGCACCCTAAATATGTCACTAAAATTGATTCAGTTGTGCGTCGAATAGCAGCTTTTTACTTTGTTTTTGTTATATTATTATTGTATATTTTACAGAACAATTTCTCTATGGACTATTCACATTGTCCACAACAAAAAATAATAATCATAAGCTTTTTCATCATTAGTTATACCGACTATAACCTTATTGTAATTGATTTAGTTGTAAATAAACAAATAAACAAAGAAAAGAGTCTGTCATGAGAATATGTGAAAACACTGGACGACTAAAGAGTGAAGAAATGAAAAACAGCTCTACAAATAACTTACAGCTCGTTTTATCCTAAAAATATTTTCATTGAAAAAACCTCCATATAAATATATCACTTTTGACCAAACCTAGTCAACAGTTTAGTTATAAAAATCAGTCTTTGGGTTGATCCTTCCCAACAAGCATTGGAGACGAGACATCTGCATAGCTTCTTCTCAAAGCGTTAAACAGGACCAGCTTTCACAAACACGCACCTCGTCGTCGTTATTGAACGTGAAATCAGACGTGGAGTTTGTACGGAAGCCCAGCGGGGTCAAACAAACCAAAGTGCACATGGACATGGCTTGAGACGCAGGGACAGTGTTGAATGGGCTCTTACTGCTGCGTTCACGTGACAGCTTCTCAAAATGCTCTGATTAGGACTTAGCTTGATGGGAGGGCATCTGTGGCAATTGTTTATTATAGTTTTACATTTGTGGAGTTGCAGTTTGTGAAAAAAATATGAAAAATACAAGTTTAAAATGACTCCCTCTGTGATGTCATCAGAAAGTGACGTAAAAACAGAGACTATCTACACACAACTGACACAATTTTTATTCAACAAAATAAATGTGTTGCCAGATATTATTTGAAGAATAAATTAGAAGAATAAAAGTCATCAAAAAGCGACGTACAGTTGAAAATAAAGAGACAGTTAACAGTCAACTGATACATCTTTCTGACAGTTTAAACATTCAACTAAATAAAGGTGTTATTATTTGTCCAGTCATAACTATTGTGTAATTTATGTGGATTTTTGAGCTGCTTTTCAAAATGGTTGCTAGGTAACAGTTGTGGAATTACCTCTAACTATGACAAGTTAGAAGTAATATTTCACTAAAACGTAGTGAACATGATTATATTTAAGATTTGACTAATTTGTCCCCAGTTTGTCAGTTTTCGTAAGGTTTCATAAGGTTATATAATGTTACTTCCTGGTTGGACATGTGCAGCAAATATGACACAGTTAGAGGTAATTTCACAACTGTTACCTAGCAACCATTTTGAAAACAAAGCAAAAATCCACATAAATGACACAATAGTTATGATTCGTCAAATAATAACACCTTTATTTTGTTGAATCACTGTTTAAACTGTCAGAAAGATGTATCAGTTGACTGTTAACTGTCTATTTATGACTTTTATTCTTCTAAATTTCCTCACAAACTGCAACTTCACAGATGTAACTATGATAAATATTTACCACAGGTGCCCTCCCACCAAACTAAGTCATAATTAAACATGAAAGCCTGTCATGTAGACATTAAACTGGGGACAAACAGGCAAAATGTTTGAACTTTTCTCAACAAACAGCTTCCTGATTGGTGTAAAACTATAATGTATAGTTTTAATACACTAAATAAAGTCAAAAACATTGTCATACGTAACACGATTGAGTATTTCTTCACCGCTGGTTGTTCTTTGCGAGGCATGAAGGGTTTGTGAACTTATATCAGTCTAAAATCAAAGTGGATGTAACACAATCTCTGTAAAGTCCACGCCAAAGAAAAGCTAGACTTCTGTGATTGAACGCAGCCAAACTCTGCCCTGCTTCTCAAGTCAACGTAAACATTTTTGGGGATTTGGTCGATTGAGTGGATGATTGACATCACATGGACAGTGTAAGTGCCGTTTCTCAAAATAACTCATGATCTTTATGTTAAAAAAAGATACAGATGTAGAAAAATAACATCTCTTTTACTATTATTACGATCAAACTCCAGCTCCAAAGTTTGGTTCATTTGTTGTTGATTCGAGGCGCACGACGAGCCGCTCTCTGGACGGGATGTGCATAAGAGGGAAAGAGAACTAAAGTGCTTTCTGTCACGTTAAAGAGCGATAATGTCACGACACGAGGCGAGGCATTCGGGGAAGTGTATTGCTAAACACTGAACACAACTGCATTTTCTTTATCGTTATCCTGCAACGACAGCCTTTAACACTAGGTCCATTCACAAAGAGAGTGATCATTTATCTAAACATCGAGGAAATCGTCTTCTCTCATTACTTTGCACTGCATGGTTTTTATTATGATACTGAAGGCGAGACACTTCAGGCACAACTAATTATTTTACATTTTTATTTATTGTTTTGCTCGATTATTTCATTTTATCCACTTATCCGCCTCCATAGGTTCATTTGGGACGTTGTAATTTCTCTAAATGCATTTTTCTCCCACAGAGACATAAATATCAGCCTTTTGTAGCTCCTTCACGCCAAACTTTACATAATATTCGACTTAACAAGTGTTTGATGAATTGCACTGAAGAATTTGTTGAGATAAGACCGATTTGTTTAAGTTTTAACTCAAAAAAATGAGGCGAAAATTGAATTTTTACATTGATTTTCAGTTAGATCTGTACTTTTAAAAAATCTAATATGTCAACAAAATGATGACGATGAAATTTAAACCTGGTCCTGTCAATTTTTCTGATTTAGATCTCATAAATACGTGAAATTTTGATCATTTTTACACATAAAATGCCTTATTTTTAGATAAGAACATAACATAATGAACAACTTATAATGCATTTTTTTCTTGCATTTAAACAAGTAAACTACACATGAAAGTTTCAAATTGATTTCTCTAAATTTAAAGTTTTTTCCTATTCACCTGCAGTGTCTCGCCTTAATTAACCTCAAATTCTTCTGTGGTTTGGTGTCATTTTAACGTTTGAATGTTTTAAGCTGATGGCACATTGAACTACACTCAATAAAGATGATTAAATAAGTTCTAGGAATGTAAAGAAGTCGTCATTGTCAAGGAAATATCAACAAAATTATATAATATTCAACAAAAGTGAATACGTTCTATTTTAATTGTTTTATTTATGGAGAGATATAATTTCAGTCATTTCTTTTTGTATTTCGTGAGGTAAAATGTTTATTAAGTTCCAAGTTCTTCCCCAACTGGTTAATTCAGTGAAGAAAACATTTATTCTTTTGGCCACATGGGGGCAGCATCAGCGCACAGAGTCACAGTGACCAATTAGAAGTTTGCAATAAAGTGCGTTTTTTTGTTGTTTTTTTTTTGCAGCAACAGCACGTTTAGTCGTTTGAGACCTTTTATTATTATTATTATTATTATTATTATTATTTGCTCTTTTTTGGTCAACATATTGAGTTAAAACAAACTTCAGATTGCAAACGCAGGGAGAGTACACTTTGACTCGTACAGGATTCTTACAAAAATAGTAGACTATGAAAGTGCATTGAAAGATATGGGCGTTTATAAATAATTACGTCGTTACAAAAGTAAACTTTACATGTATGGTCAAAATATGTTCTTTGTATTGGTCCAGAGAGATCCGGCTGTCGTGTGCTTCCTTTAACAAATGAAGAAAACCTGAGCTTTTTGGAGTTTTCTGGAGTTTGATCATCATTCGTTCTCGTCAGTCGTGTTACCCTCAGTTGAAATGTGCAGCTCATTTTTTTATAAATTTACTTTCACTTTCGCTTTCTGTTTCCACACAGTCGGCAGTGGGCAGAGAAGACACTACAAACACCTTCGCTTTGGAGGTAAACGGAGCGTCTTTTGTGGTAATTCTTGTACCTCATTTTACAGTTTTACCAAAAAACAATAGAAATTAATGGACCAAGAATGGACTTACTATTAGCATCGGATTAAAACAGAAACATAAACCTATTGACAGGAACTGAGCAGGTTTACCAAAAATACGCGTTCAGAAAACTAATTTAGAGTAACTATTCTGGTGTGGTTACTCTTGTTTTTCAAAATGCAGTTACTTTTCTAAAATCAAAGGAATAGATTTGATCGTGAAGTTTAGGGTTTGAAATGGCTCTGAGCACAGCAGCAGTTAGCTAACCGTTTCAGTAAGAAGTAAGCTAACCGTTTCTCGCAGCTAATGCTAATACTTTTAAACAAAACGATAAAAATGTAAAGTAAAGACCTCCCTATTGTTTTTATATATCGATTACTTCTGTTTTTTATTTTAATTTGTTTTATTTTTATCTTTATTATTATTAAAATTAGCATTAGCGTTAGCATTGATCCACAAACTCCTCCATCTGTGACTGGGCCAAAACCTCATAGAGATAGAACTGGACAGGAAGTACTCAGTAGTGCAATGAGCTAGCCATTTTACAAATAAATAGCCAACTGAAATGCTGTGCACAGAGCCTGTAATCGAGAAGAACAGAAAACACAGCTCTTATAGCGAGTGTGCAACTTTTCATTCTCTAATTTGTGATGAAGGTCTGTTTTCTTAAACTGTGCATAGCAAACGAAACAAAAGCAAAAAGCTGTTGAATTCTGTATCGTGTTTTTGCAGTATAATATAATACAACTCAATATGAAATTAAAAATCAGAATACAGTACTCTGATTAGACGAAGTAACAGAATACATTACACAGTACAGTTTAACTCAGTATTCTGCAACTAAAGACGTTTTAAAAGTTTTCTTTTCAACACTGTCTACAAGTGTTAGGAATACTACTGTGAAAATGTATTTAGTAACAATATACTGAATTAAAATGTATTAAAATGTACTTTGTGTTGTATTCTGTTTGCTTTGAATACTAAGAATACTTTCACATTGAATTGCATTATATTATAGCATACATAGGTAGTCTGTTTGTTGCAATGTTTTGGTTTTTTGCGTCACTAGAGAAGGAAAAAGTGATGTTTTCTAATTTTTCTATACAGCTTGAAACCTAGGCCTGTCACATTAATTACTATATTGACTTAATTAAGGATTAAACAATAAGGAACTGTGCATTAAACAGTTTGTCTGTGCATAACCTCTATTGTTAACAAATGGCAATCTGGTATCTTTAAAGTAGGGTTTTTTGCAAAGAAGAGTCAAGTCAAAATGAAAAACTATTGTTCTAATTCATGAAACAGTATTTGCAAGTTGATAAGGCCACAGTAACAATCTTTTGGTCCATTAATTCCTATGATGACGAGTTGCTCACCTGTAAAAAGTAGGAATGGGCAGAAAAAGTGCAAAACAAGCCCAGGTCCGTCCTGTCTGTGCCCTCTTTGGTGCTCTCCCTTCTCCTGTGTCTGTGTGCGGTGGGACAGTCCTGCAGGTTCAGTTCTTTTTGAAGAAAGAGAAAAGAGTCCTGTCCCGCTCGTGGATGCGACGAGCGCGTCTGGAGCTCTGTCCCGAGAGAGACGGGCGCCACTCGTCCTGCTGTTTGTCCATCAGCTGCTGGTCTATCACTCTGTGCATATCGTCCTGGAAAAATAACAGCGGGAAAGTTGAATTGTGTTTCTTTTTGTGTGTAAGTGTGTAAGTGTGTGTGTGGCTAAAATGACAAGAAAACACTGCTTCAACTACTTTTAATTAAGGTGAGACACTGAAGGTGAATGAAACATCTTAAACAGGGCTATTCAATTTAAGGCCCGGGGGCCAAATCAGGGCCTCCAAGGGACATGATTCTCAACCCATCTTCCAAAAATATAGAAAGTACTTTATCGCTTGTTATTGGTTTAGCCCTGGTTTACATGTGTTTAGACCTGGTTTAGTACTGATTTAGACCTGGTTTAGTTCTGGTTTAGTCCTGTTTTAGACCTGGTTTAGTCCTGGTTCAGACTTGGATTAGTCCTGGTTTAGTCCTGATTTACACCTGGTTTAGTCCTGATTTACACCTGGTTTAGTCAAGGTTTAGTCCTGATTTACACCTGGTTTAGTCTTGATTTACACCTGGTTTAGTCAAGGTTTAGTCCTGATTTACAGCTGGTTTAGTCTTGATTTACACCTGGTTTAGTCAAGGTTTAGTCTTGATTTACACCTGGTTTAGTCAAGGTTTAGTCCTGATTTACAGCTGGTTTAGTCCTGATTTACACCTGGTTTAGTCTTGATTTACACCTGGTTTAGTCTTGATTTACACCTGGTTTAGACCTGGTTTAGTCTTGATTTACACCTGGTTTAGACCTGGTTTAGTCCTGATTTACAACTGGTTTAGACCTGGTTTAGACCTGGTTTAGTCCTGATTTACAACTGGTTTAGACCTGGTTTAGTCCTGATTTACACCTGGTTTAGTCTTGATTTACACCTGGTTTAGACCTGGTTTAGTCCTGATTTACAACTGGTTTAGACCTGGTTTAGACCTGGTTTAGTCCTGATTTACAACTGGTTTAGACCTGGTTTAGTCCTGATTTACAACTGGTTTAGACCTGGTTTAGTCTTGATTTACACCTGGTTTAGTCTTGATTTACACCTGGTTTAGACCTGGTTTAGTCTTGATTTACACCTGGTTTAGTCTTGATTTACACCTGGTTTAGACCTGGTTTAGTCCTGCTTTACAACTGGTTTAGACCTGGTTTAGTCCTGATTTACAACTGGTTTAGACCTGGTTTAGTCCTGATTTACAACTGGTTTAGACCTGGTTTAGTCCTGATTTACAACTGGTTTAGACCTGGTTTAGTCTTGATTTACACCTGGTTTAGTCTTGATTTACACCTGGTTTAGACCTGGTTTAGTCTTGATTTACACCTGGTTTAGTCTTGATTTACACCTGGTTTAGACCTGGTTTAGTCCTGCTTTACAACTGGTTTAGACCTGGTTTAGTCCTGATTTACAACTGGTTTAGACCTGGTTTAGTCCTGATTTACAACTGGTTTAGACCTGGTTTAGTCCTGATTTACAACTGGTTTAGACCTGGTTTAGTCTTGATTTACACCTGGTTTAGTCTTGATTTACACCTGGTTTAGACCTGGTTTAGTCTTGATTTACACCTGGTTTAGTCTTGATTTACACCTGGTTTAGACCTGGTTTAGTCCTGCTTTACAACTGGTTTAGACCTGGTTTAGTCCTGATTTACAACTGGTTTAGACCTGGTTTAGTCCTGATTTACAACTGGTTTAGACCTGGTTTAGTCCTGATTTACAACTGGTTTAGACCTGGTTTAGTCTTGATTTACACCTGGTTTAGTCTTGATTTACACCTGGTTTAGACCTGGTTTAGTCTTGATTTACACCTGGTTTAGTCTTGATTTACACCTGGTTTAGACCTGGTTTAGTCCTGATTTACAACTGGTTTAGACCTGGTTTAGTCCTGATTTACAACTGGTTTAGTCCTGGTTTACACCTGGTTTAGTCTTGATTTACACCTGGTTTAGACCTGGTTTAGTCCTGATTTACACCTGGTTTAGACCTGGTTTAGATTTGGATTAGTCCTGCTTTAGACTTGGTTCAGTTCTGCAGATATTGTTAAATCCTTTCATGTTACATGTTTTTCATATTTTGGGACATGTTTCTGGCCTTGAGAACAAAACCATCTGAAAAATCTAGCCCTGTCTTAAAGTGCACATGACAGGTTTTCAAGTTTTTCTAATAATTTCTTAGTTTGGTGAGTCAGTCCCTTCGTTAAATATGTACCATAGTTTTACATTAATCAAGTTGCAGTTTGTTGGGAAAAAGTGGAAAAGAAACAACAGGAAGTAGTGCTGAACTCTAAAACAGAATCCCTCTGTGATGTCATCAATAAGCGACATTCCATGAAAAATGCACAGACAATTTAAACACAAATGACACATTTTGTCTGTCCGTTTAAACAATCATTTAACACAAAAAGGTGTTATCAGGTATAATTATTTGTCAAATCATAATTGTGTCATTTAAATGGATTTTGGCTCTTGTTTTCAGTATGGTTGCTATGGTAACAGGTGTGTCACATCTGCTGCTCATGTCCAACCAGGAAGCAACATTATAAACTTCACCAACATTTTCAAACTGGTGAAATCTTTGGTAAAATCCTGAATATAATCGTTTTAGTGAAGTGTGGATTCTGATCTGTCATATGCACTTTAAATTTAAACTTCTCCTATAGTTTACTTTGACAAATGTAAGAAAGGTGAAGGTGAAAGCTTGGATGTTGAGAGGGCAAACTGTCTCGTCTTAAGTTTAATTTCAATACTTCGAATCAAACTATTATGTCATCTGCTAACCTAACTAGTTAACATTTAGAAAATCCATAACAAATGACAACACCGGCAAAATATATGTGAAAAAGGGAGAAAAACATGTTATTATTAAATTTAAAACCACACATAACGTATAATAATAATAACAAACGCTGCCAAATATGAAAATACCCAAGATGAAGACGCTAACATCTACAGCTTGACAAAAACAATCACGTGGCAGAACAGACAGTCAACAGAAACAGTGATTCTAAAATGAAAAGTTGGTGCATGATGGGATGAAATGGAGCGGATGCAGCGGAGACGGGGCGGGCCGGGCCGGGCTCACCTCTAAGGCAGAAGGGGGGGCACCACGGGGGAAAGAGGGAGGTACGGAAGCTGAGAAAGGCCACTAGATCAGAAACCACAAGAGCCAAAAAGTAAAGAGCCCTGAGGAGGCAAACTGTGGGCGAAGAGAAAGGAGAGAGGAGCAGGTTAAGGACGAGGGAAGGGCAGAGGCACAGGCCGCACGCTCATCTGACTGTCACGTTTTGTGTCAAGATTATTCGGTAAATCCATAACTGTGATTATATGGATCACAAAATAAATGTAAGAACTAAAAACTAATAATCGGGACAATTATAGGGGCAAAATTAAGTAATTTGAAATGCATCTGTACTCCAGTAAAGTACCGTTTAAGGTAACGCTTTAGATTAAGGTTCCTTAGTTAACTATTTATAAGACGTTAATAAGCACTAATAGTTTGTTTATGCACTTACAGATTTATGATCCATCAGTTAAAACATGTTTGAGTGAATAAACCACATGTGCAGATCATCAATGAGCTGCATATTACATTATTTTCAATTATCACGGTAATAAATGCTTGTAAATGCCTTATAAACACATAACAAGTGCTTATTAATGCATTATAAATAGTTTACTTCGGAACCTTAATCTAAAGCGTTACCCAGTTTAATTTATTTATGAGTGACCTGGGCCAAAATGCAAAATACCAGCACACTATCATAAAAAACATTCATACATTAACACTAAAGAAGAGATAGAAAGATTAATACAGAGCTACATTTAAAAGCAACAAAACAATTTTCACCTGGTCTTAGTTTTTATAAATAGAGCAAAAGTCTCTCACTTGAAGGTGTAGAGCTGCTGTTTATATCAGGATGACTTTACTTTTGCAATCACAAAGTTTAATTTACTAAAGCTGGTCACACTATTGGAATAGTACGTTTTTAGAATGATTTCACTTTTGTTTTATGTGTAAATAATCGTAAATAATCGTGATGTTTCCTCTCACAAGAATCATAACTCTAAAATTCAACGACAACCGTGACATTCCTAGTCGTGCGCCAACAATCAAAATACAGGGAATTGAAAGTGGAGTAATACCAATACAGACACATTTTATAAATATTACGCCATTCAGCAGACTTTTAGCAGGATTTAATCTGTCTTGTCTTAGAAACAAATGACTGTCCTATACGCCCAGAAGAAATTACAGTATTTCAAACCAAAAGATTTTCAGTCACATCTCTTCCTATTATTGCTCCAAATGGTGTTAGAAGGATGGATCAGTTTTCAAATAAACATTTAGAGATCGGGCATTTAGGAGGAAATTAGGTGGAAATTAGTAAAACCTCCAGGTAAAACAACAAAACACGATTCATCTTTTTTTTCCTAAAGTGACCACCCATTTTCCATTCATTTTCCCATAGGCTTACAAAAATATTAGAAGTACGAAAGCTGGCTTGGGGTTAATCCGCTCTGTGGTAAGAAATTAGACTGTAATTTTATTTAGAATCTGCAACGTTTGGACGTATATATGAATAATACAAAAATACATCTTTAGAATCGAAATGTTATAGTTTCTTAAATCAGAGGTGTGGTATTTTAGCTTCAAACTTCATGGAATTGGTGAGAAAAACAGAAAAAGAAGCTCTTATAGTGAGTACAAGCGCAATTTTTCCTTGTCTAATTTGTAATAAAAGTAAATAAACCAAATAAATTCTTCCATTCACTGAAAATCTGTTTCTCAACCTTTATAAAGCACTAAGTTGTTTAAAAATGTTTGTGTTTTTACGGACATTAGTCACCTGATCCCTTCTTAGCCTCCGCTGTGTCTTAAAACTGCTAATGTTTGACTTTTTCTTAATCCCTTTGGCAAAAATGAACTTCCCTTCAGGACCGCGGCGTGTTTTGGGTGCGTGTCGGGGCTGATGTACCTGCCACGCCTCCAGCTGCTGCGACAGGTTGAGTTTCTGTTGGATGGCGTCGAGGAGCTGGCTGTTCAGAGACATGATGTCGATCTTACATTTGGCCAACTCCATCTCCACAGCTTTTTTCCTACGAAACACAAACACAGCCTCAGGGGAAGGTAACTCACGCCGCCGGAGTGTAAAAGTATCATGTATATGTGCCAAAACAGTGTCTCGGTGTAATAAGGAGATGTGAGGAGGCAACCACTACTACATCGATGAATAAATATCATCTTGAGCAATATTTCTGGGGCTGAGTATTCATCATGTTAAGAAATTCTTTGTTATTTTCTTGCAGTAGGATTAGATTTGAGCAGCAGGCAGTAAAATAAATAACTTCTATGACTAATAACAACTAAATAAGCACCAAAGTATTAAATGGTGCTACTTATTTGTTGCAGCTCATGTTTTTTTAACTGTTTTATACATTTAGAAAGGGTTTACTGGGTTTATCCTGTTTTAGAGTTATTGTGCCAGTGGAATAATACGTTTCCATGTTATTGTTTGTTGCTGCAACGACTAATCCTGACTTGTCGACTATAAAAAAATAATCGATTATGAAAATTGATAATCGACTAATGGCTAACTGAAATATAGACTCTAAAACACATGTCAAAAGAAAAAACTGGTGACATTATTACATCAAAATGTCAATAAAGAATAGATTATTGCTGATTTTCCTCAATAATACACTTAATTCATACATTTTCTCTCTCTAGAAGTCTTCAGCCCTATATTTCAACCTTAATTTGGCTGATAATGTATTTAAAAAGTTTAAATATACAATAGCAATAATCATTTGACTAGTCGACTACTAAAATAACCGTTAGTGACAGCCGTATTCTGTGGTCACATTCTTTTATTTAAAAAATGATCCTTGACAATCAGACCGAGTGGCAAAGTTATAGGCACTGTTGTTTTGCTCAAATTAACTTTAAACAGTACAATGTCAATTGAAAGTAGTTTCTCGTCATTGCTCCCAGAGGGCAGAGTTTAGCTAGCTTGTTTGCTAACGGCAGTTGGAGATTTAGGACACTTCAGCTGCAGCACAACAATTATTTTCCGCAAAACGTGGAGTCAAACGCATGTTATTTAAGGCCAGAAAGATAGAGTTCAACTGTGTGTGATCCAAAGTCAGTGATAAATGTGAGCGCAGCTGTTTATCTGGTTTTCTACAACTGTTTACTTGATTTTCTTTTTCTAGATGTTAGCTGCAAACTATATATTTTGCATAGCTGTAGACTTTTATTTTTGTTATCAGACTTTAGCAGCTCTTTCTCATTTTAGTTGTGTTTTTAACTTTTGCTTTTTTGCCACTCACTACAAACCTCTATTGTGACAGGCCTAGCTAGAACAATATTTTTGGGTTTTAATATTTATTGTGTATACATTTTCAAACAGGTTTATTAATTTTGTGGTAGAAAGATACGAGAAGATATGACTCTAAATAACAACTCAACTCTTTCATTCATGATTCTTCCATTCATTTTTCACAGTATTGTACATTAAAAGGGATTTGTTGGGATTATATTGCTTTAGGGTTTATGTCTCAGAGTAGTTTCAATATTCTTGTTTATCGTAGCACTTGAAATCTTGTTACTGTGACAGCCGGCCAAGCGCTAAATACAGATGAAATTGCACTTCAGAGGCAGCAGTAGATGTTTGATTACAGTGTCTTACTTGGCGATGGCCTCGTCCCGGTCCCTGATGGCGTTCTGGAGCTGTTCACTGGGCTCTCGAACCTCAGCCATCGCTCTCACTCTGTCGTTCTCCTCCCGCAAAGAGCACATCTCCACAGACAGCAGCGCCATCTGCAGGACACAGCACAGAGTTACAGACAGTTATCGGACAGGCGTAAACTAAACACGACATAACACAAATAATTTAATGGTATTTTTGACCTAATTTTGGTTGCTCTATGTAGACACAACACATAAATGTAGAAATGTTAAGTCCTGTGCCCACAATGTGAAGAAAAACAAAACTCAAACCAAAGTGATTTCAATGTTTAAAGTGCATCTGTCAAGGTAGACTACATATTTCAATAATTTGCAACCAACAATATTATATTTAAGATTTTACTAAACCTGTTGCCTGTTTGTCCCCAGTTTGACAATATTGGTGAAGTTTATCATGTTACTTCCTGGCTGAACATGAGCAGCAGATGTGACACAGATAGAGGTGACAACTGTTACCTAGCAACCATACTCTAAGCAATGACCAAAATCCATATAGACCCTTTAAAAGTTTGTAAACAAAAACATTCTAAATTCTAGAATGGAGGCAAAAGTGAAGTGACACATAATGTGATTTCACTGGAGAAACTGGGATTTAACCTCAGAATATCACAAAATATGAAAAATGTGGTTTTGTAAAATGAAAAGCCTCAGACACATGTGAGTGACATCAGAGCTGCTTTAAACACATTTATTATTGTGTTTTACATTATGTTTTAGGAAATGATGATAAACTCTTTGCATTTTTGATGAAGGAACAATCCAGATTTATGGGTTTCACTGGAAAAATACTCACAGAAATGTTGAGCCCACAATCATTTTTCATTTTATCGAGAGATATATTAGATACTATACCAAAAAATTACATTCTTTTGAAGCTAAAATACAATTATAAGGCTAGAAAAAATGTATTTTGTTCATTGTTTGTTACAGAAAAGCAAACTAACTGACCTTTTAACCCTGGAAATTCAAATGTGTTGCTTTTTTCCAACACAAACACTTAAATCCAGTAGAATTTAGATCCAATGTGAGACAATCATTGAAAAATAACTTCATTTTGCCTCCAGTCGCCTCCACTTTGGAATTTTGATGACATTTTAAAGGGTCTATAAATTACACAACGGTTATCATTTGACAAATAATAATACACAATAACACCTTTATTTTTTTAAAGGATTGTTTAAAACGAAAATTGTGTCAATTGTGTGTCGCTGCATTTTCCGTGAAAGGTCTCTTATTGATGACATCACAGAGGGATTCTGTTTTAGAACACCACCCCACTCCACTCTTCCTATTCCAAGATGTAAAACTATGATAAATATTTACCACAGGAATTATCCACCAAATCAAGTCTTAGAAAACACGAGGACCTGTCATATGCACTTTAATATCACTGTAGTAAACAGTGCATTGAACACCTTTTGTGGTTGAAATTGCTACAGGCATTCATTTAATTTTGCAGTCGGCTGGTTGTTTTGAGGATTCCGGCCTCAAAAGTTTGAAAACCACTGCAACAATAAAACGCACATCATCATTTATAAACCCTTAAAATACAGGAGTGATACAGCACTCCCTGCTAACTAGGTCCACAGAGGACGAAGGTTTGGGAAACAAGACGCTATTTCAGATTTGACGAGAGATTCTTTTCATGTTGAGATTCTGTTGAGTTTGCCTTTTTCACATTTTCTCATTCTCAGCAGCAGATGTCAGACAGATCATGGCTCAGGCTCTGTTACAGTGCAGTACAGTACAGTGTTACATCAGAGCCGTGTGCAGTGGGACCTGGTTATGTGTTGTGTTTGTTACAAGAGTCGGACCCATATGGATTTTTTTGAGCCGATACCGAATGCAAAGGGACTTGGAAATGCTGATGTTTACTTTATTTTTTATTGTTTATTTAGCATGAACAACCACATTAACGTTGTAAATTGATAAATGCATCGTATGATTATTTAATTTTTTATTATTATGCATGTTATTGCTGTTTATTTGTATCTTACGTAAAAACAATACAATTTTTCTTTTATATATAAAATATACGTTTACGTATAATAACTATGTAAGAGCAAACCATTTGACAATATTCTAAAAAGGGCTCTGTATGATTTAAATACACTTTAATAACAAATAAGCAACTGACCCAAACATGAATTATGTCGAGTGTGATTCTACTGCTGGACTTATAACGCCTCAACTTTGACCTAGACTGCCTACATTAGCTTTTGCTAAAGACGCTAACTATGATAACACTGTATTTAGAGCCACGATCAAACATCATTGTATGGAATGTAAAATAACTCTGGAGCTTATGAGCTTTAAAATGAGGCATTGCATGTCGATATAGGGCCAGTTACTTCCAATAATTACTTTGTTTTATTTATGTATTTAATTATTTGTTTTTTGTGTGCAGTGCTCTGGAAAAGTTTCAGGTTATAAAATAAAATGTGCAATATAAATACAGTGTATTAAATAATCCAATAATAAAAAATTATGATGGCTGTTATGTTATGAGACTCAAAAATCTGCTGATATTGTTAAACAATAAATCAGCCTTATCTGTCACATCAGTGTGCAGTGGTCTCTGGTTGTGTGCAGTGTTTGTCACATCAGTGTGCAGTGGTCTCTGGTTGTGTGTAGTGTGTGTCACATCAGTGTGCAGTGGTCTCTGGTTGTGTGTGGTGTTTGTCACATCAGTGTGCAGTGGTCTCTGGTTGTGTGCAGTGTTTGTCACATCAGTGTGCAGTGGTCTCTGGTTGTGTGCAGTGTTTGTCACATCAGTGTGCAGTGGTCTCTGGTTGTGTGCAGTGTTTGTCACATCAGTGTGCAGTGGTCTCTGGTTGTGTGTAGTGTGTGTCACATCAGTGTGCAGTGGTCTCTGGTTGTGTGTGGTGTTTGTCACATCAGTGTGCAGTGGTCTCTGGTTGTGTGCAGTGTTTGTCACATCAGTGTGCAGTGGTCTCTGGTTGTGTGTAGTGTGTGTCACATCAGTGTGCAGTGGTCTCTGGTTGTGTGCAGTGTTTGTCACATCAGTGTGCAGTGGTCTCTGGTTGTGTGCAGTGTTTGTCACATCAGTGTGCAGTGGTCTCTGGTTGTGTGCAGTGTTTGTCACATCAGTGTGCAGTGGTCTCTGGTTGTGTGCAGTGTTTGTCACATCAGTGTGCAGTGGTTCCTGGTTGTGTGTAGTGTTTGTCACATCAGTGTGCAGTGGTTCCTGGTTGTGTGTAGTGTTTGTCACATCAGTGTGCAGTGGTTCCTGGTTGTGTGCAGTGTGTGTCACATCAGTGTGCAGTGGTCTCTGGTTGTGTGTGGTGTTTGTCACATCAGTGTGCAGTGGTCTCTGATTGTGTGTGTGTCACATCAGTGTGCAGTGGTCTCTGGTTGTGTGTAGTGTTTGTCACATCAGTGTGCAGTGGTCTCTGGTTGTGTGTAGTGTTTGTCACATCAGTGTGCAGTGGTCTCTGGTTGTGTGTAGTGTGTGTCACATCAGTGTGCAGTGGTCTCTGGTTGTGTGTAGTGTTTGTCACATCAGTGTGCAGTGGTCTCTGGTTGTGTGTAGTGTTTGTCACATCAGTGTGCAGTGGTCTCTGGTTGTGTGTAGTGTTTGTCACATCAGTGTTCAGTGGTCTCTGGTTGTGTGTGGTGTTTGTCACATCAGTGTGCAGTGGTCTCTGGTTGTGTGCAGTGTTTGTCACATCAGTGTGCAGTGGTCTCTGGTTGTGTGCAGTGTTTGTCACATCAGTGTGCAGTGGTCTCTGGTTGTGTGTGGTGTTTGTCACATCAGTGTGCAGTGGTCTCTGGTTGTGTGCAGTGTTTGTCACATCAGTGTGCAGTGGTCTCTGGTTGTGTGCAGTGTTTGTCACATCAGTGTGCAGTGGTCTCTGGTTGTGTGTGGTGTTTGTCACATCAGTGTGCAGTGGTCTCTGGTTGTGTGCAGTGTTTGTCACATCAGTGTGCAGTGGTCTCTGGTTGTGTGCAGTGTTTGTCACATCAGTGTGCAGTGGTCTCTGGTTGTGTGTGGTGTTTGTCACATCAGTGTGCAGTGGTCTCTGGTTGTGTGCAGTGTTTGTCACATCAGTGTGCAGTGGTCTCTGGTTGTGTGCAGTGTTTGTCACATCAGTGTGCAGTGGTCTCTGGTTGTGTGCAGTGTTTGTCACATCAGTGTGCAGTGGTCTCTGGTTGTGTGTGGTGTTTGTCACATCAGTGTGCAGTGGTCTCTGGTTGTGTGCAGTGTTTGTCACATCAGTGTGCAGTGGTCTCTGGTTGTGTGTAGTGTGTGTCACATCAGTGTGCAGTGGTACCTGGTTGTGCAGCTGAAGGACCTCCCCCTCGCTGCTGTGGCTCTTCTCCTGTTCACACTCGTACAGCTCTCTCACCTCTCGGAGCTCGTCCCCCAGTTTCCGAACCTGCTCCTCCAGCGCCAGCTCCTCCTCACTTCGCCGGGAGCCCTGGAACACGACCAAAACACACTTATTCAGATGATCAGCAGGGCTTATGAAGTTATGAAGTTAAGAATGGACAACGTGATGTTGTCCCTAGGTGTAGAAAACAATATTCCTACATCAATTATCAGGTATTTTCCAATAAAATAATCAAGCAAAATTCACAAATGTTGAACCTAGTCATCAGGTGGGTGGAGAGCCCTTGCCTCAAGTGGAGGAGTTCAAGTATCTCGGGGTCTTGTTCACGAGTGAGGGAGGGATGGAGCGTGGGATTGACAGATCGGTGCAGCGTCTGCAGTGATGCGGGCGCTGTATCGGAGCGTTGTGGTGAAGAAAGAGCTGAGTCGAAAGACAAAGCTCTCGATTTACCGGTCAATCTACGTTCCGACCCTCACCTGGTCATGAGCTTTGGGTAATGACCAAGAGGACGAGATCGCGAATACAAGCGGTCGGTCCGGAGTGGACTCAGGACGCGCTGGAGGGACTATGTCTCTCTGTGGCCTGGGAATGCCTCGGGATCTCCCCAGAGGAGCTAAAGCAAGTGCCTGGGGTGAAGGAAGTCTGGGAGTCCCTGCTTAGACTGCTGCCCCTGCGATCTGACCCCGAATGGGTGGAAGAAGATGGATGGATCAATGAACCTGATAATTTACAGTAGCTAAAACTATTTTTCTATGTTATCAAACTACACCTCAACAGCAAGTTCTGATTTTTACCATTACTTCTCAGTAATAGCAATTAGATACAGAGGAGTGTACGTTTCATTAAGGCTCCTATTTCAGCCAGAAGGAGGCACTGTTTTAAATACTTTCTTTTAGCACCTGTTGAATAAAGACATCCTCAATTGTGTATGTTTTCTCGTTTGTGTTGATGGAATGGCTCTTTATGATCTAACAAAGGTGAAGCAGTGTATTATGCAGTATATTCTGCTTTGTTTCTTCCTCTGATTGGCTAATCCACCTGTCAGTCCAGTCCATATTCACATCTTTGGTGAAGTGTGTATTCTTGGCGAGCCAGCCCAGTGTTTTTTTTGCCATTATCTAGTATCAGCTTGTACTTGGATTTTGTTTGGCCTTTACTGGAAATGTTCTGATGTGAGTCAAAAAGGCTGAATGCCAGTCATCTGCTGATAACATATTTCTGAAGAAAATAGTTGAACCTAATGCTTTCAACATTAAAGTCTCAACAAATAACCTCACAATTTTCTGAATATGTCTGGTCTGGAGAATAACCTTAGTTAGTTTAATGCGAGAATTGCAAAGTGAATTGTTAGAGTTTAATAGAAATGTAATGTTATAAACACAATCCACAGACATAACTGAAAAAATATATCCACTGAAATGCTCTTTTGTCTAGCTTTTCCAGTTCTGATGCCAATACCGACCCTTTTAAACTTTTAAACTTGATCCAACTATGTTAAGCAAGCATTAATAGCTTATAGATATATCAGTATCGGTGGATTGCTGCCCACACTGCAGAAACTGGTGCTGATTGTTGGGCCACTGGAACCAACCAAGATGAATAGATTTACAAAGCATTTTTCCTGTTTGTCCTCACTTTGACTATTTTCGCAAAGTTCATAATGTTACTTCCTGGTTGGACATGGGCAGCAAATATGACATAGTTAAAGGTAATTCCACAACCGTTTCCTAGCAACCATTTTGAAAACAAGGTCCAAAATCCATATAAATTACACAATAATTATGATTTGACAAATAATAATACCCGATAACAACTTTATTTTGTTGAATGACTGTCAAAAAATGGTATCAGTTATGTTTAGATTGTCTCTGTATTTTCAACGATACGTCGCTTTTTGATGACATCACAGAGGGATTCCGTTTTAGAACTTAGCACTACTTCCTGTCATTTTAAACTTTTATTTTTCAAATTTTCTTCACAAACTGCAACTTCACAGATGTAAAACTATGATAAATATTTAACACAGGTGCCCTCCCACCAAACTAAGTCAGTATTAGAGAAAAATGAGAACCTGTCATGTGGACTTTAAAGTATTCATGGGTTGCAGCTTGTTTGAGCTTGTCTTTGAGGACTTTTTACCATTCAAAAAGATATAATATTTTGTTTTAAATTGTCGATCACTGTGCCAATGGTCCTAATTTCTCATCATACTGAAACTCATGGATAATTTGAGAGTTCCTATTAAAACACAGTACATTATACAGTATGTGTATGTTTCTGTTACCGTGGACTCGTTGCCATCGAGCAGGTTTTGCGTGAGCCTCTTGAGCTCCAGCAGACTGGCCTGGAGGCTTCCTGTAGGCACATCTTTGGCAGAGGACGTCTCCGAGGATTCGTCCATGGAGGAGTCTGTGGACAGGGCCGAGTCGGTGACGTCGTTCCCCCTCAGGTGAGAGCAGAGGGAGCGCACCTCACAATAGGCCTCCCACAACTGAAGACGCAGCTGCAAAGAGCGCGGGACGAGATGAAAAATGAAACGTGTTGATATTTTACTATCAAGTGCAGTAAGAGCTTAGTTTAGTTAATCAAGTAAAACTACAGATACAGCAGCAAAAATGTTCTCAAGTCTTGAAAGTACTGAAAATATTCAAGTATTGTTACTTTTAGAGTTAAATAGTGTTTTGTGCAGATTTTGGATAATTATTGAAGAATGGAATGTGGTGATCTTGATAAAGAATTGTCTAGATTTATTTATATTTATTATATATTTATTTTTTTATCAATTAATTTCTCAAGGTAATCTCTCAAGGAAGATGCTAAAAAATAACTCCTTAAACCATACAAAAAAATCCTTTTTACTTTTCAATATGACAGTAGAGTAGAAAGAACAGATACCTGCTCTCAAATGCAGTGAAGTAAAAGTAAAGAAATATCCACTTTAAAATGTACTTAAGTAAAGTACAGATACCTAAGCATTTTACTTAAGTACAGTACTGTTACTTTTGTACTTCGTTATTTTCCACGACTGATCAGGTACATGTTCTGAATTAGTTTAATTATCTCTGTAGTCTTCATCTTCATCAAATTTGGAGCTGGTTTTGACCTTTTTGTACAACAACCTTCGAACACCTTAACCTTGGTATTTCATCATGTATAACTCAAAATAATATCATTGTACAGCAACTAAATCCTACATTATACACATTATTTCATACAGAAACGCCAGCAGAGGGTGAAAGGACTCCAGCCGCTTCGCACGCACTAAGCAGTTTAAATTAATACAAGCTTTGAGGTTTATAGCAGTGTAGTGAAGGTAAATCCACATCAGATCCAGTGTATGTTGTGAGGTTTGATCCAGTGTTTGTTTGATCCAGTGGTTGTTGTGAGGTTTGATCCAGTGTTTGTTGTGAGGTTTGATCCAGTGTTTGTTTGATCCAGTGTTTGTTGTGAGATTTGATCCAGTGTTTGTTTGATCCAATGGCTGTTGTGAGGTTTGATCCAGTGTTTGTTTGATCCAGTGTTTGTTTGATCCAGTGTATGTTGTGAGGTTTGATCTAGCGTTTGTTTGATCCAGTGTATGTTGTGAGGTTTGATCCAGCGTTTGTTTGATCCAGTGTTTGTTGTGAGGTTTGATCAAGTGGTTGTTGTGAGGTTTGATCCAGTGTCTGTTTGATCCAGTGTATGTTGTGAGGTTTGATCCAGCGTTTGTTTGATCCAGTGTTTGTTGTGAGGTTTGATCAAGTGGTTGTTGTGAGGTTTGATCCAGTGTCTGTTTGATCCAATGGCTGTTGTGAGGTTTGATCCAGTGTTTGTTTGATCCAGTGTATGTTGTGAGGTTTGATCCAGCGTTTGTTTGATCCAGTGTATGTTGTGAGGTTTGATCCAGCATTTGTTTGATCCAGTGTTTGTTTGATCCAGTGTATGTTGTGAGGTTTGATCCAGCGTTTGTTTGATCCAGTGTATGTTGTGAGGTTTGATCCAGCGTTTGTTTGATCCAGTGTTTGTTTGATCCAGTGTATGTTGTGAGGTTTGATCCAGTGTTTGTTTGATCCAGTGTTTGTTTGATCCAGCGTTTGTTTGATCCAGCGTTTGTTTGATCCAGCGTTTGTTGTGAGGTTTGATCCAGTGGTTGTTGTGAGGTTTGATCCAGTGTATGTTGTGAGGTTTGATCCAGTGTTTGTTTGATCCAGTGTATGTTGTGAGGTTTGATCCAGCGTTTGTTTGATCCAGTGGTTGTTGTGAGGTTTGATCCAGTGGTTGTTGTGAGGTTTGATCCAGTGTTTGTTTGATCCAGTGTTTGTTGTGACGTTTGATCCAGTGTTTGTTTGATCCAATGGCTGTTGTGAGGTTTGATCCAGTGTTTGTTTGATCCAGTGTTTGTTTGATCCAGTGTATGTTGTGAGGTTTGATCCAGCGTTTGTTTGATCCAGTGTATGTTGTGAGGTTTGATCCAGTGGTTGTTGTGAGGTTTGATCCAGTGTTTATGGTGAGGTTTGATCCAGTGTCTGTTTGATCCAATGGCTGTTGTGAGGTTTGATCCAGTGTTTGTTTGATCCAGTGTATGTTGTGAGGTTTGATCCAGCATTTGTTTGATCCAGTGTTTGTTTGATCCAGTGTATGTTGTGAGGTTTGATCCAGCGTTTGTTTGATCCAGTGTATGTTGTGAGGTTTGATCCAGCGTTTGTTTGATCCAGTGTATGTTGTGAGGTTTGATCCAGCGTTTGTTTGATCCAGTGTATGTTTGATCCAGTGTATGTTGTGAGGTTTGATCCAGCGTTTGTTTGATCCAATGTTTGTTTGATCCAGTGTATGTTGTGAGGTTTGATCCAGCGTTTGTTTGATCCAGTGTTTGTTTGATCCAGCGTATGTTTGATCCAGCGTTTGTTGTGAGGTTTGATCCAGTGGTTGTTGTGAGGTTTGATCCAGTGTATGTTGTGAGGTTTGATCCAGTGTTTGTTTGATCCAGTGTATGTTGTGATGTTTGATCCAGCGTTTGTTTGATCCAGTGGTTGTTGTGAGGTTTGATCCAGTGGTTGTTGTGAGGTTTGATCCAGTGTTTGTTTGATCCAGTGGTTGTTGTGAGGTTTGATCCAGTGTTTGTTTGATCCAGTGTTTGTTTGATCCAATGGTTGTTGTGAGGTTTGATTCAGTGTATGTTGTGAGGTTTGATCCAGTGTTTGTTTGATCCAGTGGTTGTTGTGAGGTTTGGTCCAGTTTTTGTTTGATCCAGTGGTTGTTGTGAGGTTTGATCCAGTGTTTGTTTGATCCAGTGGTTGTTGTGAGGTTTGATCCAGTGTATGTTTTGAGGTTTGATCCAGTGTTTGTTTGATCCAGTGTTTGTTGTGAGGTTTGATCCAGTGTTTGTTTGATCCAGTGGTTGTTGTGAGGTTTGGTCCAGTTTTTGTTTGATCCAGTGGTTGTTGTGAGGTTTGATCCAGTGTTTGTTTGATCCAGTGTATGTTGTGAGGTTTGATCCAGTGTTTGTTTGATCCAGTGTATGTTTGATCCAGTATATGTTGTGAGGTTTGATCCAGCGTTTGTTTGATCCAGTGTATGTTGTGAGGTTTGCTAGTGGTACCTGCTCCCGCTCCTGCTCCAGCTCCTCCTGCTCCATGCTCTGTTCGATCTCACAGAGCAGACTGGACGGGTGAGGCGTGAGGGCCGTCAGGCTGTGCTCCTCCGTCAGCTCCTCCAGCCGAGAGCTCAGCTGTCTGTGGGACATCTGCACCTCCTGCAGCTCCAACTGACTCTGACGAAACTGAGGACGCAAACACACGAGAGTCGTTATTGTAGGATGGGGTCTTTGTAGCTTAAAGGAGGTTATTACAGGGGGATCTCTGGGAGGTTGTGAAGTTTATGTTCACACAATCCCACAGTTAGAATGTGGCCTCACAAAGGCAATTAAGTTCATGTATAAATCCAGTGGAAAGAAAACCATTGTTCAGTGTCCGAGTAAAAAGAGTCTTTTGGGCAGTGAGTAATTTATGGTCTACATAACCTTTAATTAAAACTTTAATCCACAAGACTCTCTTCTTAGAGGGATAGTTATGTGCACAGCTGGACCGTGAAGTTAAACAATGTCATATATGCATTACTGAACATGTCAATGCATTTTTTAAATTAATCTCCTGTATTACCACACTTTGTATTTATTTATTCATTTATTTAATTAACCTTTACTTTATGAGGTGAGAAGCAGTTGGGATCGAGACCTCTTTTCAAGGCCTTTTGTCCTTTGTTATTAGTCATAGTCACAGATACTTATACTATATATAAAGTCTTAACTGGAATATAAACAATGTTGCTGTAATTAGATGAACTCTGACATATGTTGGTTTTTAAAAATTCAGCAAAAAAATACTCAAACTAAATACCAATCATCTACAACATTCACACAACTTATTTTCCTTTAAGCTGTTCCCCTTTCAGAGGTCACAACAGCAAATCAGCCAAAAAAGATAAAATATGTTAAACAATTGTCTCTCAATAGTAGTCATTAGAGGTGGTTTGTTTGCTTGTTTTGAAGATATACAAAATTGAATATCGAGTTTACCGTTTGTAGTAAAAAATGTGAGCAAAAAGAGTTGATTAAATGACAAAAGTGACATTGTAAACTTTCAAATACGGGTACAAAGTGCTATTTCTTCACTTTGGAATGACATTTCATATTTGTTTGACGATGATGAAACCTTAATTAATACGTTTCAGGACACATTTCTGTTGGATTGACGTGATATTATCGTAATCAGTACACACAAAAAAAAATGTTGAGATATTAATTTTCGTCAATATCTTCCACACCTTGTAGTCTTTAGTTTTGATTTAGTCCACGGTTTACACATAATAGTCGTGATTAACTTTAGTACTAGCTCTTCCTATTTCCACACGATTAAAACAATAAAAAACACATCGACACAAATGTCAAAATGAAACCCGTGTGTTACCTGCAGGTCCTTGTCGCGGCACTGTCTCTCCAGCAGCAGCGTCCTCTCTCGCAGCTCGTCCACCGTGTTCTGCAGCAGCTCGTTCTCCTCCAGCGCGGCGTTCACTCGTCTCTCCAGCTCCATCTTCCTCTCCGACAGCATCTTAATCTAAACACCGGTCGCATCATTACACCACAACACCACGGGGCCACCGCCGGTCCAGCGAGTCACACTACCACACCGAAAGCAGGCGATGAGCAGATGAGCGCTTGATTTAAGGTTGTATTATTGTTTTCCTGCAGCTCTGTTCTTGCACAAGCTGGACTGCTGCTACTCCCCCTGGTCTGAAGAATGCAGTTGCTAAGAGCTAAGTGGGCGTTTGGAGCCACCCTTGTCTTCAGGAATGTCTTGTTGATAAATCTGGATGTGGATTTAGAGCGATAAGAGCGCACTCCTCGCCTCCTTTTTCATTAGAATCGTTTGGATTGCAGCATCAAGGAGAATTAAATTAACTCGTTCTCTGGTTGCTGTTTGTTCAGAAAACTTCTGGTTTGTTTAAACTTTAGACAAATTAAGTAGTCCCAGAGAAGATCAGTGAATGAGCACATCTTTAAAAAGTCTTTATATGTGAAGTTAGACACTCGGCCTGTCTCGAACAAGTCTATATTGACTTATTGTTCAAAAGCTTGAAACAATGTATATCCTTGGCAATTGTGAGGAGATTTTTGTCATTTTTTGTGTAATACATTAAGATTTGAGCTGAAGAGGGTTAAGGTGAGATACTACAGGCAAAACTTTTTTTTTTTTGTCAGTTTGCTTTCATAACATATCAGCTTTCATGTGGAAACAATAAACTTGTCCAATCTGCTCCTAAAGATGTTTTATTCTTCCATTGAATCCACTTCATCCATAGATTTCTTTGGGACATTGTAACTTCAAAAGCCGTTTTCTTTCCCCTCAGGACATAAAGATCAGCCTTAAAGTAGCTCCTACACACATCAAACTGTACAATCTGGACTCAACAAGATTTTGACAAAACGCACAGAAGGATTTTTTGATATCTAATTCTAAAACTGATTTATTGAAGTTTAAAAAACGAAGCAATTTTTTTTATATTTAGGACAATTTTCAGTCAAATCTAGTTTGCTCAAAAACAAAATAAGAAATCCAAAACCCCCTCTGTACATTTTTTTGGACCTTATATGTATATAAAATGAACCAAGAAATTTAAACCTTGTTTTATTCCATTTCAATTTGTTCAATTTTTCAGATTTAAATGTCCCAAATATGTGCATTTTTGGCCATTTTTAAACATAAAATGCCTTATTTTTACATGAAAACATGACATGATGAAAAACGTGTAATATATTTTTTTCCTACATTTATGTAAGTAAAGTTTCAAATTGATATCTATAAATGTAAGATGTTTTCCTATTCACCAGCAGTTTCCCACCAAATAACACATTATTATCTAGTTATTGATTTATTTTCTTGTAGCTCATGTCTTTAAATCAATGTCTTTTTTGTTGCCATATTTCCATGCTGGTTGGTGTGTTTTATGTACAGGTTATGCAGACGACGTCACAACATTCTGAGTTTTAGCAGTGAGCGGCAAAAATGCATGAGAGTCAATGGTGAGTGATGATATTTTCTCCTCTAAAAGCTCAAAACACAACAAAAATGTGAAAGAACTGCTACAGTATAATATACGTCTACAACTCTGCTAAATATTTGGTTTGTGTCTGACATCTAAAAAGAGAAAATTAAGTAAGTTATTATAAGTAAGTACAGTTATAGAAAACCAGATAAACAACAGGAACACTGCAGCTCACATTTATTACTTTATCAGACTTTGGGATCAAACACAGATGAACTGATTATCTGTCTGTCCTTAAATAAGACGTTTCTGAGTCCAAGTGTTGAGGAAACAAACTGTTAAGAGGTGAGTGTGCAAATAAGCTAGCAAAAGAGCAACAATGGAGAAACTACTTTCAGTTTCCATTTTCCTGAATGAATTAAGTTAATTTAAAGTTCCATGGAGAAAAAATAAACATAAAAAGCAAAGAAACACATTTGCACACAATGTTGAGGAGCATTTTTCAAATAAAACAACCTCAGTGCATAACCTGGATAACTGACTATGACAATTAGTGAAAACTTTCTTTTTTGTGTGTCTATGGGGGAGAAATTTATAGGAATTTTGCTTTTCGAATCAGGACTGTCTGTTCTCGTCAAACTTCGTCAAATCCACACCAAACCTTTTCGTCGTCTAACACTATTTGAGTAAAAACCTTTCCATCCATCTGTCAGTGCTGTATGTTACGCCACATTGCTTTATATTCTCACGACGTCTTATTGAATCCCTGTCTAGTTAATTTTTATCCGAGCTGCTTCTGACCTACATCTTCAACCCACTTTTCTGCGCGTTCGCTTCTTCATGCACACTCACTTTTTCCGCGCAAATGACAATCTTTTTAATGCTTTCTACACAGCCGAAGCGTCACACAGATGAAACAAAAACAACAGAGTCGGGGCGGCGTTCGTCACCACTGGATGACACAGAAAGTGCGTTGGAAAGTGGGAGCTCCCAGACATTGCAGTGGCTCTAAATTTAGCTCCAATGTGGTTTCTCCCAATTATAGAGCGACGCTGCAGTCTGGTGTTCTCTGCATTTGGAGAACAGTCACAACGCATCGTAATAAAAGTACTGAATGAATGAGTTAATGAATGAGTAATTTAGTGAATGACAAGTGGCAATACACATAATTACATGCTCTGCTCCGTCGGTTTAGATCATGCATCACAATGAAACAGGGATTGTAGAAAGGGTTTTAAGATACTGTTTGCTTGAATGTATAGTTGTAGTGTATTTTTTTTACCCATACTCTTCAATTGTGAGTTTCAGTCCCACAAGTAGTAATGTCAAGATTAATCAATAAATAATAACGCTAAATTAATTCTTTTTAATTCCATCTATTCAATTTAAGTACTTGTTATCTGTTTGTTTTTGTCACGTTTACTTTATTTTTCACTTGGAAAGTTTGATTTCGTAAAGTTGGAGGAAACTTGAGGAAGAGTAATGTTTTAGACAATGAGAATTAAAGGAACAGAAAGGAAAGAAGGTTGTCGACCGTGTTTACTCAGAAAAGTAAACGGATTGTTGTGTAGATCAGTGGTTCCCAACATTTTTTTGTCTTGCGTACCCTCTAAGCTTTGTCTCACACTCAGAGTACCCCCTGACTTGAGTTTGAGACATATTGTCAATTATTGCTTTTAAATGTGTTTTAATCATATTTATGGTCTAAGACAGTGTTTCCCAACCAGGGGTACGGGGACCCCAAGGGGTACTTGAGAAATTACCAGGGGGTACTTGGAATGGTTTCAGGTTTTAAATGAAGATTAAATATACTTTTATTTGAGTAAAAAAGTGTCATTAGTTGTAAATTTTGCATATTTTGGAGTATCTTGGATCATACATATAATTAAAATAAAAATATAACAGTAATAATTGACAATATTCGACTAGAAAACCCATTTATTTGCCCAAAACTCAAGTTAAGGGATACTCTGAGTGTAAAACAAAGCTTAGGGGGTACGTGAGACAAAAAAGGCTGGGAACCACTGGTCTAAGATACTCAAAAAATATGCCAAATTTACAACTACACTTTTTATTCAGATGAAAGTTCATTTCATCTTTTAAAACTTGAAACCTTTCCAAGTACCCCCAGGTGATTGCTCACGTACCCCTTGGGGTCCCTGTACCCCTTGTTGGCAAACACTGTGGTAGATGTTAAAATACGCTTCACGGTAGCATTTAGTCTGCAGCTAGAGTTAGCATTCTTGGATGACTTTACACATTTCGGGCGTTTGACCACTTTATTCTTCTTCGTGTCTTTGTGTCTGTATTTGGCACAATACAACTCTCCCTTGTATTCATTAAATTAAGTCCGTGGACATGAACAACCCCTGTTTCTTGAGCCACATCATTTCTCATGCAGCGTGCAGTGACAGAGACAAGACGGGGACAACTCACTTCTAGCCCTTGCTGCTCCCACAAACAGGAAGAAATTGTGAAGAGAGCAGACATATTGTGTAAGTGCTTCTGACAGCTGCTCCTTGTGCCCGAGCGCTTTCTCAGACAGACACAAGTGAATGTGTTTTCCTCCGTGCTCGATAATGCAGTGTACTGTACTTTCTGTGCCAAGGTTTTCACCCTGGATTATGTAAGGGCACAGCCGGGCGCCGTGCACTCTGGAATAATCACATAAACCTGGAGTAAATTGAAGAGTAAATGTTGCTGTGTTTGACGTGGCATCACAACATTCTGTGGGGTTAAACTGACTGTAGTGGCAGGCAGTGTGTTTTAAGTGCCAAGTAGTTAAATACAGTTGTGGTATGATGTAAAATGTGAGTTTCTACATTTGTGATTTTCTTTCGTGAATAGAGGCAAGGACCATTTTACTATTTATGTTCTTGTTTACCCAGAGACGCAGCATTCGATGTTCATGCTGTCAACCACTTAGCAACGCGGCTAGTGCGTTATGATTTGAAGGACTGCGGCAGAAGTCTCATGTATTTTCCCTATAGCCGTTAGCATTAGCCCGCAAAACACGCAAATTCTGAATAATCCAGAGAGTGTCAGCTGGTACCAACCCATCGAGCACATTTATGAGAGGTCAAAGCATCGTTACAGGTCATTGTTCAGTGTGTAAACATTTTAGTATTTTATTTCAGATAATTAGTGTGTAAAACTTTCATCTGAGCTAAAGGCTAACTGGCTTTAAGTTGAGATTTCTGAACTTGTGGTCTTCTACTGAGTATCCAGTGACCACTGAACATCCTTTTTTACATGTGACTGGAGAGGAGAGCAGATAAATGACAGAAATGTCATGAAATAAACCTTTTGCATACTTTTTATGGGGATCAGCTTCACCATTCATTTGTTTGTGGAGAAGCGTTCGATTTGACGTAAGTCCGGGAAGCATCGGGAGCAAAGTGGTTGTGTCTGAGCTATGCAAAGAGATAGAGGATTTTTCGCTTTTGAATGTCTATGTGTTTTACCTCTATTGGGCCCATGACAGTACCAAAACACATGGTCCTAATAACTAAGTCCCTATTATTACCTAGATTTAGTCACTGGCTCAAAGTGAGTCTAACTGATTATGAAATGTTATATTTTTCCCCTTCATCTGTCTCCTTTTGCACATAAAACTGTAAGCACAAAAGCTCTAATAGACAATGAAATTAACAATAAGACACACTTATTCTGGTTATTCAGATTTTTTGTTATTTACCAATTACGAATTGTATTTTTGGAACAAGTCTCTCTTGTGGATGAAAAACGTTTGTCAAAGTCAGAAAATGAATGAAATAAATAAGTTTCCTGGTAATTTAGTTTGTTTGGCCTATTTAGTTTGTTTGGAAAGCACATGTTTTGCTGACTATCTGTGCACCTGTCTTCCTTGAAATGTGCAATCCTTGAAAATCAAAAATAAAAACAATTATATACATTTTTTAACAGACTGGAAAGTGCCTTTTCCAGAGCAGGAAAATACCCCAAAGTGTGGCCCGAATCCCAGGTTCTGTGCTGAAAAAAGTACCAGGAACTGACAATAGTGTCTTAATTAAGGCCACAATAGCAGTTTGTAATGTCAATGTAATCAAACCATCAACTTGAGGATTATTTAGTATATATTTCCTTTATATTGTACCAGTAAATTTGATGGAAAATGCGCCTTCTGTTTCCTGATGAGAGAGCAGAAAGCATAGTACACTAATATAGATGTTTACTACTAACGTTAGTTTTCCCACAGAAATATTATGATGCCATATGGAGTTAATTGTGTTCTCTCGTAGTGACTCAGCAGTTAAGAGTTGCATCAATTTATCATCGATACAAAACATCTCTATGAACCTTTTTGCCTGTTTTGGCCGAGTTCCAGAGCTGTAGAAGAAGTGCAAAAGCACAGATACATTAGAGCGTCTCACCTCTGCCTGCAGGGTCTCGAGTCGCGTCATGTGCTGGCTGGTGGACATGCTCTTCTCCCTGAAATCGTCCCGTAGTGAAGTGACCTGAGTGGACAGCTGCTGCTCCACCTCTGCAGCCTGGACAAGGACACAAACCTGGGTCAGACATGCAGCCTGTGGTGGAAGACATACTCAGCTGTGTTAAGTAAAAGTACGGATACATACACACATATACATGTGAAGAAAAGAGAAATTACTCAAGTAAAAGTAAAAGTGTCACATTAAAAAAATCTACTTAAGTAAACGTTTGGAAGTATGTGTTTAAAAATGTACTTTAAGAGTTAAAAGTATACAGTAAATATGTCATACGGATCTTGAGAACTGTCAAAGGTGTTAAATATGATAATCTTTATACATTTGTGCTGATCTTTGGTCAACAAAGGTCAAATTGAATCAGTTTATTTCATTTTATAGTAAATTTTATGCATATTCTTACAAAGAATATGCCTTGTATTAGTAGTTCTTGCCTTCTTTGCAACCCGAAAACAAAAGCCACAATTAAAAACATAAGGCAAGGCAAGTTTATTTGTAGAGCACAATTTGGCAAGGCAAGGCAATTCAAAGTGCTTTACATAAAATCACATTAAAATTACAAAACACAAAGACATACAGAATCATTTTAAAATAAAACGCTTTAAAAGAGAAGAATACAGATAAATCTTTCAGTCGTATTCACATCTAAACAAAACTGTTTCTAGCCTGGATTTAAACATTGTCAGAGTGGAGGCCTGTCTCACATCTTCAGGGAGACTCTTCCAGGTTTTAGCTGCAAAAAACTGAAATGCTGACTCCTCATGTTTAGTCCTGACACTGGCACCAGCAGGAGGCCCGTCCATGTTTAGTCCTGACTCTGGGCACCAGCAGGAGGCTGGTCCATGTTTAGTCCTGACTCTGGCACCAGCAGGAGGCCGGTCCATGTTTAGTCCTGACTCTATGTCTATTATCTAAGTCTAAGTCAATTCTCTGAGCCTGAAGCCAGTGCAGAGACCTGAGCACGGGGCTAATGTGATCGTACTTCCTGGTTCTTGTCAGGACTCCAGCAGCAGCGTTCTGGATGAACTGCAGCTCGTTTGGAGAGGCCAGTGAACAGGCCGTTACAGTAGTCTAACCTACTGGAGACAAATGCATGGATAAGTCTCTCCAAGTCTGGTTTAGACACTATACCTTTAATTTTGGCAATGTTTTTTAGGTGGTAAAAGGCTGTTGATATTATTGATTTGATGTGGCTGTCAAAGTTCAAATCTGAGTCCATTATTGCCCCCAGATTTCTGACTTGATTTGTAGGTTTTAGGGCGAGAGACTGGAGGTGACTGCTGACACTTTCTCTCTGTTTCTGCCAAAGACGATGATTTCAGTCTAGTGCAAATATGTTGCAGTTACACCATGGTTGTCCATTTGACTGAAATGTACTGTTTTGATTTGATTTAAGATTTTTCTAAATTAGACTTTATTTAATTGTGGTTTTCAATTTTTAGCTTTTCTTCAGACTAGTACATTCAAGTATACACATTTTAGTGTCAATAACTGAAAGAGTCTAAAGTTATGTTAAAATATCCCAATAATCCAAAGGCCGCCCATCAGACAGAAATGCATCGTTTTTAAAATGACAAAGTTGAGTTTTATTCATGGTTTTTCATATTCAGTCTAAATTGGCCTTGATTTAGATTTGGTTTTGTCTTTGTTAAGTTCTTATTTTGTTCTATCCTTGTGTCAAAAAGTGTTGAAAAATGATATCAATATTGCACTATTTAACAGTCGCATCACAAACAATTATAATACCATAACAGACCCATAAAAAGTGTCATAAGTTAACAAAATACGAATGAAGAATGTTTTGATCATTTCCATCTCAAGACAGTACAATGGAGCATATTTCCATCGTCCTATATTTGCATGGCTGCCCAAGTATAATATGTCTTTTTGAACTAAAGCAGTTTTCAAAAGTCATCGCGGTTGCAGACTGTTCCACTAAACCGAGCGTGTTATCCCAGTTTTTACATTGTCACTCGAAAGTCATGACCTTTTACGGAGCCCAGCATCCCACTCTGCTCGTGGTTGGTAAATCTAGTGCAGTGTGAAAGAAAAAAATAGAAGAAAAGAGCTTTCACTGGGAACTTTCACTTCCACAACCATCAGGAACTCGGACTCACTACAGACATTTAAATCACTCCTTAAGACCCACCTGTTCAAACTGGCTTTTGTGTAAATTTATGTTGTTTTGTCTGTTTTGTCTGTTTACATGATCATGTGAATATGTAAATAGACAAGGATAGTATAGTTAAGCTTATTGTAAAATTGTTCATATCGGGGGTTTAGTTGATTATTGTTCATATCGGGGGTTTAGTTGATTAATAAAGACACTTTATAAGTTAAGTTAAATGGGGTTGATCATTATAGAGCTATTGTATTTTATTTTTTACCTTATATATATCTTATATTGTTTTAATACTTACTGTCTCTACTGGTCGGTTGCACATGTAACAAAAATAATTTCCCCTTGGGGATAAATAAAAGTAATTCTGATTCTGATTCTGATTTATGTAAAGCGTCTTTGAGTGTCCAAAAAAGCGCTATACAAGTTTGATGCATTATTATTATTATTATTATTAACTAAACCAGGAATACATCAATCTAATCCAAGTCCAGCTAACTAATGCTGACCAGGATAAAACTATGCACCTTTAGCCCCTCATGTTCCCTTTCCTCTTTTTAATTTTGTGTGTATGCAGCCTCTTTCCTCACTCGATTGAGCTCAGGATTGAGACGTCACACATTAACACAATTTTCAGTTAGCCCAGTGTTAAATCAATGGAGATTTTAAGATGCAAAATACTAAACTTAGCAATAATTCAAAAGTAACACTATATTGATAAATGTATAATGTATCATTTAAAAGTGACCCAGCAGTTTATCAGGTCCTTCACAAAATACGAAAGAATGACATGAAAATGAAAAGCCTCAGACACATGTGAGTGACATCAGAGCTGCTTTAAACACATGCGTTCTTCTATTTTACATTATGTTTTAGGAAATTATGATAAACTCTTTGCGTTTTTGATGAAGGAACAATCCAGATTTATGGGTTTTACTGGAAAAATACTCACAGAAATGTTGAGCCCACAATCATTTTCATTTTATCTAGAGATATATTAGATACTATACCGTAAATTACATTCTTTTGAAGCTAAAATACAATTTTAAGGCTAGAAATTTGTATTTTGTCCATTGTTTGTTATAGAAAAGCACACATTTCTACCCTGGAAATTCAAATGTGTTGCTTTTTTCCAACACAAACACACATGAGACAATCATTGAAAAAGTTAACTTAATTTTGCCTCCATTCTGGAACTTTCATTACACCACATTTTAAAGGGTCTATTGGTTGGCTTCACATGACTTCACAACACTCTTAAATCATTATAGCTTATTTAAGTTTAAGGTTTTATTAAACATTTTGTATTTTTTTCCCCCAGTTTGACCATTTTGGTGACGTTTATAATGTTACTTCCTGGTTGGACATGAGCAGCAGATGTGACTGAGGTAAGTCCACAACTGTTACCTAGCAACCACACTGTTAGTGCCAGATAGTCGGGTCTGAAGGGATGGAAGTGATCTGGTTGCCATGGTAATGAGTTAACTTCTGTTGCTCGACTGAAGTTAACTGTTATATTTTTGACTGGTTGATGTTTTATTTTATAACATAAGATGAGATAGGGCTAGTTAGTAGTCGATATGTTTGTTTTCATTAAGTCATTGTTATTTCATGTTAGCCAATTTTCCTAAACTAAACCCTAACCTAACCCTTTTCCTAACCTTAAAGTCTATGTGACAGGTTCTCAAAATGTTCTAATTATGCCTTAGTTTGATGGGAGGGCACCTGTAGTAATTATTTACTATACTTTTGTGAAGTTGCAGTTTGTGAAGAAATTAGGAAAATAAATGTTTAAAATTACAGGAAGTAGTGCTGTCATGTCATGTCATGTCATTCAAGAAAATAAAGTTGTTATAAAATATTATTATTTGTCAAATCATAACTATTGTGTAATTTATGTGGATATTGGCCTTTGTTTTTAAAATGGTTGCTAGGTAACAGTTGTGGAATTACCTCTCCCTATGTCATATTTGCTGCTCATGTCCAACCAGGAAGTAACATTATAAACATTACAAACACTGTCAAACTGGGGATAAATAGGCAAAATGTTTAGTAAAATCTTAAATATAATCATGTTCACAACATTTTAGTGAAATAAGACGTCTAACCTGTCAAATAGACCCTACCCTTTATCCTAACGCTTTTTCTAACCTCATCTATTACCCTAAACTTCCTAAGTTTGAATGACCAATTATTGAGCTCAGGATCGTAATGTCACACTTAACAGAAGTTTCAGTTAGCCCGATGTTGAATCAATGGAGATTTTAAGATGCTAAATACTAAACTTAGCGTTAATTCTAAAGTATTCTAACACTATATACTGATAAATGTATTTAGCAGAAGTGACCCAGCAGTTTATCAGGTTTTTCCATGGATTTTACACTTTCTACTACACTCTAGCATTAACCAATACCTACTTCCTGTAATTCTTAAGTTTTATTTTTCAGATTTTCTACGTAAACAACTTGATTTAAAACAATGACAAATATTTACCACAAACAAAGTCATAATTCAAACAAAAAATGTCAAATGCACTTTAACATGGAGCTGGAACAAGTCATAATTCTGTTTAACTGTCAGATTGTAGATTTGTTGGCCTGGTTTATGGTTCATATCGTTGTAATTACTGGTTCAATCCACAAAAAACAAACACTTGAACGATGCTTGATGTCTTCAGTGTCAGCATAAATAAACAAAAGTGAAATATCTTTTTCACAATAGCCTCAGAGAGTAGTTCCAATATTCAACTCCACAGGCATGACTGGTTAGAAGAAGAAACTTGATACATGAAGATTAATATAACAAGTGTGTGGAGCCAATCACAAACCAATAACGACAAGTTTCAATGTTTGTGGATTTCTATTTTGTATATTTCATTCAAAAACATGCGTATTATTGCATATCCTCCCTTCAGAATCATATCAGTGTAATTTCAGTCTGATTTGAGTTTATTGGCCAGGTGCGATCAAGCCACTTCACAGTCTGCATCGGCCTCATTTACATTTCACAGCGCTGCTATGGCAACCGCCAAATCCATCAAAAAACAGTCTGACAAGCCAGAGAGGAGGAACGCAGAGTAAACAAGGAAGTGTAAGGCGTGTTCTCAGTGTCAAGCTTATTTATAAACGTGCTCAACAAACTAATCCTCCAGTTATTGGAACAACCCAAGATCGTCAGCACCAGCACTCGGCTGTACTCTAAACAGAAATACTGTACTCTAAACAGAAATACTGCACTCTAAACAGAAATACTGTACTCTAAACAGAAATACTGTACTCTAAACAGTCATACTGTACTCTAAACAGAAATACTGTACTCTAAACAGTCGTACTGTACTCTAAACAGAAATACTGTACTCTAAACAGAAATACTGTACTCTAAACAGAGATACTGTACTCTAAACAGTCATACTGTACTCTAAACAGAAATACTGTACTCTAAACAGAAATACCGTACTCTAAACAGAGATTCTGTACTCTAAAACAGTCACACTGTACTCTAAACAGTCGTACTGTACTCTAAACAGTCATACTGTACTCTAAACAGAGATACTGTACTCTAAACAGAGATACTGTACTCTAAACAGTCGTACTGTATTCTAAACAGAGATACTGTACTCTAAACAGTCGTACTGTACTCTAAACAGTCATACTGTACTCTAAACAGTCATACTGTACTCTAAACAGAGCTACTGTACTCTAAACAGAGATACTGTACTCTAAACAGTCATACTGTACTCTAAACAATCATACTGTACTCTAAACAGAAATACTGTACTTCAAACAGTCATACTGTACTCTAAACAGAGATACTGTACTCTAAACAGTCATACTGTACTCTAAACAGAGATACTGTACTCTAAACAGTCATACTGTACTCTAAACAGTCGTACTGTACTCTAAACAGAGATACTGTACTCTAAACAGTCATACTGTACTCTAAACAGCCGTACTGTACTCTAAACAGAAATACCGTACTCTAAACAGAGATTCTGTACTCTAAACAGTCACACTGTACTCTAAACAGTCGTACTGTACTCTAAACAGTCATACTGTACTCTAGTCATACTGTACTCTAAACAGTCATACTGTACTCTAAACAGTCATACTGTACTCTAGTCATACTGTACTCTAAACAGTCATACTGTACTCTAGTGATACTTTACTCTAAACAGTCATACTGTACTCTAAACAGTCATACTGTACTCTAGTCATACTGTACTCTAAACAGTCATACTGTACTCTAAACAGAAATACTGTACTCTAGTGATACTTTACTCTAAACAGTCATACTGTACTCTAAACAGTCATACTGTACTCTAGTGATACTGTACTCTAAACAGTCATACTTTAAACTACATACATTCTACATAAATTGCAAAATGCTGTAATAATTTGTCACCAGACTGAACAGACTGTAATACTGATGTGGTCCACCTCCTTTATCTGTGGGTTTCAGAGCGAAGAAAAATTGTTGTTGTCAAATGGCACCTGTTGCAAATCTACCCACCTCTGGACCTGCGCGGGGAAAGAAAGTACTCAATTCAACTGCGATAGATTTCAGGTAACGCTGAAAACGAATATGAATAATGAATATTAATAAAGCTACTTCCTCGCCGTTAATAACACCACACGTTCCTCAGCTGTTTGAAATGCTAATCCTATGTCAAAAATGTCAGCTGTCAGAAAGCGCTCCATCCCCTCGAGTATCGTCTGAGGTAAAATAAAGCCTGTGTAACTCGATTTGAACCCGGCAGTAAAAGTTTATCTGGCGGTTACTGGTTCCTTTGGGATTGGCGTTTTCTTTCTTGGGGCTTAACTCTGCCGCTGCATGTCCAGAGTGTGACAGACAGACAGATGTGTGTGTCCGGGCACTGGGGCAGGGTCAGGGGGCAGGACCGTGACTGTCGCCTGACCCAGTGGCCGAGATAACGACGCAGAGCTGGAGCGGTAAAGCCAGCGGTGGACAGAGGTTTAATCTGAATAAATTCCTCCACTGGAGAGCGAATGGGGGCAGATCACAGAGAGGATGAATCCAGGGCAGAAAAATAGGGCTTAGAGGAGAAACAGGCTCTTCTCGGACACCGCAAAACAGTCAAGTGTTCTCAAGACAAGGCAGGGGCAGATTAGAATTTAAAGTAACATTCTCACGGTCAGAGATTTTCCATGTTTTAATCGCCATAAAGCTGTGGTGGAAAGTAACGAAGAACAAAAGTAAACAGACTGTACTTAAAGTGCCTATGACAGGTTGAAATACGCATTTAACTAAAATGCAATTAAGATAAATATATTCAAAGTTCTATTAAAATCTTTACAAATTTCACCCCAGTCTAGCTATTTTTTAGGTTTTAAATTTTACTTCCTGGTTGTAAAGTATGACATCACACTAGGAAATTACCATAGCAACCACACTGTACACTGGGCCAAAACTCATCTAATGTCACAGATTTAGTTCATTTGACAAAGAGAAACACATGTGAACACCTTTATTTTGTTGAATTAATGTTTAAAGGTGCAAAAATTTTTTTATTTTGTGTAAATTATGCATAACTTTTGTCTCCCCAGTGTGATGTCATCAGTTGGTTTACTTCCTGTAATTGTCAACAGATTTTTCAACTTTCTTCCACAAATAGTGACCCAATTGGTGTAAAACAACAATTTATATTTACAAGTGGTATTAATACACTGAACAAAGTCAAAATTAGAAAATCCTAAAAGCCTGTCATACGCACTTTAAGTAAAATGTAAAAGGCATCTGTACCTTGAGTAAATTTTACAATGGATACAATGCTTTCTACTTTATAGAATAGTAATAGTACTTTGCGTATAGTTTAAGGTGTTATTTCTTGCAGGTTTATGGTGGCAATCTGCTTGAAGATTTTGAGTTCAAGTCTGGAGTAAATAAAAATACACATATAAAAAGATTAGAAGCATTGAGAATTTGTCGACAAAAAAATCAGGACAAGATTGACGCATTTCAAGCTTTAATAGTTATCAAAAATCTGCTAATATAAAAGTACAATTTTAAAACACCTACTTAATAGTTTTCCTTCAGTTTCATTTGAGTAAATATTTTTCTCCTGTATCTATACTTTTACTTAAAATAACCATATGTAAGAGTCTGATTTCAAATTTCATAAACTTGACCAATCTGTGTCCCCAGAAACAAGATAAACATGTTCAAATCAATAATAGCTTTTACAGATAACAATTTCAGCGCAGATTTATTCTTAATTGAACATGTTGTCCAATTTGTTTATGATGCTATTTGGTGTTTTAGTTCTTTGGACAATTATCCAATCAGGGAGCAGAACGAGCCTCCCATGAGCCTCTTGTGTATTTGCCAGCTCCTACGACTAATTCCATTTGGTTTAAATCTACTTAATGCCAGCAGCTGTGGCCTAACATTAATCAGTGCGAGTGCAACCTGTGAAACACTTGGATGTGCCTCAGGTTAAAGCACAGGCAACACATGATCAGTTGTGATTGTAGTTCCTTTTTTAATCCAGTAAGAGCGCAGGCTACACATGTTTAAAGAAAATGGAGTACTTCATCCACTCGTGCTTTAAGATAATATAAAATCAGTGCATTTAGGTCAACCTTTTTCCAGTAAACATGACTGCATTTACTGTTTGTTGTAGTAAAAACACAAACTTTTTACCACCCACACATTTTCCTTATGGTAATCGTACAAGACTGAATTCAATAACACAAGCGTCACTCGTATCCATGGGTGTCGCTATGTATGGACGTCAGATTTTACATTTTTCCACTTAACTTATTGTCCCACTTGACGACGCCATGATAGATGTGACTGTCAAAGCCTTAATGGACGCTCAGAGCAGCTCCACTCATGTCTAGCTTTTCAGTACAGATTTTCCCTGTTTGTTGTCCATCAGTAACAACACAGTCTGAATTTGCATGCACTCCGGTCGCCATGACAACCAGGGGACTTGGTGATGGGTTGAAATTACTTGGTACTAGCCTGTTTCTCTGATCTGAGATGTCTGAGTTGCAGACTTTTTCCTCTGTCGCTTCCACAGACGCTAATGGAAAACTGTTGCATAACAAATCACAGCACAGAGACTATACCTGCCAATCACAAAGCTGTACCTGAGGAGGAAAGTCACACGAAAAGCTAAAGGTCGCAGAGTGGGCAGTGGATAATAAGAATAGATTTTTTCCCAATAATCTTCAACCAATACTTTTATCAACCTATAGTACTTGTTTAATTGTTATACCTGTGATTGTTTACAGTGCATTTAACAGGCCAGACATATTTTACCTATTTCGCTCTAGTTTGACCATTTCGTGACGTTTATAATGTTACTTCCTGGTTGGACATGAGCATTAGAATGGTGTAAGTAGAGGTAAATCCATAGCTACCAAACTTTAAGCATCAAATTTCACATAGTTATAATTTGACAAACAATAATACCTGATAATGGTATTTTTTAAATGACTGTTTAATAAATTAGATGACACATTTCACTAAAACTTAGTTAAAATGATTGCATTTAAGATTTTACTAAACATTTTGCCTATTTGTCCCAAGTTTACAGTTTTCATAATGTTTATAATTGTACTTAGTGATTGAATATGAGCACAAATATGAGACAGGTAGAGGTAATACTACAACTGTTACCTAGCAACCATTTTGAAAACAAGGGCCAAAAATCCATATAAATTACACAATAATTATGATTTGACAAATAATAATACCTGTTAACAAGTTAATTTTGTTGAATCACAGTTTAAGCAGCAAAAAATTGTGCTAGTTGTCTGTAAATTGTCTCTGTATTTACAATGGCTCGTCTCTTTTTCCAGATATTCCATTTTAGAACTCAGCACTACTTCCTGTAATTTTAAACTTTTATTTTTCAAGATTTCTTCACAAACTGCAACTTCACAAATGTAAAACTATAATACATATTTACCACAGGTGCCCTCCCACCAAACTAAGTCAATAAGAAAAATGTCATATAGACTTTAAACTGTCAGTTGCGTGTAAATTGTCCCTTCATTTTGGACGCAATGTCGCTTATTGATGACATCACACATCTACTTCCTGTAATCTTCAGATTTTACTTCCACTGCCGCTTGACTGATGTAAAACTATGATAAATATTTACCACAGTTTCTAACCCACGAAACTAAATAATAATGAACATAACAGTAAATAACATGAAAACATAAAATGTGCACTTTACCTGATGTTACCTATTGTCATTTTATATAAAAAAGTTGGACATGTATTCAGTACAAGGTCTATGTGCAGGTCAAAAACTTGTTCCATTTTTGCATCCATAACAACTTTGCCTGAAAATCATGTCTTTCAACTTCCAAGCTATAATCAGAGTCCATGATGGAAAGCGGCTGATGGCTAAATCACCTTCATGAATGAGTCCTCTGATTTGCCATCAGCTAAATGCAAGCATTAGCTTTAACGGGTGCTATGTACAATCTAGTGAAGTTAGCGCTGAAAGGACGTCATTGTGCGGAATTGCTACTGCAGTTATCGTGTTTAGACGTCAGAAATGCTCAGAACAAGACTGGCGATGATTTAAGGACTAAAAACAGCCGAAGATTCTCTGATAAGTGATGTATGAAGTCTGAAAATACGTTCGAGAAAAGAAGTTCAGCAGGACGTGTGTTTGACGCTCGGAGGGAGAAGGATTTTTTTAATAAACATTCCTCAAACAGCGTGAATGCAACTGAATGCTACTTCAAGTGTGTTTTTGATGACGGAACATTGTTAGAACATGGTTTAAAGTTCAAAAAAGTCAGAATATGTGTCCTTTAAGAAGCAAATTGTCGCTCTCTTGTCGTGTTGCCGTCCACAAGATCTAGATTTTATTTTAGTTTTTTAGATTTTACGAAACTAAGTATAAATTGTAACGACCTTATGGACAGGACTGCATAATTTGGCAAAAAACATCTAATTGTTATTATTCTGACCAGTATTGCTATTTGATTTGCGATTTATGTTTTAAATAACAAGGTTCAATTCACAATTTTAACACGTCCAGGAGAACTGACAAAAAGACTGAAAAATTAACTGTTTCTATCTAATTCCAGAATCACGTTTGTTTCAGAACATGTTTTAACAAATCTAAACGATATCTAAAAGTATGTTTTTATGCAGAATAAGAGGATATTTTGTTGTTTTGGAGGAAATTGTGGAACTAACTGCAGCATTTGCGTTTTGTCAGTTGCATCCATTCATTGCAATTTTGATTCGAGTGCAATTCATCTTGCATAGAGCTGCAACTAACGATTATTTTACGATTAGAACGATTAGTCTAGCGATTATTCTTAATATTAATCGATTAGTTGTTTAGAACATGAAAGATCAGTGAATGTGAGATTTTTACAGCATTTGACCCAGATCAAGCTGAACTGAAGTCGTTTGTGGATCCTGATGGAGAATATTAGAATTAGAATATAGTGTTTTAATCTAAAGCACTACATTTACACATTTTACACGTCATTTTCATTCAATATCAGCCCAATTTGCATCATAAAACATCTTGTCTCGGCTCATGGCATGTTTTCTAGCCTATGTATTCACCAATTAACGATTATTCGATTATTAGTTGACGATCATTTCAATAATCGATTAGTTAATACAATCAATTACAAGACAACAGAACAGATTGAGGCCTGGTTATGGTCAAAAGTACTGAGATAGTAGCCAATATGAAAATGTTGTATTTAGCAAAGAGTTAATGTCATTATTGAGCAAACTCCACAGCTGCCTCTTTGACAAATGTGCAGACAAACAGCCTTATTATTTTTGTTCTTTCGCACAGCTCCGTTAGCCTGCTCTGATCCTGTGCGGTAATAACATTAGACACAGGTTTCTGCCCCTGCATGGCTGATCAGATTAAAGAGCCGAGCACAACGCCTGTCCACAAACCCAAGACACACAACTCTTAATAAACTGTTTAAAGTGCGAAAAAAGAAGAGAAACTGTTAAAGTCCAGTATCAATCACAGGGTTACAACAAAATGAAGAAGTCAAACATGTAAAATTGGTCTAAAATAGCCAAGATACAATATTATCCTTGTCCTATAACTTTGAACCTTTTACTATTACGACTGTTGTTGTTAAGTTACTTCTACCTATTACCATTGATATGACTTTACAAGAATTTACAGCAAGAAAAATAATTTCAGAACTGTATATATAGATCAAATATTCCCTAAAAATGTTACATTTATTTTTGAAGACATTTTTAATCTATTTTCCAAATGACATAAACTAATAATCAAGTGAATTTAAGTTTCATTTCATTTATTTATTTCAGGCAAATCAATAAATATATAAGTAAGTATGCATGTCTCCAAAACACATACATATTTAACAAATCATTTGTTTCTTATTTGAGTTCAAAAAGAGACACATAAACATATCCCATCCCTGTCTTGCATTAAAACACATATCAAATGCAAAATCACAAATCAAACAGAAAAAACACAATAATATATTCACTTAGTAAAATTAATGAAGACAATAATAAATCCTGTTCTATTAATGGTTATAACTTGTACTTAATTTACTTTTGAATATAAAATAACTTTAACAAAGTGCAAATAAACTACTTTTTAAACTGCAGAAACACACTCTGCTCTCTGTGGGGCTTCAGTTTCTCTCCTGTGGTTGTTGTATCTCGCCCTGATGCATATGGCCAGGTTCTTACACTGGATTAAGCCTAATCCCGTCAGCCCATTACATCACTTCCTGTTCCACTGCTCTCGTCAAGGTCAAACGCTGCTAATTAAACTCAGAGGAGGTGTTAAAACAAGACAAAACACATGGACAATTTCAGTTCCCTGTAGAGAAGTTGTGATACGTCATAACGACAGGGGTATATTTTCTCAAATGCCTTAATTTTGCAATTTCAAATTTAGAATCAGACCCTCAAGTAATTTTTGCTCAACTAAATCTGTAAATTTCAGAATTTAAACTCATAACTAATGCTAACTTTTACTAAAACGTAAAATATAAAGAAACAACCAATTAAAATGTAAAGTACTTCATTGTATTTAATTTGTTTATTTTAATAGTTAAAATTAGCATTAGCGTTAGCATTGACCCACAATTCATTTGTCAACACAGAAGTGTCCTCTGGTGAAGTGTCAAGTCTTTAACATGTTGGCAGTGATATCCACCTGCAGCTCACTGTCCCTGCCTGGTCTTTTAGGTATTTATACATTTTATTGTGACTTTGCAAAAATAAAAACCTACCGATAGAATAAGACAGGAAGTAGTCACACTAACACTGAACTAACATCAGGCTAGCAACACTAAGATGACATCAGGCTAGCATGGTGCTGTTGTACAGAGTCAGAGCGCATTGAAATCTAGTAAAATGACAACAAAAATAGCCAATTAAAAACAAAATGAACAGAAATGTCTAGTGTAATCTTCCAAACGCGGGTTTTCATTGGTTTCATTTACCTGTCTACAGGTGATATTTTGAGGACTTTTGACAATTAAAAGATATAACGCTTTGTTTTTGGGGTGCACGGTGGCAGAGCGGCTAGAGCTTCTGCCTCTCAATAAGGAGATCGTGGGTTCGAATCCCAGACCACCCCAACATCGTGGGTTCGAATTCCGAACCACCCTAACATCACACGATCTCTCTGGGTGGAGTCTGCATGTCCTCCCCGTGTTACCGTGGGTTCTCTCCGGGTTCTCCGGCTTCCTCCCACCGTCCAAAGACATGACTGTGTAGGTTAATTGACAACTCTAAATTGTCCCGAGTGAATGAATGTGAGAGTGAATGGTTGTCTGTCCTTGTCTCTGTCTCTCTGTGTTAGCCCTGCGATGAGTTGGCCACTGTCCAGGGTGTACCCCGCCTAAGGCCCAAAGTCACTGGGATAGGCTCCAGTCACCCCCTAACCGGAATAAGCGGTAGAAAATGAATGAATGAATGAATGAAACACATGGAGAAAGTGATAATTCTGCACTTTTGTGGTTACTTTATTGTCCATTCAGGTGTTTAGTGTTAGGCTTGAAGCCCAACCAAGACATTTACAGGCACTTTTTCGTAGCCTATATTTCTGTTGCATTATTAAAATATTTCAATATGTCAGTATTCCCCACCCCTAATGGTGTTTCTTTTCCATTTCAGCACCAAACAAATAGAACAAATGAAACTCATTACATACAGTTTAACACAGAGGCACCCATACCATTTTAAGCACTTATTTAAAAGCAACTCAAAACACCTCTGTCACCACTGGAGCACTGCACAGCTACACGATGCCAGTGTTAAACTATTACAGTGCAGATTAAAAATAGCAGGTCTCTGAAGTCTGTACAACTGCAGGTAATTTACACAGTGTCCATTCAGTCTGAACAACAACACTTAGTCACAGCCCAGCGCTCAGTAATGCGCTCACACAAAACAAAAGCACACAACGCGAGGAAGTCAACAGTGCGCCTCCAGTGACCTCATGTTCAGCTCTGTCACAGTCTCACACACACTCAGTCAGACCAGCAATTAAGTCAACTTTGTTCTAAGGATCTTAAAGTTTAACGGTTGTGTTATGTTACTTTTCGGCTGAAAAAGTTTGTCTCAATGGAGTGAGGTGTTGTTGCTTTGCCTGGAGTAAACGTTAAAGCTCCTATGACACGCTGGACTACTCATTTAACTAAAATGCAGATAAGATAAATAAAAATATACAGTAAAATAAAAAATGTACAAAATGTATCCAGATTTAGAAATATTTTGTGTTTGTAATTTTACTTCCTGGTTGTAAATTGACATTACACTAGGAAATTACCTTGCAGCCATCCTGTACACTGGGCCAAAATGTCAGACTGCAATGTGACAGATACAAATATATGTGAACAAGGGTGACCAGACGTCCCTATTTACCCGGGACAGTCCCAGTTTTGAGCCCTGTGTCCCATGTCCCAGAAGAAGAATTTATTTGTTCCAGTTTTTCTCAAGACACGCCCCAGTTGTCCCAGTTTTTCACCAATTTGATACTGTCCAACAAGAATAAACTGCCAAAATAGAGAAAAGTGTCCTTGAAAATGACCAGAACACAAAAAAATGCACTAATTTCTAAGTTCTAAGTTTCTCATATACTGTACTTAAGTAGTGAATGAGCCATGAATGGACCAAGTGTGTAATAATGTACTTAATTACCAACTCTTTTTAAAATTTTACTGTTATTCCCCACTCCGACCTGCGCGTGTCCCAGTTTTTAATTATGAAAATCTGGTCACCCAAATGTGAACACCTTTATTTTGTTGAATTAATGTTTAAAAGGTGAAAAAAGTTGTTAATCTTGCAAAAATTACGCATGACTTTATGATGGAAGGAGTCTGAGTCTGAGATTTTTCAGCTTTTCTCCACTTGGTGTTAAAACTATAATTTATATTTACAGCAGGTACACGAAATAAAGTCAAAATCTTAAAATAATAAAAACCTGTCATACGCACTTCAAGCAGGTCGCGTCACAGTACCAGGTCAAGCTACAGATCAAGGGTGTCATTGATAAAACTTTACGTATAATTCAGACTTTAAGTGTATGTACGGACAAAACACAAGCTGCTGAAATTATAATATTTCCTCTTTGAGCTCAGATGGCCTTCTGGCTCACATCAGAACTCCCACACATGAAAAGTTTTAGACCGGATCACACATTTTCAAGTTAAATTGTCTTTTATAGCTCCCAAACTTAACCTAAACATTTCTGTATGCGAACGCTTTATAAATCAGAGTCCAGATCTGTGGAGACAATAAGTATTTTTAAGCGCATTTATTCTATTCTATTCTAGTCTAGCTATTCTGTTCTATTCTATTCTATTGTAATTTATTCTCATTTATTCTAAATTGAATAAATGCAAGATAGATCAAATGAGTGCTTTACTTTGGAACCTTCTTGGCAAAGCAATAACATCTTCACAGAGACAAGAAAAGTTATATAGCATCATTTTAAATCTGAGGCAGAAGAATGATCAAATCTGCCTTTTAACGGTCAACCTGGTTTATGGTTATGGTGACCCGAGATTAAAACTGAAAGCTCTTGTCTTTAATGAACATAAAAAGTGTTAATATTATTCATGCACAGTGATTACGCATAAGTCAGTCGGTCTGTGAAGCAAAAACTAACAAAAAGTAATCAGGTTCAGCATTTCTTGTTTGGATGTTTCTTCAAAAATAATGCCTCTCATCCTCATTTTTACAGACAAAGTCCCGCCCAAAGCTTGAATATGATATTATTATACTTTTCAATTAAAATGAACATCCATCTCTATATTCTATAGAGGTTATAACGGTCACAACATTCTGAATTTTAGCAGTGAGTGGCAAAAATGCATGAGAGTCAATGGTGAATGATGACATTTTCTCCTGTAAAGGTCAAAACACAACTAAAATATGAAAAAGCTGCTTAAGTCTGAAAACAAATCTAAAGCTCTACAACTCTGCTAAATATTTAGTTTGTATCTGACATCTAAAAAAAGAAAAATTAGTTAGAAAACCAGATAAACAACAGGAACACTGTAGCTGCTCTCACATTTATCACTGATCCAGACATTGGAGTCACACACAGAATGCATTCATTACCTTTCGCTCCTAAAATAAGATGTTTCTGTGTCAGTTTGTTGAGGAAATTAATTGTTGTGCGGCGGTTGAATGGAATTAAACTTCCATTAACAAACAAGCCAGCTAAGCGCTGCACAGTAGGAGCAACAACAGAGAAACTACTTTCTGTTTCCATTTTGCCCGTAAAAGGTTATTTTGAATGAAAGAATAACTTCATGGACAAAAAATAAGCACAGAAACACATTTTATCAGTTGTGCTGCTCATAATTCTACCACTCAGTCGGAATGAGGAGCATTTTTCTAAATAATAGAATGTCAGTACACAAACTCCTTATAGATTCTCAGTGAAACAAGTTTGATTAGAGTGAAAATCCCCATTATGAAAAGTGCTGGTTGTCTAACTGAGCAGATGAGATAGGAATGGATCAATAGCGGTGCAAGAAACAATTAAATTTATCCCGAGTTTAAGATATAGCGCTCGCAGTAAATCCATCTCTGTCTTTCTTCCATCCGTAACGTCTCATACTTGGCACAGAATTGACCACAGTTTCCCAAAAGCAGCAGATGACTTTAGCCCCAGAGGAGGCAGAGTTACTCATCTGTGAGCGCCGCCTGTAAAACTGAGCTGCTGGGGTTATGGGAGTCTGTGCGGGCTTGTCCGCTCCGAGCTCCGAGCTTCAGGGAGCGACAGCCTCTGCACCTGCTGCTAACGACACCACAACAAAACAGAGCCCTCAGATGGGTTGACAATCTGATGCCTGCTGCTCGTGATTATGCTTTTACGCGCATATGACAGGTCACAATAGATATTTCACTAAAACTTACATGATTATATTTAAGATTTTACTAAAAAACATGGTCTATTTTATCCAGTTTGACAATTTTAGAAACGTTTATAATGTTACTTCCTGTTTGGACGTGAGCAGCGGATGTGACATACAGTAGGTAGTGGTAATTCTTTAACTGCTACCTAGCAACTAAGTGCCAAAATCCACATAAAATATACAATAGTTATGCTTTGACAAGTAAATAATACCTGATAACACCCTTATTTTGTTAAATGATTGTTTAAACTGTCAGAAAAATGTTTCAGTTGCGTGTAAATTGTTCGTACAGCGTCCTTTTTTGAACCAAATGCTCTGTTCCTAAACCTAACCATAATCCTAACTCTAACCTTACCCTAATTGTGAAAAAATATATTGTACTGTTACCGAGCAACCATAATGTAAACATGGCCAAAATCAATATAAAATACACAATAGTTATGTTTGACAGATAATAATACCTGAAAAACCTTTATTATGTTAAATAATTGTTTAAACTGTCAGAAAAACTGTGCAGTTATGTGCAAATTGTCAACAACAAAAAAAGTCACTTATTGATGACATCACAGAGGGATTCTGTTTTAGAACTCTGCTCTACTTTCTACAATTTTCAGCTATAATTTTTTTTAATTTTTCTTTATAAACTGCAATTGAAATGATACATTTTTGATACACATTACCCATAGGTACCTTCGCACCACAACAAAGTAATGTCATAAGCACTTTAATGTAAACTGAGTGCATAATTGCATAGAAAGATTACAATATGTGTCTTTAAATGTGTACAAATGTTGAACTAAATGTTTTCTTCCTTCTTAGAACAGAACTAGTTGTATTGTTTGTTTTATAAAATTGTTACCAATACTGTTAGATTGGTTCAACTTGAGTTAAATTTTAAATAGTTGACTTTCCAAATGCCAAGTAAAGATAGTGTTATAGAAGTGCGTACACGTCATCTTATTGTTTCTAATCTATTTGAGAGAACAGGGAGTGACTGCTGTCGACTGAGCAGGTGTTTTGTTGAGCTCTTTAGCAGGATTTAAACATTGGCACTTTCGACAGCATCAGCCCTGATCACCGTCAGTCACTTGAGCTCCTCTCGTCTCTTCTCTTCTGTCTACATCGGCCATTTATTCATTCTCAATGTAATTACCAACGATACCAACCAACACACACTATACTCTTTTTCTCTTTGCATTCTGAAACCAAAATAATGAAAGATTTGGAAATAAGATCTATGTAACTGTAAGGAACTTTTTTTTTGTTTTGTTTTGTGAAGGGAATTTTGTGTGAGAAATGTTTTAAATGTGTGTTGATGTTAAGACTGATCTGTGCTGCTGTCTTGACCACCCCTGAAAAATTCTTTCCTGGTCAAATAACAATTAAATAAATGAATAAATAAAAACGGCATCTGCCTGGAATGTTCCACAGTATGGCAAAATACTTATTCAAACATTTATTCAATTACAATGCATGTTTAAAGGTACAAAATCAAGTCAAAATGATCAAAATAAATTACCTAAGATAAACTAAACTTAAAACTTACAATTTAAATATTTAATTCTTATCTTGAGGTATTTTTATTACGACTTCTAGTCACCTTGACGTACAAACTAGGGATGTCAAGATTACTCGGTTAATCAATAATCATGACTATCCAGGTCACAATATAATCGTAAGAATTAAAGAATAACAACTGTGACAATTTCAGAAGCCAAATTAATTCAATCTATAGAAAAATAAATGCACCTTTATGTATGAGAATGAGAATGAATGAGAGATTTCACTGTTGTTTGCTTAAGGTCTCTGTAATCATCAATAATTGTTAAATCGTGGTGTTTTTTCTTACTATAATCGGAACACATAACTTTATATTGTGACATCAACCACGGAAAACCAAACACAAATAACTGACTACTGTACACGCTCCTCTATCCATCTCCATTTTGTCACTTTTATTGAGGGGTTTAATTGAACCTGTTCCAAAAATCGCCCTTGAATTGTCTGTCAATATGCAGATTGCTGTTACATAAGTGTCCTGTCCAATCAATGTGAATTACTTAGCCCTGCAACCCGGAAGTCCCACTTTTAAATTAACGAGTTATAACTGAGGTGAGGCCAGACAGGCACATGGATATGAGATGGTGAAAATAAAAGTGGAAATATTGTGACCGAAGGCTTCTAGATGGAGAATATTTACAAATAACATGTATTATTGATCAAAATCAGCAATCGTTTATTCTTCTTTTACATTTCTATTTAATAATGCCACTGTATTTGTAATAAAAGGTTTTCGCATGTGTTTTAGAGTCTGTATTCGCCTTATTCCGGAAGTTTCCGTGGGCGCCACCATCTTGTTTCCATTGAATTAGATTACATGGGGCAGAAGTTCTACAAGGACTAATAAGCCATTTTCAGGCCGCCCAGGAAATCGGTGCGTTGTTGACTTGTTTTTGCACGTGTTCATTAAACAGTTTACACAAATCAATCGACTTTATGTAACATTTTAGGGGCAAGACCTTTCCCTCGTTCGTCATTAGCTGTAACGGAGTTCTCGTCAAACGGAAGTGCGTTTACAACAAAAGTGCGTATCTGTGGCAAAAGTGGGCGGGGCGGAATACGGTGAATAATACATAGAACTATTAGAATAATCAAATTACAACTATGATTACTGTAGTTGAAGTAATTATTAGTCAATTGATCACTGAAGCCCTATTTTTGACACAATCATTTCAGTTATATCAAAAGAAAACCTTAACAGAGACAAACCCGAGACTAAGTCAAGGTGAATATGGAGTAAGAAAAAACTGAATAAAGAAAATTATGAATAAAATCTGCCTTTTTCCTTTTGAAAACAGTACATTTGTGTCAGATGGAGGATTTCTGTGTTATTGTGTTATATTGTGCAGACATTCAGCTCAGAGGAAAATCTTCTTCTTTTCACATACTACAACACAACATGAAACTCAATACCCATTAATCTCACCCTGTTGAGTTGCTCCAGCAGCCGGTGGTTCTGCTCAGACAGTTCCCTGATAGCCCTGGACTTGTCCCGGTCTGTGTCTCTCAGTTGGACCTGGTGTCTCTCCAGCTCCTCCTGAAGGTGCAGGACGTCCGACTCCAGCTCCGCCACGCGCTCCTCCCACTCGCCCTCTCGACTCTCCAGGCGTCGCCGCAGCTCGTGTTTCTCCTGCTCCAAATGCTGGAAACAAAGTACTTCGTTACTCATGATTCTTTATAAAAAAAAAAAAAAGCACAAATCTTTATGATGGGTGGTCGCACTCTGTAGTTTGTTTTAAAGTTCACCAAAGTCCCTTGGACTCAGTAAACTTAATGGACTGTGAAGGAAACTAAATTGTAAAGGGGCAGAGGCTCCAATAAAGCTTTATTTTGGAGGGCTAGAGGTGAAGAAAGATAGATTGCTACTTTGGACTCTTGACATTTGTTGGACAGATGAGGGCTAAATATATACAGTTTTTGTATAGGTCTAACCTTCTCCACATCTTCTTTTCTTTTTTACTATACAGTATGTACACTTTGGTGAGTGAGTGGTCTGTGCTGCAGCTGTCCTCTTCAGGGGCACTGTTTTCATCTCTTTACAAATGCAACCAACAAAGGAGGAGATAAAAGAGCAATCAAAACAATGGAACATACACACCCCTGAACAGGACAGAGGGCATGAGGGGCCTGTAATATCATCAATGATGAGGGAGTCTTTTATAGGAGGAGATTTATGTGGATAAATGTGGATCAAAGAGTTGAGCAGATGTACAGTCAACACGGTAAGCCTGGTCAGCAACAGGATTAATATGTGAATGGGAGATTCACACAGTAAAGCCTACAGTGATTGTAGCATATGCAACGCTATTAAGGTTAATTTAATAAAACATTTGCCTGGGAATCAGGTCAAAATATTTTTCTACACAAACCATGTTCAAATGGCTTGTGTTGAATTCTAGCCTGTTTATTAACATATCATATGTGCTCTATGGTGTTTATGGTGTATGGAAGCATGAAACATGAAAGTCCTTAGCCTGACTTGGCTTGCCATCTCAAAGCTGATGCTGACACATTCAGTTTAAAAAGACCCTTAAGACAATCGATAAATATGATGAGGCTCTGTCTATAACAGTTACTCATCCACGTGACAGAATATGCAGGAGTCTGTGTTACATTGTAGTTTAGCCCAAGCCTATAGGCTCCTGTCTGAATACAAAGCCTGAATTAAAAAGGCTTAAAGTTCAAAGCAGGAAAACCTGCAGTGGATGAGGGACGTTTTTTAAACAGGAGACTTTGTCAGAGTTTGTTTACACTTGTTCATCGGTTTAAACGTAACTACGTGTTATAATGGAAGAATAAAGAGAACAGTAATAAACAGCTCATTTGTTGGACTGTTTGTGTTTGTTTACCTCCAGTTTGTCGCTGAGGTCTTTCTGCATGCGTTCATATTGCTTGGTCAAATCCTGGTTTCTCTCGAGTAAAGCTTTCCCAAGTTTAGCAGCTAAAACCAGGTCTTTTTCCTTTTGTCGGAAGAGCGTGAGCAGGTCTGCGCTATGCCCCACTCCAGGCGCCTGTGGGTCGGACAGCTCCTCCTCATCGTCTCGCTGCCCTGTGAGAACAGTCAGTTCCTCCTCTAAGGCCGTGCCGAGGCCTCCGGAGCCGGCGTGCCGCAGAGGGTGAGGCTGCATGCCGCCGGGCTCCAGCTCCGGGCCCTGGGGCTCCAGGCAGTCGCTGTCCAGCTCCAGTGGTGCTGACACCGCGGAGGACGAGTGCAGGTTCAGGCAGAAAGCGGACATAGACACGCCAACAAACGAGAGCCTCGCGGGTTTTACTCCGGCTGTGCCCACCGCGACAAGAGCGGGTTCGGCGGAAAACACCAGCCTCTTTTCAGCACTTCGTCCATCCTCGCTCTGTCCAGATCCAGATCACGCTGCTGTCCTTTAGCGCCTGGAGTGCACCGACCGCGGCACTGAATCACAGCAAACACCGCCTCTTCTGCGGCTTTTTACTACTTCTGTAACGCAATAACAAAGTGGTTTTATCCCGGTATTAAGGTCCGGCAGGTCTTGGTGGGTCTGTCTGTCAGGGTCCATTCCGGGGAGGGCTCCCGGTGCCCCATAATGATGTTAAACTGGAGGCATCAGCCGAGCGATGTGCGCGACCCCGCAGTCTCCTCAATCTCTGTGCGCGTCTCCGTGACGGCAGTGACGCGCACAAACCTGTTACAAACCGCCTCGCCATTGGCTCAGAACGATAGCGCCATATTTTGGCACTTCTCTAACGCACACATCATTTTCACGAACTCACACACATCTGTTTGAAGAGAGGGCTGGAGAAGACACAGGATATGGGTCCCTCTGTCTGTAGGATGTGCACCATGACGAAGAGCCTGTTTCAGAACAACGTGTCTTTTAAATATAGACCTATGAGAGAAAATATAACTGTTACACCAATCTAGAAATGTAACATGCAGAATACACACGTGGGGCTACTACCTTACCATGTGCTACATCCTGCAGTGACCTTGTGACCAACAGTATAGCTCTGGTGTGCAACAAACTCCACGTGTTTATGCTATCTGACACTGCACCTGTTGCTAATCTTTGTCAACCGTACTTAACGTTTCTTGCAACGGTTGATTACGAATATAGTCTTGCTTTATTTTTTTATTTGCCTATTAGTCCTCTGTCATTAATTATTAAGACTATTTTTGCAAGTTTCTCGTTCGTCTAAAGAAATACGATCAGGTGAGATAACTTAGTTAAGAAGCTGAAGTGAAAGTTGACAAGGCCGTAGCTACACGCAGTTAGCATAACAGTTGTGGCTATCCTCTTGCTAGCCTAATATGAAATGCATGTTGTTCTGGGGTATGTATCGCATTATTTTAAAATATAATTTCTATTAAACTCATAATTGGTAACATGATACAACATATTTCTTATGCTAATGCTAATTATGTTCTAAATTTAAAGTAGACTAGGCTGCAAATGACAGGTTCTTATGTTTTTCTAATTATGACTCTGTCTGATTTGGTAAATATTTATCGTAGATTTACATCAGCCAAGCTCCAGTTTGTTAAGGAAAGCTGAAAAATAAAAGTTGAAAATTACAGGAAGTAGAGCTGACTTTAAAAACGGAATCCCTCCGTGATGTCATCAAGAAGCGACATTCAAAATTTACACGCAACTGGCACAATTTTCAGACAGTTTAAAGAATAATCGAACAAAATAAAGGTGTTAATGGGTATTTGTATTTGTTAAAACATAACTATTCTGTAATTTATATGTATTTTGGCTCTTGTTTGCAGTATGGTAGCTATGGTAACAGTTGCTGCTCATGTCCAACCAGGGAGTTCAATTATAAACGTCACATAAATTGTCTAACTAGGGATAAATAGGCAAATATTTCAGTCAATTCTTAAATACAATCTTGTTTTCTGCATTTTTAGTGAAATGCGTCAAACCTGTCACATAGACTCATGTATCTTGTTATTTTTTTGCAGGGTTCCAAACTCCCTTAATGGATCATAACAACTGTAAGTAACACAAAACCCTTACTCTACACTACGCATTCTCCAAAATAGGGGGTTGTTTATTCCATTGTCTTCTGTTATGATCTTACTATCATTCAGTGCACAGTGCATTTGCAGATGGAGGGGTGAAGTATATTGGTGAATGAACACAAACAAAGCCCTTCTGAACTGACAGAGTAAAGCACAATAGAAGTGGGTCACTCCTGCTGCTCCTGCTGTGGCTTTAGGGGAGACCATCAAAACACTGATAAACCACTAAGCCCTGTGCGTGCTGGACTTACATTATCCTTATTAGTGTAATTCCACTTCAACAAATGGAGGAAAGACAGAAAAACAACACATGTCCAGGAATTCCAACGTTTTCTATAAAATCAACACACAGAATATCCATATTTGTTTTCATAACCAACGACAACGAATTATAGGGCCCAGGGTTTTGTGTTACATTTGAAAACTGAACACACGTGCTGTTAACTACATGATTAGTAGAGTTTGCCTTTATAAAACCCATACACCTCTATAATACAGATACAATATAGTTTTAATACATTTGAATATAAAATAAAATAATGTTTTATGAATGAGATCAGAATACAAGTGGAAGATATTTCGAAAAATTGATAATATCGTAATTGTTGTTTTAGAAATAAACAGTTGCCCGGCCCTTCTAGGGAACCATAGTTTTTGTAATATTATGAGAGGTTGTAGATTACATTCCATTCCAAATTATTATGCAAATGATATTTTTTCTCTGATTTTGCCGAATAGTCAACATAAATGACAGTCATCATAATTTTCAAGTCATCAACCTAATGGAGTACAATTTGAATGTTATTGAACAAACCTCCCATTGATTGTTGAACAGTATTTTTTTCAAAAATAAAAACTTAAAATGCACAACCATGTTATTGTTGTAAAGAACTGAAAATGGTTTTGTTTTAATTACAAGCATTAGCAGGTCATATTTACTGAAGCTATTTTAATCAAAACATCTGAACAGGTCGTTACATTTTAACATAGGAGCCCTTATTTGACAGGAGCTTCACAATTCTTGCATCCATTGAACTCGTGAGTTTGTGGAGAGTTTCTGCTTGAATTTCATTGCAGGATGTCAGAACAGCAGAGCTGCTGTTTGGATGTAAGCTGCCTCTCCCTCATAGATCTTTAGCTTGAGGATGCTCCAAAGGATCTCAATAGGGTTGAGGTCAGGGGAGGATGGGGGCCACACCATGAGTTTCTCTTCTTTTATGCCCAGAGCAGCCAATGATGCAGAGGTGCTCCTTGCAGCATGAGATGGTGCATTGTCACGCATGAAGATGACAAAAAGGACAGTTCTTCTTTTTGTACTCTGAGACACAATATCATCCATGACTTTCACTGGAAAAAACAAAACAAAACACAATTTGCTTAATCATTTGGAACGCGGTGTAAATCCTTGTGTTGACAGCAACACAAATTCTCAGTGGAATCCTCCTCACTCTTTGGTGACCTGCATGGCTTTAATGCAGGGATATTCAACTTTATTTTACCGCGGCCAGATTTTTTAGTGCGGTTTTGTCCCTGGAGCTGGAAACGTGCCCAACTCTTTTGAAATATGAAAAAAAAATTAATATGAAAGACCAGCTGTAAACCAGGACTAAACCAGTACTAAACCAGGACTAAATCAGGTCTAAACCAGGACTAAATCAGGTCTAAACCAGGACTAAACCAGGTCTAAGACAGGACTAAACCAGGTCTAACCCAGTACTAAACCAGGAATAAACCAGGTCTAATCCAGGACTATGCCAATAACAGCAGATAAATTAAAAAAAAGTCTATATTTTTGGAACATTGGTTGAGGGCCGGATCATATCCTCTTGGAGGGCCTGATTTGGCCCCTGGGCCTTAAGTTGAATAGCCCTGCTTTAATGTATGAATGTACACGTTAATGGTTGCCTGTTTGTCAGTTGGCTTTTCTCCAAAGTCAATAGAAAGGTAAATGATATCATTGTATAAATAGTTGTAACTGCACACCAGCGGTAATGGTTCATAACAATTCACTCCCATTGCTTTGTACTCTAGCTCCCTCTATGGCCAAACCCTAAGTATTACAATAAACTGCAGAAAACCAAAGCAAACCCATAAGGCATAATTAGCAATCATATTGTTTGGAGCAACTCTGTGTGTGTGAAGCTAACCCTGAAGCCTGCAACTGCACTGGTAAATGTATCCCTTAAGGTTAAAAAAAAGCCATAGTTTTGAATGTATTTGAGCTAAAACAAGAAGTACCACATGAAAAACAAAAAAGTAATAACTAAATAATTAATAACCACTTTCTATGAATTAATATATTATTTATAATTATAATATGTTTCTTGTGTTTTTTTTTTTACTCTAGTGAGATCCCACAGAAGAAGGGACCAGGACCATTAGACACAACACAGGACGAAGAGAAGAGTTAAGGGTCAAGAAAATGTAAATACCACGTAAAGTAAATACCACAGAAATACAATATAACACTATAATGTAATAATAACCAGACTATTCTCACAATAAAACAGTGGGTGGCCATAATTGCTTTGTAGAGGAACAAAATAGACCAGATCATTTCCTCCATTTCAGTGCAGACAACATGAGGACTGTTTTTTATGATCACTTTTATATTTTAAGACTTTGGAATATGAAATGGATATTCGGATAAAAGGGTTATCAAGGCATTTAAAATGAAAAACTTCTAAAAAATTGTTATCTTCTATAAAATATCACAATATGCAAATGCTGTGATGTTGCATATCGTGATAGGACCGGATCTTGCTGAGAGATTTGGATATTGTTACATCCCTAGGACATGAAGAATGTGATCTGAAATATTACAATGAAAAATATACTTGAGCATGTTTTGGAAATTAGATAATATTTTGTGTGTGTCCTCAGAAATTGTATGCATTATTTATTATTTATCAGGGCTCTAGACTAAGCTTTTTCACTAGTGGCACTGGTACGAACTATTATTTAAATTTAATCGCGTGGTCAACACTAGCAAGATGTTCTGAGAGCGCCACAGAGCGCGACTGAAGACTTTAAAGGAGAGAGTAGAAGTGGCTCGTCCCTCGGTGCTGCTGTCCGTGGAGCGGCAGAAAACATTATTTTTCACTCATACCCTCTGTCTACAATACTTTTCTGCATTTGTTTTCATTCACACAGACACCACCGGCTGATATATTTAGTAGCACACTACTAAAAATACTACAAAAAAATCATCGCCTCGTTTTACTCACATTCTATAATCCTGTTTATATCAAGAATGCAGGATAATAGATTATCAAAATGCAAATATACTCAATTTTAATATTGAGTATATCTGTAATCACGAACAGTTCTGCTAAAAGAGATAGATGGAGTTGTAAACCTCCAAATAAAGTGATATTTCTGAACTATTGTGGGTAATTTTACATTCATTTCACATTTTTCTGAAACTTAAACCTTAACTAATGCATTTAAAAGCAGTTTTAGCTTTAACTTCCTGTGTGATTGACATAACATTGTCTGAATATCATTACCAAGATGCTCCCAAAAATATTGAGATATTTATTTTGTCAGTGTCCTGCTCCTAATCTAGAACTTAAATATTTTACACTTGTGCTGGCATATTTAAGTTTGTTACATAACCCCAGCTGTTAGTCATAGGCCTCTGGTGGGCATTTTCCACCAGCGCTGCACTGTTTGGCTCATCATTATGTAACAAACACCAGCTCTTCAAAGCTCCAGATTTCAATGAAGCCTGAAGCAGCAACATGAGAAAGTCTGTTTGAAATGGTGTAATTGTATGTTTAACCAGGGGAGGGCAGCATTTAGCATAGGATTGAGAGAGGGCTTTGCCTCAAGACATATTTATTATTTGCACATACTTCATGTTAGATTTACACGTTCTTTTGATTCCAAGCAAAACATTGACAGTGCATTAAAAAATAACACATTTCACACACATAGAAAAAATTTGATTAGCTTCTCGATTTCATTTGTGTTAAATATTAAAATTCTGTTCAAAGTTCACATTTAAATGCCAATTAACAAAAAGATGGAGATGGAAAATAAGAATAGATGGAATCACATGTTTTTCAGAACATAGTTGCACAGATCAAAGGATGTTGCCGTTTTTTTATGCAGAATAAGACAAGATATTTTTATTGTTTGTGGAGGAAATTATGGTATCTCTAAAACTGAAGCCTTGCGTCCATTCATGTTGCAATTTCGATTCGATTGCGATTAATCCTGCAGCCCTAATGTGTTTGGACATGACAGCACAGTGAGATCACGCTGATTCCACTCAGAGAGAATTGGTCAGCTGCCTGAGGATTGAACCCACAACCTCCTGGCTTGAATGTAGAAGGACCAGCCTGCTCCCAAATACCGTTTCAAGACAAATTTTTAAATATTTTCTATTGCACAGCGTGACAGAAGCTGCCTCAACAGTGTTATCACTAATTAAACTGCCATGCACGTGTTAAATTGACCAAAATACAGTACTTTCTTATAGATCCTTTAAAATACTCATGTTCAAAATGACAGAATGGAAGCAAAATGAAGTAGTAGACCATGACTGATGAACTGACATCAGACAAATACTAATGGTTTTAAGTCTTTATAATATAAATAAGCAGCAATTTTGAATTTCCAGGGTAGAAATACTTGCGATTCACACATAGTTCCCAGTAAATTGCCAGATGCAGATTGCTGGAACACTCCGCTCTGACTCTGCTCTTCAGATCCAGAATATTGCCGGGTCTTTTCTGTTCACACTTAGCCTGGCATTTGGCTCTCTGTCTTCTATCACACTAACTATTTACTGCATTATTTAAATCGAATGAGAATGATACTCGTCCACACAGTGTAACCATGGAAACCCAGGAAAATTGCCCGATCAATTCACCTTATTCCGGAAGTTGTCATGGGCTTTTACCGGTGTAGTTTACATGGGGCAGACGAGCTCAACAGGAAATAAGTTCTACACGGACTAAAAAGCTGTTTTCAGGCCCCAGGAAATCGGTGCGTTGTTGACTTGTTTTTGCTCGTGTTCATTAAACATTTTACACAAATCAATCTACTTTATATAATATTTTAGGAGAGACTTTTCCCTCGTTTGTCATTTGCGCGTACGGTGTTCTCGTCAAAAAGAAGTGCGTTTACTACAAGAGTGCGGATCATAAAGAAGCTAAAGTGGGCGGGACTGAATAAGGTGAATAATGCCGTCAAATCAGTTCTGGCTTTATTCACACAGGAGCCTGAGGTAAGGCTTCATGTGGGAATTGGGCTTTAGTTTTCTTTTCTTTTACAATGTATGGAGAAAAAATACAAATTTGTTGCCTCAACATTGTATTTGAGCTTCACCTAAAGTATAATTTTTTAACTATGTAATATATCTTCAGATAATATGAAAAACTATTGTGGGGATCAACATTTCTGTCAGTATTTGTCCAGTAAAACCTAAAAATCTGGATTTTGCCTTCATCAGATATGCTACGTGCCTCTCATAATTGAATTTTAATTAAACAAGTAACGTAAAATACAACTGTACTGTCTGAACACCAGGCTCTGACATCCCTCACTTGTGTCTGAGTGGTTTTCATTTGCCAAAACCACCTTCATTTTTCATATTTTGTGACATTCTTCGCTTTTTCAATTTTTTCTTTACACATTGTTAAAGGGTCTACATCGCCCAGTAAGCCATTTATACACTTCATATCACATGGCGTACTCCTTTAATATTTTAGATATTAAATAAACGGATTGATCAGACTTGTCAAGTGGATTTAAACCCGTAAATACCTTAGTTTCAGTTTATTTGCCATTTGCAGCATAAAAACACATTGGAAAAAGGTGCAAGAAGCTCAGATTACACAGCATTCATTCATTCTCATTCTATTTTATCTCTGTAAGGGAAAAAACTGATGTCTCATATGAGGGAAGACCAGCACTATTTTGTATTTTGTTTACTCTGATATAGAGGTTGCAGTTACCATATTTTGACAGTTTTTTGACAGTAGATTTTTGCTGCCCTTCCTATAATTACTAGTCATGCACGTTTAAAAATGAATACTGTGAATAAGAGAGTCCTTATTTCTTCCAGTGAAATTAAACTGGGAGCAGCTTCAGAGACTTAGTACAGTGTCTTGTTGCTAGGTAACCTGAGGAGGATGTGTCTTCCTCAATCCAACACTAAACACTGGAATCCTCAAGCTTTTTATACATTATATAAGACCATGCACTGAACAATTCAGCGTGAGAGCCGTGGCATATGCTCCTGTCACCAAGACTGTGATGAAGCTGCTAACAGAGCAGTTTAAGACCAGGAGAAATAAACAAAGTAGATGCAAATGTAGGAAAACTAAACAAGTAAAATGGTGCCATATTTACACATGCACCAAATGTAAGGTTCTATCGTGTGTGGCAGTGTTCTTGCAAGAAGTGAAGCAACATTCAAAATATTTTACATATAATAACACATATAAATATATCAAAATGTAGATAATATCGTGAATGTTGTTTTGAAGATACAGTATATTTACATTTTATTTGTCAGTACATATGCAACAGCTATGGACTGCAAGAAGTAATAATAATAAATAATTAATATTTTCCTCCATAAACAGCAACGTATCATATTTTATTCTGTATAATAACTGGTAACCCTAATGTAAGTATGTGGAATTCCTTCATTATTTTCCCAGTTTCAGGGTTGCCAGGCTCCAGCAGCCAAACCTGCACAAGAGCACCTGAAATACTACCCAAAACCCCTATATTTATAAAAATAGCGCTCCTCCATTGACACAGATCTACCCTTCCTTTTTTTCTCTCACACACACAGCTCCAGAAAGCTCATATGGCTTTGGACATTAGGATTTGTCACTGAAATTCAGGATTTTCATTAGGTTATTCCAAAAATCAATACGGTTTACTTGGAAAAGACCCAATTCAGACTTGGCAACACTGCCCTGTGGCTATATTCTCACTCAATTTAATTTTAAATGATAAAATGTAAACCGAAAGTAGATTCTCCGACCGTGCAGAGCTTAGCTAGCTTGTTTGCTAAGTTTTACGACACTTCAGCTGCCCCACAACAATACATCTCCTCAACACTTGGACATCTCATTTAAGGAGAGAAAGATGATTAGTTCAACTGTGTGTGATCCCAAAGTCTGTATCAGTGATAAATGTGAGTGCAGCTGCAGTGTTCCTGTTGTTTATCTGGTTTTTAACTCGCTTTTCTTTTTTTGAGACATCAGATACAATATAAATAGACTATTCACCTTATTCCTAAAGTTGCCTTACGCGCCGCCGTCTTGTTTCCGTTGTATTAGTTCACACGGGGCAGACGAGCTCAACAGAAAATAAGTTCTTCATGGACTAAAAAAACGTTTTCAGACGCCCAGGAAATCGGTGCGTTGTTGACTTGTTGTTGCTCGTGTTCATTAAACATTTTACACAAATCAATCTACTTTATGTAACATTTTAGCGGCGAGACTTTTCCCTCGTTCGTCATTAGCTTTAACAGAGTTCTCGTCAAACGGAAGTGCGTTTACAACAAAAGTGCGTATCTGTGGCAAAAAAACGGCAAAAGTGGGCGGGGCAGAATAAGGTGAATATCAGATCTTTCACATTTCAGTCGTGTTTTGAGCTTTTACAGGAGAAAATGTCATCACTCACCATTGACTCTCATACAGTTGTTCCACTCACTGCATAAACTCATAGCCGTGTTCTATTGTCACGAGAGCTGCAGCAGACAGGTGAGTCCAGGTCAAGGAAGGTAACGATGGCCGCATCATTCTTCATGTTTACATAAGCAGAACCTCTCAGGATGTTTTAGATTCACATACATGGTTTAATAATCAGATCTTTGCAACTTTTTCTAGCATTTTGTTTTTATTCTAAACAATACACTTGATATTCACATTTTAACTATCCTCTAAATTTCTATATATTTCCCACCTCTACTACATAGACACTGCCTAATTGTTATTATATTGTACAGTATTTGTTTGGTTTTGGCCCTTTTTGCATTCAAATATAGTGTGATTATTCAATTTTAGTTAAATGTTTTCGTTGAATGCCCCTTCCCACTCTATCCTCTTCATTTATCCAAGCTTTGAACCTCCACAATTGTCCAACAGTGCCTTCGTTTGGCGTAGTATTCTGACTTACTCTTCATCAGCGTTGGGCACTCAACATTCGTCAATACACTTGCAATTATCAGGAACATGTTTGTAAATAACCCCTCCTTGAACCGCCACCTTAACGTGGTGGAGGGGTTTGAGTACCCGAATGATCCTGGGAGCTATGTTGTCGGGGGCTTCATGCCCCTGGTAGGGTCACCCATGGCAAACAGGTCCTGGGTGACGGGTCAGACGAAGAGCGGTTCAGAAGCCCTTATGACGAGTTTAAAACCAAGGCCAGTTACGTCGCCCGGATTGGCGTCACCGGGGCCCCACCCTGGAGCCAGGCCTGGGGTGGGTGCTCGACGGCAAGCGCCTGGTGGCCGGGCCTTTCCCCACGGGGCCCGGCCGGGCCCAGCCCGAACGAGCGACGTGGGGCCGTCCTCCCGTGGACCCACCACCTGCAGGAGGATCCATAAGGGGCCGGTGCGGAGAGATCTGGGAGGCAGTCGAAGGCGGGGACCTCGACGACCAGATCTCCGGACACAGAAACTAGCTCTGGGGACATGGAATGTCACCTCGCTGGGGGGGAAGGAGCCTGAGCTTGTGCGGGAGGTGTCTTGGACACTCGGGTGAAGAGAGGGGCGGAGCTGTCAACCGATCACCACCTGGTGGTGAGTTGGATCCGCTGGCGGGGGAGGAAGCCGGACAGACTCGGCAGGCCCAAGCGTATCGTGAGGGTCTGCTGGGAACGGCTGGCAGAGCCTTCTGTCGGCAGGGTCTTCAACTCACACCTCCAGGAGAACTTCTCCCAGATCCCGGGGGAGGTTGGAGACATTGAGTCCGAGTGGACCATGTTCTCCGCCTCCATTGTCGATGCGGCGGCTCGTAGCTGTGGTCGCAAGGTCTCTGGTGCCTGTCGCGGCGGCAATCCCCGAACCCGGTGGTGGACACCGGAAGTAAGGGATGCCGTCAGGCTGAAGAAGGAGTCCTATCGGGCTTTGCTGGCTCGTGGGACTCCTGAAGCAGCTGACAGGTACCGGCAGGCCAAGCGTACTGCAGCCTGGGCTGTCGCAGAGGCAAAAACTCGGGATTGGGAGGAGTTTGGGGAGGCCATGGAGGAGGACTATCGGTCGGCCTCAAAGAAATTCTGGCAAACCATCCGACGCCTCAGGAGGGGGAAGCAGTGCTTCACCAACACCGTTTACGGTGCGGGTGGAGAGCTGTTGACCTCGACTGGGGATGTTGTCGGAAGGTGGAAGGAATACTTTGAGGATCTCCTCAATCCCACTGTCACGTCTTCCGAGGAGGAAGCAGAGACTGAGATCTTGGAGGCGGACTCGTCCATCACCCTGGCTGAAGTCACTGAGGTGGTTGGCAAGCTCCTTGGTGGCAAGGCTCCGGGGGTGGATGAAATCCGCCCTGAGTATCTTAAGTCTCTGGATGTTGTGTCTTGGTTGACACGTCTCTGCAACATCGCGTGGCAGTCGGGGACGGTACCTCTGGACTGGCAGACCGGGGTGGTGGTCCCTCTGTATAAGAAGGGGGACCGGAGGGTGTGTTCCAACCACAGGGGGATCACACTCCTCAGCCTCCCCGGTAAGGTCTATTCCAGGGTACTGGAGAGGAGAATCCGACCGATAGTCGAACCTCGGATTCAGGAGGAGCCTGTGGTTTTCGTCCTGGTCGTGGCACACTGGACCAGCTCTATACCCTCCATCGGGTGCTCGAGGGTTCATGGGAGTTTGCCCAACCAGTCCACATGTGCTTTGTGGATCTGGAGAAGGCATTCGACCGTGTGCCCCGGGGCGCCTTGTGGGGGGTGCTCCGGGAGTATGGGGTCCGGGGCCCTTTGTTAAGGGCTGTCCGGTCCTTGTACGACCGGAGCAGGAGCTGCGTTCGCATTGCCGGCAGTAAGTCAGACCTGTTCCCAGTGCATGTTGGACTCCGCCAGGGCTGCCCTTTGTCACCGGTTCTGTTCATAATTTTTATGGACAGAATTTCTAAGCGCAGTCAGGGCGTGGAGGGTGTCCGGTTTGGGAGCCACAGGATCTCATCTCTGCTGTTTGCAGATGATGTCGTCTTGATGGCTTCCTCAAATCAGGACCTGCAACATGCACTGGGACGGTTTGCAGCCGAGTGTGAAGCGGCTGGGATGAGGATCAGCACCTCCAAATCCGAGGCCATGGTTCTCGACCGGAAAAAGGTGGCTTGCCCTCTCCGGGTGGGTGGGGAGTCCTTGCCTCAAGTGGAGGAGTTTAAGTATCTCGGGGTCTTGTTCACGAGTGAGGGAAGGATGGAGCGTGAGATTGACAGGCGGATCGGTGCAGCGTCTGCAGTGATGCGGGCGCTGTATCGGACCGTTGTGGTAAAGAAAGAGCTGAGTCGAAAGACGAAGCTCTCGATTTACCGGTCAATCTACGTTCCGACCCTCACCTATGGTCATGAGCTTTGGGTAATGACCGAAAGGACAAGATCGCAGATACAAGCGGTCGAAATGAGCTTCCTCCGCCGGGTGGCTGGGCGCTCCCTTAGAGATAGGGTGAGGAGCTCAGTCACACGGGAGGAGCTCGGAGTAGAGCCGCTGCTCCTCCACGTCGAGAGGAGCCAGCTGAGGTGGCTCGGGCATCTGTTCAGGAGCCTCCTGGACGCCTCCCTCGGGAGGTGTTCTGGGCATGTCCCACCGGAAGGCGGCCCCGGGGAAGACCCAGGACACGCTGGAGGGACTATGTCTCTCGGCTGGCCTGGGAACGCCTCGGGATCCCCCCGGAGGAGCTAGAGGAAGTGTCTGGGGTGAAGGAAGTCTGGGAGTCCCTGCTTAGACTGCTGCCCCCGCGACCCGGCCCCGGATAAGCGGAAGAAGATGGATGGATGAATGGATGTTTGTAAATAAGTCATCATGATTGCCTTTTATTTTATGTGTGAAATGTGAGGTTGGTTTCGCTGAATGTGAAAATTGTCTGAAATGATCCAAACGAGTGAATGGACTTGGAAAATAATGCTGGATTGCTCAAATATCCATGAATGAAACCAAAAACACAGCAGTAAGTATGCTTTTTGTGGAGGAAACATCATCATAAAAGCACAAAGACGTAGTACTGGATTTGTAACTGTGCATAATAGAACGCAGAGAAATGCCCAATCCATGTGCTGCTCAAGCGAAAGTATAGACTGTTATGTAACCATCTGTTAAGTTATTTATTGATTTTTCTATATTAAAACACAGCACTTCATAGAACAAGCTCACGACATTAATTATTAAAAATTGTACCGTCACGATGCTGGAAAAAAATTTGGCTCGAGTCTTTCAACGCTCTGGGCAGATGTTTTATTTATTGCGCGTCGATAAAGGCCTTTTGGTAGACAAAACCTTTTGTATACTCCATTGGTTTCCTGAAATAATTAGACAGGATTAATGTGGTCGAATTTACACGCTTGATGTCTTTGAACGTGGACAACTTTCAGAGGCTGTTTCATCTGCATATATTAGTGCGATTAGGCGCTGCGGTAACGAAAGACGAACTAAAAAAACAAGTCCGATGGGTGTTTTAGTGACTGGAGCGTTAGATCGGAGCCACTGACAGAGCGGAGAGGGAGCACGTTCATTCTGCAGTGTGCATTTCTCCACTATTCCTCTCCCCCCTCTCTCTCGCGCTCTCTCTCTCTCTTTCTTTCTCTCTCCTCTCTCTCAAAGCAGCGTTCACCGGTCGCCAGTGAGGATGACAACCGCGGATTCGCCCAAGCACCGAATCCATCTCTCCGGCTGGCGGCTCACGAGGGAGACCCCGAGACACAAACAGGTTCTTTTCATGTGGAGGTGCGGCGTCTTTTGAGGGGCTGCGAGCTTCCGTCCCCCGTCCATCTCTGGGTGAGTCAATTCCACGCTTCTGTTCGTTTAGGCGCATCAGTAATTGGTCAGCGGAGATGGATTGTGGCAGTGTTTTTTGCGCGTGAGAGTGTGCTGTGATTGACTGGTGAATCCTAAGTAGGGGATTTGCACTTTGCTCACGCAGCAGCCCCCCGAACCTTGTCTGTCAGGTGCTATTTTTGGTCACGACACTCAAGCGCTCTGCCTTTGTTTGCCCCTATCTTTGTTTCTTTTAAAAAATCAATATACTGTTTCTTCTGGATGTTTTCACTCATCCGAACAGCATATTTACTGTCTTTCCTGCGCAGTAATCTCAATACATTAAGCGCTTTTTGATTATTTTTTTTCCACGAGTCTGAAAAAGTTGTCGGGCAAAGTTGATTCCCGTGTTCGGTCAAACCTTCAAGCCAATTTGCGTAAACTTTGTGTGCACAACTGGTCTGTGTTGCATGTTACTGCGTGAAAGTAGCTTGATTTAGTAAGTCGATGTTGGAAAAGTCTTTATCAAGATGGTTGGAGGGAAGTATATCTCTATGGTAACAGCAGGTTTTGCCAAGGCTAGAGGAGGAAGAGGTGAAGAGAGTTTGATGCGTCTCTCTCCGGCGCCTTTTTAGCGAGATTATAAATGACTTGAGTCTGCTGACTGGTGTTATGAAGCAGTTGCACGGCAGAATAATAATGAACGCTATTGGAGAGGCAGCGCAGAGGAGTTCAGGGGGATGTCTTCGGAGTATAGTGTTATTAAGGAGGACTGACGAAAGAAGGAAGACAGATAAGATGAGATTTAACAAAGGGATTTTGTGGGGAAAAGATGGTGCAGCACTCAGTTTTATTACAACATATACGGAATCTACTTTATCGAAGCCAATGAAGCCCCCGCCGTGTAAGTCAATACTCTGAATAGCAACGGGGCTCATGATATGTCAATAAATAGTTATCAGTGTGAGATTTCTATTCATTAACGTCCTCAAATTGATTAGGATTTCACATGCATTGGTTGGGCGGGTTTTATTATGATGTGCAAGAAAGAAATACGTAAATGTAAAAAAGCTCCGGCCACAAGAGGTCAGTACAAAAACAACAACAAACACACACAAAAAAAGTGAAGAGGAGAGAAGAGCAAGGATTGAATAAAAAACACACAAAAGTACAAGAAGAAGGTGAAAGATGAGGCAGACATGTTCAAGCAAGAGCAAGTATATTTTCAAAATATACAACACATAACAAAAAACAAACAAACACAAAAACACATCAAGACCAGTGGGAGTAAAGGAAGTAAAAAAGGAGATTTAAAAATAAAGACATCCAAAGAAAATGAAGGCATCCCAAGTTGTATTTATTTATTAACCTTTATTTAACCAGGTAAGAACCCATTGAGATCGAAACCTCTTTTCAAGGGTGAACTGGGGGTGGCCTTTTTGAAGAAGGATCGGGGGAAGGTCCTTAACTAACGAGAGAGTCAGAGAAAGCCACTTTTATTGCGTTTATCCTGAAAACAAAAGCTGCTTACGACCAGGTTGTCCTTGAGAGGGAAGAGCTATCTAAAAATAATCAACAGAACGTCGTCAAGCTTCAACAGAGAAAAACAAGAATGAGAAGGAGAGAAGATGAAAGGGAGGCTCTACAATGGTTCAATCAGTAGAAAGTTGAGAAGATTAAAGACGAAACAACCGCGCTGGTGGAGATATTTGAAGCATTTGAAGTTGAAATGAAGAGGAAGAACGAGAAAGAGCATGACATGATGCACAGATCATTCAAATGAAGATTGAAAGAGCGCACAAATCGGAACGATACGTCAACCAAAGCTATGGGAAAGAGGGAGACAAGATGATTTGTTTAAAAACTGAAGGAGGATCTAGCCAAAAAGGAGGATTCTCTAAAGCTGGAGCTGATAGAAACCCAGGAGAACATGTGCTTTGGAGCAGAAGGTCCGTCTCCTGGAAAAAATGAGAGCAGAAGCAGCCCAGAAGTGTTCAAGAGGAGAAGATGAGCGCTTTGAGGGAGGAGCTAAGAGGAGCACAAGAGGAGAGCATGTGTCCGTTCTCTGTAAGATCATTTTGGACATTGATATCTTTCAAACAAGAACATATAATAGTTTGTCGAGGTTCATTGAAGGTTTACTTACACCCACATACACATGTTTTCTGGAATCATATCCTTTCTCCTCAAAACAAACAAGCGTGATTGACAGGCAGCTTAACCAATCGAAGAGAAACACAGTGACATTTTTAGTTTTCTTTCATTCCCATGATCCAGAACGTTACTGTTCCCCAATTTTGTGCCCAGCTTTACAAAACTGAACTCTCTGAATGACAAAATGAAGTTAATGTAAAAAAGAAACAGCCAGATAAAAAGTATTCACATTTAGGTCTATTTTTTGGGACTAAATTTACTTAAAAATACTTAATTTTGATACTAAAATTTTCTCGATTATTATATTTTGGTTCTTACGTTATTCAATAATGATGATCATCAATTAACCGAATGATCTTGACATTCTTATCTAGCATGCTACGATGCTTCAGCTCATTTTTAGTAAGACAATACTCATATATGTCCTTAATAGTTTAGACCAGTGTTTCCCAACCAAGAGTACGAGGACCCCATGGGGTACGTGAGGAATTTTCAGAGGGTACTTGGAATTGTTTTAAATGAAGATAAAATACACTTTTATCACAATAAAAAAAGTTTCATTAGTAGCGTAGCATCTTTTTGGTGTTTGACCATAAATATTATTAAAACAATAAATATAATAGTAATAATTGGCTATATTTGTCTAGTAAATCCATTTATTTGCTCAAAACTCAAGATAAAGGGTACTCTTTAATGTGAAGCAAACTTTAGGAGGTACTCGAGACAAAAAAGGTTGGGAACCACTGGTTTAGATGTACAGTTCTGTTTCAGTCTGGTCTCTGTGCTGCATAATCCTAGTATCTTAATAGAAAAGTGGGGAACCCGTCATATATCAGGTCAGTGAAAGCGTATGTGATTTCTGGTGTGATTCTGATGTGCGAAAGATAGAAACTGTTGCTGCTGCTGCATATTCTCTAGTGCCATTCTCCCAATAGCTCCTTCAGGAGCCCACGCTGGTCCTACTCATCACTTTGCTTTGGAGATAATGACGGACTGAGATATTGAAGTGGTGACGCGCTCTGAATTATCACCTACAATGTCTGTCTTTTATACTCGACCCTAAAATGCCAACTTTCCAGCTATGTCACGTGGATTGGTACACATGAAAAAGAACTGTCAGGTTAAAATCTGGAGCGATCAGAGCCGAGAGAATATAACATCATAACATGCTATTGTTCAATTGTGGTTTATTTATTTAAATACTGAAGAAATGCATTCACGTGATTTCTTACTTCCTTCAAGACCAAAGTTTATCTAATTTCTGTTGGGTCCTTAATTCAATTCAGTTCATTTTATTTAATGCTCAAAATCACAACAGCAGTTGCCTCGGTAGGCAAAAATGGCTAGCGCCATGTACTACTGAGTACTTCCTGTCCAATTCTATGAGGCTTTTGTAGTCAAACAATGAATAAATCCTTAAAGCTCAGGCAGTGAACAGTGAGCGGCAGCGAATGTCACAGACAACATGTTAAAGACTTTGCAAATGACATGAATAATTCCTGGCGACACTTCTGTGTTGATAAATTGAGGAATTTGTTGGTCAATGCTAATGCTAATGCTAATTTTGAAGCATAATAAAGATAAAAATAAACCTTTTTTTTTTTTTTTATGAAGTAATCTACAAAAACAAAAAATCTAAACAATCAGGTAGTCTTTACTTTATATTTTAATTTGTTGTTTCTTAATATATTTACTTTTTCATATAAGTTAGCATTAACTGAGAGAAACGGTTAGCTTAGCCAACTGCTGCTGTACACAGAGCCCATTGAATAAAACTACCTTCTGCTTAAAGTGTGAAAGGATTTTAAATTATACTTTCCACAATTAACTGGATCTTCCTGTTTCTGCAGATCAGCTGATTTGAAGTCTGCTGCTTTGACAATATTCCCTTTTTTTCTGACAAAAAATCTCCTTGTACAAATCCAGCATAAGTTGCGTTGGTTGGGACTTTAACACCCCTCAGTGACTATTCCTAACATTGTAACATTAAGTAGTGGAGCTGCACAAATGCTTGGAATAGCAAGTGCCCAATGTAATGTGTGGGAGGGCCTTTCTTTTATTAGAAAAGTAACAGAAAGATCTCATTTTGCTCTACACCGTCCATATTTTGATTTCTGTTGGATGATTTAAAGCCAAGGTTTTAAAAAGATTCTCAATGTTATATAAGAATCCTCCTCTGCAACCTATATTTGATAAAAAAAACAAACAAACAGTTGTAGTGGTGGATTGAGACACATGCTAATAGTTCAATTAAAATTATGATGCCACTATAAGTAATAGGTTTAAAGTGCATATCAAAGGCTCTCATGTTTTTTCTAATTACTACGTTGTTTGGTGAGATAGTTCCTGAGGTAAATATATATATAATATCATAGATTTATCACTCAAGATTTGCCTATTTGTCCCTAGTTTGACAGTTCAGGTAATTCTACAACTGTTACCTAGAAACCAGACTGTAAACAAGCGCCAAAATCTATTTAAATTACAATAGTTATGATTTTACAAATTATAATACACAATAACGCCTTTATTTAGTTAAATCATTGTTTAAACTGTCAAAAAATGTGTCTGTTGGGTGTAAATATTCCCTGTATTTTGAATAGTTTGCGTTCCATCAGCCAATGATATTTAATACAGATGGTGGGCAGCTAAAATTAATATTGTTAAAATGCAGACTTTTGATGTCATACAGTGAGTTCTTAGGTCTGGTCACTGCGAGAAATCACCAGGTTCAACATTTATGAATTGACCTTATTATTTATATTTCACAGCAAGTCCAATGCAATCAATAGACCCTTTAAAAGTCTGTAAACAAAAACATTCTAAACTCGGAATGGAGGCAAAAGTAAAGTGCACCATAATGTGATTTCACTGGAGAAACTGGATTTAACCTCAGAATATCACAAATATGAAAATCGATGATGATTTTGGAAAATGAAAACCACTCAGACATATGTGAGTGACACCAGAGCTGCTTTAAACATGTTTATTATTTTATTTTACATTATGTTTTAGGAATATGTTTTACTGGAAAAATACTCACTGAAATGTTGAGTCCACAATCATCTTTTATTTTATCTAGAGATATGTAAATACTACACCATAAATGACATTCTTCTGAACCTAATACAATTTTAAGACTAGAAAATTGTATTTTGTCTATCGTTTGTTATAGAAAAGCAAACTAATTGACCTTTCTACCCTGGAAATTCAAATGTGTTGCTTTTTTCCAACACAAACACTTCCAGCAGAAGTTAGACCTAATATGAGCTAATCCTTGAAAAATGTACAGTCATTTTGACTCCCGTCGCCATTTATCAAATGGCATATAGTCTATATATGGATATTTGCCCTTGTTTACAGTATGGTTGCTAGGTAACAGTTGTGGAATTACCTCTACCTATGCCACATCTGCTGCTCATGTCCAACCAGGAAGTAACATAAACATCAACAAAATTGTCAAACTGGGGAAAAATAGGCAAGACTTTTAGTAAAATCTTTAATATAATCATGTTCACTATTCATTCGTCAAATGTGTATATGTCAGACATCAAACTGTAGAGGGCATTTTCTGACTACAACTGTAAACTAAAAACGAAACAAATATTATAACATGTGCAACAGCTAGAGTAGTTTCTAATTAGATAAATACTCTTGCATGCATCTATCATGTTGTTGTCATGGCAATAGCAGCACATCTAGATTCAAGGACTTCTTATTTTGGAGTGTATGTAATGCTTTTGTCATTAATCTGTGCCACTACAGCTCTGCTCCAGCAGGTTTGTGATTCAGAGCTGCCCACGGTGCGTACAGTAACCTAGGACCCGAATGTAGAGCAACACCATGACTGGGACACAACCTCTCTCCTCCTCCTCCTCAGCCAATCTGACTCACCGACCAAATCATTATCCAACCAACTAAATGACTACTCGCGCAATCAAGTCAATGTTCCGGCACTATTTTGCGGCTGGCAACGCATCAGGTGTTAAGACTATTTTACCATTTCAGTTAAAAACTGTTTGCAAAATTGTGAATGTGAGTCCAAACAACAAATGTCTCGAAAAAGTTGGACGATGACACCAAGGCAAAAGATAATCGCATTCAAATATTTCCTGGTTGGCAACGTCTACTGGGGTTTTTTGTGCATGTGTTCAGGAAATTGCAAAACTGAAGGCAGACAATGTGAAAATAATCATTGTTACAGTAATTTACACCTCATATAAAAAAGGACTAGTCTAAACAAGAAGAAAAGCTGGATGTTTTTGTCAGTTCAAATCACTAATGCAAATGTAAATAGAATGACATGATAACTAGGATTAATCAAGGACATAAAGTGCATATGATTGAAGATTTTACCAAACTATAAAAATGTCCTTTTGTCCCCAGTTTGAGTGACGTTTATAAAGTTACTTCCTGGTTAGATATGAGCAGTGGATGTGACATAGTAATACCACAACTGTTACCTAGCAACCATACTTGTAAACAATGGCCAAAATCCCTATTACTGATTACACAATAGTTATGATAAACTTAATTTTCTTTAATGATTGTTTAAACTTTCAGAAAAATGTGTCAGATGAGCTACTTGATTGTAAATTGTCCTCGTCGTTCCCCAATTTGAGTCATTTGCTGATTTGAGTCAATCATGCTAGTCTTTTGCGTGACTCTATTTTCTTAATTTAAATACTTGAAACGGGTAAAGTGTCATTTAAGTGAATTAGAGTTTGTTAAGAAAGTTTCACAACATTTATTTGAGCTAAAACACGTATAATCTCAGACCACAATCAAATTATCAAACATTAAAGGACAAATATTATGCATAATTGACTTGACTTTTGAGCTTTTAGCCATGTTCTAACATTGTTCTGTCACCAAAAATATACCTGGAGTAGCATTTAGCTTAATTCACGTTTGTTTGATGAATACTCGTGTGAAAATCCTCTCTCTTCAACACTGTGTCCTTCATGTGTGACGTAGATGATGCTGACGTCATTTATCCCAGAATCTTTTGCTGTTTGAAGTCCTTAAATCATCGCCTGGCTCGCTCTGAACATTTCTTCCGTCTAATCACGATAACTACAACTTCGTCAGATCCACTCTTTACTGCAATGCATTGTGGGTATATATTTCCATGTGTGTAATTGCCTCTACAGCCAGTAGAAGGAGCCACAGCTGAGTCAAACTGGCATCTTCCAATGCTGTTATAAAGTAATGTTTTTTGTAAAACCATTTTATTTTTAGTTGCAGAACATGACAGGTCAAACTGAAGACACTCAAGAGCAGGTTTAAAGGCTAAAAACGTCACAAAAAATACATTATATTTTTCCTTTAAGTATCAAACTAAAACCAGTTGACCTCATTGTTTTTCTGCACTGATCTATTTCATTGATTAAATGTTGTGTTCACAGTCATTGACATCATCATCATTTAAATATTTTTTTTTATATCATATATGGCATGTTAAATGTTGTTTTGCCATGTATGTATTGTTGTAGTCATAGACCAACATTATTATTTTTTGTGTAGAAGCCTCTGAGCATGTGCAGATTTCATTTTGACATTTAGAATCATGCATTGGATAAAATGTCGCTTATTGATGACATCACAGAGAGATTCTGTTTTAGTACTCGGCTCTAGATAGACAAACTGCAGCTTGACAGCGTAATGTAAAAGTATAATACATATTTACCACAGAGACTATCCACCAAACAAAGTCACAATTAGAAAAAACACGAGAACCTGCCATATGCACTTTAACGAGTTTAAAGATTATCGACACAATGAACAACAACAGTGAACTCCGTAATTCATTCATTTTCATTTTTAACTGAATGCTCTTGACATCCCTAACTTAGAGACTAAACCTCTAGGAATTAACTGGCGCTGACGTAAACAAGGACCACTACGCAAATAAGCCGTTAGTCTGATGTTTTCCCGCTGTTTCAATGAGCCCAGAGTCATCTTCAGTTATCTGTGGCTGCTCAGAGGGAGACGGTGATTAGAGAGGAGGGGCCGCTGCACGGGCCGTTAGCTCACATCATTATGGGCTGTGAACCTGCACTTTTGGGGAAACACAGCAAGATCTGACTCCCATCTGCCGCGGCATTTTCGGGAGCACATGATCCATTCACTTTCTCGGCGCAGAGAAGTGGGTCCAGATCCTCCCATCCCCGGGACAGACAAATGTCACAAAAGACTGTTTTTGTCTGGCTCAGTGTTCTTTTAAAACAAACTTTTCAACACTTATTCTCACTCAGAAAATGGGATAAAATTGGTTCTATCTGTCTTCTTTTATCCTCTTCTGTGTCACATTTTGTTTTCTTGTACTTTATCTGCTTTGAATAAATAAATGTACTACAAATATTTACAGACACTACGCATTTTTATATTAATGAATACATAATCAAACCAAGTGTGTCTAGTTTCAAGTTTATTGTGCCCCTCTCAAGTCTGGATAAATGAAGAGTCTGAGTGATAAAACAAAATGAATATACAGCTATCCACATTTAAGACGTTTTTGGACTTTACAGTAGAGATGTGCCAAAATATCGAAATATTGATATATCGTGTTACTAAATTTGGTGAAACAGTATCGACATCATGAGCTGCTGTATTGATATTTCAACATCGAGTCATTTTTTGTAGAATTTACTGACTTATTTTGTACCAGTGCTACAATTTGCAAGAGAGGAAACTTGTTTATTTCAAATCTTTGACATATTCACTGTTTGGGTTAATAAACTGGGTGTATTTAGGTCATGGTTAACCTGCTCACACCAGATTGATGTGTACCACTCTGAATTTAGTTCTACACAGTATCAATCTGGACAGACTCTCACCATAAGTCATCGGGAAAATGCGTGACGTCATGACGAACGAATGAAAGAAAATCATTTTCAGTAAAAAAATAAATACATCGCAGACGTTTTTTTTTATACACAATCCCACTCAATTACAGTGTATTTGGGCCTCAAAACCCCTGCCATGGACACAGTAAATGGATACCTTTGGAGCAATCTTTTGGCTGCAAGAAAGAAGGCCATCGCTAAGAAATGACGGATCCAACAATCAAAGACTGGACACTTTGTAACCAACATTCGTGAAATAGAAAAATTACCTTTTTTTCTTAGATGCCTTGTGGGTTTTTATTTATTTATATTATTTGTTATTCCAATTTTTAAACACACCAAACACAGAACAAGACCAGAGAGCAGAAAACACATCCAACATTCAATGAAACAAAAAAAAAGAGTCACTGCAAAACCAAATCAACATAAAGGCCCCATTTTGTCCAAAGTCCATTTAAAAATTAAGTCCAATCATTGCTTGTCGGTTTTGTTGGAATCATCCATTTCTACGTAATGGCCTTCTTTTCTGTGGCCAAAAATATCGTTTGTTTTTTTCCGTTTTGTATCTGCATTGTTCTCTCTTTGTCTTGTTTTAAATTTGAAAACTAAAGGAGAAATAAGCAATCAGTTGAATTCTGAGTTCTTGTTTGACCCCGACAGTGCCCTCATTATGGGACGTCACATGTTCAGAGTGTTATTTCTCACAGACCACAGGTGAACAGTGGATGTGCCAGAGAACATCACCTGGTTTTACCCTCTTGTCTCACACCGCGCTCTCGTCTCTTGATCTGACACCTGCTCTCACACTGCACTGGAAAACTGCAGTGAAAGAGGACGGGGCATATTCAAGAGATCTCAGCTCCAAATGACGCCATCACACATTAGCTACTTTCCTCTGAACAAGGAGCAGTCGAGAGAGACTTGGGAGCAGTTGGCTGTTGTCATGTTGTTTCAGTTGAAGATATTGTATTTAGTTGAGTTGAGTTTGTGTCGCCCACAGCAGTTTTGTTCTGGTTTTAAAATGATGTTGTTTTGTTCTGGATGTATGATGTTTTTTAAAGGTTATTCTTTGTGCCTTTAAACAAGATTAGTTTTGGGTCTAGTCCTGGTTTAGTCCTGCTCTAGTTCAGATTTAGTTTTGGGTTTAGTCCTAGTTTTGTCCTGCTCTGGTTCAGATTTAGTTTTGGGTTTAGTCCTGGTCTTGTTCAGATTTTGTTTTGGGTTTAGTCCTGCTCTGGTTCAGATTTAGTTTTGGGTTTAGTCCTGGTCTTGTTCAGATTTAGTTTTGGGTTTAATCCCGCTCTAATACAGGTTCTGTTTTGCGTGTAGTTCAGGTTTAGAACTGATTTACGTCACAATCACAAAATTTGGACAAAACCAGGACTAAACGCAAAACTGAACCTGAATTAGAGCTGGACTAGACCTGAAGCTAAACCTCAACTAGAGCAGGACTAAACCCAAAACTAAACTTGAACTAGAGCAGAACTAAACCAGGACTAAAAAAAAAAAAAAAAACTTGAACTAGAGCAGGACTAAACCCAAAACTAAACCTGAACTAAACCCAAAACTAAACCTGAACTAGACCCAAAACTAAACCTGAACTAAAGCCAAAACTAAACCTGAACTAGACCCAAAACTAAACCTGAACTAAACCCAAAACTAAACCTGAACTAGACCCAAAACTAAACCTGAACTAAAGCCAAAACTAAACCTGAACTAGACCCAAAACTAAACCTGAACTAAACCCAAAACTAAACCTGAACTAAACCCAAAACTAAACCTGAACTAGACCCAAAACTAAACCTGAACTAAAGCCAAAACTAAACCTGAACTAAAGCCAAAACTAAACCTGAACTAGACCCAAAACTAAACCTGAACTAAACCCAAAACTAAACCTGAACTAGACCCAAAACTAAACCTGAACTAAACCCAAAACTAAACCTGAACTAGACCCAAAACTAAACCTGAACTAAACCCAAAACTAAACCCAAAACTAAACCTGAACTAAACCCAAAACTAAACCCAAAACTAAACCTGAACTAAACCCAAAGCTAAACCTGAACTAGACCAGGAGTAGAAGGACCAACCCAAACCAACCAATAGACTCAAGTGTGGTTTTCTGATATTGTGCCTGTTTTATGTTTGTTCATTAATTGTTTTAGTTTAGTTATTGATACTGAAACTCAAGTTTTACTAAGAACTTAAGCTATGAAGATTTGAGGAAAAACTGACTTAATGCTGCTCCTAATTCCAATTCAGTCCTGCAACGTTTGTGTGATTTTACTGCATCATTTTCATGGAAACATTATCACTTAGTGGGTTTAAACTCATAAATATATAAATCAAGAGCCAAAATATATTGGCAGTCAGTGTGAAACTGAATCCAAAAACCTTTAGAGACATGTGGCGACAGCTGAGGAGAAAGCAAGCCGAGATTAATTAGATTTATTAACACATTAGAACAAATATTACTTCAGTGGTTAATCTATGAATGGTAGAAGATAAAAGACACACTGTATGTAAAAAGCAGAAGTAGATTGGACTCTTCTGATGTTCCCGGGGTTGAGTTGTGCATTAGTGATGCGTGGGAGGTGATGCTTAAAATAGACGTTTTGAGTGTGTCGGTCTTTTTCTGCCTCTCTCTCCGTCACAAAAGACGCCAAATATATCCAGCGGTGGTTAAGGAGGCAACACACGCCGGTTATTTATAGCATTAGCACGACGCGGGAGGAGTACAGATCTGGACAAAAGCAAAAAAAACTGCAGCATCGCTTAGCAACAGATATCAGATATGTAAGAGTGATACGGAGCAGGAAGGCATTGTGTGCTCTCATTGTGTCGCTGGGCAAGACACTTCTCACATCTTGGCCGTGTGGATTCGTTGGTTGGAGAGAGTGTAGGTGTAGATGTGACATTTTGGATTATAGGTATGAAAAATGCATTAAAATGTAACGGAAAAGAAGACAATAAACTGTCTTTGCCAAGGCACTAGTCTTATCTGGCAATGGAAAAAAATACAGTGAACCCGTGGATTTTATAGCAAAGATTTCCTAGTTAAAAGGTACGGCTGCACGATTTAGGAAAAATATCTAATTGGGATTTTCTGACAAGTATTGAGATTACAATTAGATTTGCAATTGGATTTTAATTATAAGATTTTGTTCAAAGTTGACAGTCTATGAATTGTCCAACAAATAAAGGACCACATTAGTATTTTATAAAATGTTTGTACAGATCTAAACTACTGTTTAGAATAGTCTGGTATAGTTTGTATGCAGATTAAAACAGAATATGTTTCTGGATGAAATTTTGGTATTTAAAAATGAATTATATTTCCATAAATGTAATAAATAATAAATATTTCCATATTGAATCCATAAAAATTTTGATTTTATTGCGAAATTCAAAAGGATAAATGCTTTTTCCCATCTGTTAAAGAATTTAAACTTAAAAGGAAACAAATTCTGCTACAGTGACTTTTTTTTTTTAGCTTTTAATCACGTTCTAACAATGTTCCATCATCAAAAACATAGCTGGAGTTGCATTCAGCTGCATTCATGCCATTTTGAGGAATGTTGGTTTGAAAATCCTCTCTGACTGTCAAAAACACTCCCCTTTCTCCCCAGTGCAGAACATTGGGAAAAATAACAAGTCTGTCTTCATCTCATAATTAAACATTTAATCCTTTCAAACTTGTAAGAAAGAACCATGTGAGTCACTACATGACTCTTTGGGATGAGAGCTGATTGGCTGAGCTGGGATAACACCCCTGCTTCACTTTTGTGTCTGAAGGAGCTGTTTTAAAGCTAGTGGCCCAAAAAATCTGCATTTGAAAACTATTGATGAGCCAAAGGGTTTGTTAAAGCAAGAAATGAGTTTGAAAGGTTTAGATTCCTACAGTACTTCCTTATTTCACTGTTTGAAAATGAGGTGCCCCAACTTTAATCTATAACTAATACATACTTACTGGATGAGTGGAGTTAGTATCCATGTCTTTTCTAGGAAGTATTTTGCGTTTTATTCTGTTTCATTGTGTAATTTTAACAATGAAATAGTAGAAATTGTTTACAATGTATTCATTTTGATGATACATAATCTGTATTTAGGCCAGGTTGGATGTTCATGTGCACCAAATTTTGATTATTACCTAATTTCTGGGCCTTTAATATTATTTAAACGACATGCAAATCGCAAAATCTGATGCGAGTAATCAGACTTATCATAATCAGAAATGAATCAATCGTATTCTCTTTTTACAGATCCTTTTAATAAGCAACGCATGTAACCGCAGCATGAGCAGGATACCAGACCTATTACAAAGATTATATTACTGCTGCTATTTAACGTTCTGAATAAAGCCTCCACTTACAGATTAATATGAGCAGTTCCTGGCTACAGCTGTAAGTGTTTTACATAAGGCCTTAGAGTTGGCTCTGCACACAAGTGGCTGCTCCCTGTTTACTGTGCCATTGTCATCTCAGTTTATGTTTCTTCTCTTTCTCACAGATAAGAGACCGGAGCACTCTGCATTGTAAATAAGACCATCTCGTTCTACACAGCCAGAGCACTTTGTGAAAAACCAAACATAGAAAGTCTACAGACCATGTCCCAGGTAAGACTTTATACATTTGATTAGAAATGTATAGACCCTTTAAAAATGTGTAAACAAAAACATTCTAAATTCGTAATGGAGGCAAAAGTGAAGAGCAACATAGTGTGATTTGACTGGAGAAACTGGGATTTAACCTCAGAATATCACAAAATATGAAAAATTGTGATGATTTTGGAAAATGAAAAGCCTCAGACACATTTGAGTGACATCAGAGCTGCTTTAAACACATTTATTATTGTATTTTACATTATTTTTTAGGAAATTATGATAAACTCTTTGCATTTTTGATGAAGGAACAATCCAGATTTATGGGTTATAGTGGAAAAATACTCACAGAAATGTTGAGCCCACAACAATTTTTCATTTCATCAAGAGATATATTAGATCCTGTACCATAAATTAGATTCTTTTGAAGCTAAAATACAATTGTAAAGCTAGAAAAATGTATTTTGTCTATTGTTTGTTACAGAAAAGCAACTAACTGACCTTTCTACCCTGGAAGTTCAAATGTGTTGCAGTTTTCCCAAAACACAAACACTTAAGAATTTAGATCAAATGTGAGATAATAATTCATAGTCAACTTCATTTTGCCTCCAGTCGCCTCCATACCGGAATTTTGATGACATTACATTTTAAAGGGTCTATTAGGCACTCAAAACCGCAAAAATGTAAGGATCATTTGCTCAAAAAACAGAACACAAACAAACAGACACATGGCTTTTTTATGTGCATCAATATCAGTGAATGTCATAGAATCAATGGTAAAGTGGCCTATTATGGTATTATGGTATTTTGTGCCGACTCTCAGACAGATCCAGACACATGCTGCTGTGAGTCTTGTATGTTGTGAATGTGGTGACTGGGTGTGAGTGGTGCTATACAGTAAGTGTTGTGTGACTGTGCTCCTCCTGCTGCTTCTCTGTGCCTCCTTTTGCTCCTAATGCTTTAATGGCAGCGGCTAATTCTATCAGAGTGACATCTGCCACTACTCCTCTGTCTCAGCCTGGACAAACACACATAAACATGGCACAGAGGCAAACAGTAACTCTGCTTTGTCCATTTCAACTGCCCACAACCAGTGCAAAAGAGCTGCATGTCGTTGTTTAAGTACTTAAGTATATAGTAGTAGTAGTAGTAGTAGTAGTAGTGGATAGTTAATAGTCACAGATAGGAAGGTCACAGTATCAAATTTTAGTCTGACAGGAAACATTCTGATTTTATTTACAATGATATGTGCATAAATGAATGAATTAAAAAAATGCTGAGAACCCAAAGCCAAAGTGATAAATGTGAGCGCAGCTGCAGTGTTCCTGTGGTTTATCTGGTTTTCTACAACTGTTAACTTGAGTTTCATCATTTACATGTCAGGTAAAAAACTAAATATTTAGCTTCAGAGTTGTAGATAGATTTGTTGATAGACAGTTGTAGTGCGACATCTAATGATCATTTTGAAGTGACACTGATTCCTGATGGAGTACATTTATGATTGAATGTTTTTCACAAAATACACAAAAATCTTTTTCCACTCTATTTTCTTAGAATTGTGGCTCAATTTGAGTCATAAAACTTATTTTCTCAGCTCAATGCATTGTATGGAACCTACGTATAGACCAGTTAACGATTATTTGATTACTAAAATAGTTGACATTTATTTTAATTATCAGTTATCTGCAATTAAGTGATTAATTTGTTGTAGCCCTAGACTGTAGCAGCTTGTGTTTTGAGCTTTTGCCACTCGCTGCTTGAATTCAGAATGTTGTGATGTCATCTGCATAAACTCTTAACACCATGACCAAACAACATGCACAAAAAATATGATCAAAACCGGATTTCTGGAGTTATCAAATTATTGAAATGTCACGTAAAGAGTTACATTTGATGTGAGTAACCTGATTTACTTTTGATTGTTCACACAAGTAAAGGTTTTGGCAAGAAACATTGTGTAAGAAATGCCACCCCTTGAAGCCATGACAAAAATGTAAAAGCATGAAAATGAATGAATGAGTGAATAAAAAATCCATTGTTCTTTATTGTTCAAATACAGTACTTACTTGTGCTCACAAACACACAGGAATAATCAGATTTAAGTATTGGGTTATCTGATTATTCTAATAACCTGTTTTTTTCTGCTCATGTAAAATGTACCTAATGCAATCCTTCCATCACTTTTTACTTGTGACCAGCTTCATCAAATCAATCTCTCTGAAATAAAGTATCACATAAACAGACAGATTTACACTTTTACTTTTTTGGAGTAAAGATTGAATTTCAGTTCTAAAAAGTTTGTCCAAATATATTCTGACCTGAATAACTACAGTTTTTGAGATTACTCATTCAACCATTCATTCATTCATTCATTTTCTACCGCTTATTCCCGTTAGGGGTCGCGGGTGACTGGAGCCTATCCCAGTGACTTTGGGCCTTAGGCGGGGTACACCCTGGACAGTGGCCAACTCGTCGCAGGGCTGACACAGAGAGACAGACAAGGACAGACAACCATTCACTCTCACATTCATACACTACGGGCAATTTAGAGTTGTCAATTAACCTACACAGTCATGTCTTTGGACGGTGGGAGGAGCCAGAGAACCCGGAGAGAACCCACGGTAACACGGGGAGGACATGCAGACTCCACCCAGAGAGATCGTGTGATGTTAAGGTGGTTCGGAATTCAATACCACGATGTTGGGGTGGTCTGGGATTCGAACCCACGATCTCCTTATTGGGAGGCAGACGCTCTAGCCGCTCTGCCACCGTGCACCCGTGCACTCATTCAACCAATGCATCTTAATTTTTTTGAGGCATTCCCTTTATTCCAATCCAGATGATATTACGATCAAATGTATAAGCAAATGTATCATTTAAGTTAGTTTTTTTGTATTTTTTGCAGGTGGAGCAGGAGATCTCACTGGTCCAGAGGAAGATGTCCGACCTGGAGTCCGTTTTACAGCAGAAGGACATCGAGCTGAAAGCTTCAGAGACACAAAGGACCATTTTAGAGCAAGACCTGGCAACCTACATCACAGAGTGCAGCGTGAGCCTTTCAGTGTTTTATGCACCATCATAACCTGAACAACATGTGAACGCTATGACACATACTTTATTGTGAATGCTAGGTCTGATTAACTTATTTACATAAAGACCCTCGCTGTGTGTTTTGTGACGTCAATTAGAAGGTACTGAGTGCAATCAGGAACAACTAAGCAAGAAGTTTTTAAATCTTATAAGTTATTCCTTTTGTTATCAATCAACATAAGAGCAGCTTTCAATCTCTTTATTCTATAGCGACAGACACAGAGCTTTGTGGGGGCCCAAGTTGTGGACAAAAGTGGAAACCGTTTATGTCTAATGGCTTGCTGTTTTATTTCAGATTTCCAATCAGACTCTTTCTCTTGGCTGTTTCTCTCCATGGGGTGTGACTCATTATATGTCAAAAGCAACTGTTATGGAAATAGGAAGCGTCCCCGCGATACTTTGAGCCGTTACGTTGAATGTAGATAAATTACAAAGAGAATCTTGTTTTTGCCAACACTGGTTTCATCGTCATTATTTCATCCCTTCCTTCACCTGCTGATTACCTCAACAAGTTTAACCTTTTTGTCTCAGTGATAGAAGACTATGACGATCAAGAGCAAACTGATGCTGTGGACGGTGAAAAATAATACACAGACTGATCTGAGAGAATACATTTTACTCACACAAAAAGACAAAAACATTATTTTCAATCATTCATTTATTTATTAACCTTTATTTAACCAGGTTTAACCCATTGAGATCTAGATGTCTTCTGCCAATGTGCCTGGCCAAGTGCGTACATCACAAAATACAAGTTACAAAAACATTTTACATCAACAAAAAGGTCTGTTCACAAATGTCTCCAGTAAATCCCATTTGTGCTCATCAGTCTTTTGGATCTGACAACCACTTTCTGGAGTTATTTCAAATTAACAATGTGGTGAAAGCAAAAACCTTCTGAATATTGATTGCATTAGAAAACTTAACAAATTGTTATTAGTTAATTGATATTTTTTGCTATTAAAATGGGTGTTTTAGTTTACCATATTCTTCCTTTTGTTTTTGTTTTGTAGATTTTCTGGCCCGACACAAGGTGCAGTGTGAGCTTGAGCGAGAGAGTAGAGACATTTAGTAAACAGTCAAGGCATCGAACTCACAACGCCGCGGTGAGAGAAACCCATGTGCAACGCCTTAAACCACTGCGCCACCAGTGGGCACAGTTTACATGTTTGGAAATAATTAGCAGCTCACTCAACAGAAAAGACTGTGACCATCTCGAATGAAGATTAACATTTATATCTGTCTAAAAATAATCTGAACTCCACATGGATTTCAAGTTATTAAACACATTAAAGGCTAAAACGTGTCCCTTTAGCTTTGTTTGTTGAACTGTTTTCCTTTGTTTTGCAGAGTTTGAAGCGCAGTTTGGAGCAGGCCAGGATGGAGGTGACACAGGAAGACGACAAAGCCCTTCAACTTCTCAACGACATCCGCGACCAGAGCGACAAACTTCAGGAAATCAAGGAGCAGGTACAAGCAGAATACATCAAGATTATTTAACATAACAATACATTAGGAGGGACATGAATATTGAGGTCTACTTTACTTTAGATGTATATTAATTTAATTCATTGAAATGTCAGGATGACTAAGAGAAGTAGAATTTCTGCAAAAGGAGTTAAATGTTTTGCCGAGCCTGGAAAATGTGAAGCATGTTTTAACTTAATTGCTCACATAGGAAAATACAAAAACACACAAAATATTGAAATAGAGCTGCTCAGTTATGGAAAATGATCATCGAAATCCTGATTATTGAAGAGATTATTTGCATAGAGAGAAGGTCCAGGCATCAATGCAACTAAAATGAAGAGAGCGAAGTGTTTTAATGAAAGTAGGTGACAAATCTCAGACAATTAGACGGTAAACACACTCTACAAGTAGAAAAGTATTATTCCTGAGCCAATTTACCACTCAAGGAAACAAGAACAAGCAGATTAAAGGCACTTAAGACTTAATGTGAATTGTCTAGATCAGGTTCGTGAACACCTCTTCAGTTGTAAGGTTTACTTAATTTAGAGTACATGAGTACATTTTATTCACATTTTTTGCTCTTCCTTTAGTAAATTTCTACTTAAGGTGGGACACTACAGGTGAAAAAATCTTAAATTTAAAGGAGTCATTTGAAACCCCCTGTAGTTTACTCACGAAATAATGTATGTTAAAATAAGAAATGTAGAAATAAGACATTTTATATGTAAAAGTGGCCAAAATACACATATTTGAGACTTTTAAATCTGAAAAATGGACAGAGCCAGGTTAAAATTTCTTGGTTCATTTTGTACACATATTAGTTACAAAAGAGATTTTAGATATCTTATTAGTTTTGAAGTAAACTAGATTGGACTGAAAATAGTTATTCTTTTTACTTAAAACTTCAATAAATCAGTTTTAGAATTAGAAATTAAAAAAATCCTTCTGTACGTTTCGTCAAAATCTTGTCGAGTCCAAGATTGTACAGTTTTGTGTGTGGAAGCTACTTTAAGTGGTGATCTTTATGTCCCTAATGAAGAAAAATGCATTTTAAGAAATCAGCCTTTGAAGTTGAAGTCCCAGAGAAATCTATGGATGAAGTGGATTCAGTGGAAGAATATAACATTTTTAGGAGCAGATTGGACAAGTGTGTTGTTTCCACATGAAAGCAGATATGCTGAAAGAGCAAACTGAACAACTGTAGTGTCTCGCCTTAAAACTTCTGGCAATGGAGTATTCCTACTTAAGACCTGTTTTTTTCCTTAATTTAGAACTGATATTTTCCTTTTACTGACCCAATTTAGATTTAGTGGTACTCAAGAAGCCCAATCTTTTCTTTTCACTCTGTTTGATAATTCACCTATTGTGGTATTCTAAATCATTGTAATATTAGAGCACACATTTAGTACACGTTAATTACAACTGCAGTGCATTGGCGCCGGTCATGTTATTTTGCTGATCATGAATCGTTGTAAACCCACCTCTCTCTGTGGGGAGGCCATTACACACCTACAGCCCTCTTCATGAATATACCATGCATCATGTCTAACATCACACCTGTACATCTAGAGATTACGTTCATCGATTACACTAATATGTTTTCATAGAGAATTTAATAGAGAATTCCAATGCTAACTGCTGTGCTTTAATCTTGTTTAACGCACAAGTATTTCCGGAAACAGTTAAATCACGTCCTATATCACTGCTCTGTGGACTCCATCTCCATAGCAACGGGCAAATAAATGCTGTGAAGGGACTAGCTTAAAGTCTATATGACAGGTTAGACTACACATTTCACTAAACTGTTGTGAACTTGATTATATTTAAGATTTTACTAAACATTTTGCCAATTTGTGCTCAGTTTGACAGTTTTTGTAATGTTTATAATTGTACTTCCTGGTGACATGTGACATATGACATGTTCACCTTATTCCGGCCCCGCCCATTTTTGATTCTTTTTATGTCTATGATCCACACTCTTGTAGTAAAGGGATTTCCGGTTTGACGCTAAGGTGAATAGTTAGAGGTAACTGTTACCATAGCAACCATTTTGAAATCAAGGGCCAAAATCCATATAAATGACACAATAGTTATGATTTGACAAATAATAATACCTGATAGCAACTTTATTTTGTTGAATGACTGTTTGAACTGTTAGAAAATGTGTCAGTTTCATGTAAATTGTCCCTGGATTTACAATATGTCGCTTTTTGATGACATCACAGAGGGATGTCTTCACAAACCGCAACTTCATAGATATAAAACGATAATGAGTAATTGCCACAGCAGCTACCCCTAAAACTATGTCATGATTTGAAAATGTTGAGAACCTGTCATATAGATTTAAATGTAAAACACAAAAACATTTAATATCTCAGACATTACTGACAATAAAGAAGCTTTTCAGATTCACAGGTGAAGTATTTCCGTTTGTGGCTGTGGTATAAGTGCGTTAAACAACTCAAATTCGTACTCGCACTCCGTTGTTTAGTGCTTGCGTAACTAACCACAAAACATTTAACAACAAAATTTGTGAGAATGTGTCTATTATGCACAGTTGGTTATGTATTTTCAGTGGCGGAAAGTAACAAAGTACAAGGATTAAACAACTCAGAGCACACTTTGCTTTTTGATGACATCACAGAGGGATTCCGTTTTAGAACTCAGTACTACTTCCTGAACTTTTATTTTTCAAAATTTCTTCAAAAACTACAACTTCACAAATGTAAAACTATGCTAAATATTTACCACAGGTGCTATCTCACCAAACTAAGTCATAATTAGGAAAACATAAGAACCTAGACTTTAAGTAACTAAATTGTGTATTGTTTAGAAACCCAACTCTCAGAATCAAACTCTATGAAATATTGTACAAGATGCAGCTCTTTTCTCTGACACGACACGTATGAAACTGTCTGAAGAGTTATCCCTGAGTTAACAGTGACCTTCCTGTACAGGCACGCTGTGAATCTACAATGCACAGTTATGTTTCTAATGCCGTGTACAGTGTGAAGTGCACACGCTAGCATCCGTATCCATTACATGATTAAGCTGCCAGCTGCTCGAATAAACCTGACAGAACCCAAGACGTCAACACCACAGCAGAGCGATACAGAGAGCATTATGCACCAATTTTTATAAAAAGGTAACAGAAAATGAACCTGTTTTTCTCAGCCTACACGAGCCCTGTTTCCAAGCACCCGATACATTGTGCAACGGTTGCTGTGGAGACTGGATCCTATACCTACGAGAGGAGAGAGCGACGAGAGAGAGAGGCCAGTGCAGTGGGCAGGCGGTCGTGACAAGCTCAGACTAAAACCGGATTTTTGACCATTACTTAATTCAAGGCGAATGACACTTACGACACTCTGGCATCTGGCGCCGAACGCACATTTTACTACGACTACTACGACGCTGTGGCTGATAGACCGGCGCTCACTGAGTCAAATTTGTGTAGGATTTATGTTAATGGGAGCGTGTGCAACTTATCCTGCGTGCTAGTGCCGGGTTTTGGTCGTGTAGGAGAGTCAAAATGTGGGAAAAAATGTGGTTGGCGCAACTTTCTGCATCTGCATAATCTCTTTTGTACAGTCTCTCTCTCCTGCCATCGCAACTAATCGATTATGGAAATAGTTGTCAACTGATGTACAAATTGATTCGCCGTTTTCTGAACTATACGCTGACTCCAAAACAAGCTTAGAGATGAGGATTTATGGCTCAGACAAAGCAGTAAATACCTCAAAATGATGCAGAAGATTTGACAGACGTGTGTTTTGTTTTAAATATACTCTGTGAAAATGTTTTTAGTGGCATTTATCTGGCATCTCTTTGTGAAATTTGTCAAAAGAAAAAAAGCACTTTGTTCATCCCAAGAAAAATTCAACAGTTTTAGCAATTTCCTTCATCCACTTACAGTATTTGTCTCCCATTTTCTTATCCTGCCGGCTGTTGTTCAAAGTGTATCCAGCGCATTAAGGAAGTTGCTACGGGCGCCTCCATTAATTGTATCTCTTCTTCCGGTTGTGTGATTTTGCCAAAGGCTCTCGGCAACAAATAAGTTCAATTTAGGCCTCAAAGACGTTTTTAAGCAACTCATAAAACAGTGCATTGTTGACTTGTTTAATGCACATGAAAATTAAACTTTATTTGACATTTTAGCGGAAATACTTTTTTCTAGTTCTCCATTGAAATTAATGAATCTGCGCTGAACTGGAAATGCCAAAACGAAACGGAAGCATTTCTAAATAGTTTGGACATTTTCAACAAGCCTACTGAGTTGTAAGACACTATGGAGAGCGTTAATGGTTGATGGTGCATTTATCTGATATTTTCAACAACCACAATGAAGTACATTTATGGAAGAAGAAAGTAAAGATGATACAGCGCCGTTCAAGTGTGAAGTAGACTCACTGAGATGTCCATCAGAGACCAGAGAAATATGTCGTGTGTGAGAAAAGCACATCAGGGGAGATTTGACAGACTAAAATTAGCCTGTTGCCAAGCTGTTAATTTAGCCATCTCTGGGTGGTTTTCTCATTTAATTGGTAGTATTGATTTCAGATTTGGACAATTTCAGGTTTACTGTGTTTGGACATGTCTTCCTCTGGGCCATAACACATCCATCATTATATATCGTCATTTACTATGGGCCAGTATGCAATTTGGAATATTGTTATATAATTTTACGTCTACTGCAGTTGATTTTACTCTCAGCTGCAAACGGAGATTAAATGCCACAGCAAATGTCATCTTAAAAACTGACTGTGGAGATTCTGCAAAAAAAAATGACAATGACAAAGTAAAGATCTGAGGAATGAAATCAGAACTTGTGTTAAAACTTGATGAGCCGGAACACTTTAGAATAAGGCTCCTTTATAAACCATTTATAAGGTGTTAATAAGCACTAGTTTGTTGTTTATAAGCACTTACACATTTAGTAGTGTCTGTAGATGGCTTATAATACCTTATAAATGTTAATAAACCATTAACCAAAAACCTGTGTGTTAATAAACCATTTACAAAGAGTGTATTCACGCTGCTTATTAAATTGTTTTACATAACCAAGTGATGAATGCTTGTAAATGTCTTTTAAGTGCTTTAGACACATAACTTGTGCTTATTAATGCATTATAAATAGTTTACTAAGCAACCTTATGTTAAAGTGTTTAGAGCCTAACACAAGGAAGAACAAATATTATAAATGCCAACTTTAAATATTTTGTCCAGCTTCAGTTATTATCATCAACAGTGGTGGAAAGTAAGTATAAAAGTTAAAGTACTGTACTTCAGTAGCCCAGGTATCTGTACTTTACTAAAGTAAATTTTACTGCGGCTATTCACTTCAAGAACATATGTACTTTCTACTCAACTACATTTTTGAACTGGGATGAAAAGTAAAGTACTTTTCATGTGTTGTTTTTTTTTTTTTTTTTAATGTTCATGGTGATACTCTGCATAAAGGTTTTAAGTTTAAGCTCCAGAATTGCTACTGTTGAGCACAAATCTTTATTTAAAAAAACAAAAAATTTTACCCTTTAACTTTTACTTTTACCTTATTAATGTATCTGTACTTTTACTTCAGGAACAAAACTGAATACTTCTACCACCACTGATCCTTACATATATCATAAGACACAAAATTTCTCTTTTATTCTGTGATAACAACGTATAGATTTTTTAATCTCTTCCATCAGATCAGTGTTTGTTTGTTGTCAAACCTTGCTCGGGGCTCACATCAGGGGAGAACAAACACTGCTCTGATAAAAGAAATTAAAAAAGGAGGACAAAGTGAACCTTTTCGGAAAAGTGAGTTTGATAATTTATTTGCAATATTTCTCTGCCCAGTTTGACAGTAATCCTGACAGTGAATTACAGTGTTTCATGGTGTAGTTTAGTCTAATCTTATCACCTCTGATGTTTCCCACACTGAATAACAGCACACAAACTATCAGCGGTTTGCCTTTTGCACAAAATACATGAATAGTTTAAAAATGTCTGTGCCTAATCCACTTTTGGCTAATTCAGCTTCACTCCTTTTACCAATTGGTTTCTCTTACAATCAAATTTGTAACAAGCCGTTTAAAGCCATTAAACTGTATAACCTCTCAGCGTGAATGTTTTGACAAATTGCCTCATTATCTGTTGCTTATTAAGGCTAAATTGAGATGTTTTGGGCGTGACGAAGCCAGTAAAACAGCCACACAACAGTCCTGAGTGCATTGTATAGCGTGCGTTCCCTGTTGGCTTCTCTCTGTGAGGCTTTCACTGCTAAATCCAGCATTTCATCTTGGGCAGCATCTGTCTCCCACGCGACGCTCATGTGACTGCTCTGTTTATCACTTTTATGGAGAAACATGTCGAGCTGCATCCACACAGGGCAGACGGTGGCTTTCGCTTTCAGCTCAAAAAGACAGATTTAAAGCCGGAGTGCCAGATTTTAAAACCGCAAATGGAGCAGGTGTTTAAATCTGCCTAACTTTTCCCTACCTCTCACAGGCTTTTTGTATTCGCACGCATTAAGTCTCAGGCGAGTGCATGGCTTTAGAACAACATTTACAGAGGGCAAAGTGAAGCTGGGGTGGACCGCCCAAGTGCAGCCAATCAGAGCACTGCTTTAGGCTCTCACTTACAAGAAATAAGATACTTCATTATTAGCTGCAGACAGCACACGGTGGTCTCATTTTTGTCACAAAATGCTGCTTCAACAAGAAACACAAAATGTATTCACTGATAAAAGTCAGGTTCCCCAGCTTTAATGTTTGGGAAATGGTGCTAAATATAGGCCGGAGATAATCACAATTGTTGTTTTGGAGATCAACATTTTAGGCTATGAAAAAAACATGAAGCATTAAAAGCTGCAAAAACAGATAATAATAATAAATATATAGATAAAACAAATTGTATTTGTTCATTTTACAATACATTTACATTTTGTGCCATATTGAACCTCAACAAAGGCACTTTTTATAACATTTCTGATGGATTGATATAATATCATCTGAATATTTTCCTCAGGATAGTAACTCATATTTTTTAATTTTAGTAAATATTGCCCACCCTATACCAACTTCTTTAATTGTGTTTGAATAAAATCATTTTGTGAGCCGCAAAAGCAACAAGAAGTCAGGAAAGTATTATTCACCTTATTCCGCCCCGCACACTTTTGCCTCTTTTTTTTTCCACAGATAGGGAAAAGTCTCAGCACTAAAATGTTACATAAAGTAGGTTGATTTGTCTAAAATGTTTAATGTACACGACCAACAAGTCAACAACGCACCGATTTCCTGGGGCCCTTAGTTCGAGTAGAACTTATTTTCTGTTGAGCTCATCTGTCCCGTGTAAACTAATGCAACAGAAACATGATGGTGGCGCCCACAGCAACTTCCAGAATATCGAAATTTAGATTCTGGATGCTGTTTTGAATAAATGCAAAATTTGAATATTGAGTATATAATTTATAGTAAAGCGTAAGAGCATATTCAAAATAAAAAATGAAAAATGTGATGTTGTAAACTTTCAAATAAGAGTATTGGGTGATCTTTCTGCACTTTTGTTTGATACACATTTCATATTTGTCTGATAATTAAACCTCAACTAATACGTTTAAAGACACATTTTAACACACATTTGGATTAAGGTTAAAGTACACTTTGTTGTCCCTGTAGAGAAATTTGTCCACTGTGTTTGACCCATTGACATAATATTGTCTGAATATCATCATCATTATGTTTGAGCAATATCGCCCAAACCTACTTCTTAAAACATAATATTATAGCGAAATAATAGTTTTTCCTAGCCTAGTTTGAGCTGTTGCAAAAATATATCACATTTATGAACTTGATGACAGGAAGACCAGTTGCAAATATAGTTTTTGTGTCGGAAGAAAAGTTTTTAGCGACCGGCACAAGAGTAATTTACTAAGTGCTTTATTATTCCGCCTGTAGTCCGTCAGCGCACTCTAATTGTGTTTTGTTTCGTTATGGCAGGCAGATTTGACCTGCTGTTCCACTGTGGTTAAACATTTTGAACATTATTTTGACCATGTCTGACGCTGTCTCCTTCACTAATGTTCAACCCTCCCACTAGAAACACCGGGATGCTACTTTGTGTTATGCTGAGAGACAGGCCACAGTGCCCCGTAACCCAACACGAAGCTTTAATTTTAGTCTATTAGCCTGTGACTAATGACTACTTAAGAGACGTGTGCGCTAAGTGGCTCAAGCTTATCAAATCTTTATCGTGTTTACTCCTCTGCTGCATTGATATTCTGTAGGAACTGATTCAGACATGCTTTTGATCCATGTTTGTCCAGAGACTCAGCTGTTTCCATTTTCTTGACTCACACCAAAGATATATGCAGTATTTACAAAAACAGATAAATGTCTTATGCTTTTTTATGATACATGTGTTCCACTTATAACATGCTGGAAGCTAGAAAGTTATGTTTGGTGTATAGACCATGTTTTGTGTTAAATAGTGTTTGTAAAGTACTATATAGTGCATACAAATAGCCTTAAACATTTAACAAACTGGAGGGATGGATACTTAATGATACAGTGCCTTTCTAACAGCTCTGTGGGTGTCTACTTCCCTGTCCTATTCCCTTTGCTCTGTCTCCTTCATGCTCTGAGTGAGTGACAGGCAGATTTAACCAATCACAGTGAAGTGTGCGCTCAGACAGCCTTAAAGTCTATATGACAGGAACAGATAAAGGTCTAGTTATGACTTAGTTTGGTGGCAGGGCACCTGTGGTAAATATTCATCATACTTTTACATCTGTGAACTTGCAGTTTGTGAAGAAATTAAGAAAATGACAGGAAGTATTGCTGAGTTCTAAAATAGGATCCCTCCATGTATGTCATTAAAAAGCGACATACCGTTGAAAATACACAGACAATTTACACACAACTGGCACATATTTTTGACAATTTAAACGTTCATTCAACAAAATAAAGTTGTTATCAGATATTATTATTTGTGAAATTATAACTATTGTATAATTTATATGGATATGACCCTTGTTTTCAAAATGGTTGCTAGGTAACTGTTGTAGAATTACCTCTAGCTATGTCATATTTGCTGCTCATGTACAACCTGGAAATGTATGTATAAACATCACAAAAACCATAAAATTGGGGACAAATGGGCAAAGTGTATTGTGTATGATTATTTTAAATATAATCATGTTTACTACATTTTACTGAAATGTGTCGTCTAACCTGTCAAATAGACTTTAATTATTTGTGAAGCGGTTACCATATCTGCACGTCAATGTCCGATCTCGTCTGATTTCTGAAGCTAATCAAGTCGGGGCCTGGTCATTACTTGGATTAGAGACCGCTGGAACATCAGGTGCCACAGTGGGGCGGCTGGGGGAAGTCAGTGACTGACAGTCTGCCCCCAGGACAGCTGTGGCTACAAAAGTTGCTTACCACCACCAACTGTGGAGTGAATGAATAATGCACTGAAAATTGCTATAATAATCATTAATTAATTCAAGTTACACACAAGATTAGGATTCATTCAAAATCAGTCAATTCATTGCCCTTAAGAAAATTTTAACATACATTTTTTGCCACATTGCAATCGCTCTCACTGTTTCCTCTTGGGATGTCAAGATTGTTTGGTTGCTCAATAATCATGATTATTCAAGTCACAATATAATCATGAAAACTAACAAATAATAAAAGTCACCATTATGGAAGCAAAAAACAAGGGATTTAAGTTTAATCTATATACAGCTCAAAAGAGTAAAACTTGCCAAGTAATTCTTTTTGTTCTAAATGTGCTGTGGTATTTCACTGTGGTTTGCTCATTGCGTCAATAACAATCGTTGAATTGGGATATCTCTGCTCACAGTAATGGTAGCACAAACCTTTACCTGGTCCTCCGTGTGTCCGTCAGGAGTACCACGCTCAGCTGGAGGAGATGCGTGTGTCCGTGCGACAGCTGGAGGAGGACCTGTCCGCCGCCCGTCGCCGTAGTGACCTGTACGAGGCCGAGCTCAAAGACTCGCGGCACAACAGTGAGGAGCTGAAGAGGAAGGCTGCCGACCTGCAGCACCGCATGCAGAAGGTACGGAGCCAACACGAGCCACTTCATATAGAACACGGTGGGAGTGCGACTGTGGGAGCCCAGGGAGTTCAGCGGGTGAAGGGACGCGCAGTTTGTCACTCCAGGCCTGTTGTTGTTTTTCTCAACACAATAAAGCCATCAAGTGTTGCTATTATGTAGGTTTGTTTTTTAATAAATACATGTTTTTCCACATGCCCAGGAGTAAGAGCATGAATCATATGCTTATTGAGAAGTGTTCATACAGGTCTATATTACAGGCTTGAACATAATAGAATTGTATATTTTTTTGTAGTCCTCAGAGGGTATTTACTCAAAAATGTGCTGCCTTTTTGATTTGCTAAATGTGAACATTCAAATTGTGCTTTGTTTACATGACATTTGATTTTTGTTTAAAGAGTCCTTTTCAATGGGCTCTGTGCACGTCCTTTTTTTCTACAGTGCAGTTCTGCCAAGACAAAATAATCTGTCCCTAACCCTAACCTCACCATAATTGTGAAAAAATATATTGTATACTTTGTTAGCATAGCCTTCAGTGAAAAGTGGCAGTCGTGTGGCATAGAATCAAAATCGAGTTTGACATTTTAGTATCAACACTAGCAGGAACCATCAAGTCATTTCTCCATTTCTTTTAAAGGGGCTGTACCTGTTTTTTACTGTTTTGAAACGTGAAAAACAGAAGTAGTTCATTTTAAAGTCTTTACATCAGTCACATGTATCACTCACTTTGCTAATGCAGTCACAGCATCCTAAATATTGACCGCGATGAATTTATAAGCACTTCTTACCATAACTGTAAAGCTAACAAACATTAGCATGCTTACGCCGCATTTCCTGCTTCTCATAGAATAAAACGCTCTATAAATAGAAGCAGAGAAAGCGCTGTGGTCTCATTTTCACCCGAATAGAGGCTTTTACAATATATCTGTGCTGGAACAAAACAGAACTTACTTAATTACCTGAAAAAAATTGGGTACATGAAGTAGTTACAGGTACAGCGCCTTTAACGTCCAACTCTCAGAACTGTGCAATCTATTGTGGCTTGTAGAATTCTACTTTAATACTTTGAGCCATATTTGATTTCCATTTGTTAGACATTTTCTTAAAGGTGGAATGGAGGATTTCTCGCCGATTTGAAAATCTGCGACTGTTAGTCCTTTTTTTGAAAAAGCGCAAGCGCAGGTTCCCCCTCCCTCCCGCCCCGTTTCTCCTGACTGAACGCCTAGCAAACCTCGTGAACGAGCACGCCCAGCAGCGCTGCCCCATGCGCATTTGTTTACAAGACGATTGGTGTCGCTTTCTCACGACAACCTCCACGAAGAAGATTTAATAATACACTCCACATACAATAAGCTAAAAAAAAGAGTCAGATAAACAGTTACCTGTCCAGCAGAAAGTTTGCAGCGGAGGCATCAGCCTGTTTTGCGCTTTCAATGCTCGCCAGCGCGTAAACGATTCCCCCAGAATAACACGCGTTTTGTTTCTTTCCTCTGCAGACTTTTGTCTCTTCTGTGAAAGCTTCGAAAACAGTCTTTCTCTTCGTCCCTCAGCCATTTCGGTACTTCGGATGAAAGTTTAGACCTTACAATGACGGAACTCGCCGCTAACCTGCTACATAAACACACTAGCATATCAACCACGCATGCGCGGCCAGGGGAGCGAGCGTTTCCCCTGGACGAGCCTGCGGGCGTGCACTAGCACGCACAGAATGATTGACACCTGAGCGGACCAGTTATTTGTGCTACCCACGAGGAAATGAGATTCTGATTTGTTGCCCGAAATCCTCCATTCCACCTTTAGTACTTTCTAGGCAAGAGCTTTTCTAATTTCGATGTCTTGAGGGGAGGATGAGCTGCCTGTATCTTAAGAGTCATTGAGTTGAGTTTTCATTTCATTAAGACGAAGACCTACTTTCTGGCATCCATCGCTTTCCGCACTCTTTACACACATTTAGGGCTGAGTGATATGGGATTTTCTTGGGACCAGATCATGTTCTCAATTTTATTACGATTTGTGTTCACTTTGTATTTTTCTATTGCTTTAAATAGAGCTGCACGATTTAGGAAAAATATCTAATTGTGATTTTTCTGACCAGTGCGACTGTGATTAGGTTAGTGATTTATGTTTTTAATGATGGGATTCTATTCAAATTCACATTTATTTCAAACACAATTTTGTCACTTTTAGTTGTGTTTGTCATATTTAAAAAGCGTCTTTGTAGTTTTGGTCGTGTCTTTGTTGTTTTTAGTCGCATCTTTGTCATTTTTAGCCATGTCTTTGTAGTTTTTAGTTGTATTTTGGTGCGTTGAGTCGATTTTATTGCTTTTAGGCACATTTTTGTCTCTTTTGAACACATTTTTCTTCGCTTTTGGCGTTTTTGTTACGTTCAGTTGTGTTTGCCATATGCGTCAAATGCGTCTTTGTCACTTTTAGTCGTGTCTTTGTCGTTTTTAGTCATGTCTTTGTCATTTTTAGCCGCGTCTTTGTCATTTATAGTTGTGTCTTTATCGTTTTTAGTCGCGTTTTGTTGCATTGAGTCACGTGCATTGTTTGTAGGTGCATTTTTGTCTCTTTTGAACACATTTTTAATGCAATTGGTCGCGCTTTTGTGGCTTGTTTCAGATCTTGTTCGTATATATTGTGTTAACAGTTTTTATTTTATGCTTTGGATCATGGTGCAGTGTGAATATATAAATCATGCGGTTGTTAAAAGGTGCTAGTTGATATATCTCCCATGTTAAAATATTTAATTGGGGCAATATATAATTTGGATGGATAAGGCTTTCAAAATCCATACTTTGCAATGATCTTATACAAAAAACAAAACAAAGCAGTTTCCTCATCCTTTATCGTGCTTGTTTAAATCAAGACAACACTGCAAACATTATGTACAAGCACAGTTAAACTTCAAATATGTATTTTCAGGCCAAAGAACAAGGCAAGGCTGAGGTGGAGGAGGTCATTTCCAAGTTGGAGAAGGTACGACGGCACATCATAAACACAAAGTAATTCAACTACACCCGTTTAACTATTGTTTTGCTCATTTCTAGACAAACACAGAGCAGCAGACCAGAATCCAGGACCTCCAAGAGAAGCTGACAAAGGTAGGCTGCTTTCATTGTCAGAGGGAATGAATAATTTATAATTGCGCTTTGTAAAACTCGCTCAGAAAGCTCTAACCTCAGTGACCTCCTTTTTTCGTTTTAATAAGCTGCTACAATACAAACAACATTTACAACTTGATTATTAGCAATCCAGCACTTTGCCTCATTTAAAAGATAATTTCAGTCTTTGGAGTTTTTGCCTGGAAATAGTTTTTAATCCATTGTGCAGAGCGTACGCAAAGCTTTTCAGATACTCAAATGTGACTAAACCCATATTTTGGATAAGCCTGACTCATAGCTATTTCACATGGAGTGATCTATTTCGGCAAATGCACAGATGCTATTGCTATTTACATCCAAATAAAACCTATGCGAACTGTGTGCAGTACAAAAATGACAGTCTGTACTAAGAGAAAAACAACACTGACGACGTTTAGTGTGTACTTGATTTTTGCATTCAAATCTGTGACATTTGTCAACATTTGGATGCCACTTTTTTTCTGTTTTTCTTCTTAACCTGAATTACTCCTCTGCATTTATCGTCCTCTGGTTTGAGCGCCTCAATGCTAGAAATTTGGAAAAGGCTCCAAAAGGATTAAGAAGCATTTCTTAATGATAAATAAACAGCTAGTGCAGGGCTATTCAACTGAATTTTCCTGCAGGCCACATATTTTTGACACAGTTTGGAGTCTCAAACTCTCCCCAACACTAGATCTGTTTCAGTAATGATAATATAACAACTGCTGCATTAGATATTTGTGAAAAAGAAAACACAAAAGTTTTTACCAACATCGTTCGGAGTGTGTTCACATTTGTCCCTGTTGGGTCCTGATTTGAGCCCAGTTTTTGTCCAGACGTGGACTGTTTAGTCCTTTTGTTGTCCTGGTTTAGCAGGCATGTCACAATAATTAAAATATTGACTTATTGTTCAATATATGGTAGAAATGACAATGTTTTTGGGGCTCAGTATTTATCGTGTGAACCTTTTAATGCACTTTTTTTCTCTGTTTTTGATTTGAATTATAGAGAGTGAAATAAGTGACTCTTTTATGACTCTTAGCACGAACTAACTAAAAAAAAGTGTCATTCTTTTTATTGATTTATTTATCAATATTTATAATTTGATATTTAACAGTATTTCACATTTTGATTGACTTTTTCGAGATTATGTGAATGCACCCTAGGACTAGACCAATCAAACAGGTCTGAGCGAGGACTAACCCAGAATTAAACTAGGCTAATCTCAGATTTATTTATTTAACTGTTTTTATTTTATTTTATTTTATGTCATTCATGACATATAAAAAGACTCCTTCAGTGACATGAAGTTAAACACAGTAACAAATTAACGAAAAGGAGCAGAAAGTGGATCAATCTTATGTCACCCACTTTTCAACCTGTCCTTAAAGGTCCCATATTCTGCTATTTTGCCCTTTACACAGTCTATTCTAAGGGCTTTGTTGATACATTTTTGCGTTGTACAATATCCGTAACATAACAGTTTCCAAAAAACACCCATTTCTTGGACTGGCCCCTCTCCTTGCAAAAGCAAACGGCTCACTCTGAGATCTGACCCCCCCGAACAGAGAGCAGGCTGCTCCCCCGCCCAACTCGCGCGCCTCCCCCGCCCAACTTGTGCCGAAGCCTAGAGCGGAGATAGTGCGCATGTGCCGTGTGCGCCGGTAAACAGCGATACACAAACACAGGAATAAACCTTTTATCCGTCCTGACGGTGCGTTGTGTTGAGTCCTACGTCCTGGATCTGACCTGGAGTTTGACGTGCTCCAGGACCTCGACGACGCACGTTGCCGTTTGGTAAATAACAAGCTAACTCTTCGATCTGTCGTATCCATCGTGTAATTACTGTGTAGCATTAGCATTAGCTGTGTTTATTCTGCGGCTGCGCGCTTCCTGGTGGTGTGGCTTAAACACCTGGTGAGGAGCCCCCATCTGCCTGCTCAGCCGAGGGGGACAAAAAAGACAGTTCTTTAGCGAAAACATGCGGGAATCAATCAAAAAACAACTTTGGGCACACATACGAGGCCCAAATAGCACTGTAGGAAGGTTAAAACCTCTGAAAAGTCGATTTTGCATGTTATGGGACCTTTAAGGCTGTTTAAAAACACATTACACTAAACATTAGCATTTAATAACACACACAAATGCACTGAAAACAGATATATGAATGAAGTCAGGTCTAAACCAGGACCAAACTAGGTCTAAATTAGAACTAAACCAGTGAACAAGGATATATATTTGTGTAAAATGGACTGTGGGCTAGAATACAAGTTGAATAGAAGCTACAGTCTTTCTTCCTGGAAAAGCTAAAATAATACAAAAGTTATTCAATTGTATCATTAGTTCATACTGTGCTAAGTCCACAGTGTGACATTTATAATCATGTACACACTCCCCTTGAACAAATTGCACAGGTTGACAAGGCCTTTCATTAGTTCTTTTTTTAGTTTAATATGACAACCTCTGATGTGTAGAATATTTCCTGCTCCAGTCAGATAATAATATGTGGCTAACCAAAACAAGAAAGTAACTGACAAACAGATTAGTTTAAGTGAAGTATAGTATTTATTAAAGAGGTAGAATCTGATTATTCTATCCTTGACTTTATATTTAATTCTTCTGCAGGCGTTGAAGGCGAGTGCAGAGGCCACGGAGCTGCTCCAGTCTGTGAGAGTGTCCAAAGACCGCATCGAGAGGGACCTGGAGCGTCTACAAAACAAAGAGGACTCCAGCGACAGTCTCCGACGACGGCTCAGGGAGACAGAGGTACAGCTGTGCTACTATTAAAGGAGGGAAGGGGGTTTTGTTGTCCATAGCTTAAAGGAAAAATATATTCTGCATTTTTCATATTGCTATTAGCCTTTAAACATGATCTTGAGTGCCTTAAATTTGCCATCTCATGTTTAAAGAAAAAAAAGTTTCTTTTTTCTTCAAGTTTTTTAAGTCACTATGAAATTACACTTACTGAGTGCATCCAGCCAGCAGATGGCGCCAGCGCAGTATACAAGCTAGTTAACTTCTTTCCATTGCTAACTTATGATGTGGGTTAGCAGTACAGTTATCGTGTTTAGAGGCAGAAATGCTCAGAGTTTAGCAATGATTTAAGGACTAAAAACAGTGGAAGTGACGTAGATGATCCGAAAATACGTCCCAGACAGACGGAGTACATATGACGTGTGTTTGACACTTGGAGGGGGAGGATTTTCTAATAAACATTCCTCAAAACAGCTCAATGCAACTGAATGCTACTTCAGGTATGTTTTTGATGACGAAACATTGTTAGAATATGGTTAAAAGCTCGAAAATGTCACTGTAGCAGAATATGTGTCCTTTAATGTACGTAATATGTGTCCTTTAACAGTTATGGGTGGGCAGTATTGCCAAAAATTAATATCTCCACAAGGTTTGATTATGAGAGAAATGAGAAATGTCTTTAAAAATCACAGAAGTGCAGAAATATCACTTTTTAGTTTGCTCAAATGCTCAAGTTTTAATCAGCTCATTTGTTACATTTTTGTTCTATAAAAGTAAATACTGGATATTCAAATTTTGCATATCTTCAAAATGATCTTACTAAATATATATATATATATATATCTTACTAAATTTGTACAAAATACTACTAAATACTACCAAAAGCGCTTTGGGTGCCTATTAGGTGGAAAAGCGCTCTATTTCTTCTTCTAAATTCTTCTTCTTCTTCTACTACTATGTGTCATTTGCCTTAAAACACATAACAAAAATATAATACGTCAGAACACCAGAGCAGACTTTACCTTTAGTGACATATTTAGTTTGGTGTACAGTGATCCCTCATTTATCGCGGGAGTTGCGTTCCAAAAATAACACGCGAAAAGTGAAATCCGTGAAGTAGTCACAGCGTTATTTTTTATTATTTTACAATGCAATACTGAACTATGGTATGAAACCAAAAATCAAAACCTGTTTTAAAGCCCAAAATTTGTTTAAAACAATTATTTTAATATAGTAATACAAGGTTGGAAACATTGTCACTCGTATTTCACAGTCTGTGCCTCTTCGTCCTGACTCCGCTCCGCTGGAGCGTCTGTTTCTACTGAAGGCGCAGGACAAGAACATTGTTATGGGCAGTTGTTGGCGCTCTTTCTTTTTCTGAGCAAGAAGATTTTTATAAACGCATACGCCACCTTCGATTATATTTGAGAACTGCAATGAACGACTCATCAAAGGGTCCCGTTCTTGTGCGTGCGCTGAAGTTCAGTGGACGCACTGTAAAAATATCCGCACTGTAAAAAAAATCCGTGAAGCAGCGAAGCCGTGAAAGATGAAACGCGATAGAGCGAGGGATCACTGTATGTGTATCAAAGGCAGCCCTGTTGTGATTAATTAATTGATATATTGATTGACTGAGCTCCTCGGTTGTTTCTCTGCAGGATGGGAGGAAGACTTTGGAGAACCAGGTGAAGAGGCTGGAGATTGTGGAGCGCCGCGAGGCTAAACTCAAAGATGAGATCCAAACCAAGGGCCAGCAGATCCAGCAGATGGCAGACAAGATCATGGTAACTCCCCTCTGCATTTTGCTCGGACACTGGAGGAGGGACTGAGGGGTACGGTCCTCACTGCGATAACTCAGGGCCTAGATATCCACAAAGACTTTTTTTTTTACATTGATTAAATTAAAAGCTGTCATTCAAGTGTTATAAAATATTATTTGAGTGAATAATGGCTAATGGGACCTCTTGGATTGTGGAGTTTCACAACAATTGTCAGCCCAGAACCTTCAAAAATATAACATGAAGGCGAGACACACAATTTTTTTGGTCAGTTTGCTCTGTCCACATTAAGGCTTTCATGTGGAAACAACAAACTTTAATCTGCTCCTAAATATGTTTTATTATTTCATTAATCCACTTCATTTGTAGATTTCTCTGGGACATTGAGACTTCAAATGGTGTTTTCTTCTGTAAGGGACATAAAGATCATCACTTAAAGTAGAATCTACACACATCAAACTTAATAATCTTGTACTTAATAAAATTTTGACAGAATGTACAGAAGGATTTGTCTAAAACAAAAAAAATTACATGAAATTCGGCCAGTTTTTAGTTAGATCTAGTTCAATTGAAAACTAAATCAGATATACAAAATCTCCTCTGTACATTTTTGGTTTTTTTTCCTCCTTTGTGTACAAAGTGAAACAAAAAAATGAAACCTGGTTCTGTCCATTTTTTAAATGTCCCAAATATTTACAATTCTGGCTGTTTTTACACCTTATAAAAAAACTCTTACGCATATGTGAGTAAACTAAAGGAGAAGTGTCAAATTGATTATGATTTTCTTCCTATTCACCTGCTGTGTCTCATCTTAAGATATCGAACTGTTCAAATGATAAAGTATTGTTTTTTTACTGAAATCGTTTAGAGATCGTCACTTTACAAACCGATAACACACAGACCACAGACGCTAATATCCATCAAATTGTTTACCATGCATTCATTCACATAATTCCGCTTTGTCCCTTTCCTGTTTCCTTAATCCTCTTGTTTGGGCATAATTAAAAACATAAACTTTAAGTATCCATAAATCTCCAGTACATGATTTGAGTTTAATGAGTTTGAATGTCTTCAGATGTAAATGTGCAGTGTCTCAGTGTATTACAAGCTCATTATCGCTGCATTTTCTATGTTGGTGACACACAGAAGCAGATCCAAAACTCGTTATTAGAGTCTCATGGACCGCCGTGTGAAATGTAATTTAGGAATCCAAAAACAATCACGCTTATGTTTGGTTTTAGGATATGTTAGTGATAGATGGGTCGAGTCCAAACACTTTAACCTAATGTGGTGTAAACCGGGACTAAATAATTCGTGGTTGACTAAAAATCTGCCCTATTGTCCAATTAATCGACTAAAAGGTGGTATGGCAAAAATGTATAAAACTATGAAGTATGCCCATGTATCTGACCCAAACTGCACTCAAAACATGCACAGAAGTTCATGCAAAAACAACTATTTATGCAGAAATGTACTTGGAAACTATGTTAGATATGAATAAGTCAAGCTCATGTTCAGTCCAATATCTTTAGCTGATTCACTCCATATCTTCTTGTTTTTGCTGTTCTTGCCATATAAATCCTTTTAATCTAAATCAAATAATTGGTCGACTTATACAAATGTTGGTCGACTAAGACACTACGGCCCTTGTGTAAACGTCAGCACCATAAGCCTCGCATTAACAAACCAGGGCACATCACTTTTGTATTTGCATGTGTTTTTACTGTTTTGATACATGAAAAACAGAACTAGTTCATGTTAAAGTCATTGCATCAGTCACATGTATCTCTCACTTTCCCAATGCAGTTCCAGCATCAGAAATATTCACTGCGATGAGTTCATAAGCTCTTTTCACAAGTCTGAGCCCAGAGCATCACGGATAAAGCTAACAAACATTAGCATGCTAACGGCAAACTTCCAGCTTGATGCAGAGTAAAAGTTGTGGTCTCATTTTCACCCAAATAGATGCTTTTCCAATATATCTCTGCTGGGGGCAACACACATTTTACTTTATTACATTCAAAAACTCAGGAACATGGACTGGTTCTGTTTTTCCCCGTTTCACAACAGTAAAACTCAGGTACAGCGCCTTTAACAGACGAAGCAAGAGAAGAGAAAACACGGGGCAACCATGCAGTCAATACAATATTAAACACATCTTAACTCCACAAATTATGTTTTGCGTAAACGAAGCAAGTCACAGACCATGGACTACGATAGAAAAGAGAGTCAGGTCGGCTTCTGCATGATCCGGGCTGTTTTAGTCCTATACTGTCCTGAAAGCTTCTCCGTAGTAGTCTTTGAGTGATTTCAAATGGGTCTTACTCAGTGCATTTCTGTGTAAACTCTAAAATGAAGCATATTTTTACCAGAGTACTCTATACGGTTCGAGTGTTCGGGTGCCGGGTGCGTCAGGATGGATTTTCACACAAGGCGGGTCATAAAAAAGCTGACCCTGCACATCACTACGACACGTGATTTAAAAGGCTTGACATCGCTTGTTATGAAGTTCTGAGCTTCAGCACTTTCAGATGTGCAACTTCCTGTTTTTTTAATTGACTGACTCAAAAAGATGTGAACCAGCAGCACTGACAATCTAACCCTGTTCTGAAACTGTTCCTGACTTTAACCGTAACTGTTCCCAAACTTCATCACAGCAGCCCATCCCCCATACTATCTAGCACAGTGTTTCTCAAACTGTGGTGCGTGTACCTCTGGTGGCACGCAAGCTCATTCAGGTAGTACGCAGATTCCTTAGCAGTTAAGATATTTGATGAATTTTGAGTCAATTTATTCCACATTTTTGCCATTATTTGTGTTAATCCTGGTTTAGAACGAGTAAAGAGATAGTTCGCTCCTACTTTAGACCTTGTTTAACAGTGTAAAACCAAGAATAGTCCTGTTTTTGACCTGGTTTAGATCTGGTGGTAATCAGAAGGCCAAATATTTTCTTAGGTGGTACTTGCTGTGAAAAGTTTGAGAACCACTGGTCAAGCACAAACCTATCAGAAAGTCTTCATTTCAAAATATTAAAGTATGTTGCTTTGGCCACGGGGAAGGTCAAAATGCACAGCTGTCTAAAGTGCTTTAATGTCTGACAGTGTTTCTCTAAATGTGTTTGACGCAGGAGCTGGAGGAGAACCTGAGGGAGACACAGTCCACGGCTCAGAGGCTGGAGACCCACCTGAAGCAGAAGGAGAAGCTCTATGAAGACAAGATAAAGGCAACGTTTCATATAATACACACAATGTCATTAAACGCACACAGTCTGCAGTCATCTTGTTATTTTCCAGCTAAATCATCACATTATTTCACAAAATCTACATATTAACGATAGTCTTTTTTTCTTTGCCCCATCTCATCTTCAATTAAATAGAGGCTTGACCTGTTACCATGAGGTCGTCGCACCAGTGGGACGTCAGATTTTTTCTTTTCCTTTTGTCCACCATCAATTCCTTTTGTCCACCATCTGATAAAAGTTAGGTGCTTGAATATGAATATGAATATGAAAAGAAAGCTGTAATCCTGTTATTTTCAGTTGAATCAATCAACTACAGAAAAATACTACAATAAAAATACAAAGGTATTGGAATTTTAAATGGATTCCTTAAGTCCTTAAAACTAATTTTCAGCCAAAGTGGCTCATGTTTTTAAAGAGGAATTGTCAAAACCCAACAAATGCTCAAACTAGTGTCAGTCAAAGGCAGATTTATTTGTAGAGCACAATTTGTACACAAGGCAATTTAAAGAGCTTTACACGACAGAATACAATTACATTAAAATCACAAAACAGATTAAGACAAAATCATTACAATAATATTTAAAAGAGAAGAGTGCAGAAAAATCAAGCTGTGTGTCTTGAAATGGTCCTTTAATCTTGTCTAAATTTTTCAGATTTCTTTCTCTATTTTCACGTCCTTTTTCCTTCCGTTCTGCAGCTGCTTTTCCCCACATTTCTAATCGTTCAAGATGCTTTTTATTTCAGTTATTTGTTTTGTCTGCGCTGTATTTTTGGACAGAATTCTTTTTTCAGCATCATTTATTCTGTTTCTCAATCCCATCAGACGCTGTCAATCATCCTTCCATTAAACCCTTTCACTTTCCACTCATCAGTTTTATTCATAAAAATAAAATGTTCACAAAAATCCTTTACACAGCAATTTTTACTCAACTGGGATCCCATTTTGATTTTCAGATATGACTAAATTCATTTTTAAATACAATTAATTGTGAATTTAAAGAGAATCCTCCAGACACCAGCTTTACTCCTCCTTATATTTACCAAAGTAAATCTTGAAAATCTGATATTCCTTTGAGCAGAGCTTGTTCACACTTATGATTAGATTAAATCAGACACGAGAGGCCAAAACTGCAGAGTCGCTTCACAAAGAGTCCAGCCAATAATTTGTGCTCCAAAGGGTTCAGAAACAGCTTTAGTTTGAAATGGGGTTCATTTTAATCAGGCATTTTGAGGAAATTAGGCCTTCATGATAAGGGGTTAATTCCTTCAAACTTAATTCTAAACTAAATTCTCAATTGTGAATGTGTCGATACGGATGGAAATGTATTGTTTTTCAGAATTCAATACAAGTACATTTTGAGGCTCATGATCTAATCTTTTCGTCAACAGACTGAGGAAGTGTAGCGTGTGCTAAGTTTGGTTTGGCCTGAATGTGGTGCGGACTATTGCTGGTACATTCGCACCCTTTGTCCGTGGTGTTAAATTAAAGCTCTGTTGTTCGTCTGGAGCAGGTGCTGGAGGCCCAGATGAAGGCGGACATGGCCGACAAGGAGATGCTTGAGTCCAGTCAGAGCAAATATGAGGAGGAGGTGCGCGAGAAGTGCAGCGTAATCAGCGAACAGAAGGCGGTAAGAGCCCGGGCAGCTTGGCAATGACACACTTTCAAATTCAGCGTTTATCACACTGACATACATTCCCCTAATAACACTGTGAACACCAACTGGAGATTTATTGAAGTGCAATTTAACACTATATGTAATACTAATAAACTAACGGACCAGAGGCTAATGCTGAGGCACTGGATGTCTGCTGTGTGTAAACAAAACATTGTTAGTTGGTTTACTCTTGAAACAGATGAACAGTTATTAACAAATCACAGAAGAGACTCGTCCAGGGGCGTTCTGTCCAAGCCCTGGCCTTAACCAAATTAAAACTTCCTAAACATAACCCCAATCTGATGATGATATATTTGCTAGCATGGCCAATGCAAATAAATACATTTAAAATATTTACTCATAGTAATTTAAATTAATAAATAAACGCACCAGACGAAACGCAGTACATTTAGAAAGTCCCCAAAAAACAGGTGGCGAAGCAACAAATGATAAACTATACGTAAAGTTAGTCTATGTATTCCCTCATTTGTCCAGGAGTGATCCATTGTAGAAAAAAAAAGAAGAAAATGGTTGTCAACGGTGGACGGGTGGACAATGTTTTACAAATGAAGACGTTTCGACTTTCAGATGGAAGTTGAAACATCTTGGTTTGTAAAATGTTGTCCATCTTTTAAACCTTTTCTGCAGTATTCATTCAACTGTGAAAAAAAACATTAGTAGGATGTTTACAACTTTGCACATCCCATGTCATGTCACAATTACTGTATGTTTTAAGGCTTCTTGTTTTAAATGCTGAAATGCTCCTCTGAGTCTGTTTCGGTTTATCTCCTGTTGTCCAAAGACCTGGAGGTTTTGTGTGAATTAGTCATTCAATGTGGGAATATTTAATAATATCAGTCAGCACAGCAACTGACTGAGAGTCCACCTGAGGCTCATTTTACAGAGTACACAGAAGTCTGCTAAGATGTTTGTGAAAATATCTTGATGCTTTTATTCCATTTTTAGACCATAAATGCCATGGACTCAAAGATGAACAGTCTGGAGCAGAGGATCGCAGAACTGACGGAGGCCAACAAACTGGCAGCAAACAGCAGCATCTACACACAGAAAAACATGTAAGTGCAGACAGTGTTGGGAAGAATACTTTAAATAAAATATATTTAGTTACAGAATACATAACACCTGCATTAAAATGTATTCTGTAACTTAGTCTGATCACTGTGCCCTAAATACTAGTTTCACCTTGAGTTGCATTATATTATAGTGCAAAAATATAACCACTTTTTGTTTTAGTTCCATATTTTGTTATGCATTTATAAGATCAGAGAACCTTTGTATCAAATTAGAGAAGGAAAAATCACACCTGCACTCATTATAAGAGCTGTGTTTTCTGTTTTTCTCACAAATTCAGTGACGTTTGAGGCCTAAATTACATGATCAAATACCACTATGTATTCTCCTGCTTTTAGAAAAGTAACAGCACCAGAATACAGTTGCTCAAAATCAGTATTCTGAAGTATTTTCAGTAAAAGTATTCAGTTTAACTTAAGAAGAACACATGTAAACAATGTATTGCCCGCAGGTTGCAGCAGGAAGGGCGTCCAGCATAAAAATCTTGTCAAAATTGCCTCAAAACATCCCGAATGGAGAAAAAATACGCTTTGTTATCTGTGAAAACATGTAAAAGTATGTTAAACTAAACATTTTTAACATAAATTTGTGTTCATGGTCAATCTTAAATCAATTTCCATTACAAAACATTTTACTTTGCAGTTCAGAAATTGAGAAAAGCCTTTGCAAAGTGATGTTAAGGTCGATTTCACCTCTATAAATTATATAATAAACACAATAGGCCTGTTTGTCTCACGGCGCCTCATGTTCCACACAGTGTCAGAGCGAATCACGCCTCACAGAGATGTGTTTGCTGGCTGTTGTCAGGAAAGCCCAGGAGGAGATGATCTCAGAGCTCCGGCAGCAGAAGTTTTACCTGGAGTCTCAGGCCGGGAAACTGGAGGCCCAAAACGCCAAACTGGAGGAACATTTAGAGAAGATGAGCCAACAGGAGCAGAGCAACAAGAGCCGAGTGCTGGAGCAGGAGACACGGCTCCGAGAGGTGTGTGAACATGTTAGGAGTGTGTTATGAACGTGCAGGACAGGTCATTTATAGTGGTGCTGGAAGAAGTAAAAGTACAGGGTAATGCTTTAGAGTAAGGTTCATTAGTAATTATTTATAATGCGTTAATAAGCACTAGTTATTTGTTTATCCCTTTATAATACCTTCTAAATGCCATTAAGCCAATAATCCAAAACATGTATCACTTTATAATAACTACATCTTATTTTACTTTAGAACTTATGAATAATGAATATACAGTTTATTAAACATGATTCAGTATTAGTAGCTACTTAATTAAGGTTAAGGTTACAGTTAGGGTTAGAAATTAGAATATTTGTTAAACATATTCTCTACTTTTTGTCCAGTTCAAACATGTAGTGGAGGAAAATACCTATTTGTGAAGATTATCAATGAAAAAGACTTTATTTTTTGATGTAAAACAGTTTATGAGTTAACCATTTATAATCAGTAGTTTAAGCCCTAGTCAACTGCTATATGATTTTCTTAATAATCATTTTCTTTCTCTTTTTTCTCATTCATTGCCAAGTACACATATAATGCTTTTGTCAGGTTCTCATTATTAAACTATAAACAAAATTAGATCATTATTTTACCTTTTAATCACTGTAATTGTCATAATAACAATAACAGGTTCATTGACCTCATGTTCAAAATGCCAGAATTAATAAGCCCTGCCTCTTCACAGAGGAATGTCATTTACTTTTTTTAAAGTGGTGATATTTTAGAACCCTACATGTGTCACTTTGTGTCTCAATTGTTCACATAATCACAACCAAGTACAGGGATGTGGGTGGGGATAGGGGATAGGGGAAAACGGAATTTTCTGAGCTCTCAAGCCTCGGTTGTGAAACAGGATTACTCAACATGCAGAAATCCATACAAATACAATTTGTTGTAACATGGTTAAAAGCTCATTAAAGTTCACAATGTTAGTTTGCTTTTCCACTTGTGAGGAGAAACTGAACTTGTGCCACTCATGAATGGACTGTTCTGTGCCATGTGAGCTCCAACTCAGTACTTTGAACTGAATGATATTCCATATACTGCAGTATCATTCATACTGTGTTGTGTATAGATCGGTCTGGAGAACGAGGAGCAGAAGCTGGAGCTGAAGCGGCAGGTGACAGAGCTGACCCTGTCCCTCCAGGAGCGGGAGGGGCAGGTGACGTCGCTCCAGGCCTCACGCCACGCGCTGGAGGGGCAACTGCAGCACGCCAAGACGGAGCTGGAGGAGACCACGGCCGAGGCCGAGGAGGAGATCACTGTGCTCCGGGTGAGACGGGCGCTGAGAGAGGGACGGGTTTGACATGTTTGATAAGACTCTGACGTTTGTGTTTTACTGCTGAAGGCGCACAGAGAAGAGATCCAGCGCAAGTACGACGCTCTGAGGGACAGCTGCGCGGTAAGTCCGCTTTTTAATAGAAAGAAGTGTCATTTTTTAAACCTAATGAAAGAGAACATACTTGTTTCTGTGCTACTTGACATACCAGAGGTGGACGATATGGCAAAAAATATATATATCATAACTTGTCTTTGGGGCAGATTACAATTTCAATTTCATCACGATTCATGTCAACTTAGTATTTTTTTCCTATTGCTTGTAAGAAGTAAATAAAGTCATCTGCTTCTTGTGAAAGTTCACACTTCACTGACATTGGTTGAATCCAGCTGTCACTCACTCAGAGCATGACAGAGGCTGAAGAGAAGAGGGTGGGCCTTGTTTTAGCCGACAGCGGCAAAAAACAAAACAAACAGAAACAGATTGTCTCAGGAATGAGATCAAACATTTATTTTTATCGCCATATCGTCCAGCTCTTCCTGTGAGCCAAATCAATCCCAAATATTTTTTATAGCTCAGTTTCTGGAAAATAAAACTCTAAAAATGTTTTTCGATCAATGCAATGCAAATTGTTCCGTGGGAACAGTTGTAAATCAAATAAATATTTTAAACATGCAGTAAGTCACGGCGTTTCCTCCTTTCAAAATCTTAAACTGTTATGCGCATAAATCAAAATCCAAAAGCAAAATCGTCCTGAAAGGAGCGTAGACTTAGTACTAAACTCGCGAATTAAGGGTTTTAAACGTAATATTTGTCTTTTCCACATCCTGTTATTTATGCAATACCTCAGAATGCAAAATGCAGGAATAGGTTTATCAAAACACAGTTAGTAGTGTGTTCCCTCAATCGTTCAGAAGTGATATATCACAGAAAAAGTGGTCATCTGGACAACGTTCATCAAGACGTTTTGACTTTTTTTAATTTTCAATCTTAGAATCTTGAAACGAGGTTCAGATGACCTCGAAACTTAATTTTTTTTAAATTTTTTATTTTTTTTACCATAAACATGCAATAAACAACGTTAAAACACTTTAACACATTTCATTTTGTGTTGCTTTTCCCCTTATGGCATGGAGTTTGGTAAGGATGTAATCATTCAACTAAACTTCAACTAAATCCAAAGACACATGCACTTCTTAAAGGTTAGTTGGACCTCTGAGGGGTCACGCATAGGCCTTACTCAGTAGCTGTCCTGTCGTGGATTTCTTCTTTTCTCCATTGCCTGGATTTTTTTTCTCCGATACCAACCCTATTTTACATTTGTCAGTCCAATCCAAATAGAATTGATTGGACAGATTATTATTGTTACGCTTTAGGCCAGGGCCGCTGCTCATTTCACAGCTGTTCTCAACAATTTGGCCACAGCCGGGCCCTCAGTGACTGCGTGGAGATCCCTCTTCAGGCTCTCCATCAGTTTACTCTCAGCAATTCTGTCGTGAACACAAACAAATGTGAGTGCTACAATTATCAGCACTGATCCTGCTGGAACAGACTGCTCAGGGCCTCAGTCTCTCGTCTGTAGGAAAAAAACACACTCCACACTTTCCAAGATTATTAGGATCTTTTTAATCATCTTTTCTTCCTCTTCTCACTTTTTCCGTCGGCAGTACGAGTGCTTGAGAAAAGTACTAAGTAACCTCTTTACAAAATAAGTGTCAAAAAGTGCAAAGTAACCAGTTACTTATGTTTAATGACATTTTTAATTGTCAATTCTTTTCCAAGAACAGCTGATATTGGTAATAATAAGAGAAAGTAGTTGTAGAAATAGTGTTTGCTGAAATGATGCAACTATACAAAATGTTATTTTTGTTTTTGTCAGTAACACTTTATAAATAACTACACTTATTCCTGCCTTAATAAAGTATGAACAAAGACTTATTTCATAGTGAAGAGTTTATTAAAGGGAACATTAATTTATGATGACTTTTTTGGGCTGTTAACCATGTTCTAATGTTTCGTCATCAAAAACATATCTGGAGTTGCAGTTAGCTTCATTCATGCTAGTTTGATGAATGCTGGTTAGAAAATCCTCTCCTCTCAAAAAACATTATCCACTGAACTCTCGATGTGTGACGTTTTTCAATACTTGACAAAAATCTTTGGCTGTTTTAAGTAAGTCCTTAAATCGTTGCCAGACTCATTCTGAGCATTTCTGCCGTTAAACACGATTTTCACAAACTAACTAGCTCACTCACATTTTTTTTTGTGCTTGTGTATGCGCTATGCAGCCAGTAGATGGCGCCTAAACTCAGTAAGTACCCGGGCTTGAAATGCCAAACCTAAGGTACTCAAGAACATGTTTAAAGGCTAATGACAATACAAAAAAAAGCATCATATTTTTTCTTTAAGAATGAGTCATGCTTAGCAACTATTTATCTGCTCTAACCCTAATTCCTAACCCCAACCCTAACCTTAATTAATTACTTAAGTAATTTCAAATCCTGACTCAAGCTTAAAGAAAAAAATATGCCTTTTTTATATTGAGTACATTTGATTTGGTATCTCATGTTTTTGAAACAAACAAAAAAGGTATATTATTAATAATTCATGTTTTCCTCAGGATTCTGCAAAAGACACTTGCATGTGAACGTACATACAGCCAGTAGATGGAGCCAAGCGTTTAGCTATATTATTTCTATAAGTGAATGTGCTAAAGGCTATTATGAAGCCAGCAGCAGTTGTGTTTAGACGGCAGAAATACTCAGAACGAGTTTAGCGATGATTTAAGGACAAAAAACAGCGGAATAAGTGACGGATAAGTGACGTATGAAGTCAGAAAATACGTCCAAAAATATCCCGGAAGTTCAGCAGGACGTGTGTTTGATGATCGGAGGGGGTAGGATTTTCTATAATAAGTATTTTCCATAATAGTGTGTTTTTAATGATGAAACATTGTTAGAACAGGGTTTAAAGCTCAAAAATATTCTGTAGCAGAATAAAGTGGTACCTTTTTTCTGCTAATAAGAAAAAGAAAACACCTGTGATATAACCTTGAAACATTGCATTTCAAGAAATAGCCACATGAAAGCGATAAATGAGTGTTTATTGGGTGAGTCATGAGTGTTTTAGTTCATTTGTCTCACTTCTGTGTTTATCTGCGCCGTCTCCCTCGTCCCCATCATCAGCGACAGACAGTTCTTTACTCTTAACACTTTCATCTTTCTGTTCACTGAAACTACAGTATGTTGTACCCCACAGTAAAAAAGGCACAGTTTTCCGTGTTGAATGGCGCTGAATAAAAGTCTTGTTTATGTTCATGAAATCAACACTGGCACCTATTTTTATTTTGAAAGAAAAAATAAAATAAAATCGAATCATAAATACGCTGAATATTTTATAATCCAGTGGTTCTAGCCACAGGTGTGCGCAGAATGACGGGTTACGCAAAGGGAGTTATGGAGAAAAAGACAATTGCTATTTTGTCTTTATCTGATGAGAATTAAGAAGAAGAAATTGAAGAATTGTTTGGCTCTTTCAGCAGCAAATTAAAACAGTCATAAAAACAGTGCTGTATCGTGAAGCTACTTGTTCAATATATGATCGAAAAAAACTATATATTTTTGGCTCAATATTTACAATGTGAACGTTTTGTTTGGGCTTTGGAGAACTTTTTCTTACTTTTTCATACAGTTTGAACCAAGAGAGTGAAATAAGTAACTCAAATGACTTGTTATCGACACCACCAAACTAAAAAGGTGTTATATTTTTATGAATATTTCACATATAGAATGACTTTGTTAGGTATTATCCATATTTAGAGTCATTGTCAGTGATATCAAGTAGTTTAGATGCAGTTTTTTCTTCTTCCTGATCCTTTTGTTCATGCCAGTAATGCATATAGTTGGAACTGTTTTTGTACTCCTTGGTTTGTTTTGTGAATTTGTGCTAACGAAAGTAAAGTCAGTTGCACTTCAGAATGTGTTATCGTGACAGGCACAAATATGTTCAAATTTGTCCTCGAGTAAAGTTATAGTGACAGGAGAAATATATTCCTGAAGTGTTGTCAAATGGGCAAAAGTATCTTACAGCATCAGCCTAAAATCTGCAAAATGTCTCACTATATTTAATGACATCCGGCCCATTTTCTCCATTTCTTACTCTACGCGGGCTTTAATTTCCTTGACAAACTGTTGTGAGTGACACACATTGAGCTGCAGATGATCCGGACGTGTGTTAGTTACTTTGTGAGTGGCTCTATGGATCACTCTGACAGATGATTATAGTGAGCACAGACACACGCCTCATCTTCTGCTCCTCTTCCTCCGCCTCAGACACGGAGAGGCTGCTGTCTGTCAGGCCCCGACCGAGCGCCGCGCTGACACAGGGAGGGATCGCAGTATTTATTAAACTACCATTTCCGGGCGTGAGCGGAGTATGCAGATAAACGGGGCCGTGTCAGCTGCCAGCCAACCACGACTCGAGGGTCTCTGAAAGCAGAATGTGACTCAGAAGGATTTGAATGTGTCAATTAGAGCTGCAGGACTTTAGTTGTTTAGTTCATTAAAGTGTGTCCGACAGGTTCATGATTTTCTAATTTTGACTTTATTTGTATTAATACCTGTTGTGAATATAAATGATGGTTTTACACCAATCAAATAACGGCTTGTGGAGAAAAGTTGAAAATCTGCAGAAAATTACAGGAAGTAAACAATTAGACGATTAGATCACACTGGGACAGGGCTATTCAACTTAAGGCCCGGGGGCCAAATCAGGCCCTCCAAGGGACATGATCCGGCCCTCAACCCATCTTTCAAATTGGAAAATATTTTATCTCTTGTTATCGGTTTAGTCCTGGTTTGGACCTGGTTCAGTTTTGCAGATGTTAAATTTTTTTCATATAAAGCGTTGGATATGTTTCTGGCCCCGAGGACAAAACCATCTAAAAAATCTGGCTACTTGTAGTTTTGATATATTTTTGACACATTTCCTTTTTCTCGACATACACATACACAAACATACACATACACAGGCACATACGTACTCGTACACGTACACATACACATACACATACACATACACATACACATACACATACACAAACATACACGTATACATATACATACACATACACATACGTACACATATACATACACGTACACATACATACACGTATACATACATACACATATACATACACATATACATATACATACATGTATACATACACATACACAGACATAGATATATACATAAACATACACATATACATACACATATACATACACATATACATACACATACATACACATATACATTTACATACACATACATATACATACACGTACCCATGCACATACACATATACATATACATACACATAGACAGATAGATATATACATAAACATACACATATACATACATATACATACATATACACATACACATATACATATACATACACATACATGTTTTGAGAGCAGATCATTAGTTTGTTCTTCTGTTTTACAATTAAATGTGCTGTTTACTATTGCTTTTCTGGTACACGTTAATTATATTTAATAGATTTCGAAAAAGCTTCTCTTCTGACTCTATTAGTCACAGGTCTAAAGGTGCACAGCCACCACATTAAAAAGTCTAAACTAGGACTAAACCAGGTCTTGATGAAGACTCAAATCTTAATGTACAAACACTAAAGAACAGACTCAAACATTTAACATTAGGACTTCAACTGTAAAATGTTTGACTCTGTTTTTCAATGTTTTTCTTTTTTTCTGCGTCTGATCAGAACTGGTCTCACTTCTTAATTTGTGCTTCTCTCTTTTTTTTTCTCATTTTATGCAGAACAAAGAACGTCACTTGAGCTTGAGGATTCTATATCACTTTAAGAATTACTGCAGTGCCGTCACACTCCGTTTTTGTCGACTAGTTCATTGATTTTCAACTAGTGTGACTTGAAGTATTGCTAGATTGCCTTGAAAAAATGTCAAATTTAAGTTCTGTAGTGTTCTTTGTTCTTTGTAGTGTCCCGAGCAAACTTCTGTACCAAAAAAGAAAGAAAAACAATCCCCAATGCCGTGCCGGGGTTATTTTCCACCTTTTTTTCTTCTTCTTTTTTTCCACAAATTTTTTGTTAATGATTTTGTAAGTGGTGTGCCGTGGTATCTATTCAACAAAAAACGTGTGCCGAAACTCAAAAAAGGTCAAAAACATTGGACTAATCGATGCACAAAACAGTTCTAGTTTCAGTTGGTTTATGATTCTATGTTACATTACTTATTACAAGTGTTTAAGGTCTTTTGAAGTGAGTTTCCATTCGTTTCCCCTCTCTTCAGTGTTGACCTTGTCCTTTATGGTCAGCACGACAGGCTTCTATGTAGCTTTAAATCATTTTATCATCTTGTTTGGTGTTAAAAAGTACATATTATGATTTCTGCTTTGTGACACACATAGTTAGAAACACAATTCTGACTGCTGCGGTTCAGTCATTGAAACTTCCAGAATAAATAGTTTACCTTCAATAATTGATCAAGACCTCAAAGACTGTTCCCATTTTTGTGGCAAAGAAGCACAGGATTAAGTCGATCTTATTCTCATAATTGCAGCCGCCAGTACCCCTTTTTCCTGCTGTTAACTTGGTCTGATTAAAGGAGCACATGTGCTGATGAACAATTAGGCACTTGATGTTTTACATAAGAAAAGTAGCTCAGACTTCATGCAAGAATGATTACAGCATTATATCACTGACCCAGATTTGTGACTCATGTAATAATGTGGAAACTTCAGACTGAGCGGGGAGCTTTGGTCCGTCAACTGCAGAATAAAATGTACATCCAACTGTGGGTATGCTCTAAGTGGATGTTTGTGTCATGTTTTTAAGCAGAAAAATATCTCATAAGAACTAAAGGTGATAAACAGTGTATCCAAAAGTCAGTCCAAATTTCTGTGCACACAAATCTGCAATGTTACCTGGAAAGATTTTTAAGAGGCTAAAAACAATAGCAGCTTTCTCTTCCTTGGGAACGATGACATCAGGACTGAGCACTTGATTGGAGATGCTCTGAATACGCACACGATTATCAACTTTTGTTTTTCTGGTGCAAACAAGCAAAGGCTGAGAGCTCATTTATCTGACATGTTTCAGCGGCAGGACTTCCACTTTCAGACCTGACAAAGGCGGAGCCAAACCCTCACAGAGAGACGGCTGATCAAATGTGTTCCCATTGACTCATTTAGTAAAAGAGCATTAAATAGGCTTTCTTATAGAAAACTACAGCTGGATACTTTATCATCTTGAACTATTTTTAGATTTATTGTGTCACTGCCATGCCTGGATAAACAGAACAGGAGCAAAGCTAGTACTCTGGAAGTCGAATTATTACAAGTGTTCACAACTCTGTGGAAAACAGTTGAGTTCCAATATGGCTCTTGACAATTTGCTGCAAGTCATTCCCAATTGTCCCCATTTCAAGCTGTACTGTCCTGTCAAATAAAGCCTACGGCCAAAACATCCTTTAATAAAAAAAAGAAAAAAACACTCAGCACTCTTCTAGTATGAGACCAGACTGTTTTACACCAGCCTCACACATCGATAGCAGCAGCCGTTAACCACATGTACATTATTTTACACACCATGGTCTGTGTCCCCTAGTGAAGCCAAACCCTCCACAGTGAGACAGGTGCCTTGAATTAGATCAGTTTACATCTATGAGATTCTATTAAAGTTCTCCAAAGTACAAAGCTTAAACATCTTTTATTTCTTCTTTTGTTGTTAATCCAGTTTGTAGTTAAAGTTTGCTCTTCAGATGCAGTTTTCCTATAATTCCGCTATGTTTACTTTAACTCTAACTTTTGCTTCATCATCAGGTTTTATTGGATGGAGGGTTAAACTATGACACAGAACAGTTAGAGTGAGGCCAGTCGTAGAAAAGAAGCTTATTTTGAGTATATCACAGTATTGATGGCCCATTGACTCTGCGGCTGAAGGACCCACTTGGGCGCCTGATACAGTTTACAGCCACAGTTTACAGGGACTGCACGCTGTGGAACTCATTGCCCACAGAGATTTCTGAGCTCAAAATGTTCATGTTCAAGTGAAGGCTGTAAACATTTGTAAATTATGTCCAAGAGTGAACTAGTTTTGAATGTGTACAATTGCATGTGTATATTCAAAGTTGAGTGTTTTATTGTGTTAATGTGCAAAAGCCACGACTTGACGCAAGTATAAATTTAGTATCTGCTATAAACTCTGTATGCATCGTATCACCTGCAGATTTTGCTCTGTAACTATGTCTGACTGCAGCTAAATAAAATAACTGACTAAACTGACTAAAATAAATGACTTTTGATTTGATTTGATGTAACAATACGACAAAACCAACTAGTTAGGTATTAAAATGCATTGCACTATGAACAATTTAACCTCTGCTATTATTATTTTCTTTCAGCTTGAACTATTTTTTTTTCAGCTTGAACTATTATGAAGTAATATCAAACGTACATATATTTGCAGAAAACCTAAAATGTGAGCATTGTATTCCAAAAAATAAATATGATTTGTTGTGTTGACAAATGTGGACAAGTTTAAGTATTGATACTTTTTGATACCGCGGTCAGTATTAATATATTGATAATTGTTATTGATGCGTCCAGCACTAGTGTTACGCCTTTAAGACTGGGACATGGGTCTGACAGATTTTGGGGCAAAGGCAAATTGAGTTCCGTTGTTCTCTGTTAATGTAAACGTGACCCTCTCCTTCTCACACATTTAGTCCTCAGGCACCGTTTAACAGCTCGTTTGCATTTTGTGTGGAGTTCAAGTGTTTAGTCCCACTTTAAGCAACGTAAACAAATGTAAACACTTTTAAAAACCTACTGAACAACAACTCACTGATCTCCTCTCCTGAACCTTCTGTGTGATTGCGTTTGCAGGTGATCACAGACCTGGAGGAGCAGCTGACCTCTCTGTCTCAGGAGAACGCGGAGCTGAACCGACAGAATTTTTACCTGTCCAAACAGCTGGACGACGCCACGGACGAGAGAGAGGCGCATCTGCAGCTCAGCCAGGAGGTGGACCAGCTCAGGAGGGAGGTGGCCGACCGCGAAATGCACCTCAACAACCAGAAGCAGGTCAGTGTGGTGTTTTATCTGGAGTCGTACCAGCAAGATCTGTCCTGGTATTGTAATAAATGATACTTACATTCATGAAACCTTTGTAAGAGACTCCTGCATGTTTTGGTCTTTCTCGGAGACTGAAATGTGTTAATTAACTAAATGAAATCGTTAATACAGTCAGTAAAACGTTTCCAGCCAAGACCCTTTCCTCCTTCGCAGCGGTGGCCAAGTCAGGTGTGCTCACCCAGAAACTCATTAAACCTCACAAGAGCCTCTGACTTTTTCTTAATTTATTCCTTTTTGTCCACCATCTGATAAAAGGAAACTATCAGCTGCTGGACATGTAATACATAAAAAGAAAGCTGTAACCTGCTTATTTTCCATCAAATCAATCATTCTGGCATGAATCTGGGTCAGTTAGTTTAAAATTACCCTAAAATTCAATCAGATTTAAATACGCTTTTTATATGGATTTTGCGTTTGTTTAGTTTTTTTACTTTATTACAAGTCTCTAAAACTATTTTTTGTGAAATTAGCATCAGGATTTGTCATAACCCAACAAATGCCCAAACTAGTGTCAATCAGACCATCCAGACACCAGCTGTATTCTTCCTCATATTTATCAAAGAATGTTCCTCTGAGCAGAGCTTTTAACACTTATAAATTAGCGTAAATCGTACATGAGAGGCCAAAACTACAGCGTCTCAGCTTGACAAAAAGTCCAGCCATTTGTTTGTGCTCCATTGGGTTCTGTTCAATCTGGGTTCATTCTGCCATTTTAGGAAAAATAGGCCCTAAGCTTAAGGGGATTAAATATATCACCTGTCTGTTACTGTCAGCTAGGGCTGGATGATATGTTAAAAAATTATCTCAATCTCAATTTTCTTAGGGCCAGATCATGATTTCTTTGTTATCACAATTCGTGTTCACTTTGTATTTTTCTATTGCCTTTAATAGAGCTGCACGATTTAGGAAAAATATCTAATTGTGATTTTTCTGACCCATGCGAATGTGATTAGATTTGTGATTTATGCTTCAATAATAGGATTCAATTCAAATTCACATTTTAAATACAATTTTCACACTTTAAGCCACTTTTTTGTCACGTTCAGTTGTCTATGTCATATTTAAACGCGTCTTTGTCACCTTTAGTCACGTCTTTTTGTCACGTTTTTGTCGCTTTTAGGCACATTTTGGTGCATTGAGTCACGTTTGTTCCTTTTAGTCGCTTTTTGTCTCACCTTTATGGCTTGTTTCAGAACATGTTTGTACAAATCCAAACTAGTGTTAGCAGTTTTTATTCAAATCAAAGCAAGACATTTTGTTGTTTGTCAACCTCCTCAACCTACATGAACAAAAGAAAAAATCCTGAACAAAAGAAAAACCTCCAGTTTGGTGCTCCTGACCTGACCAAGCTCAAAATCTGACAAGTTTCAGTGAATGATGGGTATGAAGGATAACTTTTTTGGTGGAGGGTCTGGCCTCTGTCTCCATAGAGATGTCATTGCTTTGTCTACAGTGTTCCATAGTACGGCTTTTAACAAGCAGTTGATGCGACTCACAGTTTTTGACGGTATTTTTGACAAGTCACGTTTTCCTTTTGGTCTGCTTCAGCAAAGCTCTGAGTGAGTGACAGGATTTAACCAATTTCAATAAAGCGTAAACTTTCAGAAGAAGCAGATTACTTTTGTTACTTTTCAAGTCACTATAAAGGACTTGATTGAATAGATTAGTTTGTGTTTCTCTTTAGATTTTTTTCTCAATTATTAAACCCTTCTCAAACACAATGACATCTTTTTCACGACCAGAGGATTCGTCTTTAGACTTGGTTGTTTCAGAAATGCCAATCACTCCATTAGTTGGGTTTAAAGTCTATATGACAGGCTCTCAAAATGTTCTAATTATGACTTAGTTTTGTGGAAGGGCACCTGTGGTAAATATTTATCATAGTTTTACATGCGTGAAGTTGCAGTTTGTGAAGAAATTTAGAAAAATAAATGTTTAAAATTACAGAAAGTAGGGCTGAGTCCTAAAACGAAATCCCTCTGTGATGTCATCAAAAAGCGACACACCATTGTGAATACAGAGACAATTTAAACACAACTGACATCATTTTTTGACAGTTAAAACAGTCATTCAACAAAATTACGTTGTTATCAGATATAATTATTTGTCAAATTACAACTGTTGTGTAATTTATATGGATTTTTGCCCTTGTTTTCAAAATGGTTTCTAGGTAACCATACCTCAATCTTTGTCCTATTTTCTGTTCATGTCCAACCAGAAAGTACAATTATAAACATTACGAAAACTGTCAAACTGGGGACAAATTGGCACAATGTTAAGTAAAAATTTTAATAAAATCATTAATGTCTACTACATTTTAGTGAAATGTGTCGTTTAACCTGTCATATGGACTTAAAGTAGAACTAAGTCACATTTTTACCTTATTAATTATTAATAATTATTAAACGTCTTTGTAAGTCTGTGTTGTGGTTGTAAATGTATTTTCAGGGCATTTGAAGCCCTGTCGTCTCCCCCTGCTGTCTCTGAGCAGAAAACCAGCCTTGCAACTTTCTTGACTATATTTGGCGACATGAAATGTTTTTGTATGTGATTGTACGTCCTTATTTCAATAAAAAGGAAGGGGGGAAAAAAAAGAAAAAAGATTTGTAGTTTTTCCTCGCCGCGAAGGAGGGTCAAAGGACAGGGGCATTCTGGGACAGTTATCTGAACTGCTTTTACCTGTGGCCCATCGAGGCAACTGTTGTTGTGATTTTGGGCATTATAAAAATAAATTGATTTGATTTGATTTGATTTGATTTGATTTTGATGCCCTTGACGTCTTTTTCCAGGCAGTGTATTTTAACAAGGGACCTCAGGGGGAGCTCTTTCGCTGAAGTTACTTCTGCTTTAAGTTCTGTGTTGCAGCTGAAAGATAATCACTCATAAATCAATCATCTTATTCACCTTATCCCGCCCCGCCCACTTTTGCCTCTTTTTATGCCTATGATCTGCACTCTTGTAGTAAAGGGACTTCCGGTTTGACACTAACGGTGTTCGTGCAAATGGCGATTGAGGGAAAAATCTCTTGCTAAAACATTATAGAAAGTAGACTGATTTGTCTAAATGTTTAATGAACACGAGCAAAAACAAGTCAGCAACGCACCGATTTCCTGGGCGGCCTGAAAATGGCTTTTTAATCTGTGTAGAACTTATTTTCTGTTGCGCTCGTCTGCCCCATGTAAACTACAACCGAAAGAGATGGCGGCGCCCGCGACAACTTCTGGATTATGGTGAATAGAAGTTTACCTATTTGCTTAGTTGAATTCAGTTGTCGACTTTTTATTGTACAGACAGTGTATGTTAAACGCCAAACTGTGGAACGTTCCTGACAAAGCATCACCGTCTCTCCACCAGAAAACGTGCAATACGTTGTCTTGTTGTCAGTAATGTCTTGAAAACATAGGCCACAATGCCTTTAGCTAAATCTACTTTTCCACTGAGTTCTGTGCGTCTTACTTCACCACAGCGCTTAGAAATGTGGAATACTCCAAATATAGAATCTGTCATTTTGTTGCTATTTCTAACCTGAGTCACACACTAAGTTTTCTCCTACTCTTTTTCTGGCGTTTGCACATATTTCAGCAGCAGTGACAGATGACCTAGACAGGCTGCCGCTGCTGTTGGTGTTAAACGTACATCCAGAAATCCTCCGGAAAGCTTCTGGTTGCTGGCGGGGAGGAGGCCGGGCTCAGAGTGATGCATTGTGGGAGGATGGGTGTGTGGGTGTCCAGTAGCCCGCGCTGCTTTGGGTCGTTGTGTAACCAGCCCAAGCCGTAGACGAGGGACGAGTGGGCGGCATGTGTCATCGCTTCACTCCCAGGTCGAGGCAGCGTGGACTTCTGAAGGCTGCGGTGCTGGAGGAGCTATATTTGGAGATGTTTATACTGGTTCAACACTGCAATGTCAGAAATTAAAGTGATTTTGTGTGGGCATCAAAAGAGGAAGCGGAGATTTGCATAATGGTTGGTGTTTGTCAGAACATGTAAAAAATAAAAGCCTTTTGTACGCAGCAAAAAATGCATTTCTAGATGAGTTAGATGAGTATTTTTTCAGACCTTTTGACAAGTTGCAGTGCCTTTGACAGATTGGACTACTCATTTCATTTAAATGCATTTCAGATATAGCTCAAATGTTGCTAAAATACTTTGATTTTATCCCAGTTTAGCCATTTTTTACCTTTTTTATTTTACTTCCTGGTTGTAAATGATGACATCACACTAGGAAATTACCATAGCAACCTCACTGTACACTAGGCCAAATTCATCTAATGTCACAGATATCTTATTTATTTTTTGTGAACCCCTTTTTTGTTGAATTAATGTATAAATGATTTTTTAAAGAGTTGTTTATTTTGTAAATTATGCATAATCTTTGTTTCCCTAGATGTCATTTATCTGTTTAATTCCTGTAATTTTCTACAGTTTCTTATTCATCCAATTACTTTTTTATTAGCCAGTATGAAATTACACTTACTGAGTGCATCCAGCCAGCAGATGCAATATACAATCTAGTGAAGTCAGCACTGAAAAGACGTTATGAAGCAGATTTTCTGCAGCAGTTATCATGTTTAGAGGCAGAAATGCTCTGAGCGAGTCTGGTAATGATTTAAGGACTTAAAACAGCAGAAGATTCTTGGATAAATGACGTAGATGATCCAAAAATATGTCCAGGATAGAGGGAGTACGGCAGGAAGTGTGTTTGATGCAGGGGAAGGATATTACAGGTTAGGTATATGATTAGGATAGTGATTCTAATAAACATTCATCAAAACAGCGTGAATGCTACTTCAGGTGTGTTTTTGATGACGGAACATTGTTAGAACAGGGTTAAAAGCTCAAAAAAGTCACTGTAGCAGAATCTGTGTCCTTTAAGACTGTAATGGAACTAGATTATTTTACTGGGTTTAAAGTTGGGATGCACCGATACTGATACTGGTATCAAACATCAGTGCTGATAAGAAAAAAATGTGTTGAATGTAGTATCTGCTCCACAATATCGGTTCAGCAGATATGGTTGGGCCTAATTTATTTACAAAGACTATTTACAGGCGCTTTTGTTGGTCCAGAACATACACAATGTTTGAGGTTTTATTTATACAACGTTGTTCTGTAGTTAGTGGAAGAATAAAAGAACATTTAGATTAGTTTTCTCTTATGTTGTTCTTGTTTTAAGAAAATAAATGCTAGTCTCTGGATGTTGATATCAGACAGATACTTAAAGCGTAAGAATGTTAACTAGTCAAAACATCTGAAATTAATATTAATATCCTGAAATTAAGACATATTAAAGCATCTAGGAATTCATTTTTTTTGCAAATCAGCTTTTTTTCTAAACAAGGAAAGTGATTTTTGGCTTTAGATGAAGCACTGGAACTAAAGTTAACAGCGATCGTGAAGCTGAAGTCGCTGGTGGAAGGTGGAGTGTACAATAATTGAATGCATTTGTTCAGTACGGAGATGTGTTTTGCATGTTTTGTGTGAGCGTGAAAAATAGAACGCTGAATTTGCATAATAGTCTGTGTTTGTCAGAACATGTGAAAATAAAAACCAAAGCCACGCGTGGTCTGGAGCATTCGGTGCAAATAAACATACTGTACCTATCTTTAACATCACAACACGGCAGTAGAAGCTGAGGGCGGAAATACGCTTCGATGTATAGTACAGTGTCGGGAATGGACACATTTGCATAATGGTCTGGTTTTAAATTATAAAAGTAGAAATCCAACTGAAATGTGTTAAAAGTATTCATTGAGGTTTAATTATTTACAAATGACAAATTAGTAGCAAATTAGAAGCAAAAAAAATAATGAGGAATTTAGATCTGATCTTATTGGTTTAACAAAATCTAGCCAACCTTTCCATATCCTCTCAAACTTTTCCGTTTCTAATCTTAAAGCATAAGTCTCTCTGTTATCTATCACGTATTACATCAGTCCAGTTTTCCTTTGTTGCCACTTCAGCGTTCAACCATGTCCTAATAATGGCCTTTTTCCCAGCTAATAGCATGATTCTAAATGTATTCATTTTCAAGTTGTTTGTACAATTTACATCAATTTTCCAAAACAAAATACTTCAAATGTAAAAGTGAGGTCAACCTGAAGTACTTTGCCAATACATGTTTTAATTCTACCTAATAATTCTGTACTGAAGGACAGAAATTTGTGGTATCCAAATCAAGTTTAAAAGCTTTGTATATAAAAAAGGTTTCAGAGGTTGTCATTAGAATGCTGGTTTGAAAATCAAGACGCTTCGACTTCCATCCAGAAGTCATTTTCAGCAAGTGAGCTGGTCTGAGAACTCTGGCTTATATGCAAGTCTGATCTGTGAAAGCCCCGCCCACAGGGAGGAGTCAGAATGGCCTGTGTTTGATTGGCTAATAGTTTGCCCTGCCTAGTGTCACCTGAAACTAACCTTGTTATGACAGCCTTTGTTCTATTGTCCTATTGTTCACTGGCTGTTGCTCCCTCATCACCCCTGAGTGTCTGATTAACATTTGACTGCTCTATTGACTTGGACCTGGGTGTCATAAATCTTGTCATAAATCTTAGCTAAATTGAATCTTAAACCCCCATTCCTGTTTAGAGAGGGATTCTCTCTTTTCACAAAAATAGCTTCCTTTACTCAGTTCTTCTCTGTGCTCTGAATCTTCACCTCTCTGTCTTCAAACGAGTGGTTAGTTGCTTTCAGCTGCAGATGGACTGCACTCTGTGCTCCACCTGATCTTCTGTGCTGGTCCAGCCTTTTGTGCTGTGGCTGTTTGGTCTCCTATGTAACGTTCTTTGCAGTTGTCCTCACTGCACTCTATCGAATAAACTACATTGCTCTGTTAACATGTCGGCATCTTATCCTTAGAGTGGACCTGTCTTACTGCGTTGCCCGGTTTGAAGTAAACAGGGATGTCGTGTTGTCTAAAAATCCTTTGTCCTTTGTATAGTGCAATATAATTCACAATATTATCTAAAATTCGGTATATTGCCCATCTTTACTTTGGATCATTGCAGTCTTTTGAAAGTGCAGCTATAACGGTCTTTGTTGTTGCTTTGGTTGGTTTGGCTTTAAATGCATTTTGTAAAAGTTAACTTTATTATGTTCATATGAAAGTGCCAGGCTTTTTCAGCCAGCATCTTTCTCCTGTCAGTATGTGTTAGCTCGCATTACAGCTAGTCCAAAATTCATTTCTTCATAACTTTTTTAAAACGATGATCTCGGTCCGTTCTCGTGGGTGGCACCAGTAGTTCTGTTGCTATAGTTACTAAAATGTAGGGCAGGTGCCGACAAACAGCAGCAAACAGTGTCATTTTTACCAGAAGTGAAGACATGAGGTTTATCTAATGTAAACACAGCAAAAAATGTACATCTATTTGAGCTTAAAATGACTTGAATTTATCCTTTTTTATCTTGATTTGAGTTGTTTTGACTCAATGAGCATTAATTGCTTTTGTGATGTAGAATATTTATCTAGTTTCAAGATATTTCTGACAGATCATGAGATAATTTAGTCAATGGATATAAGTAGAATTATATTAACTCACTGACAGATAATTTGGCTTGAAGTACGAAGTAATGTATTGAAACAAGTCAGAAACAGTTTGAAACAAGTAAAATAATCTCTAGTAAATCGTCTGAATTAATCTTAACCTGTCAAAACGTCTGAAACTCAGATCAATATCCTGAAATCGAGACATTTTAACTCACCTAGAAATTCATTTTTACAGTGAAAGCAAGTGTTCCTTCAGTGGGTTGAACGTTAAACCTCTGATCTGAAGATTGCTGTTACAAAACCTGTAGTTATTTCTTTGGGCAAGACACTAAACTCACAGTTATTTATGTTGTACATAAATAAAAACAAAAAAAAAACATTTTGCCGAAAAGACTGATGCAAACTGACAAACTAAAACACGTCACGATAACAACATTTGAGGGCGATCTGTTGCAAATGAAAATATTGCGATAAACAATAATATTGAAACTACTTTATGTCACCTGCACAATAAAACTAATGCAGGAAATGTACGGTAAACCCTTTTCTAAATGAACACATCCTAAAAAACACGAGCTGTGATAAAAAATAACAGAATGAAACATAAAAGTAGCTTAGTTAGAATCATTCATGAGTCATATATGTTAATTATTCAACCCTTAAAAGCTCAAATGTTCATACAAGACAAAAATAAAGAATAAAAAGTTTCCCACTAGTACACATGATAAATACTGAGCCCCAAAAATATTGTTACATCCATCATAGAAATCATAGAATCACATATGTTTCAGAGCATGTTTTCACAGATATAAACCACAGAGTAACACAGAATAAAACAAGATATTTGGACGTTTTGCAGCCTTTGTGATTTGCTAATTGCGTCATTTTAAATTGCAATTTCGATGCATGTTCTATTAATCTTGCAGCCCTGTTGTACCTAATGAGACTTTTTAAAGATATTTCAACCAAATAAAGGTTGGAATATGATGATTGAAGGCTTTCACTTTGAGAATATTTACAAATAAAGCACATTATTGATGGAAATCTCCTTTTTGACATTTTTATTCATTTAATATTGTTGCTGTTTTTGTTATGAAAGGTCTTTTCTTATGTGTCTTAGTGTCCAGATAATGTTTAAGAATATTGAAATGCAACAGTGATTATTTTTTATAATAGATTTTGTTTTGTTTGGTGTCAGCTAAACACATTCCAATTGAGTTTTTGTTCATTAGAGGAAGAAAAAAATCAGATTCTCTTTTTTTAACTTGGGCAATTGAACTTTATTTTTTTTCATTTACACTGTAACATAAATAACATCTTTGTTGACATTTGATACGGTCAAGCCACATGACATTGATAACAAAAATAGCACGTGTGTAATGTACAAGGACATTTTCACATAAAGGAGTGGGAAAAAGAAAACTGATTCAGATTGTCCAGTTGCTACAGATTGCAGAACAATCAGGATAAAAATAAGTCGATACTCACTGCAACGCTCTTGATATTGTGGCCGTCTTGTTGCAGAACCTTGAGACCCTGAAGACCACGTGCACGATGCTGGAGGAGCAGGTGATGGAGCTGGAGTCCCTGAACGACGAGCTGCTGGAGAAGGAGCGTCAGTGGGAGGCCTGGAGGTCCACTCTGGAGGAGGAGAAGAGCCAGGCCGAGAGACGAGTGCGCGACGTCCAGAGGCTGCTGGACACCGAGAAACAAAACAGGTCACGCATTCACACGAGAAGAGCGTGTTACTGATAGTTTGGATACTGGCGAGGGATGTCACGATGTTAAATGTTACGATTATTGTGAGGAAAAACGTAATGATTTATTGATTATTCGTGATTACTGAGACAAAACGACAGAGAAATCTTTAACCTATTTTGTCTTAACACATTACTTTTCCTCAAGTTTGTGACCAGCTTAATGAACTTCAACTTTCTGAATGACAAATAAAGTAAATGTGACAAAAATAGGCATATATAAAGGTACTTTATACTAGGACTGAAACAAGTTAATCAAATAATCGTTTTGTTTAACTCTACGCAACCTCATGAGCTGAGAGTGAAGGTTTTATCACTAAGCAAGCAGGAACTACCACAACATGACAAAAGAATGTTTTTACTGAAAAAAACAATTTTGTTCTAAATATACTCTATGCAGTTGTTCTCAAGCAGCATTTCTTCTCGGTTAAATTTTGTAAAAATGTCACATTCACCGGCTTTTCATGAAGCAACTAATCAAATAATCGAAAGAATTATCGCCAGACAAATCAATTACGCTAGTTTACTCTATACTTACTATAGATTAAATTAAAAACACTTAAAATAGTTTCTAAAATAGTCACGGTTAAAACATTTTTAGCTCTTACAATTATATTGTAACCTGATTAATCAAGATTGTCGATTAACCGAATAATCTTTACATCCCTAACAGTGACAAAAACATTTATTGGTGATTATTGCTATAATCTGTAATCTATAAACTTTTTACAGGCAAAAAAATGTAATTAAAAGGAGACATTATTCTATAGTGCCTTTTTTGAGTTTGTAGAACTATGTTCTAACAGTGTTCTGTCACCAAAAACATACCTGGAGTTGCACTTAGCTGCATTCACACTGTTTTGAGGAGTGTTGGTAAGAATATACTCTCCCTCCGACCCTCAGAAACTCCCTCGATTAGTGATGTTTGTTTTGAATTTAGATGTCACTTATCTGAGAATCCTCTGCTGTTTTAAGTCCTTGAATCGTTGCCAGATTTGCTCTGAGCATTTCTGCCATCTTTACTGGATCACTGTCACTGCGTGATAGCTCAGCACACCAACAGTGTATCAAACCAGTGTGTACAAACACACGTGTAACTGCCTCTGCAGCCAGTAGATGGAGCCACAGCTAAGTTAATACGGCATCTCCCAAGGAAGTGATGAAGTTTTACTGTTTTTTTGTAAAAAAAAAAAAAAAAACATGTTATTTTTTGTCAAAGTAAAGATACTCAAGAGAATGTTTAAAGGCCAATAACAATACAAAAAATAATATTTGTCTTTTAAGTCTTAAAATAGCATAAAACAAGAAATGTCATATGTTTACAGCTGATAACTAGTCAGGTTCTCAAAAAAGAGTAATTGTATTTTTTTATATTTTGCAGATTCTTTCATATTATTTAAGTTATTATTTTTTTATTATTTTTGTCTGTCAAAAAAGTAAATTTTGAAATTAGATTTGGAAGTCATGCAAGTATTTTTCATCTGACGCACAGATGTTATTTTGTTCAGTCATTAAAAGCACAAGATGTTGAGTGTAAAATGCGTGTATTTTCATGAAACTCATAAAAACGTGGTCTCTAAATTCTTTACAAATACTCATATCCTTGTTTTTCCTCTCCAGGCTCCGTGCTGAACAGCGCAGCTCCGAGTCCCGGCAGGCCGTGGAGCAGGCGGTGAAGGAGCACAAGTCTGAGATCCTGGCTCTGCAGCAGGCGCTCAAGGACCAGAAGCTGAAGGCAGAGAGTCTCGCTGACACTGTGAGAAGTTACGCTCTCGTTATTCCCCCTTCAAACTCTGACGCTCCGTGAATTCCTAACGATCCCTGTGTTCCTGCAGCTGAACGACCTGGAGAAGAAGCACGCCATGTTGGAAATGAACGCTCGCAGTTTACAGCAAAAGCTCGAAAGTGAGAGGGACCTCAAGCAGAGACTTCTAGAAGAGGTAATGTCTTCAAAAAGTGGCTCACTGGAATGTTCTGTAATGAGTTTAAGCTTTAGGCTTTCTGTTTAATCCAACAAGCGGAGGTTTTCACACTGCGCCGGCTGATTTCTAAAGTGTTGCCCTTAAGTTGTGATTTTTACCAGCCAAAGAAAAACACTTATAAGTGCACCAGCCCCTAATTATTAACTCATTGATATGTCACAATAGTCTAAGTGTATTTTCATTATTTGTCGTCCTTTTTATTATTATTTTTTTTTTTTTGTATGAATTTAAAGGTGCTGTAGTGGATTTCAAAATGTTTGATGTTTGAAATGTAAAAAACAGAACTAGTTTATGTTTTCTGCATGTAATAGAATAAAATATAGGTTGCCCCAGCACAGATATATTGTAGAAGCATCTATTTGGGTGAAAATGAGACCACAACTGTTACTCTGCATCTAATTACAGAGCGTTTTATTCTACGAGAAGCAGGGCGTGTGCCTTTAGCATGCTCATGTTTGTTAGCTTTACCCAGGCTCAGAAACTCGTGAGAAGTGCTTATAAACACATTGCGGTGAATGTTTAGGATTCTGGGACTGCATTAGGAAAATGAATGATACATGTGACTGATATAAACACTTAACATAGTGAATAATGACCGGTTTATCATGTTTAACATTAAGAAACATGTATAGCGCTTTGCTAATAATTGCTGTTTGTTTTATCAAGGCAATACATTTATCAGTTAAGTGTATTTTTGGGCCGCAACTAATGATTATCGTGTCTTTTGAAGTAATTCCTCTTCTCTCAGCACATGGCATGTTTTGGAGTCTGTGTGTAGCAACTCAGATAACAATTATTCCATTGCTAAATTACTTGACGATTACCTCTGTAATCGATTAGTTGCGATTCTCGATTAACTTGTGTATTTTCAAACGTCTCTGTAAACTACTCATGCTTGTATAGAACAATATTTTTCAACCTTTTTTGAGTTGCGGCACACTTTTCAAGTTTAAATGACACCACGGCACACCACTTACTACTAAAACATGACCAAAACAGACCATTTACTTAAAAAATATGCTAATAATATATGTGCCGCTGTCTGGTTCTTTAAATTTGATAATAGTGTTTGGTTTTGCGTTCTTTTTCAGTGCAGGTAAATTAGTTCATTAAATCCGCATTTGTGAATCTGTTGACTCAAACTGGACATTTTTCAAGGCACACCTGGCAAAACCTCAAGGCGCTCTAGTGTTACTGACACGCTGGTTGAAAATCAAGGGTATAGAATAATAAACTGAAGCCAAAAAGCATTGTCTCTTGCCGTTACACAGAGAGCTTCAGGATCTCATGAGGCAAAGTCATGTCTTCCTTTCATTAAAGTGTTTTTTCTCTTCAGCAAGAGAAGCTGCAGCAGCAGATGGATGCCCAGAAGACGCACATCTTTCGTCTGACGCAGGGCCTTCAGGACGCGCTGGACCAGACCGACCTCCTGAAGACCGAGAGGACCGACCTGGAGTACCAGCTCGAGAACATACAGGTCTCACATATTTACAGTTGTTTGAATGTTGTGAATTCGTAGTAGTACAATACATGAATGTCCTTATCTGTACAACTGTCACAGAAGTCATAATGAAAGTGTAGAGGTTATGCAGATGTCATTGCAACAGTCTTAATTACAGCAGTGAGTGGCAAAAGCACATGAGCTAATGGTGAATAATGACATTTTCTCCTGCTCAAAATATATTTAAAACATGAAAGAGCTGCTACAGTCTTATAACAAATTTAAAAGTGTAACTGGTTTTCTAACAGTTGTAGAAAACCAGATAAACAACAGGAACACTGCACTCACATTTATCACTGAGACAGACTTTGGAATCACACAGTTGAACTCATTACCTTTCTGTCCTTAAATAAGACGCTTCTGAGTCCAAATGTTGAGGAAATTAAGTGTTTTGCGGCAGTTAAATTGTCCTAAATCTCCAACCGCTGTTAGCAAACAATCCATTTACATCTTGACGTATTAATGTTAATTATAAAAAAGCGAAGAAACACATTTTATCAGTTGTGTTGTCCTTAACTTTTGCCTCTCATTCGGAATGTGGAAGAGCATTTTTCGAATTTGAGAATGTCAGTGCATAACCTCTATTCACCTTATTCTGCCCCGCCCACTTTTGCCGCTTTTTGCCACAGATACGCACTTTTGTTGTAAACACACTTCCGTTTGACGAGAACTCTGTTAAAGCTAATGACGAACGAGGGAAAAGTCTCGCCGCTAAAATGTTACATAAAGTAGATTGATTTGTGTAAAATGTTTAATGAACACGAGCAACAACAAGTCAACAACGCTCAGATTTCCTGGTCAGTCTGAAAACGGCTTTTTAGTCCATGTAGAACTTATTTTCTGTTGAGCTCGTCTGCTCCATGTAAACTAATACAACGGACACAAGACGGCGGTGCGTACGGCAACTTCCGGAATAAGGTGAATATGACAAAATTATTTCTGAACATGGAAAGACGTGAATAATCTGCGCTTGTTACTTGTTATAGCTGACCATTATTGTATGTAGCCAGCGCTGTCAAGTCTTATCGAACATCAACATCTAAACGTGTGAAGTTGAGAGAGTTAAAAGCCACAATCTGCTGCATCCTCCTTTTAAGATATTTTTGATGCTTTTTACACTGCAGTCTTGTTGCTGTCCTAATGTGCCAGTGGTTTGTTTGAGAGTGAGCTGCGCCCCTTGGCCCCCTGTAGCCCTCCCTCCTCTGTCCCGCGTGTGCCCTTTGTGTAAATGACGTATTAGAGGTGACATTGATGGCAGTAGTGATGTTCACTAGCTCCACCTGCAGGCCGTGTACTCCCATGAGAAGGTCAAAATGGAGGGCACCATCACGCAGCAGACCAAGCTCATCGACTTCCTCCAGGCTCAGGCCCACGGCGGCTCCAAGAAGAAGAAGGTCAGGGCTCTTCTGTTTTTATGGAGGTTTAATGGAGGTTTAGAAACGTGTCTGACTAAAATTGAACAACACTGGAAAAAAATACAAAGATAATACGTTAAAAAGTGACTGAATAAGGTAGAATGTTTCTTGATTTGAGCATATTTTGACTGTCTGAAAATAAGATTTGTCAACAGATTTTTCTTTTCTAATGTGTAGTTTGAAAACGCTTGTCTTTTTCTTATTTCAAATAAAACAAGCTGTTTCATTTTAAGACAGTTAAAATATACTCAAAACAAGATAAATACAACTTCTTTCAAATACTTATTAACTTGTTATTTCAGTAAAGTCATTTTTTCCAGTGCATATATTTAATTGATTTAAAGAATTTACACTTAAAGTGAGTTTATTTTAGTCCTGATGTAGACTTGCTTTGGTCCTCCTGTTGTAGTCCTCGTTTAGTTCTGATTTAGTCAAGGTTTAGTTTCGAGTTTAAATCAAATGTGGTGAAAGTGCAAGTGTGAATGCACCCTATAATTGTTTTACTTTAGGAGTCGATGGACATTCAAATTAAATATCTACATAGAGGGAAAATTATACATAATGACTTAAAACATTAGAAATAAATAGAAGAAAAATAAACCACAACAAACGCCGCATGTATATATTATGCTTCTACCCAGGGTCTGTTTGGTCGTCGCAGAGAGGACATCTTGGCTGCGATGGCGGCTCAGGCCCAGGCCCAGGGGCAGGGGCAGGGGCCGGCCTCAGCGGCGCCCCCTGCTGCTCCGGTCCCTCTGCAGTACAGCGACATGAAGTCAGCGCTGGACAAAGAGCGCGCTCGCTGCTCTGAACTGGAGGACGCTCTGCAGAAGATGAGGGCTGAGCTCAGGTCCCTTAGAGAGGAAGGTGAGTCTAGTCCAGTAAGTAAGTTCTAGTCCAGGTTGTTTTTTTACTTTAAAGTGGACAAGTTAGACGACTAATTTTATTAAAACGCAGTGAAGATGACAATATTCAATATTTTGCTGATGAAAATAAGTTTTTTTTTATCTTTATGGAAAAAAAACAGGCCATACAAATAAGTAAACAGAGCATGCAGACAAAACAAGGTGTTACATATTTAATGTATGTTACACAAATCACGTCATATGTGTCCATAGAATGTGTGAAATGGTCCCATCTTTTCCAGTATTTTTCTCCTTTGTGCTGATGTAAGTGGAGGTGAAAGTCTTGATTTCCTTTGATCATACGTGTTTGACAGTTTGTATCAGAAGAGCTATTCAGGAGACATATTTTTTGTAATAGCTTTTTCACTGCAACAAGAATAAATAGATATACATCATTGTCACTCAGATCGTCTGGAGCAGGGGTCAGCAACCTTTAGTATCAAAAGAGCCATTTTGCCCCCTCTTCTACCAATAAAAAACGTCGGGAGCCGCAACAAATAACCGACACTACAAAAGCCGTCAGCATGTAAAGGCGAAGGCTAATGATGTTATGTGACTGACATATATTTGCAAATTAGAAATTAAAAATAGTTATTTTAAAATTAGATGGCATCAACTTAAACTCCAAGATAACTGCCCAACAAAATCAACTAATTTACGAATAAAAATTAATTAAGAAATACCATTTATTTATGTTAAGGTTTTTTTTTTTCAAAGCCAAAGGGAGCCGCTACAATGAGGGCTCCGGAGCCGCAGGTTGCAGACCCCTGGTCTGGAGGTTTACTAAGAAACAGAGTGAGGAAGGACAGATCAAGTTGAATATTGAACACCGAATGCATTCATTCAATTATTTGTTCCCAAAAGTCGATACCCGAGCAGAAGATATGGACTTGATCTGCCCTGACACATTCCCTCCAGCGGGGCGGTTGAGTAGTCAGAATCTTTGATTTTGGATTTTGGATGTTTAAAAATGTTTTCGATTTATAATTTTACTTCCTGGTTGTAAATTATGACATCACACTAGAAAATGTCAAAACTGTTTCCAAATAACCATGTTCTACACTGGGCCAAAACTCCTTTAATGACATAGAAAAGTTTATTTGTCAAATAAAACAATATGAGAACAATTTTTTTTTTGGTTGAATTAGTGTTTGATGTGTCAGAATTTTTTTTATGTTTTTAAGTTTAACAAATCAGCTCTATTTCCTATAACATATTTTTCAACTTTTCGGGTTTCAACCTTTTGCTGGTTAAATCAACAGTTTCTGGAAGGTCTCCTAAGATAACTGCTGTTGTGATTTTGAGCTTTACAAAATTATATCTTTAAATTTTTAACTTCCTCTTTATTGATGTAACATTATTCTTTATATTTAAAGCAGGTATTATAAAATAATTATCAAATAAAGTCGAAATGAGAAAATCCTAATGTTTGTAGGTTCGAGATAATTTATAACTGTTTATGTAGAGAAACACACATTTTTTGTACCTTCAGCTGTGTAACATTTCCTAAATAATCCCACTCCTGCCTGAAGACTGAACATTAAGGATAAATATGTATCCTGAAACCTCCTTGCTCTCTTTAGCTCTCCAGTACAAAGACCACAGCCCGAACCCGTCGTCCCGTCAGCAGATGATCATGTCGTCGATGGTGAAGTCTCCTGAACACCAGCAGGGCCCCAGTCTGAACCCCTCCAGCTCGGGCCGCAGGAAGGACGCAGCCACTCCAGAGGGTCAGTCTGAGACTACGACAACCAAAGGCAATTTTTCATATTAAGCACCATCATGATTTTACACTGTACGGGCAAATTTAGTCTGAAGTCGGGATGTCACAATGTTAAATTTTACTAACAACACAATTATTCACGATAACTGAGACCAAACGTCAGTGAAATCTTCTATTTTCTTTCATTTCCATTGTCTAATACGTTAATATTCCTCAAGTTTGTGGCCAGCTTAATGAAAAGCAAACTTTCTGAAGGGAAAAGTAAAGTTAAAATGAGACAAAAACAGAGGTACTTTGTAGGTCTAGGACTAAATATTGAACCAAAATACCTAATTATACTTCTAAAACTGTCACAATTATCATTTTTTTAGCTTTTATAATTTTAACCTGAATTACCACGATTATCGATTGTCCAAATAGGTACAATTGGCAGCGCATCATATTAGGGGGGCGTGGTCGGGATCAAACTTTCGTTTTCATAAATGACTGGTCTGTGAAAAAGAAAGTTTGACTCTAAATTGGAAGACCAAATGAACTTGCGTGTTCTGCCGTGGGGGAAACTGTCTGTTTATTCAACAGGAAACTCAAATTTTTCACTTCTAATACATTTCCTGGCAAATGCTGTTTATATTAAAAAATAACTTTCCAGGTTATTTTTCTCTACAGAGGCTTTTTGTTTGCTAAATGGGAAATAGAAAAAAGATGTCGCCCCTCAGTCTTTTCAGCAGGTTTAAAAATATACTTTTACTTTTCAGTACAGTTCAAAAATGTATGGAGGAGAAAGTACAGATACTGCTCTGAAATGTAGTGAAGTAAAAGTATCTACTGTAAAATGTACTTAAGTAAAGTACAGAGACCTAAAACAGTCACTTATGTACTTGTGTATTTTGTTACTTTCCACCATTTATCTGACCACAGACAAATAATCATTTAGTCAATATTATATTCCCGGTTTATCCAAGTCCAGCTCATTCATCTTCAACCAACCCCTAAAGCCCCTCCTACAGGTTAATACATAAACTGCATGCACATTTGTCCTCAAAGCGAGCGGGCCTAGATCACTGATGGAGCTCTTTGTATATTTTCTCTTCCGCACATCTCTCAGAAAGAAGGAGAGTCACTTTTGAAAGTAAGTCTCCCCAACCTCACGGGCACAGTTTGGTCTCTTCTCCTTTTACTTCATCCACATCTTCAAAAGGCCAGATTTTAAAAGCTCTGCACTCAAAATGTTCAACAACACCAGAAAGGATAATTTGTGTCTCTTTTGCAGTGCATTGTTTAAGAAATCTGAAGCTTTTTCTTTATATAATTTGCTGAAGCTTGGTCCACCTGATTTGCAGATTGTCTTCTTCAATAATCACAAGCACGTAAACGTCATGTGCCTTGCAGTTTTTAAGAATTAAAAAGCAACTGGTTCAATTGAAGGCAGCTATTGATGCCGTTACATTCCTTTCCTGCCGCAAACTCATGGTTCTTCAAAGTTTTGCATGTGTAAAGCATGTATGAAAACGTGTTTGCAGGGTTGTTTATTACATCTACATAATTTGACTCAATAAATCATGTTTTATTCACAGCGATGGGAGCAATGCACACGCGCAATTTCCGTTTTGGCAGTGGCTCGTTAAAGTCTATATGACAGATTAGACGACACATTGAACCAAAACATAGTGAACATGATTATATTTAAGATTTTACTAAACATTTTGCCCATTTATTCCCAGTTTGACAGTTTGTGTAAAGTTTATAATGTTACTTCCTGGTTGGAAAACTGTTACCTAGCAACCATACTGTAAACTAGGGCCAAAACCCACATAAATGACACAATAGTTATGATTTGACAAATAATAATACCCAATAACAACTTTATTTTGTTGAATTACAGTTTAAAGGGCCTGTACCTGATTTTTAATGTTGTGAAACGGAAAAAACTAGTCAATTTTCCAGATTTTTTGTATGTAATGAAGTAGAATCTGTCTTGTCCCAGCACAGATATATTATAAAAGAATGTATTCTGGTGAAAATGAGATCATAACTTTTACTTAGTTACTTTATTTATAGAGCGTTTTATCCTGCGAGAGAAGCAGGAAGTGTGCCGTTAGCATGCTAATGTTTGTTAGCTTTACCTGGGACGGCTCAAAGACTTATGCTTATGCTTATAAACCCATGAATATTTAGGATGCTGAGAGTGAATGAGGAAAGTGAGCGATACATGTGACTGATGTAAAGACTTTAACATCAACTAGTTATGTTTTTCACATTTCAAAACAATAAAAATCAGGTACAGGGCCTTTAAACTGTCAAAAAATCATGTCAGTTTTGTGTAAATTGTGTTTGTATTTTCAATGGCATGTCGCTTTTTGATGACGTAGGTGGAGGGATTCCATTTTAGAACTAAGCGCTACATCCAGTAATTAAAATATAAACCTTTATTTTTCTAAATTTCTTCACAACTTCACAGATGTAAAACTATAATAAATAATTGCCACAGGTGCCCTCCCGTCAAACTAAGTCATAATCAGAACATTTTGAGAACCTGTCACATAGACTTTAAGCATTTTTCCAATCCGCTTTACGACTTTGAACCTCCCGTAAAGTTAATTGCATTGCTCCTTGGTTGTTTCCAGAGTACAGCCGGCGCCTGAAGGACAGTCAGAGGGACCGGGACAGAGAGCGCGTCCACCACAACAACACAGCCCACCGCTTCACTGTGGGGCTCAACATGAGAGCCGCCAAATGCACCGTGTGTTTGGACACGGTGCACTTCGGACGACAAGCCGCCACCTGCCTCGGTAATGATCTCTGAAGTGTCAGAATCAGAATAACAAAACTCACAAACTAGGGACTTGCTTTGGTGACGAGGTGCAACAATGAATAATAATCGTAAAAAAATATAAACTATGACATAATATCAGACATGCTTTAAAAATGAGGGAAAATAAAAATAGAGTTTGACAAAATATTGTACAAAATATACAGTTTGGGCAGAAAAAGTGTTGTTAACATGAGTTATAGAAGTTATACAGGTGACATCACAGCTTTCTGGATTTTAGCAGCGAGTAGCAAAAATGTATGAAAGTCAGTGGTGAGTGACAACTAAACTGTGAAAAAAACACTTAAATCTGGTAAGTCTACAACTCTGCTGAATATTTATTTTGTACAAAACCAGATAAACAACAGGAACACTGCAGCTATGCTCTCATTTATCACTGACACAGACTTTGAGATCAAACACAGTTGAACTAATTATGTTTCTTAAATAATATGTTTCCAAGTGTTGAGGAAATGAACTGTTGTGTGGCAGTCGAAGTGTCCTTTATCTTCATCTGCCATTAACAAACAAGCAAAGCTCTGCGCAGTCACAGCAACAATGAGAAAATACTTTCAGTTTGTATTTTACTGTATAAAGTTGATTTGAGCAAAACAAATTCCACAGAGAAAAAAATTAGGCCAAAGAAAAGCAAAGAAACTCATTTAATCAGTTTGTGCTGCCTGTGATTCTGTCACTCAAGTCTGAATGAGTGACATTTTCTGAATAAAAGAATGTCTTTGCATAGCCTTTATTAAAGTGACAGTTATAGAGAGTTCATGAGTCCAACGGCAGAAGGAAAGAAGCTGCTCTTGCCCAAGGGGAGTGTCTTAAATAGTCCAAGATGAGAACCACACATTGACAATACTTTACAAAGACGTTTTGGTCTTGAAACGTATCCTTTCTCCCAGATTTCAAATGGCCATGATTGACAGGCCAGTCTTAGAAACACATGGTTCGTTCTTATCTGAAAAAAGCAAGGAGTAAAAAAAAGGAAATAAATAACAAATGGACTGAGAAATGGAGCCACAATCAACAAGCAACTCTGTAAATCTTATAATTTTTGTTCTGAATGTTACGAGAGAGGAGAGGTCTTCTGCATTTGAGAGACAGATGCTAAAAACATGTACAATAGGCTCCTCCCCTCTGGGGCCAGGACTCCCCTGAAAAAAGATTCTGCATCTGAGTGGGACTATCCTGGTTAAATAAAGGTTTAAAAAAAATTGCGTCTGTGGTTGAACCTCCACAGATTTTTTTTTTTTTTTTTTATGGCCTATTGGTCCAATTCCAGACCCTTCTTCATTTGAAAAAAAATAGGAGTGACTGGCTGGTCAAGCAAGAGATGTGCAGGTCCTGGAGAAATGGGAGGTTTTACAATTTAATTCTTTAACTACAACCAAAAAAAGTGATTTTAATTCTGTTGGACATAATTCCAAAATACATTTAGGTCTAAAACCTGGGTTTCAGATGAGATCACAGCATTCTATGGGCCGATAACATTTAAGATAAATGGGGGGCAGCTAAAATAAATGTCATTAAGATGCTGTTGTTTTTGTTGTAATACGGCACATTTTTGGGTCTAGTCACCAGTAGAAATGATCAGGTTGAAATTTTGTGAATTTCATGCTAAAGTTCATTGTAATCAGAAGGAAAACTGTCTCCTGCCCCCATCTGGAAGTAAGACACCATCACATCAAAGCCACCAGTCACATATCAAAAACATACATGTAATGGTATTCTATGTCATTTACATAATACACAAGACGAAGGTTCCCCCGTGTTAGTTTTACTCACCTGAGCTGTGCCTCCTGCAGAGTGCCATGCGTTGTGCCACCCTAAGTGCTCCCCGTGCCTCCCTGCCACCTGTGGGATGTCCAGTGACTGCTCCCTGCACCTGTCGGACGGTCTGTGTCGGGACAAAGGCAGCTCGCCGTGTCCTCAGCTCAAAGAGGCCGGCGGACACATGCGCCTGGAGGGCTGGATGAAGTTTCCCAGGTCTGAACCCTGACAATTCTGCCAACCTCTGCTTTTATGATATGATAACAATTGCAGATTTTGTGAAACCATGACAAAGTTTTTATGGAAACATCCCTGACTGTCACTAACAATTATTTTAGTTGTCGACTAGTCAGTGATTATTGTTTTGATTAGTCGAATAGTTAAATTATTATTCCTATTGTGTTTTTAAACTTTTTGAATACATTATCAGCCCAATAAAGGTTGAAATATAGTGACTTAAAGTGCCTCTGACAAGTTGGACTATTCATTTGACTAAAATGCAGTTCAGATAAATATATTTCAAATTTTGTTAAAATACTTTACAAATTTTATCGTGGTTTAGCTATTTTTTTAGGTTTTTTCTTTTACTTCCTGGTTGTAAATGATGACACTATGAAATTACTTAGCAACCATCCTGTACACTGGGCCAAAGCTCATCTGATGTCACAGATTTGTTTATTTGACAAATAAAAATACATGTGAACACCTTTATTTTGTTGAATCAATGTTTAAAGGGTCAAAAAAGTAATTTCTTTTGTGTAAATTATGCATAACCTTTGTTTCCCCAGTGTGATGTGGTCAGTTTATTTACTTCCTGTAAATTTCAACATATTTTTTTCCACAAATGGCTGCTTGATTGGTGTAAAACTAAAATGTACATTTACAACAGGTATTAATACACTGAATATCATAAAACCTGTCATACGCAACTGTATTATTGATAAAAACAACAATAATCTATTCTTTTTTCACATTTTCATTGATTGGTCTTTGTTGTAAGAGGTCTTTTGACATTAACAATACATTTTTATGGGTGATTATTTTTTACAGTTACACAATTTCTTTGATTAATCGTTGCAGCTCTAGAAACACCTTTCTGTTGATTAGTCACAGTAATAACAGGTCAACTATAATTGTTAATTGCACTACACAGACTCTAAAAACACATGCCAAAATATAACATTTGTTAAATCGGACTGTAAAAAAAAAAAAAAAAAAAAAAAAATCTGATTTTATACATTTTCACAGACAAGTTTTTAGTCACTGATTCATTTTCATTTTTACCTTTTAGACTCACAGTTTAATCATTTAGAAGTATTGAATTGTGAATTATTTGTGAATTTATGTTACATTTTGCAGGAATGGAAAGCGAGGTCAGGGCTGGGAGAGGAAGTACATGATCCTGGATGGCACTAAAATTTCCATCTACGACATTGAGCCCAGAGAAGGTTACGCTGATTATGCATTAGTCAGAATAACTAACACTTATGTTGTGACAGTAATAATAACTGTATTGTTTATTCAAATGTGTTTCAGACGCGGTGAAGCCACTGGAGGAGTTTGACCTGTGTCTGTGTGACGGAGAAGTGATGGTCCACGGAGCTGTGGGCGCCTCAGAGCTGCCCAACACGTCCAAGTCAGGTGTGATTACACAATATGTAACAAAAAGACTGGTCTTTTTTTAAAATAGTTTTTATCAAACTTGCACGAGCCAGAAAAATAGAGAGAAGTTGAGGATAACAATTTAAAACAAGGTTCCTTACTAAACTATTTAAAAAGCATTAATATGCACTGCTTATTTGTTTAAAAGCACTTATAAGGCAAATGCAAGACAAGAAATCCTTTCTTGTCTCAGGGAGATGTTATTGCTTTGTGCATCTTGTGTTTATAAAACTGCAGGCTTTATTGCTCAATAATGTGTGGGAAAAACCTGCATTCTCACTGAGAGTGGGCTAAGCTCTCCACAGATCTGACCTGCTCACCTGCTCATCTCTGTGGAGATGGACTGGTTTAATGCAGAAAAGTCCAGACAAAGTGAAGACAGCATGGAGACAAGCAGGTGTCGGACCCTCTACCACTAAAGTACATTTTTCCATTTGAAATGTTCAAAGTTATTTCAGTCCAGTCCTTAACTGTTGGCTCCATCCTTGTCATCCTTTTTTTTGCCTGTTGGCTGACAACAAATAACTAACAAGCAAACAAATAACTAGTGTTTATTTATGCATAATAATTTCAAGGAACTTTATATTTAAGCTTTAAAGAAACTGTCAGTGGTTTGTGATTTGGTTAAAGGGAATGCTCCAATTATTGCACACCAAAAAAGTGTTAATTTGTTCAACTAACTCATCACTCTAAGTCATTTTCATATGATTTCATCTGTTTTATTCGTCAGATGTTCCTTACGTTCTGAAACTGGAGTCGCGCTGCCACGCCCCCTGCTGGCCCGGACAGGCAGTGTACTTCATGGCCCCCAGTTTCCCGGACAAACAGCGCTGGGTGGCAGTGATGGAGACCGTGGTGGCCAGTGGAAGAGCCTCGAGAGAGAAAGCAGAGGCCGACGCAGTGAGTACTCATTACACAGCGTCACACTCTACAAGGTGATGTTTACCTGGCTGTGCATGTCAGTCGTAGCCAGCAGTGGATGAAGTACTCCCTTTTGCTGCTTAAGTAAAATGACACATACAGAAAAAGTATAACATAAAAAAATCTACTTAAGTAATAGGATTAAAGTACCCGTTTATAAATGTGCCATAGCGTAAAAACTAGAAGTATTTATTTCAGAGACATTTTGAACTATTTAAGCATCAAATGTAGCCATCTTGATTTGTAATTGTAAAGATGTTTGGTCAACAGAAGCAACTGAATCAACAACTTAATTATCCTGGTCATTTTTGTTTGTTCGAAACCGGGACTTGAACTCAAAACCTTTAAGTAAATGTCATCATGAACATAAAGAAAAAAAATACTCTGTACTTTTCTGTATAAAGTCCAGATTCCTGCTCTCAAATGTAGTCAAGTAAAAATATAACGAATCTAGTGTACAGTTTACTCAAGTTAAGTACAGAAAAAGTATAATTTTTTAAACTGGAGTGAAAAGTAGAAAGTACGTTCGAGTTGTTATTTTTAGCACGTTCTTGGTGACATCTCGACTAAAGGTTTTGCGATTAAACCTTAGCTTTGAAAAAACAAAAATAAACACATAAAAGTCTCCAGTAAAATTAAGTAATTGATTGTAATTGCTACTGTTGACCAAAAATCAGCCAAATCCCTATATTTAACGTTTTAACAGTTCTCAAAATTTATGTGAAATACTTAACTTTTAGTGTGTGTTGACTATGATTTGGTCCTTGAACCCGGTTTAGTCCTGATGTAGACTTGGTTTGGTCATGTTCTAGTCCAGTCAGCCTTGTCTAACTGTGGTTTTGTCTCAGTTTAGTCCCAGTTTGTGATCTAAATGTCACGATTAAAAGTCTTAAAAGTACATTTTGAAACAGGTACTTCTAAACTTTTTCTTTTTTATGCGCTATTTTTACTTGAGTATGTATCTGTACTTTCACTTAAGTAACTAAATTGAGTACATTTTCCTCCACTGATCATAGCAAGAACTAAATATCCTTGACAGTTACCATTACATTAACTATAGAACGTCTCTCTTACATTTTATAGAAGTAGGACCTTGGTTATATTAAAGAAAAAACGTCATATTCACAGAAAATCATCAAGTTCAATCAGATGATGCTGCCTCTTCCATGTCATTAATTGTCCTCTCTCCTTCTCCTTCTCTCTCGCTGCTGTCTGTTGCTTTGCCATCCTGCCACACTGTTTGTCCATATATGGGCATGTTTTATTGATTTGCTCATTCGGATCACCTCATTGGGTCTCATTGAACTAACAGGCCACTGCTGTGTCCCAAAGACCAATGCTTCTGTCTCCTCTGGTCAAGGTAAACATGAACATGAAGGTCTGCTCTCTCTTGACATGTTCCACCAGTCTGCTGCATGACTCTCCGCGCACTTTTCTTTCACTGTTTTGTCAAATTGTGTGTTTTATCCTGGTTCGTCACCTCTCACTGAACAGTTGTGAAGTCAAATTCTGCTCCTCTTTGCATCGATACTGTAAAGCATTGATTTTCAACCACCGGGAACAATCGCGCGCCTTGAAAAATGTCAAATTTGAGTTAACAGACTGTTATTTAGCTATTTTAGAATGGCCTGAGCTATGAGCAGTTCGCAAATCATAAAGGCTACAATTTTGCAGTAAGTGAAGTGCAAGTGAAGTGTAGTCATTTCCTCTACAAACAGCAAAATATCCTTTTTTATTCTGTATAAAAATACTGATAACTCTGAAATGTAGATTGGTTGAAACATGTTCTGAAACAAGCGGCAAATATGCATCTAAAACCAACAAAAGTGTAACTAAAAGTGACAAAAACGTGACTATTAGCAACAAAAATAAGACTAAAAGACACAAAAGTGCAACTAAAAGGGACAAAAACATGACTAATAGCAACAAAAATAAGACTAAAAGCAACAAAAGTGCAACTAAAAGTGACAAAAACATGACTAATAGCAACAAAAATAAGACTAAAAGCAACAAAAGTGCAACTAAAAATGACAAAAAACATGACTATTAGCAACAAAAACAAGACTAAAAGCAACAAAGTGCAACTAAAAGTGACAAAAAACATGACTATTAGCAACAAAAACAAGACTAAAAGCAACAAAGTGCAACTAAAAGTGACAAAAACATGACTAATAGCAACAAAAACAAGACTAAAAGCAACAAAAGTGCAACTAAAAGTGACAAAAACATGACTAATAGCAACAAAAACAAGACTAAAAGCAACAAAGTGTAACTAAAAGTGACAAAAACATGACTATTAGCAACTAAAAGTGACAAAAACATCACTATTAGCAACAGAAATAAGACTAAAAGTAACAAAAGTGCAACTAAAAATGACAAAAACATGACTAATAGCAACAAAAATAAGACTAAAAGCAACAAAGTGCAACTAAAAGTGACAAAAACATGACTATTAGCGACAAAAATAAGACTAAAAGCAACAAAGTGCACCTAAAAGTGCCAAAAACATGACTATTAGCAACAAAACAAGACTAAAAGCAACAAAAGTGCAACTAAAAGTGACAAAAACATGACTAATAGCAACAAAAACAAGACTAAAGCAACAAAAGTGCAACTAAAAGTGACAAAAACATGACTAATAGCAACAAAAATAAGACTAAAAGCAACAAAAGTGCAACTAAAAATGACAAAAACATGACTAATAGCAACAAAAATAAGACTAAAAGCAACAAAGTGCAACTAAAAGTGACAAAAACATGACTATTAGCAACTAAAAGTGACAAAAACATGACTATTAGCAACAAAAATAAGACTAAAAGCAACAAAAGTGCAACTAAAAGTGACAAAAACATGACTAATAGCAACAAAAATAAGACTAAAAGCAACAAAAGTGCAACTAAAAGTGACAAAAACATGACTAATAGCAACAAAAATAAGACTAAAAGCAACAAAAGTGCAACTAAAAGTGACAAAAACATGACTAATAGCAACAAAAATAAGACTAAAAGCAACAAAAGTGCAACTAAAAATGACAAAAACATGACTATTAGCGACAAAAACAAGACTAAAAGCAACAAAGTGCAACTAAAAGTGACAAAAACATGACTATTAGCGACAAAAACAAGACTAAAAGCAACAAAGTGCAACTAAAAGTGACAAAAACATGACTATTAGCGACAAAAACAAGACTAAAAGCAACAAAGTGCAACTAAAAGTGACAAAAACATGACTATTAGCAACAAAAACAAGACTAAAAGCAACAAAAGTGCAACTAAAAGTGACAAAAACATGACTAATAGCAACAAAAACAAGACTAAAAGCAACAAAAGTGCAACTAAAAGTGACAAAAACATGACTATTAGCAACTAAAAGTGACAAAAACATCACTATTAGCAACAGAAATAAGACTAAAAGTAACAAAGTGCAACTAAAAATGACAAAACATGACTAATAGCAACAAAAATAAGACTAAAAGCAACAAAGTGCAACTAAAAGTGACAAAAACATGACTATTAGCGACAAAAACAAGACTAAAAGCAACAAAGTGCAACTAAAAGTGACAAAAACATGACTATTATCAACAAAAACAAGACTAAAAGCAACAAAAGTGCAACTAAAAGTGACAAAAAACATGACTAATAGCAACAAAACAAGACTAAAAAGCAACAAAAGTGCAACTAAAAGTGACAAAAACATGACTAATAGCAACAAAAATAAGACTAAAAGCAACAAAAGTGCAACTAAAAATGACAAAAACATGACTATTAGCAACAAAAATAAGACTAAAAGCAACAAAGTGCAACTAAAAGTGACAAAACATGACTAATAGCAACAAAAACAAGACTAAAAGCAACAAAGTGCAACTAAAAGTGACAAAAACATGACTATTAGCAACTAAAAGTGACAAAAACATGACTATTAGCAACAGAAATAAGACTAAAAGTAACAAAAGTGCAACTAAAAATGACAAAAACATGACTAATAGCAACAAAAATAAGACTAAAAGCAACAAAGTGCAACTAAAAGTGACAAAAACATGACTATTAGCGACAAAAACAAGACTAAAAGCAACAAAAGTGCAACTAAAAGTGACAAAAACATGACTATTAGCAACAAAAACAAGACTAAAAGCAACAAAAGTGCAACTAAAAGTGACAAAAACATGACTAATAGCAACAAAAACAAGACTAAAAGCAACAAAAGTGCAACTAAAAGTGACAAAAACATGACTAATAGCAACAAAACAAGACTAAAAGCAACAAAAGTGCAACTAAAAATGACAAAAACATGACTAATAGCAACAAAAATAAGACTAAAAGCAACAAAGTGCAACTAAAAGTGACAAAAACATGACTATTAGCAACTAAAAGTGACAAAAACATGACTATTAGCAACAAAAATAAGACTAAAAGCAACAAAAGTGCAACTAAAAGTGACAAAAACATGACTAATAGCAACAAAAATAAGACTAAAAGCAACAAAAGTGCAACTAAAAGTGTCAAAAACATCACGAATAGCAATAAAGACTAAAAGCAACAAAAGCGCAACTCAAAGTGACGATAAGTGACTAATAGCAACAAAAACGTGTCTAAAAGTAACAAAAATGTGACTAAAAGCAACAACAATGCAACTAAGACGACAAATCATGACTAAAAGTGACAAAATCCTGACCAAAAATGACACTAAAAGAGACAAAAAAATAAAAAACAAAACAAAAAATAACAAAAACATGATGGTTTTATTTGTTTGTCTCCTCATCTTCTGTCTTTTTGTCAATTCTTCTGGTTGTGTTTAAAATATGAACTTTGAACACTTTGAATCCCATTATTAAATAAATAAATCGTAAATCTAATCACAGTACTGGTCAGAAAAATCGCAATTAGATATTTTTCCCAAATGGTGCAGTTCTAGCCTGAGAAAAGTCAACGCAGTCAAACGCAGTGACACTCGGGTGATATTTACAAAAATGGTCAGACGATATCATGACAATCCAACAGAAATGTCTTTAAATTTATTAATAAAGGTTTAATCTGTGTGAAAAGTCTGTAAAATTAATCTCAAAAGTTCAGAAATATCACTTTATACCCTCACAAGTTTACAACGTAACTCTTTTTTTTTAACAAGAACTAAATAATATGTGCACATCACCCCTTTCTTTGTGTCTTCCTGTCCATTTTAGAGATGATTTTATTAATTATTTTAGTTTGTTTTTAAAGCTTTGAACGCACTGGGCCCACAGTACAACTCGGACCTCATCCATTTTTAAAATTCAGATTTAAAACCAGGGGGACAAGGCCTTTTCTCTGTGGTCCACCCCAAACTCACCATAAAACTCACTTTTATTCTCTGACTTTTACACCGTGTGAGTTGTGCGGTCCTCTGTGTCTGTTTTTGATCTATTTCTTTTAAATTTAGTTTATTTAGGCTTATTGTTCTGTTTTATTGTCTTATTTTACTCTGTGTTACTGTTTTTATCCTATTTTACAGTTTATTTGCTTTGTAATTAGTTGATTTTATTTCACTTTGTGCAGCACTTTTGGAAACTTTTTTATGTGTGAAATGTACCATAGAAAAAAAGGATTGGATTTTCTTTTCCCTTTTTAAGCAGTTTTTTAGTTTTGCTGCATTTTTTCCTCTAAACGATCAATATTGAACACACATCTTCAGAATAACCTTCACAGTATTATCTAAAATTCTGAACATCGCCCACCTCTAGTGACACTGGCTTTGTTTGCACTTCTGTTTTGATCATGTTTTAGCGCCTGGTGCTCGTTTTCTCAACATAAAAAGATGCTACCGTTCAAAAAAGGTTGAAAAACACTGCTGAAGAAGCAATTCTGATGTACTTTTTAACCCCAAATGCCTCCGAATCCCCTGCAGACCCTGGGACTCAAGTCATTCTTACATATCACAGAAAAAGGTGTATGATTTCCAGCAATGAAAGACAAAATAAAATGAAATGACAAAACAGAGAGAGAGATGATGACCTTTCAAAGTGATATTACAATCGAAAAAAACAACTGTATTTGCCAATAATGATGTCATGATATCAAATTTTACTGACACTATTATTGTGAGAAGAAACATCATGATTTAACGATTATTGACAAAAGTGAAATCCATAATTTTCTTTCTAATTCATTACTGTTCCAATAGTATGTGACAAGCGTTATGAAATCAAAACTTTCTGAATGCAAAAGTTACTGAGATATAAACAGCCACTTAAAAAAGCACTTTACATTTAGTGCAACTTTTTTGGATTGTATATTGACTTGACATGCTTAAAAAATTGTCGCAGTTATGAGGTTTTAGTTCTTACGGTTGCACTGTGATCAAAATAATCATGATTATCAATTAAAGGGGCTGTAGCTGATTTTTACTGTTTTGAAATGTGAAAAACAGAGCTAGTGTACTTGTTTTTTGCATGTAATAAATTAAAATCTGTTTTGCCACAGCACAGGTATATTGCAAAAGTATTTATTTGGGTGAAAATGAGACCACAGCGCTTTCTTTGCATCTATTTATAGTGTTTTATTGTAGAAGAAGCAGGAAGTGCACTGTTAGCATGCTAATGTTTGTTAGCTTTAACTAGGCTTGTGAAAAGTGCTTATAAACTCATCACGGTGAATATTTAGGATGCTGGAACTGCAATAGTTTAGTGAGTGATACATGTGACTGATGTAAAGAGTTTAACATGAACTGGTTTTGTTTTTCACGTTTCAAAACAGTAAAAATCAGGTACAGCACCTTTAACTGAATAATCCTGACATCACTATTTGTCACTGAATGCTCCTCATTTTGTCGTTAAAAGCTTGACTCGGTCCCAGCTCTATCAGACTCACCTGTCCCTCTTCTAGCTCTGGGGTCACCTTCAGGTCACGGCCCCACACACACCTCTGACCTTTGACCTCTGTGACCTTTCATTTCAGAAGCTGTTGGGGAACTCTCTGCTGAAGCTCGAAGGAGACGACCGACTGGACATTAACTGCACTCTGCCTCTCACTGATCAGGTACAATAAAGAAAACTTCAAAATTTTTAATTCAAGGTTCACATTGTAACCGCCTGCTTGTCTCCATGGAGATGTCATTGCTTTGCCTGGAATGTTCCGCAGTATGCCATTAAATGTATCTACCTTGCAGTTATTCAATCACTGGTGTTTTCATTGCTCAAAAATACCTTGAAAAACTTGCATTCTCACTGTGAACGGGGCACCTCTCCACAGATCTGACCTGTAATTTGTTCTTGTGCGTGTCTACATTGGGGATAAATCATTTTAATCCAATAGACCCTTTAAAAATGTGTAAACAAAACATTTTAAATTCCTGAATGGAGGCAAAAGTGAAGTGGAGCATGATGTGTTTTCAATGGAAAAACTGGGATTAACCTCAGAATATCATAATAAAATTAAGAAAAAACAACAAAAGAAAACATTATTATTTTTTACATTATTTGTTTATTTAATAGGAGATAATCATAATAATCATAACCATAGACACTCATGATGAAATGCAGAATCCTGATTTCTTGGTTTTACTGGACAAATACTCACAGAAATGCTGACTCACACAACAGGATTTTATTTTATTTATATGACAAACTTGTCACCTTATTTTCTTATAACATTGTTTATGATTTGCCTGGAAGATTCCACGGTAAGAAATAAACTCATCTATCTTTCATTTATCCAGTTAAAAGAGTTTTTTATTGCCCAAAAAGTACTTGTGTCCAGAAGATGTTTGTTCCATCTCCAGGAGAATCGCATGTTTTATTCCCTTCACCAGTGAACGACATAGAGCCGCTTTAACCACAAGATTCTCCTTTTTGTGAAGCTCAAATACAATTTTGAAAAGCTTGAAAAGAGTATCTTTTCTCATAGAAAAGCAAACAAACTGTCATTTCTACACTAGAAGTTCAAAACCGTGGGCTAGTTGTTGTTGTGAAGATGTAAAAGCGTTAGCGTTTATCTGATGTCAGTTAATCATTGAGAATATGTCATGGTTAACTTCAGTTTTGCCTCCATTCTGGAATTTTGAACTTTCTGCAGCAGTTTATCAGGTTCTTACATGGATTTTTGTTCTCTTTTTTTCTTTACATTGTTGTGGATAATGTTTTTCTATGTAAGTTTAGCGCACCAGCAACTAACGTGGCGGATTTCCATGGTAACGGCTGTTTTTTGACGTTCTATCCCGAGCTCTTTTCACCTTAATCCAGAAGTTGTTGTGGGCACCCCCATCTTTTTTCCATTGTAGTTTACACGGGGCACACGAGCTCAACAGAAAATAAGTTCTACATGGACTAAAAAGCCGTTTTCAGGCCGCCCAGGAAATCAGTGCGTCGTTGACTTGTTGTTGCTCGTGTTCATTAAACATTTTACCCAAATTAATCTACTTCATGTAATGTTTAAGCGAGACACTTTTCCCTCGTTCGTAATTTGTGTGAACAATGTTCTCCTCAAACTGGAAGTGCATTTACTACAAGAGTGCGGATCATAGACATAAAAAGAGGCAAAAGTGGGCGGGGCGAAATAATGTGAATACTGTAAAAAAAAACTGGCAAAATTACAAAAAAAAGGATCAGTTCAATACATTCAAACTGACCCAGATCACTTGACGTTTAAACAAAAGATAAACTGTGTATTGTTTGTTAAATGTCACTCTATCCAGGCTGTTCTGAGCAAAACAACAGATCATTTTGGTGCCAGCTTGGACGGAGACGCAGCACTAATACGTGGGTGCTTTAAAAATGCATTTATTCACCGTTCATTACATAAAACAACTACAACCGCAACAGGAGATGACGCTGTTTTGAATCCGTCAGTCTCTCGGCTGCGTCTGTGTGGCCTTGTCTGATCACGTTCGTCAGCGGGGCAGATATAACCGGTTGCTCCGTCTGTCTCTGGGCTGGTTGCAGGTGGTTCTGGTGGGATCGGAGGAGGGACTGTACGGCCTCAACGTCATCAAGAACTCGCTGACCCACGTCCCGGGCCTGGGCTCCGTCTTCCAGATCCACGTGGTCAAAGAGCTGGAGAAGCTGCTCATGATTGTTGGTCAGATGTCATGTGCTTTTGTGCTTCTTTTGGGGTTTTATTGTTTTGTTTGACGTTTGTTTTGCGAAGCGGGACATTAGTGTTATGATTTACAATGTTGATTTGGGCTTATTAGTTATTTACAATAAATACCAAAGGAGAAGAGGTGGATATATTTCAAAATTTAGATACAAACTTGAATGTTGTTTGATGATGCAAAGGTAGACTAGGAGTATATCGTTTATAGTTGAAAAAATGCTACAAAAAGAGCTGATTAAAAATAAAAATGAAAAATATGTTGTAATCTTTAAAATAAGGGTTTAAAGTGATATTTTGATTAATTTTACAGGCATCTCACATTCATCTGATAATTAAGCCTAAACTAATATATTTAAAGACATGTTTTAACACATCTCTGTTGGAGTGACATAATATCGTCGTAATATTGTTATCAGGATACTCAAAAAATATCAAGATATACGTTTTTGTCAATATCCCACTTCTTCTAAGGATTCATTATTTGGATTTGGATTATTATCAATCCATCATCTTTACAAGTTTTTTTATTCATGTTTTTTATTGATGTTATTTAAAGAAAGAAAATATAGATCTGCACAGCAGTTCTTTCCCAATTTTTTTTTTCATTGATAATGCCACACACTATCTTTATATCTTTCAAATGAACATTAAATGTTCAATAGAACATTAAACATCAAATATTACACTAAAATCAGTTGACCTTGATGTTTGTTTATACGAGTTTATTAGCAGGTAAATATTATGTTTTCACAAACTTTGAGCTCACATTTAACTTAAAATATACTTGTTTTAAACATAAAAGTCATATGATTTTAATTTACAAAATTAAAATCATATAAATGAGTCAGTTCAGCATTGACTCAAATTGGGGCATCACAGAGCCCATTGCCAGTTGCTTGTTTCCTTAGTTACGAGCTTGGTTTCCTTGGTTACACCATGCAGTTAAAGTCTGTTTGACAGGTTCAACAGGTTCAGATTTCACTAAACGAGGTGAACATGATTGTATTTAAGAGTTGACTCAACATTTTGCCCATTTGTCCCAGTTTGACAGTTTTCACATTGTTTATAATGTTACTTCCTGGTTGGTCATGAGCAGCAAATATGACATAGATAGAGGTAATTCCACAATTGTTACCTAGCAACCATTTTGAAAAAACAAGGGCCAAAATCCACATAAATGACACAATAGTTATGATTTGACAAATAATAAAACATAACAACTTTATTTTGTTGAATGACTGTTTAAACTGTCAAAAAATGTGGTCAGTTTTGTGTAAATTGGCCCTTTATGTTCAATGACACGTCCCATTTTGATGACATCACAGAGGGATTCCGTTTTAGAACTCAGGTCTACCTCCTGTCATTTCAAACTTTTATTTTTCAAAATGTCTTCACAAACTACGACTTCACAGATGTACAACTATAATAAATCATTGCCACAGGTGCAATCCCATCAAACTTTGTCATAACTGGAACATTTTGAGAACCTGTCATACAGACCAGTGGTTCCCAACCTTTTTCTCCCAGCGACCCATAGTTTAAGCATTTACGTGGTTAGAGACCCAATCATCCTTCTCCTACCCAGGAAGCTACTGTCTTTGAAGAAAAAAAATCATTGTTTTCTGGTTAATAAAGAATTGTTAAAATAATTAAGAAGTAAACGTAACAATAATGATTACAAAATACTTTATATAAGCAATTAAAATTCAATTCTCTTATTAGAATTTGCTAAATCTAGTTCCAACCTCTTTTCTAAAAATTCCTGGGGACCCCCTCAGAATCTTTGGGTGCCGACCCCCGGGTTGGGAATGACTGATGTAGACTGTAAGCTCCATTTCATTGAGTTTAAAGCACACGTCAGCACATTGTGATAGAATGCAGGGAGATCTGGATCTGAAGAGCATGTGTGAACCATAGATTTAGAAATAATAGAGTTGAATTACTGTTATTTAATTTATATAACACAATCTTGAGCACTAAAGAACTAAACGCGCTCTGTCACTTTTCAGGAGACGAGAGAGCGCTGTGTCTGGTGGAGATCAAGCGGGTGAAGCAGTCGCTGGCCCAGTCTCACCTGCCCAGTCAGTCCGACCTCAGCCCCTACATCTTTGAGACGGTCAAGGGCTGCCACCTGTTCGCTGCTGGCAGAGTATGTGACCAAACCTGTGATTAGCGCTGCACAAATGACCCTCTAAAAGTCTGAAAACTAGACTGTAAATTCCAAAAAGGCACAAGTGAAGTGGAACATGATGTGATTTCAGTGGAGGAACTGAGACTGACCTCAAAATATGAAAAATGAAGGTGGTTTTGTCAAATGAAAACCACTCAGACACATGAGTGATGTCAGAGCCTGGTTTACATTATTGTTTATTTAATAGGAGATTAGGATAGATTCTTTGCATTTTTGCTCATGGATTTTAGGTTTTACTGGACAAATACTTAAAAATAGTGTTACTAAATAATACTAGAAAATCCATCTTTCGATATATAAAAGCGAACTGATGTTTCTTCTTCAAAATTGTTGCTTATTTTTTAATCTACAGACTTAAAACCAATAACATCTTGATCTGACGTCAGTTAATGTGCCGTGGTTTCCTTCCTTTTGACTCCATTTTGAACATTTTGATAACAGGATTTTACAGTGTTTAAATATCGCAAAAGTATTGATAACACAAAAACTTGACTTAAGCAATAATCAATATCACAACAACACAAATATAGTGCAATAACACAAAAGTCCTCCATTTGAAAGAAATGCATGTTTTTATTTGTGTTTTTAAATGAAAACTGCATTTTGAAAATTATTATTTAAATAATAAGTAAATAAGAAACAAGTCCTAATTAGACTTGATTCGGTCTTAGTTTTGTCAATGTTAAGCTTTTTTCTGTCTTGTAATTTAAAGCGTGCACATTTTAGTTTCAATATAACAAACATTTAGTTTCAATAGAATTAAAATTATCGTGTCTAAGTATATCACAATCGCACCTAGACAGAAATGCACTGTTTTTAAAATGAAAAAGGTTGAAAAGGTTGATTTTATTCATGATTTATGTAATTTAAAGTCGTTTTTTTTTAACATAACTGAAATCACTGGGTCAAGAAACATTAAACAGCACCATAATATTGCAGCCATATTGTGATAATTTCCAATTTCGTGCAGCCCTTAGTTTTGATTCTGTGTCTTAAGGTTGTTGCCGTGTGTTATTTGATAATCCGTGTTGTTTCTGTTGCAGGTGGACAACGGCTCGTGTATCTGTGCGGCCATGCCCAATAAAATAACCATCCTGCGCTACAACGACAATCTCAACAAATACTGCATCCGAAAGGTATTTACACACAACTCACTCTCAGCTCTGAAATGTAGGATTTATTTTCTTTACAAGACAAAGCGTTCTTAAAATTCAGTTTTTTATTTTAACCTCCTGCACAGTGTTAACAAGGACAGCTCCAGCTTATCATTGTATCATTTCTGTTTTGTTCTGTCTGTGATGTGCATTAGAGGGACGTCAAGATTATTGGGTTAATCAATAATCGTGATTATTCATCAACAGTATCATCTAAAAAATGATTATCGTGACAATTTTAGAAGCAAAATTAAAGAGCCTGCACCTGATTTTGAACCGTGAGACAGGAACATGTTTTTGTTTGAACCCCGCCCACTTAGTCCTTTTTTTCACTTAATATTGCACCATGACTCAGAAAAAACAGTATGGAATAGTCTTATGCAGTCGTTTCCATCTAGTTATTCTTACAATGAGCTTTTAGCACTTTTGAAACTGCACCAGGACAGAAAATCACAGTCTGGGAGAGTGTCAAGCAGTTATTTTCCCACGATTCACAGTGTACAATGTGACTGATTGGCTGACCCTGGCAAACACTTCTGCTCTAGTTTTTTCCTAACAAAGTGCATTTATAACATGCACAGATTAAACATGACAAACCCAGTGTCTTTCCATGAAGTTGCTTCTATCAAACAGTGTGTAAATTAAAGAGAATTTATTTTAACCAGAGTAAATAAAAATCAGGTACAGGCCCTTTAAGTCTTTTTAATTCAATCTTGAGTCCAGAAAATACATCTAAATGAAAAATACTTTTTTGTCTGGCTTTTTTGTCACATTAACTCTATTTTGTCATCATAATGTTTGGTTTCATAAATCTGGTCATGAAGCAGAGGATCCATCACAGTGGGAGAAAGTTTAAGAGTTCACTGTTGTTTGGTGTCTGATCGTGACTAATTGTTTACTTTGTCAAGTCGTCTCACATAAACGGTTTGCTATGCACTTCTCATTTATCCTCTGAGCGATTGTTTAAACCTCATTGTGTTGAAGTTTAGTCAGGCTTGAATAACAAATGTGTAGAGTATTCACATCGTCGTGTCCCAGGCCGATGGTTAATAAATAAAACGAAGTCTTCTGATTCTCCTGAACAAACTGTAGGGCTAACATACTGTGGCTCATCAGTGTAGCATTTTAGGAGTGAAAAGGAACTTAAACACAGCACAGACACAATTGAAGGGTTTAATGATTCAAAGAAGAGTCTGAAAACACTCTGAGATCACTTTACTAACAGAATTGTACAAATTATTACCACTATTAATGTCAAGTTTCACAAAACAGCCATTTAGGGCTACAAGATTGATTAGTCTAGCGATTATTCTTTCAGTTAATCGATTAGTTGTGTAGAAGGCATCAATTTTACCCAGACAAAGCTGAAGTGAAGACATTTGACGACAATTTGGTGGAGATTATTTATAGATGAACACATATTTCAATCAAAAACACACAATTTACATGTTTTCTGTGTTTTTAGTTGTTTTCCTGCTCTGTCTGAGAAATAAAACCTCTTAAAAGCACTTAAATGTTTTAAGTGTTTAGACCAGTTAACAGTTAATCGATTATTTAATTAGTTGACAACCATTTCTATAATCGATTAGTTGCAATTAATGGATTAACTTGTAGCAGCCCCACAGACATTACTTGACCTGTATTACTCCTGAATGTTTTTTTTATGCCAAATTTGAATATTGAATTAGTAGTAAAAAAAAAAAAAAATGCTAGAAAACAAGCTGAACAAAAATAAAAATGAAAAAACTCATGTTGTGAACTTTCAAATAAGGGTATAAGGTGACATTTCTGAACTTTTGTGATTCATTTTACACACATTTCATATTTATCTGATAATTAAACCTCAGCTAATGCATTTAAATACATGTTTCAACACATTTCTGTTGGATTGACATAATATTATCTGAATATCGTTATTGTTATACGCTCTAAAAAGTCAGGATCACCCAGCCTCACCCCTGCTATAGCACCTCCAAGTCTCTTTCAAGTGTTTACTATAATAGTGTAGCATTTTCACTCCATAAAATCCAGTATTGTCACTTTCTAAAACGTTCTCGTGCACTTACCCTGATAGCCGTGTTGTATCCGTCCAATCCAGTCTTTTCAGTGTCTATTGTGAGAAAGGAACAGATTTTAAAAGATGACCTCAAACTTGTGCCTTTCAGACGAGATCTCAGCATTGATTTTTCCGTCTCAAAGAGTCAACTGCTTCTTATAACTCTCTCTAAACGTGAAAGTATCCTCTTCAAACCCTGCTAACCCCACAAGCTGCGGTTGTGTAACAGAAAATCGTCAAAAGAGCCTGTTCTGTTGCCAGTCGCTCTGTGGAGATGATCGGGTTTTAAATGTGTACGTTTTCTGATGGGCCACTTTGTTTTATATCCAGAATTAAAGATACTCTGTAATTTTATCAGAGATTCACGAAGAAAAATGTATCGTCAGCAGCCCCCAAAGCCTATGTTTGGACCCCACTGTGAAACTTTAGGGAAACCAAATGGGGGACTTCATTCCCGTCGTCCAACATGTCACTTTTCCTCAAAGTTTGTGACCAGTTTTATGAAATCAAACTTTCTGAATGACAAAATAAAGTTAAAGTGCCCATGAAATTCAACTAAATGCAGTTAAGATAAATATATTTCAAATTTTGCTCAAATATTTTACAAATTTTATCTTGATTTAGCAGTTTTTTAGGTTTTTTATTTTACTTCCTGGTTATGATGACATCACACTAAGAAATTACCATAGCAACCATCCTGTACACTGCACCAAAACTCAGATAATGTCACAGGTATTTTGATTTGACAAATAAAAATACGTTTGAACACCTTTATTTTGTTGAATTGATGTTTAAAGGGTCAAAAAAAGTTGTGTTTTTGTGTGAAGTGTGCACAACCTTTGTCTCCTAGTCTAGTGTGTCATGTCATTATTTCCTACAGATTTTTAAATTTGTCTCCACAAACGGCTACTTGACTAGTTTAAAACTATAATTTATTTATTTACAACAGGTATTAATAGACCAAATAAAGTCAAAATTCGAAAATAGACTTTGATATGACTAAAACAGCCAGATAAAAACAAGCATTTAGATGTATTTTTGGATTATAGATTGAATTAAAAAGACTTAGAAAACCCACTGTGCTTTTGCCATGTATACAGTTCTAATCTACGACACTCGTGGATCATTATGTTATATTGTAGACATCTTAATTTGCAATATTGATCTACAACAGCAAGTTTGAAGAATAACTCTGCTGACTTCCACGCTGAAAACTGCGGCGGTGATGTAATTGCCGCCCCCTTTGTGTTTCGAGAGAGCTGCAGTTCAGGAGAGCGAGCAGAGGATTTTTTTTTCCATTTGTGCCAAAAAGGCGGATCAACGCTGCTGAATCCTTCGTACTAAATATCAGAAGGCACGGAGAGCGGTGAAGACCTGGACGCACTATAGTTCTCCTTTAAAGTCCCTATGGCAGGTTAAACTACTCATTTGACTAAAACACAGTAAAGATCATTTAGACAAAAACCTAAAACCTTTTTGCACACTGTGGCCATCTTTTTTGTTTTACATTTTTACTTCCTGGTTATAAATCATGACATCACACTAAGAAATGCTGTAACGGTTACCTAGCAACCATGTTTTACACTGGGCCAAAACTCCAATGTCACAGAAACGATTTTTTCACAAGTTGAAATATATGAAAGCAGCTTTATTTTGTTGAATGAAGATTTGAAGGGTCCAAAAATGTGTTAAATTGTTTGTAAATTGTCCCTAGTGTGATGTCATCATTTTTCCTATTGTGATGTCATCAAGTTTCAGAAGAAGGCTCTACTTCCTGTCTTTTTCAACACATTTTTCAACTTTTCTTGACAAACTAGTACTTGATTGGTGTAAAACTATCATTTATGTTTACAACAGGTATTATCTGACTAAATAAAGTCAAAATTAGGAATTCATAAAAACCTGTGATACGCACTTTAATATTGCCTCTTAAAACAGCTGTGATTTAGCTTTTATGGTTATATTGTGACCTGAATAATCGATCATCTTGACATCACAGTGAATAAAGGATGGAATACTAAACAAAACTATAACTAAGATCCAAATTAGACACCCATTTGAACAAGTATCGAGACTAAAAGAAATTGCATAAACATTTGCATTTGTTGTGTTGTTGGACAGGACACTTGTTTAGTCACGGTTTAAGACGTAGCTTTGCACCAGAGAAGCTTGTCTTTTATCTTTTATAAATCACCAGATTTATAAAAGGCTGTGGTAAAGCTCCCGTCTTCCAGCCCTCTCTGTGTGTCATTGTTCACAGGAGATTGAGACTCTGGAGCCGTGCAGCTGCGTCCATCTGACGACCTACAGCATCATCATCGGCACAAACAAGTTCTACGAGATCGAGATGAAGCAGTTTGTTCTGGAGGGTGAGACCACCACGCTCCATAAAACATTTCCTCATCACAAAACAGCAGGGAAACGTCGTTATCAAAGCTCAAATCTGAATCTCGAGGACCATTTTAGAAGGAACTTGAACAGAAAAATAGTGGGCATATGTTTCTGTTTTTATACATCTCTGAGGCGACTATATACATTTTGAATTCAAACGCAGAAGTTACAGAGTCGTTTGCACCAACTTCCAGAATGAACTTAACGTTAATGTATTCAGATTAAACCAGAAAAACAAGAGTGGGCGAATAAAAGTTTTCAAAGTTATTTCTAACTCACAGATGGATTGGGTTAAAGTTTAAACTGTTGCTCGCCGAACAGCGTTGGAGAAGCAGAAGAAAACTGACTGATGGGTCTAAGGATGGCACTAATATTGACTGTATTTGCTGTTAAAGCATCCTCATCGTCAACAAAAGTGTATTTACTCAAGTCCATAGTAAATACACCACTCCTTCAACACAAACAAACAGATGCAGCAGTGTCTCCACAGTCCAGGCACCGAGTGGACAGAGATGGGAACAATACTCTGAAAATGTATTTAGTCACAGAAGACTGAATACCTGCTTTAAAATGTATTTAGTAACATATTCTATTACATGATATAGTCAGAGGTATTCTGAGTTTCTTTATATTATAGTGTGTGTTTTTGTTTAACCGTTTGTTAAGATAAGATAAGAGAACTTTATCACAAATTACAGAAGGAAAATTGCACATACACTCACTATAAGAGCTGTGCTTTCTCTGTTTCTCCCTAATTCAGTGCCTAAATTTCATAATGAAATACCACAATTTTGATTTTAGAAAAGTTACTGTATTCTGAACGCAAAAGAGTATTCTGACTGTGTATTTTTGGTGTGGCACATTTTTCATTTAATTTTAATTTTTTTTTTTTTTTTTTGGAGCAACATACAAGTTCTGCCACATTTTCTGCTGTGCTGCATCCATGCTCAAAAAGGAGTTGGAAGAAGTGTGAACTTATAAACTCCTACCCCTTATTTCATTTCATCAAGTGTTGACAGCCTTGATACAACAACGTTAATATTTGACATCAAACCTGAGCATTACATGACAATATGTATATTGACAATATACATGAGAATGTTTTACAATCATAGTATCGTAGATGCTATGATGCTAGTTAGCTCATGATTGTTGTGTTCTCACATGAAGTCGACAGATGAATCTGTGCATCAAACAGCATCAGTTGATTGTTGCTGAAACAAACAGTTGACTTGGACTTTCCCATTTCTGGCCTCAATAAAACCCTTAAGTGGTCATTGTATGCCACATTGAGTTTCTGTCTTTTGTTACATAGTAGTGCAGCACATAAATCCTTCCAAATTGTGCAAACTTTACTTTAATTATCATCTTTAGTTCTACAGACCAATGTGACACTTTAACGACTTTAATATTTCACACCATACTCAGAGCAGATGTGAAGAAGCTCCTGGAGGTCCAATCATACAGTGCAGCAGCTCTTATGAACCACTAGAGGGAGCCTTTGCACTTCTGTGTGAAATGCTGGCTCCACGTCCATCCTGTCGCTGTGTCATAAAACTTTAAAATGATTATTATGTGAATTCAGACGTCCTTTTTACCCCAGTGCTGTGTGTTCACTGCAGAGTTCCTGGACAAGAACGACGTGTCTCTGGCCTCGGCTGTGTTCGCCGCCTCCACCCACAGCTTCCCCATCTCCATCCTGCAGGTGGCCAGCAGCCTGCAGAAGGAGGAGTACCTGCTCTGCTTCCACGGTCTGTCTCTGCGGAAACACACGCAAGCTTTGGATGTGCACGAAAACTAGAGAGAAAACTACAACTCTTTTTTAGACATTATTATCCAACATTATCCTCCAATTTGTCCTTCAAAAGCATCCCATTTAGACTCCATTTCTTGGTGTAATTTGTCTCACAGTCAAATAAAGGAGAGTAGAGCTGTGTTTTTATCAGTGGCAGAGGGAGGAGCTGCTGGGGACAAAGTGGAAGAAAATAAAATATCAAAATAAATAACAGTCTGAGGGTTTAATAGTCTAAGTAGCATTTATCATAAACACAAGTGCTCCTTATGAGACACTTGTATTACTTTTTTTCAATTATTATAAATGTTGAATTATAGTAAACAACAAAGTCCGCCTATAGACTACGTTAAAGTATATTGTGTTGAAAAGTTCTGTTTTATTTGGCAAATTAGCAGAATAAATAGCGCACAACAAAATTTAAATTATATCGAAATTGTGTGTCGAGACAAGAATCAAATCTTATTGAATTAGGAGCATTGTATGTCCATTGGCAAGAGTTAAGAGGGAAAAACTGTTTATTGGAGATCAAATAAGTCTTCATTATTAGACATCTTTAATGCGGTTTCTAATTTTTCTCTCAAGATTCAAGTAAAAATGTGTGCTCTCACGAAAAAGCGTCTTAATTCAGACGCCATAACACTCAGTTGGACAGTTTTATTTTCAAACAGATTCAGTCACACACTGATCCTGTTTTCAATCCGGACAATCTAATGAACACTCTGTGCCTTTGCTGAAAACGTGTAATCAGTGCGTCCTGTCTTTGCTGCAGAGTTTGGTTTGTTTGTGGACTCGTACGGGCGCAGAAGCCGCACCGAGGAGATCAAATGGAGCCGAGTGCCACTGTCATTTGGTAAATTAAAAATATATTCTATCTATCTACCTGTTAAGATTGAGAAATGTGATGATTTCTTGCTTTCAGAGACTAGATTTTGTATTTCCTGTAGCGCTATATGGCATTTTATATTCAAAGAAAATGCTGAACCTGATCATTTAATATATTGTTGACGTGGTACATTAATTTCGCCCGGCTGTATCTAAATTCAAATGTGACGTTTGTTTTGTTTCAGCGTACAGAGAGCCATATTTGTTTGTGACGTACTTCAACTCTTTGGACGTGGTCGAGATCCAGGGACACGCCACTCTGGGGTGAGAAATGACACAGGACATGCGTTTAAATGCTCTGAATGTAAAATAATCAAATCAAACTGTGCACTGGCCCATTTCTGTTCAACACACGATCTGTAACTGCAGAGGATTTTCTCCTCCGGGAAGATTTTACATTATTTTTGCCATTTCAGTCTTGTATTTAAAGTGCATACGGCAGGTTTTCACGTTTTTCTAATTATGGCTTAGTTTGGTGCGATAGAGTCTGTGGTAAATATTTATCATAGTTTTCCATCAGTCAAGTGGCAGTTTGGGAAGAAAATCTAAAAAGTAAAAGTTGAAAATGACAGGAAGTAGTGGTGAGTTCTAAAACCCTCTGTGATGTCATCAATAAGCGACGTGTCATCCATAATGCTGGAACAATTTACAGCAACGGACGCGATTTTCTGGCAGTTTAAACAATCATTCGACTAAATAAATGTGGTTATGAGGTATTCTAATTCAACAAATCCTAAATATTGTGTAATTTATATGGATTTTGGCCCTTGTTTACAGTTTGGTTGCTAGGTAACAATGTCCAACCAGGAAGTAACTTTATAAACTTTACCAAAATTGTCAAACTGGGGGAAAATGGCAAAATGTTTGATAAAATCTTATATTGAATCATGTTTACTATGTTTTATTGAATGGTTCAGTTTAACCTGATATATGTGAGTTAATGTTGAGTTCATAATAATATAATAATAAAGTTTCTGCTCAAATTGCAAAAAAATCTGGCTCTAATTGAATCATAAAAACTACATTTTATGAGTTTTAAAGTGCCCATGACAGGTTGGAGTACACAATTTACCAAAACACAGTTAAGATAATCATGTTTAAGATTCTGCTAAAGAATTAACCACCACCCCCCCCCCAGTTTGTCAATTTTTTTTAGGTTTAAATTTTTACTTTCTGGTTGTAAATCATGACACCACACTAGGAAAATGTGTGAGTTACTCCTTTAATGTCCCAAAAAATATTATTTGACAAATAAAAACATATGAGAACGTCTGTATTTTGTTGAATTAAAGTTTAAAGGATCAGAAAAATGTGTTTCCTGGTTGTAAATTGTCCCGAGTGTGTCTCCCTACTGTGATGTCATCATATTCTGGAACTCTGCTCTACTTCCTGTAAATTTCAACAGATTTTTTCTTCAAATTGACTCTTAATTGTTGTAAAACTATGATATATATTTACAACAGGTTTTATTGCACTGCATAAAGTAAAAACTAGAAAATCACAAAAACCTGCCAGACGCACTTTAAGTCCAACAAAATATATGCAGAACATCACTGTAATTTGCAAAGTACATTGTTTAAATATTGTCTCCAAAACACAAACTTGAGATGTTCTAAAATAGTACATTATCGATAGAGACTGTAAATCTTATCTGTGAGTCTGCTGTTGTTTCTTGGCTTCAGTCCCACAGTGCTGGCTCACCTGGACATCCCAAACCCTCGATACCTGGGCCCCGCCATCTCCTCGGGGGCCATCTACCTGGCCTCGTCGTACCAGAACAAGCTGAGGGTGATCTGCTGTAAGGGCAGCCTGGTGCGCGAGAGCGGAGAGCTGCAGAGGACCGGCTCCAGTAGAGGGTCAGAGACACACCGGGACGTACACCAGCTCCACTGACACTAAAAATATTATAGTTATTTAAGAATCCAGAAGGACAAAAACGTATTGCATTCACCTGAAGAAAAAGAAAATCTGTTTTTATGAGAAAAGGTTCTGTTTTTGAGTGAAGTTAGTCCTGTTAATCTAGGAATGTCACAATATCAGATTCTAGCGTTAAGATTATTGTGAGACAATTTAACGCTTATTTACGATTACAAGTCCAGACAACACAGACATTTTCATTTTCCTTTCTTCTCATTGTCTAACACATCGTCAAGTTTGTAACCAGTTTAAATAAATCAAACTTTCTGAATGACAAAATAAAGTAAAAGTGACAAAAACACCCAGAAAAAGTACTTTACTTTACTTTCTGTATTTTCTGGGCTTTATATTGACTATATAGCTTTACAGATTGCTCCTAAAATCACAATTATTATTTTATTACGATTATATTGTGACCTGAATAATCACAATTATATATTTGTACATTATGTGTTTTCGTATTTAAATATTCTTCACCTGCACGTCCACAAACATCCTCACATTTACATTGAGTAGAATTCTCATATTCACAGGCTTCCATGTTCTAAACAATTAATCAATTAATCGATCACCAAAATAATGGTTAGTGGCGGCCCTCTTATGTTCCCCTCCTCTAGTCTCAAAGCAGAGCTCAGTGTAGACAGTATTATTGTCCTCTGCAGAGGCCTAAGTGTGTTTCATTGGCCCCTGCTGCCCTGAGCCTCAGTCTGAGTCCCTGTCCCTGTCCCGCTGCAGGAGTCCCAGTAAACGCGGGCCTCCCACCTACACGGAGCACATCACCAAACGCCTTTCCTCCGGCCCCGGGAGCCACGACGGGCTGCACCGCGAGCCCAGCACCCCTCACCGCTACAGGGAGGGCCGCACCGAGTTCAGGCGGGACAAGTCTCCGGCGCGGCCCCTGGAGCGAGAGAAGAGCCCCGGCCGAGTGCTGGACAGCCGCAGAGAGCGCTCTCCGGGACGCTTCGGGGAGAGCACCAGACTGCACGCCGGCTCGGTCCGCACACAGCTGGCCCCGGTCAACAAGGTGAGGGTCGCACGGGCCACACATACAGGGGGTCACTGTGGAGCGGGTCAGGACGGTCTGGAAGAGTGTCCTGTCTGAAGTGAGGCCTGTTAAAGGGCAAATGAAAGGGTTACTCATTATTTCATTTGTTTGGATAGAATCTGTGGTAAATATTTATCATGGTTTTACGTCAGACAAGTGGCAGTTTGTGGAAAAACATTTAAAAGAAAATTACAGGAAGTATTCTCAAGAATTCTCAAACAGAATCCCTCTGTGATGTCATCAATAAGCGACATTTCATCAAACAAACAGGGACAAATTACACGAAACTGACACCATTTTCTGGACAATTCAAACAATTATTAAACAAAATAATGTTGTTTTTGGATATTATTTGTCAAATCATAATTATTGTGTAATTTATATGGATTTTGGCTCTTGTTTACAATATGGTTGCTAGGTAACAGTTGTGTCATACCTGTGTCATATCTGCTGCTCATGTCCAGGAAGTAACTTTATAAACGGCACAGAAAGAATCAAACCGGACAAAAATAGACACAGATATCCTTTTAATTGAAAAATTAAATCCAGCCCATAATCCAGAATTAGCCCATAATAATTCAGAATTATGGCCTGATTAAATATGTTTCTTTGCATTTTTTTGTCTGTGGAGCTTTTGTTTTGCTCAAAATAACTTTATAAAATGGAAAATGAAAGTAGTTTCTCCATTGTTGCTTAGCTAGCTTGTTTGCTAACAGCAGTTGGAGATTTAGGACACTTCACTTATTTTCCTCAACAAACAGACACAGAAACAGTTTATTTAATGAGAGCCAGATAAAGAGTTCTGTTTTGATTAAAGTCTGTGTCAGTGATAAATGTGAGCACAGCTGCAGTGTTCCTGTTGTTTATCTGGTTTTATACAACTGTTTACTTGATTTATTTTTTTAGATATCAAGAACAAACTAAATACTTATCAGAGTTGTAGACCGTTTAGCTTCTTTACATTTTAGTTGAGTTTTTACAGAAGAAAACGTCATTACTCACCATTGACTCTCGTGTTTTTGCCATTCGCTGCTAAAATTCAGAACGTTGTGACGTCACCTGCATAACTCATGTGAGACGGTTCAGAAATATGTTACAAATGACTGCCCTTCCCTCTCTCTCTTCTGTCCTGCAGGTGTGGGACCAGTCTTCAGTCTGAGCCAGTCCACACAGCGCCTCCTGCTGGTGGATACTCGAAGCACACTGAAGCACAGACTGTCCTCATGGCCTGTACATAGCCTTATCTCATCAAACTATCAAACGATCCCATACAAAGTGCACAGAGACACCTCCTCAGACAATCCACACGCTGACACTTCTCTGGGTCGTCCCAACGGAAACCGGTGACAGGGAAACCCCGCTCTACAGGTTCAGAGATCTTTATTATAAATATATTGTACATATCGCATATTGAAGTGTGAGTTTTTTAGACAAAGGGAAAAGTCGGCCGGAAAAGCCATGTATATTTTTTTTAACAAATTTCTAAAGATGTTGCCGGGAGATTAGTGTTGCGGGTAAGTCAGTCGTCAAACTAATTAGATCATATATATATAGAGTAAGATGCGGCATTTTGCACAAAGAGATTGGATTTGAACAGAGCCAGTCTTGTCTTTGGATCAGATGTTCGGTCCTCTCCACTGAAAAGCCTTTGATATACGCTTTATCCTGACACAGGGTTCCTGCAAACGCATATTTATTACACAATCATTTTATAACGCTTGTTCCCATTAGGGGTCACAGGTGACTGGAGCCCAGTGACTTTGGGTCTTAGACGGGGTACGCCCTGGACAGGGGCACGTCACAGGGTCAACACAGACACATACACACAGACAACCACTGACTCTCATGTTCGTTCACTCTCACCTTCGTTCTTTCACGTTCGTTCGCTCTCACGTTCATTCAGCCTCATGTCCGTTCTCACGTTCTTTCACGCTCACGTTCATTCGCTCTCGCATTCTTTCTCTCTCACGTTCTTTCACTCTTTCACGCTCACGTTCATTCGCTCTCGCATTCTTTCTCTCTCACGTTCTTTCACTCTTTCACGCTCACGTTCATTCGCTCTCGCATTCTTTCTCTCTCACGTTCTTTCACTCTCACGTTCTTTCACGTTCTTTCTCTCTCACGTTCATTCGCTCTCACGTTCATTCACTCTCACATTCTTTCATGTTCGTTCACTCTCACATTCTTTCACTTTCACGTTTGTTCGCTCTCACGTTCCTTCACATTCATTCGCTCTCACGTTCTTTCTCTCTCACGTTCATTCGCTCTCACGTTCATTCACGCTCACGTCCGTTCACTCGTGACCTTGTGACGTGTAGAGTGACCTGCACATGTTTGGACGGTGGGAGGAAGCAGGAGAGAACCTACGGAAACACAGGTAGAACATGCAAACATGCATGATAGGGTTAAACTGTTCAGGCCAGTTCATTCTTGGTGTGAGATGCTGGTTCTTGCACCTCGGGCTGCAAGAGCAAAATGACTTTTGAATTTTGTTCTTGCATTGACTGAGCAGAACTTTGTTCTTGCGAGAAAACTGAGCTGTGATTGGTTTGATTTTGAAAGTGGGCATCGCTACTTGTAAATGTATTTATTTATTGTAAAATTACTATTTAATAAATCCAATTTCAGCCATTTTGATTAATATATAACAGCAACAGCAGTTTGAGTTCATGGGGCGGGGCTTAGGCCATAGAACTTCTGATGAAATATGAAATGTCTGAGTCCATCAGTTTGTTCTTGACGTTGTAGCTCGAGGTGCAAGAACAAACCTCTTGTTTCCTGAAGTATGAACTGGCCTTTACTCAGTTCTCAAGTATTATTTTCACCAAACGCTTTTTTACTCTTATTTTGCCCCCCTCCCCCTCTGCTTCTGCCTCATGCAGCCCACCTCATCACATCAGTTTGTTGATCAATGGGCTGCAGCTGAGATTTTAAGCAATTACTACTAAAACCACTATAATCAATTGTATGCATTATTGTTATTATTAAAACATAATTGAACCACGTGTACTCGCCCTGAAGAGTACTGAACCTCCATTAATGTAATCCTTCTGACTTTTAAGACTTTCAAATACCTCTGGTCTGTTCTGAGCCGCTTGCAGGAACCTTGTGGCACTCCTCGTCAGCCATAACTTTGTAAAACGAGAGAAAAAAACAAAGCAATGTTTAAAGCAATGTTCCTGCTCCAAGTGTTCCTTGTGTTGTTTGGGCAAACCTAAGAGTCGCTGCAGACGTGGGATGGAGCTCCTCCGTCTGCTGCTGCTGCTGCTGCTGCTGCTGATGGTGCGTGTCCCGTTTGTGCCGTGAAATGACTGTGTGTCGTTTTCGTCCAGGGCTCAGTGTCTCTCTCCTCTTTGGGCCGTCCCACCGGTGAGCATGACCACTTTAGAGCAGCACTTCTCAGCCCACCTTCTTTACTCTTGGTTGTTCCGTTGTATTATTATTATTCACTTGGATTTGCATTTACGATTACTAGGCGTTGATGTTGAGTAATTTAAAGATATTCTTGATTTTTAGACCTGTATCTACATGCATTAAACTCTATTAAAATGACCCGGTGTCTGTGTCGTTTATCGATAATCGTGATCATTCAGGTCACAAACAAATAAAATATTTATTCTGTATAAAAACAAGTGATACTGTAGTTTAGATTTGTTAAAACATGTTCAGAAACGTATCTTTTATTCATTTGTCAGTTCATAGGCCTTTTTAGTCTTTTTGTTAATTTGGTTGTGTTTAAAATGTGAACTTTGAAAAGAATCCTATTATTAAAACATAAATAGCAAATCTAATTGTAATCTCAATACTGGTCTGATAAATTGCAATAAGATGTTTTTACCAAATCGTGACAATGTTAGTCGCAAATTTAAGTCTTTTTACTTAAATCTATTGTCCAAAAAATACACGTAAATGTAAATATCTTTTTCATCTTTTCATTCAGAAAGTTCAGTTTCATAAAGCTGGTCATAAACTTGAGGAATAGTTACACATTAGACAATGGAAATGAAAGAAAATTAAAGATTTCCCTGTTGTTTGATCACAACAATCGTGTTTTTCTTACATATAAAGCTAACATTGTATATCCTCTCTACTGATCTGTCTGTGGTTCCTGTTGCAAATATGTAAATATATTTTTCTAAATTGAAGTTTGTATGTGTTTTACATGTTTTAATGATGAATATACTTCTTTACATTTCATCATCTAATATTTATGAACTACTGTAGGCAAAAATAGCATCAGAACACGCTCATCTCAGTGCCCCCGATACATAATTTTGTAGATGATTTATTTATCGTTTTCTATGTCCACTTAACATTAACATTTTTAGAGACATCTTGTGTAACTCCCGGCTTATAACGTGATACAGTACTGTTTATTTTTGCAGTTTACGATAAGAAAATACGCTAACTGCAAATTAAAATCACTAGTTTTATTTGTAAACGTCTTGGTGAATGTGTGAACAATGACGTGGCCCTCAGATATTTTAGTCTCTCAAGGACTTTTCTCAACACCAATGCATTTTATTACAACAAAAAGAATCAAAGTTAAGAAAAAAACTGAGAAAAATCATGCTTTTGAGGGTCCTTGTTTGCCCTGGGCCCCCGGGAAACCAGTACCTTCACCCCCCTCAGTCCTACGCCCCTGGATAATAACAATAAATACTCAATAATAATAAAACGTAATCGACAGAAGACAGTACACGTTCACAAGTTCATCTATTTTTATTTCTCCTTTTAAATCTACAACAATGTAATGTTTCTTTAAAGTAAATCCAACAAAACAAAATATTCAGACCGAACAAGGAGCACTTGTTACAGGAGTCGCTATGTACAGCTACACGCTCCTCTGCAGACGTGAGAAGGTGGAAAGTGCTTGACTCGAACAGACGGAAAACCAAAAACGAGAGAAGAAATTTGGGGGGATTTAAACCGACCCAAACAAGCACGAGTGAAAGAGAGAGACTCGTGAAGAAAACAGCTTGGCACCAGTCTTCAAATAGTTCAAACGCTTCAGGAATTATTAAGCATGTGATCCAAAGCGCGCGCGAAACTGGGCCGTAAATGCAGGGGAAGTGTGGAAGAAAGAAATGGAAAAATAATAAAATAACGACAATAAAAGAGCTGAAGTGGGAGGAAAATCTTGTTACTTTGAATGTGTGTTGTCTTTTAGCTCAAAAACAACAGCGCCCTCTGCTGAAACAACACATAAACAGCACCAAACGTAACTGAAATAGAATGAGATGAATGGAATAATCAGTGGCAGTGTCTTTTCTCGTGCAAAATGATACTTCACATTATGGATTTCTGACAGGAAAAGTGAGCGAGCGTGGATTGGGAAGTCGGTAACGCAATTTTTGAGTGAATGGACTTTCAAAACTTAAACTTAATTTGTTGTTTTTCATGATCTACTTCAAGGAGATTTCATATTTTTCTAAGAAACGATGGTGTTGGGACAGTTTACGCTTGGCTTTGGTTTTTTGTGGCATCACTCGGTCTTTCAAGTGGTTTGAAAGTGGAAGATTTTACTTTGAAAATGAGAAAAAAAAAACGACTTGTATTGATAAAACAGACGTAATTTGAAAGAATTTGAACATTTTTAATATTATGAATGGTTGAGTTACAAGTCATGAGTTCACTTTAAAGTATTTTTTATAACAGTTATTTATGTCTTTATCTGTTTTGTGATTTTATTGCATTTATTCCGTTCTCTAAAGCACTTTAAATGACTTTGTGTACAAATTGTGCTTTACAAATAAACGTAAAGTGTAGATATGCTGATGTTTTTGTTTGTTTAAGCCACACAGTCGCTCATGCACACATTTTAGTCTAAGTTTTGTAAGATTATCAATTTGCCATTGCATCAGGAAAATGCGCTTCATAATTTGTCATAATTACAGATAATTGCTTCACAGTAAATATGTATCTATGTGTTTATATTAGAGCTGCACAATATGTCGCAAAAGTATCAAGATCGCAACATCGTAATAATCGATATCGCAACAAACTTAACGATTATTTAGGTAATTGTTTCATCTGTCAATTATTTCTTTCTTGGATCGCGAAAGGCAAAGACAAAGCTATAAAATCACACTCGAGAACGTCTTTATAGAGTGTGTTTCCATTAAAAGTGCTACGTTTACACATTTTTAAGCATCATTTTGGGTTAATTGCTGCTCTATGTCAATCATAAAACCTCTTCTCTCGTCACATGGCACACTTTGAAGTCTATTTACACAGAAAACATTATTCGATTACCAAATTCGTTGACGATTCTTTCAATAATGGAGTAGTTGCAATGAATCAATTAACTTGTTTCAGCTCTACAACATGGTTTTAACAGTAAAAGCATTGAGAAAAGGCTGTTTTTAGTCATAGTTTTCCTTTTTCAGTCGGAATTAGCTTTGATTTAGTCGCAACTTTGTCTCAATCAAGTTTTTATTTTGAAATTACTGTCAAAAAGCAAATATCGCAGCACATTAAAGCCATATCGCAGTAATATCCCGTATCGTGCAGCTCTAATTTGTATCAACAATGAGCTCATTATCACATATTTCTATTCAAGCTTCATATTTAGCCCAAAACTATTGAGTGAAAGCCGTAAAATGTATTGAGATTTTTAAGTAATGTGCACTTTTCAGCCCTGATCGTGATGTTTTCTCCTAAATATTCTTCTGGCGTGTTCTTTTGCAGCGTGACGTTTATGTGCGGGAGTTATTGCTGTGATGATTCCTGTTGGGTTTGAAGACAGAGGTAGAGTTTGGAGTGCATCTGGAGGGGCTTTTTACCACTGCACTTCACTTGGCGACGCTTCTGTCCGTGCATAGCTTTTCCACTCGCTCTCCGTCGTTTTTTCCCTAAACTCTAGCGTCACCGGGCGCTGCCGTTTGGATCCAGCGGTTTTATTTATCGTCTGTCATTTTCCTCCTCGTCGTAAACACTGATTATCTTGTGGCAATGAATTGTCTGGATTTTTTTTCTTTTTCGAAACAGCAATTCAACAACAACAAAAACTTCAATAATAAATAAAATCGTCAAAGGAAGGATCGCATTTCAAAGGGACAAACCACTGCAGCATCAAAACAGGAAACACCCTGCGTCTCTAATAAAAAAAAAAGAAAAAAAGTCATTTCCAACAGGTCGCAAAATATATATAGTATCTTCTGCAATAACGACTTAAGAAAAAAGAAATTTAAAAAACAAACAAACCTTTTTGGTGACTAATTTAGTGAGCCACTATTCAAGGATTCTATACACTTTCTTAAATGCTATATAGGTATCTGAATATATTATTTTATTCATTTATTTTACAAAAAAGAGAGCTAGGGGTGTGCGAGGAGGTCGATGAACGGGTGTCGGGGGCAGAGGTGCTGGAAGTGAACCATCGTGTATAGATTTTTTGGAAACATTTACAGACTTTTGCGGAAAAAAACGGCAAGAGAAAAGCCCTTTCTGCAGCCGTCGCCCTGCTCCGCGTTTCAGCCAATCAGAGAAGAGAATACGCGTCACCTGACTCCACAGGTCAGGTCAGACGCAGACTGGCTGTTTTTAAGTGAAAGTTGTCATAAAACCAAATGATTCAATGATTTGCAATGGATTTAGACGCTGGGTCCAAATGTGTGGTTGATTTAAGGTCAACAAATGTTATTCTGTAAAATAATTCTAAACCAAAATGTGATTTCCTGATGGACTGAAACGTGAGCGAGTTGTCCAGCTCCCAGTGCCTGCTGGGTAAGTCCAAAGGGTCAGTTTTGAATGAAGGGGAAACGACGAGCCGAGAGTCATGTGACCGCAGACTCTCGGCCGGTCGCAACGTGATGACTTTTATATCAAGTGCATGAATCAGTTCACCCAAATGTTCAAGTGCTTCAAATCCAATATTAACATAACAATAATTGCAGTTTTTAAAGGTTAAAGTTTGTCTAATAAGTACTTTTGGTCAAGTCAAAACAACAAAACTATCTTAAATAATGAAAGGCTTGGAAATACTTCCGTTGGTATTTTGTTTTTTGATAATTTGATTTTCTTGATGACATTTAAAGCTGAGGTTCCCCATCTTTTTTTGTCATTATTCAAATTCTCAATTAGTAAATTTTGCTCTCCGCCCCAGAAATAGCAGAGGTTATACACAACATCACTTTATCTGAAAAATGCTCCTAAACATTTCAACTGAGCGGCAGAATTATAGGCAGTGCGAAAATGTGTTTCTTTGCTTATTTTTTTTTTGTCCTTGTGTTAACTTAAAACTAACTTTTTTAACAGTAAAATGGACACTGATAGAAGTTTCTCCATTAGTTAGCTTGTTTGTTAAGAACAGTTGGAGATTAAGGACACTTCAACTGTCGCACAACAAATGATTTCCACAACACTAAGGACAGAAAGGTAATGAGTTCAATGTGTGTGGTCTGTATCAGTGTTCCTGCTGTTTATCTGGTTTTCTACAACAGTTTACTTGATTTTCTGTCAGATACAAACTAAATATTATGCAGAGTTGTACATTTGTTATCAGACTGTAGCAGCTTTTTCACGTTTTAGTTGTGTTTTGAGCGTTTACAGAAGAAAATGTTTTGCCGCTCACTGCTAAAATTCAGAATGCTGTGATCACCTGCATAAACTATTGTAAAATCGAACGTTTTGAGAAAAAAAAATCAGACGTCTACACATCTCATAATTGGACATTTTCTCTTTACAAACTTGAACGAAAGAGCCACATCATTCACTATATCACTCTTGGTTTCACTTCTGTGTTTAAACAAAGCAGTTCTAGAGGACAAAAAGAGAGCTAGAAAGTCTTTTGAACTTCCTTTTGAAATTCGTTTGAAACTTCAGGACCCCAACTTTAACAAAACACAGCACGCTCCAACATCAGAACAGAGCATTTTTGACCCAAACTTCATCTTTTTTTGTTACTATAGTGCTGTTTTTAAGTGCTGATTCCACTGTGCTTTTCTCATTTGGGTGAACTGACCGATGGGCTTCCTCCTCTGCGTGAATCTCGCCGCTGCTCGATGGCGTCTCGATGAAATGCCGGGAGTTCAACAACAACGACAACAGCAGCAGCACAGTGTTCGACCTCCTCCTGCTCCAAGGCACCGTCCCGCCACCGTCCAGCGCTCCGAAATATAAGCCTCTATTTACACATTCAAGTTTTATTCTCGTAGCACACTTTTTTTTTGTTTCGTTTGTTTTTCGAGTTCATGGGACATTCTGGTTCTCGTTGGGGGGAGGGGGGAGTCCTCAGTTGGAGCTGGCCGCGATGGGCTTGTCCAGGTCGAGGTCTCGGGGGCCGGGGCCGAGCTGCAGGTTGCTGAAGCAGGTTTTGCAGACGCGCGTGGGCTCGAAAAGCTGCTGACTTGGCACCGGGATCTTCTGGTCGCAGCAGCTGGCACAGAACACGTTACCACAGTTCCTGCAAGAGTCAAGAGGTGTTTGGTTTATTTATTATTATTGTGTTTGTGCGTGGATCTCGTGAGCTCGGGGGGCGGGAAAAGGGTTCAGGAGGTCTACGTATTACGCTGAATAATTTGAATTTGATTAAAGGCATGCCTTTTCTTGTCGTAAATGTACACTTTTGATGCTGAACTTTGCGTCTAATGTAATAATAATAAATAATAATAATGTTTTAAGGAACAATGATGTGCCTTTGAACAGGGATTATGAGCTGTGCCTTGGAAAAATGCCCAACATGTTAAAGGAAAAATATTATGCATATTTTGTATTGTCATTAGCCTTTAAACATGCCCTTGAGTATCTTTAGTTTGGCATCTCATGTTTTAGGACAAAAAAAGTTTATATCTGTCTCTGCTGTAAGGCACTTTCTGAGTTTCGGTGCCATCTACTGGCTGCATGGCGCTAACACAAGGTAATTAATTAAAATGTGTTTTTAATCAAGGGACGGCAGAGGCTAAAGTAGCCCAGCAGTTTGTAGTGATTGTGTTTAAACGGCAGAAATGCTCAAAAAGAGTCTGGGAATAATTTAAGGACTTAAAAACGGCAGAAGATTCTCAGATAACTGATGTCAATCACCGAAAAGAGTCGGACAGAGAGGATTTTCTAACCAGGATTCATCAAAACAGAGTGAACAAAGCTGAATGCTACTTCAGGTGTGTTTTTGATGACGGAACATTGTTAGAACATGGTTAAAAGCTCAAACAAGTCACTGTAGTAGAATATGTTCCCTTTAAATTATATATTTGGGCCTTTTGTGGTGTCCTGAGCAAACAAACCAGAAAAGACACCTTACTTGCTGTATTTTTAGCCGATTAAACTAAATACCAGACTCCTTTTTGCTGAAGCGGTGCACAACAGGTAAATGTGTGTAATATCAGAAGCAAACAATATTTCTCAATTTCTGAAAACAGCACAGACTGGAGCCTGGAGCCCATCACACACATGCTGCTTGTTACGTCATGCTCTGTGTGAGTTCAATTCCTCCACAAAGTGAGGGCCATGCTGTGGCTGCTGCTGCCATGATGAGAGACAGAGGGCGCTGTGGGGCTGCATGCTGCTCAACACTCCTGGGATTAACAGGATCCAATCAGATCTAGTGGCCACTAGGAGGTACTGCAGCTGGATTCACTCCCAGAGCACAATGTACTGTATGTTTTATTAACTGTTCATCTGCCTGGGACCAACAGCTTTCACTCAAGTCAGATCTTGAAGAGATTCATTCATTCTATTTGCACAACATGAAATCCTCCTGGCCTCGCTCTGGATATGAAGATAGGAAGAGTTCATTTGCCAAAACAGATCTGTCATTTTAAAAGTCCTCAGAGACTCACAGTTTACCTTTTGTATTGTAAATATGTCTATTTTACTGTAACCAAAATATCATTCTATCCCTCCATGATAAAATACACATTAGACATTATTAAGACAAGACATTATTATTATTATTATATCTGTAGAAAACAGTAACAAAAAGAAAAATACTTTTTGACAATTTTTCAAAGCGAGATATCGGTTTTTGGAATTGGACATTGTTCAGCTTCATGCGCCAATGAGCACAAGAACCAATAAACCAATACGACGCCATCTGGGACTCATCTTCCAGATCTTATTATACTTTAACAACATTCAGATGTCTTTAATAATTCCCACATAAAACTACTCTATTTTAAATAACTTGAAAGGAAAGACTTAACGCTGCAATTACTACAAGATTTCTGAACGCTTAAAGTGCTTTATTCCATCACTTAAAATCCATTTTCACATCTACAGCCGCCCTGGAACTCACGGACATATGCACACAGTCTCTACCACCACCACCAAACCACAATCACCGCACTTTATGGGCCAACACTACCCACTGAGCCACCAAGGAGGACAATAAACCCCAGATCCAGCGAACAGACTAACCTGACAATCCAAACACAACTGGTAATTACCTGCAAATGATCCAGATTTGCTTTTATTATTAGACTTTATAGATATTTGGTATCCAGTCAAGACATACTTTGTAAATTACATTACATTAGTGATTTGTTGTTGCGTTGTTAATACCAGGAGTCTAGAGGGCTGCAATGAAACAGATGAAAAGAGCGTGAGCTGAATTTGGAAACATTACTATTTTCGGTCAATCACAGCTTTCCAATCAACAAAGCGCATGATCTCAGCCAGTTTAAACTCTACGAAAACACAACTACAAAGAAACAAAAGTGAGTCAAAGCAGATCTGAGGGATGACAGAGGCACACAGGGTTAGCGGGGGACAGGAGCCCAATCTCACCAGACCTCCTGGACTCGCTCTCTGCCGCTGTGGAGGAGAGGGGCAACACAGCGGGTCACAGCTAACTCCACACTAAGTACTGCAGTAAAGACACGGGACGGACACAGACGGACTGGACTTACAACATTCACTACTTCTAAATGTCTGGGTGGTAAAGTAGAGTGGGTCTGGTCACACATAATGCTGATGGTGCGGGGGCTGTACCTGCAGTGGTGTTTCCTGGCAGCGAGCCAGAACCTGCTCTCACAGCCGTAACACTGCGCCGCTAAATGGTCCGGGTACCAGCGAGTCACCTGCAACCGCACCACACAGGACATGAAGGGCTGCTGTGTCTTTGCTTTGGAAGTCCTTCAGGACAGCGGGGGCGCTCACCTCTGTGTCCCGCTTGTCCACCTGCTCCCAGCTGGCCTCAGAGAACAGCTCCGTGCTGCAGCGGGACAGACAGTTGGGGTCCAGGTTGAACTCGGAGTCCGTCATCGAGGTCTGCCCCAAACACACAGCGTCAGCACCAAACACACAGCACACGATCAGCTCAAAGCTCTTACCACTTCGTCGCCCAGATCCCCGTTGGTCCGGTGCAGGCCCATGTGCTGCTGGTTCTCCAGGCGGGACCACAGCTCCTGGACTTGTTTCTTCAGCGTCTCCACCTCCAGCTGGTGCCCTGCCTCGATCTGCCTCAGCCGCTGCTGGATGGCGTCCGTGTGCAGCGTCAGACCGTCGTCGTCCAGGTGGCTACGGGACGGCTGCTCTGGGCTGGAGGCTGCCCGCCCCGCCACTGTGTGGCAGCAGCGGTGCGGGACGCCTCGCCCCGGGAGGGTCAGGGAGCTGCAGCTGGCCACGGACACCTGTCGGCTCAGAGGGGCGCGCTCGCCGTTCCATCTGGCCCAGTGGGAGGCTGCGCAGACCTCTCCCTCGGAGCTCTCCCCATTGCAGATCCCGTTGCGGGGGTCGCTGCTCACACACTGGAAGGCACTGACAGAGGGGCGCTTGGCCCCCCCGTTAAAAGTCCTGAAACCAGGTTCTGCCTCCTGCTCCCGCCCGGGGCAGGGCACTTGGGCAGGAGAGACCGGCTCCAAACGGCCGTTTGCCTCCTCTGTCAAAGTCTCTGTGGAGCTCTCCATCAGAGAGGCCCTCTTGTCCAGCTCCACAGCGCCCCCTGTGTCAGAGCTGTGGCAGTGCCCCTCCTCAGACGTCCCGTTACTAAAGCCGTTCACTACAGTCTTTCTGAGCTCCTCTGGCTCGCCTGATCCAGCCTCAGACTCCCGTTCGACGCGCTCCACGACCCGCTTCACCAGGTCTCGAGCCACGAGGGCCACGTCCGGGTCTGTGCCGGGGCAGTGCTCCTCTTCCTCCTCGTCTCCAGACGAGACGCCGTTTTGAGGCGGGTGTCCGTTTGTGACCACCTTCTTTGTCCCGTTCACATTAAGCTCAGGCTGGACCTCCTCAGGTGTCTCTGAGGTCACTTCCTGGTCAGGGTTTTGAGTAACAGTTGGGACGTCCTCTTTGGGCTCTGACCCCGCCTCTTCTTTTGTGGCCTCCTGCAGAATGTTCTCCATCTGCCCCTCACTAACGGCCACCGACAGCTCTGCCTTCTCGTCCCCTTTGTCGCGGGCCGTGCCTTGCTCGGGGCAGGGCTGGGGGCTGTCGTCCCTCTCAGAGTCCACCGTGTCCGAGTATGGCCCCACTCCATTGGGCAGGACGTCCTGGTCCGGACCCGCCCCTCCTTCAGGGCCCACAGCCATGAGCTCCAGGGAGCGCCTGTGGTCCTGCCACTTCTCGTTCAGACTGGGGTCACTGGAGCGCCTGTTGGGGGGCAGAGGGCTGCCCATCTCACACGCACTCGGGAGGTTGTCAAACGAGCGAGTCTTTGTGCGCCTGAGAAAAGACAAACCATCATCAGACATTCAGCTCACAGCGACAGGACAGAGCACAGACTGTAATTAAATGTGGCACTGACAAAATGTTTAGTCAACCATCCGTCACACGCCACTTCTTTATGAAAGGACGAGAAACAGTGAAAATAAAGCCTAAATAATAATCCTGCATCTGAAAGCCTCATGTTTCTGAAGATCGTCATGAGACACTGACTCAGACACAGCAGAGCTCTGCCCACAGGGGGCGCTCACCTGCCCAGGGGCGCCTCCTCCCCGTTGGACCCTGGTACGGGATAAGGGGCGCAGGAGTCGTCCGAGGGGGTGGTGGGCGATGAGCTGGGCAGGTACACCGCCGTCCACAGCATCAGGTTTCGAACATGACACACCGGGTGCAGCACCTGCGACACGAGGACGAGGTCACCAACATACAACGGCTATTTATATTTGACCTTCAAAAACTGTCACAATCTGGGACTGACTGTTGATTATAACAGTCTGGAGAAGCAACAAGCAACCGTACATTTAAAAACTGAACAACAAAAATGCCCCTAAACATAGCAGGACAAGTAAGACTGCGTTTTGAAGAGTTTTGAACAAATACAGGTACATGTTTCTATTCTTAATTTGATTATGTGTAATCTGCTGCTCCATGTGTTCACAGTGACCTCAGTAACAGACACTGGATTGCTCTTGCTTGCTTTAGGGAATAAGTGTCTTGTAATTGTTGTTTTTAAGTTATTGTCGTTTCCGTTCTATAATTAAATTAAAGAGGAGCTAAGAGTATTCAAAACAAAGGCTTTGCTATTGAAACACATACTGTCCCACATAAATAATGCATTGTTCTGACAGTGGATTGAGACCAGACGATGCCCACGCCCCACACCGGCACGCCAGCACAACAACACAGACACCACAATGTGTCGGTGGATGGTGCAAGGGCTGCAAATCAAGTCGAGACAGTAATTAGTAACAGGATTAAACGCATCACCGAGGGGTTTATCTTTCTCCACTGATCTTAAGCGTAACAACAAATCTCCTCTTTGTGTCGCAAGTTTAATATTGATTTTTGACAGAGTTGGTTTTGTAGCTCGGTGGAAAGTATAACTAATTTGCATTTCAGATTTGTTTATCGTCTGTGCTATTGTAACACAGAAAGAGCACCTGAAGACAGGCTTAAAACGCAACGCAGTATTCACAACTTAATGTGAAGAAAAGGAGCTCTAGATTGGTTTGTCTTTATGTTTACAACTCAAATGTTATGTGTCAATATGGATTCTGCTCTTATTTTATGTGAAGAATTTAACTACAAGTAAAACTATACCAGTATTATTTGGAGTATCCTGATAACGATGTTCAGACGATATTATGTCAATCCAACAGAAAGGTGATGAAACATGTCTTTAAACGTATTTGTTGAGGTTTACTTATCAGATAAATTTGAAATATCTATAATTTCTGTGTCTTATATTCTTATAGTTTCCAGATTAATTTTTTTCTTTTTTGTTTTTAATAAGCTTCTTTTCTAGCATTTTCTTTTACTATAAACGATATACACAATATTCAAATACTCAATATTGCATATTTTTCAAATCTGGCTTATTTTTTCCAAAACATCTGACTAAAATGAACCCCATTTCAAACTGAAGCTGTTCTTGAACCCTTTGGAGCACAAACTATTGTCTGGACTCTCTGTGAAGCTGAGACTCTTGTGTCTGATTTACTCTATAATCTGATATTCTCTTGAGCAGAGCTTGTTTCCTTTTATAATTAAATTCTGCCAAGATTTTCTTTGTTAATTATATGAAAGAGTAAAGCTGGTTTTGACAATTCCTCTTTCAAAACATAAGCTAATTTGACAAGTTGACGAGTTTTAGGGACTGGTAATAAAGTAAAAAACTTCCGGCAGAATCAGTTTAAAATAGTTTTCTTCTAGGGGATTCTTTTTTTTAATAGTTGTTCTTGAGTACAAACTGATCCTGAATGGTTGATTTGATTGGAAATAAGAAGGTTACAGCTTTATTTTTATATTGAACACGTCCAGCAGCTTCATACAGAGACGTCCCACCAGTGGAACGACCTCATGGTAACACGTTTTAAACAATATTATCTACATTTTCATACATTTCTCACCTCCTGAGTAACAAAGACAAGTCATTTTCTTTATTGCATTAAGTCTAGAGATCAGGTATCGGCACATATAGCATAAAGTAAGACTGATACCTGACTCCAACAACTGTGTGTGTCGTCCAGGTAGGCTCCATCGCAGAGGAAATTAGAATTTTATCAACTCGGTTAAGTTTTTGAGAGAGAAGTAGTTCAAGTAGTTCTTTCACTTCTGAAGATGAATGGAGACACTTACTCATTCTGAAAATCTTTTATCCACGTTGACAAAATTAAATATTCTTTTGAAATGGCTGAATGCCTCTCTTAGGTCTTCACCAACACTTCACACTAAACCACACTGTCCAGTAAAGCCTGAAATCTAAAAATAATGATTAAAAGCTGCACGTACGGTTTCAGAGTGTGAGGAGTAGAGCATGTTTCGGAGCGTGCGATTGGCCGGCCGCAGCAGGGACCAGATGGAGCAGGTCCTCTCCTGAACGTGCCGATCCTCGCGCTCTTTGCCGCTATTACACAGGAAGGTCCCGAACAGGCAGGAGTACGAGTGCTGCACCAGTTTGACCTGCAAACACAGCACAGACAGGGTTAATGCTCACGAGTGTGGAGGCAGGGGCTACGATCCGACATGTACACAGGCAAATTACTACTGTGTTATTTCTCCAATCTGCAGGAATCTGAATGTTTGTGCGGTTAGAGAAGACATATCACATCTATTTTAACATTTACAGAGCCCCTTGTGGTGCAGCGGAGGAGCATGATCTGCTTCAGGTGAGACGCTACAGGTGAAAAGGAAAACATCTTAAATTTAAATATATCTATTTGAAACGTCCCCTGTATTTTACTCACATAATTGTAAGATAAAAATGTATTACACGTTTTTCATCATGTCATGTTTTCAAGGCATTTTATGTGTAAAAATGGCAAAAATACCTATATTTGGGACTTTTAGATCTGAAAAATGGACAGAAACAGGATTAAATGTTGTTCATTTGTACATGTATTAGTTACAAATTTACATAGGAGATTTTGAATTTCTTATTTTGGTTTTAAGTAAACTAGATTGGACTGAAAACTATCCCAACACTTGAAATTTCGCCTCATTTTTTGGACACAAAACTTCAATAAATCAGTTTTAGAATTAGATTTAAAAAAAATCCTTCTGTACGTTTTGCCAAAATCTTGTTGAGTCCAAGATTGTACAGTTTGGTGTAGGAGCTACTTTAAGGCTGATCTGTATGTCTCTGTGGGAGAAAAATGCTGATGAAGTGGATTAAATGGACGAAAAAAACATTTTTAAGAGCAGATTTGACAAGTTTGTTGTTTCCACATGAAAGCCGATGTGTTGAGAGCGCACTCTGACTACAAAAACAAAAAATGAAAAAACAAAGTTTTGCCTGTACCGTCTCGCTTTAATAGTTCAAATCCACATCGTTTTACAGACAGTGACGTGATACAGACCAGAAAAGCCTCGTTGAACTCGAAGGAGCAGGGGAACTGCCTCTGGAGCTGGTGCACACAGTCCAGCCACTGCAGGAACACGGGACAGCGCTCGTTTAGGTCCTCAGAGTTCTCCCCATGACCACAGCGATCTGCAAACTTATGACCAAAGTCCAGCCACTCCGTCTCCACCAGCACCTGGAAACCCTGCAGAAACACAGAGGGATGTTCATGCATTTCAATGTGTTCATTTTTTCTCCTGTGCATGTTTTGTTATATGATTTAAATGGTATTTCATAAATCATGTTGGATTGGATTTCGGGCTCTATTTTTTTGGATTTGTCTTATGTTTCAACTAAGAGTCTTATGTTTCAGCGGCTTAACGTCTCATGCGCAAAGAGACTGGAGGAAGACTAACCAGAACCGGACGACAGAGGGCGCAACAGGACAACGTAAAATCAGCAAATCAGATCACTGTAAACGCAACAATGGACTGGGACGACGCACGGATCATCAACCAAGAGTCCAATGAACACAAACACTGGATCAAAGGAGCAATAAAGGTCCAGAAACAAGGCACATGCGCAATGAATCAGGACGAAGGAGCTTTCCAACGCACATGGGACGCACTAAACAACCAGCGACCGGCGGGGGGGCGTGGTCCGGTCGGGTCGGGCTTAGAACACGCTGCACCGACCCTCGTGTGACGCTTATGACGAGGGCGGAAGTTACTGCCTAAACATGTCAAAGTAATTATATGATCTCTTACCAATGAAACTATTCAAATTAAGAAGACAAGATGGATATTCTTAATTTATAGAGCTGCTAAAGTCTGATAACAAATATAGAGATCTAACGTGGCTAAATATTTAGTTTGTGACTGACATCTAAAAAAAGAAAATCAAGTAAACAGTTTTGGAAAACACTGCAGCTACACTCCCATTTATCACTGATACAGACCTTGTGATCACACACCCTTGAATCATTATCTTTCTGTCCTTTAATAAGATGTTTCTGAGTCCGAATGTTAAGGAAAATAATTGTTGTGTGGCAGTTAAAGTGTCCTTTATCTCCAACTACAATTAGCAAACAAGCTAGCTAAGCTCTACACAATCGGAGCAACAACGAGAAACTACTTTCAGTTTCCATTTTGCATTATAAAATGGATTTGAGCAGAACAAAAGAATAAGCCAAAGAAAAGCAAAGAAACCAATTCTTCCAGTTCTGCCACTAAAGTCGAAATGTTGAGGAACATTTTCAAATAAAAGAATGTCTCTGTTTAACCTCTAATGTCAGTGGTGATAGTTGAGATCTATGATGTAATCAGGTCTTGGGTGTTTGGGTGTTACCTCTATGGTGCGGTAGTACGGGTCCAGCAGCAGTTTGGACAGGGCCACAATCTGAGGAGTCCGGTCCCATCCGTCGGAGCAGTGCACCAGCACCGGCCGCTGGTCTCGGTCCACAGCATTCACCACCAGCAGAGACGCCTTCAGCAGCAGAGACAGGTGCTGCAGCCACTTTGTGCTCTCCAGGGCTGACAGCCAGCTGAGGGACACAGGCGTAAGAGGGGGGTTTATACTTGAAGGTGGGGTACATGATGTTCACACAACGAAACCAGCATCAAAATCTGTCCAACTAGTTCCTTACACTCACAAACTCTTTGGTACATCATTAATATTCGCACACATTCATTTTAAGACGCATGCATGGATTTAGAACAGATTTTTTTCAGACTGTAAAAAAAAAAGAAACTCTGGTGGCCCGCCCATGCTCAGCCAATCAGAGCACTGCTTTCGGCACTTGACGAGAAAGAAAACGCTTTATTATTAGCCACAGACAACGCACAGAGGTTTAATTTTGTCAAAAAGTGCTGGTTTTACAAGTCACTCTTAAGTGGAAAATACAAAATGTACTAATTTACAACAAAAAAGTTGAGTTCACCAGCTTTAACGTTTATATTATGAACAAAAACCAGAAACAAATGAAACCAAAGTGCTAATTTATTGCATAAGACTTTATATACGATTTTCCGCCATGCTTTTTTACAAATATACTATGCCTCTGAGCTTTACCATGCATTTTTCCCCTCCACCTCTAACACAACAAAGACTGGCACTAGTGGAAAAAGTCCGTCTATAGCCTTGAATGGCCACAATGCTCAGGGCCTGAATAATTCACAGCCCACCACTCTGCGCTCTGACATAACTCCGCCCGATGTTTCCATGTCTTTGGTGACGTGGAGGCGGCAGGAGCTCTTTATCAGATGTGCACAGAAGTAGGTTAAAGAAGAGGATGTTTTGTTGGCGCTTGTGTCTCGTCTGTGAGTTACATAATGTTTTGTGAGTCTGACCTGCCTCAGTGAGGAGTTAATGTTTCACTCTCGACCTGTTGAGGCCTGGATAAGATAAGTGCACTTTGGACAGGAAGAGTGTTGTAAAATGTTTGTATTCTATAAAGCAAAAGCAATATATCTCAGAAAGTTTTTTTGCCATCTATACTTTTTTATCATCTTTTGACTTGTTTTTCTACTTATGACTTGGTTTGGTGGTGCAGTCCCTTTGTTAAATATTTATCAGTTTTACATCTGTGAGCGAGAGGTGCACAACTAATTGAAATTGAGCCAAAATCACAATTTGAATGGACGCAATTAGCAAATCACAAAGGCTACAAAAACTGTCAAAACCCTGAGTCAATGTGACAAAAATGAGATCAAAAGTGACAAAAAATGTGGCAGACAGTGACAAAATAGCGACTATAAGTGATAAAAACGTCACTAAAACTTACAAAAGAGCAACTAAAAGCAACAAAAATGTGACAAAAAGCGACAAAAATATTCTGAAACACAAGATTCTTTTGATTCGTTTTGTCAATTCTCCTGGTTGTGTTTAAAATGTGAACTTTGAACAGAATCCATTATTAAAACAGCAAATCAAAGTAGTGCTTTGTTCTAAAACGGAATCCCTCTGTGATGTCATCAAAAGGCGACGTACCATTGAATTTACAGGGACAATTTACAGAAATTGGCACATTTGTCTGACAGTTTAAAGCAGGGGTGTCCAAACTTTTTCCATCGAGGGCCACATATTGAAATATAGACCAAGCGGAGGGCCACAAATCAATCGCGAAACGTTAAAAAAAGCTGCATTTATCTGATGTTTTAAGCTCCACCACATCTACATTCAGTCTCAGTGCCTTAATATCAGGTCTGTATTGCACCAATATGTTATTTATTTAGGTTGGAATTGTAGAAAATCTGAAATGTGCTGTAAAAAGAACTTATCAGGACAATGTGGGCCAGTTCACCAGGAAGCCTAAGGGCCAAGAAAAATTGGTCTGAGGGCCGCATTTGGCCCCCGGGCCTGAGTTTGGACATGTCTGGTTTAAAGGATCATTCAAGTTATTTATTTATCGTCAATTCTTAACTATTGTGTTGTTTATATGGATTGTGGCCCTTGTTTACAGTATGGTTGCTAGGTAACAGCTGTGGAATACCTCTATCTATGTCCAGCCAGGAAGCCACATTATAAACTTAACAAAAACTGTCAAACTGGGGACAAATATGCAGTAAAATCTTAGAAAAATCGAACCTGTCATATGCACTTTATATTAACGCAATTTGAAGAAAAAAAACAATAAATAATGGTCAAGACTGGTAGTTTTAAAGGCAAATAAAACAACAAAATTGACAAAGAAATTCAGAGGTTCTTTGGGGCAAATCACACTTTCACACTTTACACATTGCTGATCATTAGGGTTGTGTGTTTAAATTAACACTTACGCATTTATATTTCCCACTTAGAGCCGATTTAAACGGTTACGAGCCTCAGCCTGATTTATCGAACAAAAAGGGAACAGCTGAGCCTCCAATCGAGCGCGCACCATCCTTTGGCTAAATTAAACCCAGCTGCATCAGGCAGTAGAAAACAATGGAGTATTTACAATGGCCTTGCAGTAATTAAATGTTCATACAGCGAGGCCCAGAACAGCTAATTGTTTTATTATGTGAGCACTGTGCTGGGGGCAAAGCAGAATAAAAAAAACAAAAACAAAAAAAAAAAGCCATACTTTGCAGGATCAGGCATCTGGGTGCAGAGGAAACGCAGAGACTGGAAACTCTTTCGAATGGAGTGGATGTTGGCCATGCCCATGAACACCACCTCGCAGTTGGGATAGTACTCTGGAGAACGCAAAAGGTTAATTAACAAAACCTTTTAATTTTAGCAGGGAACAATTGCATTTGGAGGCATTAAAGTCGACAGCACATGTTGACCTAGTTTGAGTGAAGAGGGACAGACCTGGGCACTCGCAGCCGCCGCCTTTAGCTCGGTTGGCCACGGCGGCCGCGTACGATCGGGCGTCCAGGATCAGCAGCTTGTGGGGCTGGATGGCCAGAGACTCCACCTCGGCGCTGTTGGTCATTGAGGATTCTGAAACGTGAACACAGGCAAAATAATGATGAGCAGGAGTAAATGATGTTTGTGTTAGGGCTGGGCGATACGGTGATAAACAGTGTTAGCAGTTTTTATTCAAATCAAAGCAAGACATTTTGTTGTTTGTGGAAGAAATTATTGCACTTCAAAATCTGCAGCCTTTGTGATTTGCTGATGGCATCCATTAAAATTGCGATTTTGTGTGGATTTTGTTTAACTGGGAGCTTGAGTCTATAAGAGGTAAATAAAAATCAAATCGTGACTTTCTCCCCGTGACGATCTGCTATTTTTGTTCATCATGATTCACTGTTTGTCTCTTTAATGCAGCTGTCTGTTCAAACACACTTTTTCTCCTGTTGTTTAGGCTCTGAAGCCTCTGAGCAGATGATTTTATTGACCTATTATAGACCAGGGCTGCACAGTTCAACCAAATCCACACAAACTTGCAAATGTAATGGATGCAATTAACAAATCACAAAGGCTGCAACAATAATTTCTTCCACAAAAGACAAAATGTCTTGCTTTGATTTGAATAAAAACTGCTAACACTGTAGTTTGGATTTGTACAAACATGTTCTGAAACGAGCGACAAAAGCGTGACCAAAAGCGATAAAAATTTGTTCAAAAGTGACAAAAATGCACCTACAAGCAACCAACACGACATGATGCACCAAAACGCAATTAAAAGTGACAAAAACGTGTCTAAAAACCATAAAGATATGACTAAAAGTGACAAAGACGCGTTTAAATATAACAAACACAACTGAACGTGACAAAAACACGATTAAAAGTGACAAAAACCTGTTTAAAATGTGAATTTGAACTGAATCCTATCATTAAAACATAAATCACAAATCTTATCACAATTGCGCTAGTCAGAAAAATCACAATTCAATATTTTTCCGAAATCATGCAGCTCTATTAAAGACAACAGAAAAATACAAAGTGAACATGAATCGGGATAAAATTGAAATCATGATCTGGCCCCAAGAAAATTGTGATAATATTTTTTGTCATATCACCCAGTGCTAGTTTGTACTGATGTTTACTATTGTCCTAAAAAGAGTCTACCTTGTTCTGTTTAACCCGTGCAGCCGCGCTATCATGCTCTTTTTGCTGTGGGAATGTCAAAATGACTCAGTTAAATCAATAATTGTGATTATTTAGGTCACAATATAAGCCTGAGAACAGGGCCGTCACTAACGATAATGTCAGTAACTCGACTAGTCAGCGATTACTTCCATTGTTTAGACTTTTGAAATAAATCATCAGCCAAAGAAAGATTGAAATATGGTGAAGACTTCTAGACTGAGAATATTCATGAATTAAGTGTATTATTGATTAAAATGAGCAATTATCTATTCTTTTGATTAATTAATGTCACTGTGTTTGTTTTATAAAGCTCTTTTGACATGTGTTGTTGAGTCCAGAATCAATTTTTATAGTTGATTATTTTTTAGTCGACTAGTCACGATTAGTTAATTAATCGCTGCAGCCCTACTTAAGTACTATAAAGTAATAGCTGGGACAAATTTGTATTCAAACGTGTCACTTCTGAAAAGTAGAACATTTCTAAGAAGCCACATTTCTTAGAAGCCAGATTAACTTCTATTCTCCAGAAAAGTCCACTTGAATGTAAAGTGCCATTTATGTCACAATAACTTTACTTTATCTTTCAGTAAGTTTGATTTTAAAACGCTGGAGGCTTATAGTAGGACTGATAATGTAATAGATAATGTGAATGAAAGTAAATTAAAGTGGTTTATCATTGTTTGTTGTCAATATTTGTGAATAATCGTGATGCTTCTTCTCACAGTAAAATCACACTACCATTCTGATAACTTTATACAGTGTTTTTCAACCTTTTTCTAGTTGGGGCACACTTTTTGGGTTTAAAAGATACCACTGCACACCACCTACAAAAACATGACCAAATCAGATGGTTTAGTTAATAAAATATGGCATATAATGAGCCAAATCATGTTTGTGTTACTGTTTGGTGCTTTAAATGTGGCATTAGTAGTGGTTTTGTGTTCTGTTTTGGTGCTGAAGTTGCTCATGGCACTCCAAAAGGGTAAATTAGTTATCTACATCTGCATTTCTGAACCTGTTAACTTAAATTAACTTAATAAACGTTTATAGTCAATCACCAAACACACGTACAATGTTTCTTCCTCTGAACACAAGGGAGAGCTGCATTATGTCATGCACGTTTCAGGTGCCAGGAGCTCGTCTCACACATCAGACAAACACTCAAATTCCTCATATTCTTTAGACTCGATCAGCCGCTCTGCCCCTGAGGAGGACGTGCCCCGACGCAGCCCATTGCACAACTCTGTCTGCTACAAATCTGAACCTCAACAACAGAACCGGTTTCTAAAGCTGTGGTTTACAGAGTCTTTTTATTTATTCTCGGTCAACATAAATGCCTTGAGCCTGTCATTGTCAGGAAGTCCATTCATCGACATCAAAACACTCACAGCGTTCTGATTTGGCAAACAGAAAACAATAACAAATGGTATGGAAGAATAAACACAAGTCAAATCAGAAAAGGGTTCCTTTCTGACATAAAAAAGTAGGGCGGGACTATTCTGAGAAAGATGAGGCGACGCACGAGTTTGAGTCCACAAGAACAAAACAAGACCAGATTTTGACGTAGTTTATAATTTGTTAATCGTGATTTTAAGTGCAGACAATCATTTGTGTCTATTTGTAAAACTGATTTTAATATAATTAATTGTGTTTTTATTTTTTAACTGTGTTTTCATATGTTCTTAATGTGTTTTAATGTTTGTAAAGCACTTTGAATTGCGCTTTGTACAAATTGTGCTATACAAATAAATGTTGCTTGTGGTGCATTTTGTTTAAGCGTCAAGAAAAAAAAGTCACCAGAAAAAAGCTACCTATGTTCTCTTCTACATCCAATTTTTTTAACTTATAACAAAGGTCCATAAAAGATTGTTTGAAAAGCACCAAACTGTTGTGCGATTTGTAATAAACAGCGGCTGATTTCTCACCGAAGTCTGTGTCGCTGAGCTCGGTGCCGTTGCTGTGGACTCCGTTGCTGAGGTGCTTCCTGGAGGAGCCGTCCACGGCGCAGGCTTTGGCGATGGACTGCACCAGGTGTTCGTCGTCGGCGTTCCTCCAGCCCCACCAGCTCACCTCGGGCTGACCGCAGCGGGCGATCACCGCGCCCGTGCTCAGGTGTCTGCGGAGACAGGGTTTTAGAGTGTGCTCTGGAGACTCAATAACACACGCCAAAAATGGAAACCTTATCGTTTGTAGCTGGATTTGAGTAGTTTTGACTCAATGAGATTACATTTTTTTAATGTGATGCAGAATATTTCACTGGTTTTAAGGTATTTCTGTCTGATCACGCTATAATTTAGCTTAATGTGCATATGACAGGTTTTATCATGCTCTAATTTTGACTTTATTTGGTGTATTAATACCTGTTGTAAATATAAATCATAGTTTTACACTGTAAATTTTAGTTTTACACCGTGTGGAAAAGTTGAAACATCTGTAGAAAGTTACAAGAACACGAAATATCACACTAGCGAGACAAAAGTTATGTGTAATTTACAAAAATACTACTTTTTTGATCCTCAGAACATTAATTCTATAAAATAAACGTATTCATTTGTATTTTTCTGTGACATTAGATGAGTTTTTGGCCAGTGCACAGTGTGGTTGCTATGGTAATTTTCTAGTGTGACATCATCATTTACAACCAGGAAGTAACAATAAAAACCTAAAAATTGCTAACCAGGATAAAATTTGTAAAGCATTTTATCTTAAATGCATTTTAGTGAAATGAGTAGTGCAACCCGTCAAAGGCACTTTAAAATAAGAAATATATGTTCCAATGGGGTCAGTAAAATTATCATGGCTTGGCTTGAAGTAAGAGGTAATATATTTAAACAAGTCAGAAACAGTTTGAAACAAGTTAAATAATCTAGTCATAACTGATCTTAACTAGTCAAAACGTATAAATTCTTATTTTTATTTACTTAATTTAACTTAAGATATAAATAATACTTATTTCAAGATATACTGTATATTCTTTTTAGGAATCAAGCATTTTCCCCCCATATCATGCAGTTATTTTATCTCATTTCCAGCCCCTGCTTTTTTACAGTGTAGGCGCAAACTAGATTATTTTTGTGCTCGATTAGTCAGTGATTATTTTTCCAATAGTTGAATAGTCAAACCTTTATTTCTATTGTACATTGAAACTTTTTAAATACATTTGGAACTAAATAAAGGTTGGAATATGGTGACTGATTGATACAGAGTACTTAAAAATAAATGAAAATCAATGTTTTAGAGTTTGTGTAGTCCAGAAGATGCCAAATTATTGCCAATCTAAACTGTAGCACTAAATTTGCACTTGATGTATGACATTTGTTGCACACCTTTGATGTTTTTTGACAAAAAAAGCATTTTATAACAAATTACAAGTTAAATCTAGTATCTTACAACAGTTAATTTAAATATAAAGCAAAATAAGACAATACACTTTCTTCTGAACGGAAGCAGAAGGATAGGACTAAAGGGAGACATTCATGATTAAATTGTGGTTTGGTGGTGGTATGGTTTCTTAAGCCAAGGTAAACTGCATCTAATAAACACTAAACACATTAACAGCTCAAGAGCAGTTCCAGATTCCTCTCAGACACATAAAAGCCACAGGGCGCCTGAATATGTGAGTGGCTGGACAGACTGCTCTCCTGCAGCGTGAGCGGCGCACAAACCTGTAAACCACAGCAGGAAACCTCTTCCACGAGCGAAAGCCGGCCACGTTCTCCAGCTCTTTGTCCGTGATCCAGGCCGGGACCAGGAGCTGCTGGGGGTAACTGGGACAGAGCCTGAGCAGAGAGAGAGACCAGACATTTAACGTCTAAAGTACCTACTGTGAATGTACCGACGAGTGATGGGAAGATTTACAGATGAACCGGCTTGGTGCGTCGGTAGAAAAGAGATGCATCGATGCCATTCAAGCGACAAAAGTAGGGCGCATCGGACTTTCTATCACTGTCACGATTAATTAAGATTCATCCAAAGCTGACGCTGCTAAAACTCAAACGTCAGTAATAATAGGAAATGCCTTTAAAAACAGAGGCCTAACATCACCCCATGTCTCTGTTACTAAGAGTGACGCTAATTACTGTCTGTGGAGGAGTTTAAACATTATTTTACATTATTTGTTATAACAAATAATTAGGCTGTTTTAAAGTGCGTGTGGCAGGTTTTTATGATTTTCTAGTTTTGACTTTATTTGGTGGAAGAAAACCTGCCGTGAATATAAATGATAACTTTACACCAATCAAGTGTCAGTTTGTGTAGAAAAGTTGAAAAATGTGTTCAAATTTACAGGAAGTAGAGCAGAGTTCCAAAACATGACGATGACGTCACACTACGGAGACACACCAGGGACAATTTACAACCAACAAACACATTTTCTGACCCTTTAAACATCAATTCAACACATTTTCATTTGTTAAATAATAATTTCTGTGACATTTGAATTTGAGTAGTATTGGCCCTGTGTAAAACGTTGTTGCTAGGTAACAGTTGCGGAATTTCCTAGTGTGATGTCATGATTTACAACCAGGAAGTAAAAATTTAAACTTAAAAAAATTGCAGTAGTAGTAGGTAGGTGGGTATGTATATATATTCATCATCAAGTCACACATAAGACACATCACAATAAAAGACAACAGCTGTGTGGCCTGAACTCAGTGTCTGCAGAGCATTTGGAACTAAGAGTTTTTGGGACTTTATGGGGCCTGTGTGACGGCAGCAGGTGAAGCGGGTGAGAGGCGTCATCCGAGTCGCCTAAAGTTCAAACTGACCTGAATTTGCTGTTGATGTCCGAGATCCTCCAGGCGTTTTGAGTGTCGAAGCCCATCCTCTCCACTTCATTTTTGAACCAGGAGGTCACATGTTCACCTGGACACATGTTACATGATGAGGCTATGATTTTTAGACTGTACTGGCGAGGAAAATCACTGCCAGAGCCATTCCAGATGGATAAATGTGTAGACCTCAATTCAGAGTGCTACATATTTTAATCTGGTGTGAGGTTACTCATCTTCTGTTCTCTAAACAGTTAAAAATAGCACACATGTAACTGCTAAGTACTGCATGCTGTATCTAAAATGCACCATGACATGTACGAAACCAATACTGGCATCATTATGTTACAACATTATGGATCATTTCAAAATTAAGTGAATCTATTTGGCTAGAGGAGAACGTAGTTTATACTGCATTCAACACATTAGAGTGATTTATATTTTAGACTAATTATAATTATTAGGGCTGTAGTCCTTTAGTCGGTCAATGGTATCTTAGTCGACCAAGATTTTTATTAATCAACTAATAATTTTATTCATATCATATTATTATAAAATGATTTATATGGCAAGAACGAGAGTTTGCTGAAGATCTTGGAGTTTTAAAGCATAAATACATAGTCTCCTAAGTACTTTTCTGTATAAATAGTTTGTTGTTTTTGCATGAACTCCTCTGCAGTTGTGTTCTTTTGAGTGCAGTTTGGTTCAGATAAATGGAAATACTTTACAGTTTTGATATATTTTTGCCACACCCCTTTTTAGTCCCTCCTTTAGATAGGGCAGGTCTTTAGTCGACTACAGCCCTAATAATTATAAATGTGTGGTTTGGTCATGGTCATTGTCCGGGGGTAACTTATCCCAAAGCCCTAATCAAACCCGTATTTATAACCTTACCGTAAAAACATAAAAACAGAATGTCAAGCTCTGTCCCAGACAGATGCCGAACATTTAGGAGTGAATGACAGTGAGAGCAGAGGAGAGCGCTGCAGTTGCCTGGAGACCGGAGCATACACCTGAGGCGCAGGTGAGAGTGATGACGGCTGTACCTGGTCTGCACAGCTCCCCGTGCTGCTCCTTCTCCCCAGCGTACACCTCCATGCACCAGGCGTGAAAGGCAAAGGAAAACAGGTCCTCGAGGCGCGCTGGGGGCCGCACCACCGCAGTCAGCCGCTTCATCCACTCCTGACACTGCTCAAAGGTGGTGAACTGACACCTGACGACAGGAGGGACAGGGCTGTTAGCCACTGGAGCATAGAGCCAGGAACAATTACTAGAGTTCAAACATGTTCTGACACAAGTGACTGGAAGATTATTTAAGACAGGCCAGAAGCAACAATCATCAACACTAAATGTTTCTTTTAAAGTACATATGAGAGGTTAAACACACATTTCACATTTAGTTTTTGTAAAGTTTATAATTTCCAGGTTGAACATGAGCAGCAAATAGGACATGCAGAGGTAATTCCACAACGGCTGCCTAGCAACCATACAGTAAACAAAGGACAAAATCCATATAAATGACACAATAGGTGGGAATTGACAATAGATAATACGTGATAACACCTGCATTTTGTTCTGAAAAATGTGTCAGTTGCTGTAAATTGTTCCTGTATTTTCAATGGTACGTCACATACTGATGACATCACAGAGGGATTCTGTTTTAGCTGTTCTCCCTGTAATTTAAAACTTTTATTGCAACAAACTGCAACTTCACAGATGTAAAACTATGATAAATATTTGTGGTGGTGCTATCCACCAAACTAAGTTTGGTTAGAAAAACATGAAAATTAGAAAAACATGAAAATCTTCATATAGACCTTTACTAAATGTATTCTGTCATCTTTTCCATCTTAATTCAAGGTATTACTATAAAGTCAATGCATATGAAAGGTTGGATGACAAATTTTACAAAACTCACTTAAGATAATACATTTTAAGATTTTGCTGAAAACATAAAACCTTTTTTTTTAGGTTTATAATTTTACTTCCTGGTTGTAAATCATGACATGTTTTACACTGGACCAAAACTCCTCGGATATCACAGAAATTTGATGAATAAAAATATATGAAAACATGTTTATTTTGTTGAATTATTGTAAAGGTTGTTGTAAATGTGTTACTTGTGCCAAAATTCTCTTTTCCGAGTGTGAAGTCATTAATGTGTTTTAGAACTCTGCTCTACAACTTGTAAAAAAGATATTTTAAACTTTTCTTCACAAACTACTACTTGGTGTAAATGTATCAATTATATTATTATAAAACAACAGCTATTATTCCACCAGATAATGTCAAAATCCTAAACCTCATATGCAGTCATACGCACTTGATTTATTATTTTTTTAATTAAATTTTTGAATTGAAATTCCAGCCTAAGTTTATGACAGATCATTATGTTAATGACTAAAAGGATCAGGGAACATGTTTTTGTCATGAGTCATAAATGGAGTTTCATTTTCTTAGTGACTTTCAGCATCGCCCTCTGGCAGTCATCCAAGCACGGACTGAATAACAATAAATAATAATAATAGGGCTGCACGATATTGGAAATGTTTGCATGCGATAGATGGCTGTTAAGTCCTGTGATACTGATATGATTGCAATGTTTTAATAAATAATATGATTGAAACTGAATAAAACGTAACAGACAAAACTAAGACTTAATCAAGGCTAATTTAGACTGAAAAAGGAAAATCATTTATAATCATACAAAAGAGAGATCAACCTTGGTGGATCTTTGTGTTATTGCAATATTTTAATACTCTTTTTTACACATTTATGTTTATGTTGAAACTAAAATAAGGCTAATTTAGGAGTTTAGGAAAATGATAAATAAAATCAGCATTTTTCATTTTAAATCTGATGAAGCACCTTGGTGTTTTTGTGACACATTTAATTGTGCGATAACGATACTTCTCCGATCTATTGTGCCGCTCTACATAACAATAATGCTTTTAATTAACAGAGTACTTTATTTGAATGTACCTGACAATTTTGCAGTCTTTGCAGGTGACATGAAGCTGGAACATATCTCGACACTCCACGCTCTCGATGAGCTGAAGAGGAACCTGCAAAAGGGCAAAGACAACATTAATAACCACAACGCCCACTGGAAGTCAACCGCAACAAAGCACAGCACATGCACCGGAACGTACGGCTCAACGCTAACGGCTAACAAGACGTCTAAGAACGGTTAATGCTGAGAGTCTGGTCCAGAGGGACGTCTGATGTGACTGACCATTCAGAGTTATGGAGTTTAGGTAATGGGTGAGGTTAAGTAAAGGGTTTAGGGTTATGGGTACTGTTAAGAAAAGGGTTAGAGTAATGGGTAAGGTTAAGTAAAGGGTTTAGGGTTATGGGTACTGTTAAGAAAAGGGTTAGGGTAATGGGTACTGTTAAGAAAAGGGTTAGGGTAATGGGTAAGGTTAAGAAAGGGGTCAGGGTAATGGGGAAAAAATTTAGGGTAATGGGTGAGGTTAGGAAAAGGATTAGGGTATTTGGTGAGGTTAAGGTTAAGGTTAAGAAAAGGGGTTAGGGTAAACTGTGAGGTTAATAAAAGTTTTAGGGTAATAGGTGAGGTTAAGAAAAGGGTAAGGGTGATGGGTAAGGGTTAGGAAAAGGGGTTAGGGTGATGGGTGAGTTTAATGTTAAGAAAAGGGGTTAGGGTAATGGTTGAGGTTAAGAAAAGGGGTTAGGGTAATGGATGAGGTTAAGTAAAGGGTTTAGGGTAAAGTGTGAGGTTAAGAAAGGTTTTAGGGTAATAGGTAATGTTAGGAAAAGGGGTTAGGGTAATGGGTGAGGTTAATGTTAAGAAAAGGGGTTAAGGTAATGGGTGAGGTTAATGTTAAGAAAAGGGGTTAGGGTGATGGGTGAGGTTAATGTTAAGAAAAGGGGTTAGGGTAATGGGTGAGTTTAATGTTAAGAAAAGGGGTTAGGGTAGTGGGTAAGGTTAAGAAACATTTTAGAGTAATAGATGAGATTAAGAAAAGGGTAAGGGTAATGTTAAGAAAAGGGTTATGGTAATGGGTATGTTTAAGAAAAGGGGTGGGGTAATGGGTGAGGTTGGGAAAAGGGTAAGAGTAATGGGTAATGTTAGGAAAAGGGTTATTCATCAACTGCTAGCCTTGCCCCATCTCATTCTATGAAATAAAACCTAAACCAGTCAAAAATATAACAGTTTAGGCCATTTTAGCATCAAAGTTAACTCATTACCATGGCAACCAGATCACTTCCGTCCCTTCAGACCCGACTATCCTGCACTAACCTTTAAATAGCACTCCAGTTCTTATCCTGAGTAAAATGTAATATGTTATGGACTATGGAAATGTACTATTTGCATTTGCTATTGGTCACGGTTTTAGTTTTATCTCCTAAAGGCAAATACCAGCCAAAGTAGAGCACTGTCAAACACATGCTTTGAATACCACTAAACCTGTTAATTATCTTTATGCAGAGCAGAGGGAGCGGTGCACGCTGCTATTTTGACACGATCCAAAGTCATGCGTCAGCAAATAACCAGGCCTCATTACTACTGCACAAACTACTATGAAGCAGCAAATGAGCGAGAAACTGGATGTGCTGCAAGTGTGTCGTGTCAAGTTCATTACAAAGATCTACAATACTTTTAATAAATCGTATACATTCACTTGATGTTTATATGAACTGTCCTTTTAATGCTTTTCTTTTAAAATGGACCCCAGGAAGAGAAGTTTCAGCTAGAGTGATGGGGATCATTCAATTAAAAAAAAAACAAATTGCAATCAGGGGTGTTCATACTGTGGCCTGGGGTCCAAATGCGGCCCTCAGATCAATTTTTGTTGGTCCTAAGACTTCCTGCTAAATACGCATAAATTCTGCTATCATTACATAAATAACGTAGATGTTAACACACCTAAAAATTTAAGTTAAAAGCTTTGTTAAAGCTGTGGGGCTTCAAAAAAATGACGTCAAATGCCAAATTTTGTCATTATTTTATCATATTGTCCGTGGCCCTCTGCTTCGTATACGTTTCAAAATGTGGCCCTTGGTGAAAAAAAGTTTGAACACCACGGGTTTAAAGTGTATAAAATTTAAATCTATTGATTGATTATTATGCATTGCTATATTTGTAACGAAAGCGTTCACAGTTAGAGGTGGACAATATACCAAAATGTATAATAATATTGTGATCGTTGTCTTGAAGATATGCAAAATTTGAATATTGAGTAAATCATTTTTAGGGGAAAATGTTACAAAAAGACCTAAGTTATGCTGTGAACTTTCAAACAAGGGTATAAGGTGATACTTCTGAACTTTTGCAATTAATTTTACAGGTATTTCACATTTGTCTGATAATTAAATCTCATCTTAAAGACATGTTTGAACACATTTCTATTGGAATGACACAATATCGTCTATTGATTTTGTGATACTAAAAAAAAAAAAAGATTCATTTTTGCCAGTATCGCCCAGCCCTATTCACAGTACCCCGTGTCTTAAGCATCACACATGAACAGTTAATATTTGATCAGACATTGGCGATGAGCAAACAGGTTTATTTTCCACACTCCACTCCGTGCAGCTCTGTGGTACTTACTGACACCTCACAACAACAACTCTGTCCGAAAGAAAAGACAACAGTCAAAATCTCAGCTTTAGATTTCCAGTTGAAGTGACATTAAGTTGTATAAATGTATTAACGTTGAACCGTATAAAGGCTGATCGGTGTCCCTCTGAATTCCTGTGCAGCTTGTTAACAGCCTGTCCATTAGCACGTCCCACCCACGGGCGCTCAGCCGGGAGAGGCCAAATGTGTTTGACATGATTAATGCACTGGAGGGTCACAGGCGGACACCGGCCCACAGCTCACCAACTATTTAAAATAAGCTACGGCAGAGGGGCGGACAACGCTTTGCCAACACAAGCACCGCACAGTTTTGTAAGTGACTAGATTACAATTTGAATCCTAAACACAATTCATGAAATGTATCTTTATATTGTTTTTAAGTTGTAACTATCTGCTTGATTGATTTAGTTCATCTGTCACTCACTCACATGACAGAGACTGACCAAAAGGAGGAGAGGGAGGGGAAAGTGTCTGAGGGAAAGCGCACTAACGGACCTTTGAGGGGGAAACCATCCATTCATTTTAATGTAGAACAGCAGCTCTGCGACCCACTGTTAGGAGTTTAGGAAGTTTTCTATACCAAATACACACAAAGACATGGAGAAGTATAAAGTGGTTGATTGGATCAAATTTATAAAGTTATCCAAGAATGCTAACGTTAGCTGTGTGCTAAATGCTAACGTGATGCTAGCACTGCCAGCTGTATTTTAACATCTACAAAACAATCCGTTCACTTTTATGAGGAAAAGCCACGTCAACAGAGTCAGTAAAGACCCGGTTGTGACTTGACTTGAATTAGTTGTGCCTAAAATACACATTATTTGCGAGGAAATTTATTAAAAGAGTGAAAAAGTTGCATTTCATGGAGCATTTCCCCGACACCAGGCCACGCTCCAAAATATAATGCGTTGCCAACTGTCTCTACACGGCAATATTCAACAGCTAGATATCAGCCAGCCTTACATCAGCGTTAATAATTTACCCAAATGCATTCACATCAGAAGAGGAGGCAACCTGTCAAACTGTTTAATTATAGTTTGCCAATCTTTTCAGTGTGCAGATGTGGTCCATGTATCAGGGTTAGGAGAGAAATGCTGTTTACTTGAGCACAAAGAAGTTTACACATTAGCAAGACTTTGTGAGAGAGAGTTTTGTGGAAAAGTTATTCATTGTGTATTTCTGTAAGTAATTCATCAAAAGCTTGTAAAATTCTGAAGGCACAGAGGAAATTCTGATAAATAAATGACGAAAAACTGATAATCCTCTTTTTGCTCAAGTAAAAGAAGAAAATACATCAATAGTAATTCTATAAGAGGTCTTACTAGTACCAATATACTTGTGGCCTCCAGGATAACTGTATGTACAAAATGTTTTTGTAACACACACGGTCCTTTCATTGCCAAATGTCCCGGCTCTAGTGTCAGCGCTCACATCTCACTGTTGCATGTCTCCTCTATTTTTATGCAACTATATTTTAGTAAGAACCAAGATGTTTTTTCACTTCCAATTTTAACTTTACAACTGTAGATTATGGTACATTATTATTTTAGAATCAGTTTCTAAAATAGGGGAATAATGTACAAATCTTAAAGTGCCTATGACAGGTTGAACTACTCATTTTACTAAAAACAATTAAGTTAATATATTTTAGGTTTCAAATGTTATTTCCTGGATGTAAATCATGACATCACACAAGGAAATTCCTTGAATGTTTCTTAGCAAACCGGTACACTGAGCCAAAACTCCTCTAATGTCACAGACATTATTATTCAACAAATAAAAATGTATGAGAACAGCTTTATTTGATTGAATAATTGGTCAAACTATAAGAAAAAATGTGTGTTCTTGCTTGTAAATTGTCCCAAACTTTTGGATGGAGTCTCACAGTGTGATGTCATCATGTTTTTGAACATATTTTCCAACTTTTCTTCACAAACCAGCACTTGATTGGTGTAAAACTATCATCATAAAGTCGAACCTAGGAAATCATAAAAGCCTGTCATATGCACATAAAGCTTTGTAACATTTAGAGCTAAATCTGGTGTATTTACAGAACGAGCTGTAACTGAGAGGACGCGCTGTTCCATTCAATAATTAAAGTAACTCTGAAAGAAGTCAACCGCAGAATGCCCCACTATTTAGAAACCAGTAGTACGAGATAGACACACCGGTGAAAGGACTCGACTCGACTGGCTTGTCCACTGCCGTTGTTGCTACGGTAACTCAAACAGTGAGCAAAAGCCACGGTGAAGGGTTTTAGTGTGGTCCTGTCAACGCAGCTCCGCCACAATGGGCCTCAGCTCTGTCCTTTCACGGCAGCGTTAAAAGCTCGTTCACCCTGCTCCGGCCGACACAGCGGAGTGGATTGTTGTTTCTTTTGGGCGTCTGTGGCACTTGGACGTTACTCACATTGACGACAGACTCTTTGAACTTGATGTGGAGGCGGTAGTTGGACATGGCGATGATGGCGTCCTCCGCTCGCCCCACGTACTCGGTGAACTCCCCGTGCAGCTCCGGAAATGGCACCTGAGCAGAGGAGAAGAGAGGGAGCAGAGGAGAAGAGAGGGAGCAGAAGAGACGAGAGGGAGCAGAGGAGAAGAGGAGAAGAGGAGAGGAGAAGAGAGGGAGGAGAGGAAAAGAGGAGAATAGAGAGAGGAGAGAAGAGGAGAGGAGATGGGAGCAGAGGAGAAGAGAGGGAGTAGAGGAGAAGAGGAGAGGAGAAGAGATGGGATGGGAGCAGAGAATGGGATGGAAGCAGAGAAGAAGAGGAAAAGAGAGGGAGCAAAGGTGAAGAGAAGGGATGGGAGAAGAGGAGAAGAGAGGGAGCAGAAGAGAAGAGAGGGAGGAGAGAGAGAAGAGAGGGAGGAGAAGAGATGGAGCAGAGAAGAAGAGGAAAAGAGAGGGAGCAAAGGAGAAGAGAAGGGAGGAGAGGAGAAGAGAGGGAGGAGAGGAGAAGAGATGGAGCAGAGGAGAAGAGAGGGAGGAGAGAAGAGAGGGAGGAGAACAGATGGAGCAGAGGAGAAGAGAGAAAGGAGAGGAGAAGAGATGGAACAGAGGAGAAGAGAGGGAGCAGAGGAGAAGAGAGGGAGGAGAGGAGAAGAGAGGGAGCAGAGAAGAAAAGAGGGAGGAGAGGAGAAGAGATGGAGCAGAGAAGAAAAGAGGGAGGAGAGGAGAAGAGATGGAGTAGAAAAGAAAAGAGGGAGCAGAGAAGAAGAGAGGGGGCAGAGAAGAAGAGGAGAAGAGATGGAGCAGAGGAGAAGAGATGGAGGAGTAGAAAAGGGAGGCAGCAGACGAGAAGAGATGGTGGAGAAACGAAGATATGGACAAGACGAGAAGAGATTGAGCAAAAGAGAGGAGATAGAGCAGATGAAAAAAGACAGAGCAGAGGAAAAGAGAAGAGATAAATTAAATGTGTGCATGTAAAAGCAGTGGGGCTGGTAATAATCTGATGTTCCTCTGCTGAAGTGTAGCCCGAGGCTTTGGTCCCAGCACATGTCAGGCTCTGTGCTCAGATGAAATCGGGATCTGTCTTTTTTTTTGGACGTCCCGCTCTTAACCCATATTTACCTCTGTTATGTGTGTTGTTTAATATATACCGAATTTAAATTGTGAATGTTGTTTTGAAGATAAGCAAGAATGTTGTTTACAGTAAAAAATACAACAAAAAGAGCTCATTAAAAGTAAACATGACAAAACATTGTGTTGCAAACTTTCAAATAAGCATAAAAAGTGCTATTTCTGAACTTTAGTAGTTATTATCACAGACATTTCACATTTGTGTGATAATTAAACCTCAACTAATGTTTTAAAATATTTCTACATTATATGTTAGAGGGATACTTCTTGGTCGACTAAAGACCTGCCCTATCAACCAATTAATCGACTAAAAGAGGGTGTGGCAAAAATCTCTGTATCTGACCCAAACTGCACTTAAAAAACACAACTGCGCTGGAGTTCATGCAAAAAAATAACAATTTATACAGAAAAGTAATAGGAAACAGTGAATGTATATGTTAGATATATAGATTAAAGCTAGCTATCTCACTCCATATCTTTTTTGCTGTTTTTGTCATTTAAATCCCTTTAATCGAAATAAAATAAGTAGTCGACAAATAAATATGTTGTTCGACTAAAACACCATCGACCGATTAATTGGCTAAACGACTAAATTCTACAGCCATATTAATTTAGGTCAATTTTGCCCATCGCTAATTCTATTCTAATTAAATTTCTCAATGACTAGCTCATCAAATCAAGTGAATGGGTGGATTCATTATACTTTTTCTCTGTCACCTTTAGTCCTGGGCCCCGGTATCATAAGAGCACCACGTCCAGCCCTATCGAGAGTCTTAGCGGTGCTGAGGGGTAGAGCAAATGTCATCCCGACTAATACGAGCGTGAAACTCCACTCCTTTCATAAGATACGGCTGAAACGCTCCAACATTGTGCACTGGACAATCCGAGCAGGACGGACAGGAAGCTCCCCATGCATGAGAGGAGAGCGTCATATGAGTGATCACATGAGGAATAAGCACCAACAGAACACCTCATCAGACATTTATTTAGTCTAACTAGATGGTACTAGTGAGTTATTTTAAACTGAAAGTTGAAAATAAATCATGCTTAAATGTATAGGAGTGGAACAATCTATAGTTTAAAATGATTGTTTTAGTTCTCAATTTTTTCTTTTAAAGTACTTGTAAGAGTACAAAATACCAGATATATAAGCAGTCAGGCAGGAATATTCAACTTTATTCTAGCAAAGGCCAGATTTTTCAGATAGGTTTGTCCTCTGGGCTGGAAACACTTTGGAAAAACAGAAAAAATTAATATGAAAGGCTTTAACAGCATCTGCAGAACTGAACCAGGACTAAACCAGGTCTAAACCAGGAATAAACTGGGATTAAACCGCGACTAAACCAGGTCTAAATCAGTACTAAACTGGGTCTAAACCAAGATTAACCTAGGTCTAAACCAAGTTTAAACCAGGTCTAAGCCAGGACAAAACCAGGGCTAAATAAGTACTAAACCAGGTCTAAGCGGCAGTAGCCGATCCACAGACCCACAGGTTGGCGGTGCAGTTACAGGTGTTCAGGTTCTGCCGTTGTGTCTTTGGGCAAGACACTAAACCCGCCCTGCTCCCAGTGTCTGCGTCCTCTGGTGTATGAATGTGTGAGTGAATGGTTCCTTGATGTAGAGCGCTTTGAGTGCCTCAAAGGTGGAAAAGCGCAATATAAAAATGTGACCATTTACCATTTACTAAACCAGGTCTAAACCAGGGCTAAACCAATAACAAAAGAATAAAATATTTTCTATATTTTTGGCAGATGGTTGAGGGCCAGATCATATCCCCAGGAGGGCCTGATTTGACCCCGGGCTTGAAGTTGAATAGCCCTGCAGTAAGGGTAAAAGTATCGATAACTCTCTGTCTTAAAAACACCCTTTCCTTATCTTCTCTTATGTAACTCCAACAAATCATTACAGACCATTAGACCGTCTTTTACCAAATTAAATATTCTTCATTCAAATGTGCATTGATTTGCCTCGTCTCACACTCTGTCTATTCTTTTGCAATCTTTCAGCAGCTGTATTTGCTCTCCACCCATCCATCTATACAAATATCTATCTATTGTCATCATATCCATACTCCATATCGCCCTAGCAGCACATCGTATTCATTTAATGCATTTGTTGTCATTGCTCTTGTGGGAAGTGCCTAAACCACATATTATCCATAATTACACAATAGATTTGACAACTGCAGATGAACTTTGCACATAAACCTGACACAGTATGATTTATTATTCCAGCACAGCACAGAGGCTCAAACAAACGCCTTACTTTGCTGCTGACCTTTGAAACTCGAGTGTCTGGGCAAAATGAAAGTGAAGTCAGTCACACGGTGATTATGTAACCCATTACACAGTGACTCACCACCGACTGTTCGGCTGCAGCGCTCGCTCAGGGGGAGAGGTCAGGGGTTTAGACCTGACAAGTCCACCTCCTGCTGATGGACTATAGGTTTAACTTTAGCTCCATGACTTAACGTTTTCTACTTATGTTAGGATTAACTACAGTGTATTGTTGTTCTAATATATGTAACAAGTCACTGCTTCTTGAAATACATTGCACCATAAAATGATGTTTTTTATTACATTTTTTTAAGAAAAGACTGTAAAACTGTAATTTAAATTTTGTTTTTTAATTAGTTTTATTTTTATTGTTTTTATTTTATTTTTATTGTCTCAATGCATTGTCTTCAACAGCATTGAGACATAAACACATTGCTTTATAAACACATACGTTATTAGTCACTTGTTTTGTAAAGTTTTTAACATGTTGTCAGAAACACCCACAACTCACTGTTCACTGTCTGATTTAGTATTTATTAATTTTAGGCTGACTTAGCGAACACCTCATAGAGATGGAATTAGACTACTGAGGTACTGAGCTAGCACTCAGCTAGCACACCGTTAACACTGAACTAGCACTGAGCTAACACGACGTTAACACTGAGCTAGCGCTGAGCTAACACTGAGCTAGCCAGGTGCTGTTGTGCACAGAGCCCATTGACAGTTGTAGTTCATGCTCTGTTAAATCTTCAATCTTTTCCAACTCAACTGAATTATCAATAAAACAAACTGGTGTTACAATTATTTCATGTTTACACCAACTACCAGCGTTTACAAGCGTTTCTTAAAGAAGCAGTCGTTTTCAAAAACACCACAGTCCAATAAATTGTTGGATATTTTAGATCAGTGATGCCTACAGCAGACTTAAGTGGTTAAAACTATTACACTTGTGCTCTCTTTGCTTTTAAGCAGGAAGATCATGTAACTAAATTCACTTTAATAATGTGCCAGAACATTTAGGGAGGCAATCTTTCATGAAATAATACACCAACAATTTGATGAAACAAGTTCTCCTATGTCAGAGCGTATACAGGTTAAAGTACCTCAAATGTAACACATTATAATAAAAATGACTCCACATGTATTTCTTCTAAAAGTTCAGTTTTCACAAGGTGATGAGGTGGCTTTCAAACACATATATCGTAGACGTCGTCACAGTCAGTTCTCTTGACACATGAACCTAAACCACAGTGAACTATGACCAGGACATGAATTCTAAAGTAATCAATGTCTGTGGAAAACTACTGTCTGTTTGACGTCAGGCTGTGTGGTCCCGTCTCACCTGCATGTCCTCCTCCTCCAGGACCGGTGACTTTTTGGGAAAGATCTGATTGGCCTGGATACACTCCAGACTCGACTGGGCCTCCTCCTCCTGCAGAGACACGGAAACAAACTCAAGACCAGAAAACTAATACTGCACAATATAAAAACAGGGCATTACAGCCACAAAAAGGAAATGGCAGGTGATTAAATTAAGAAAAGGCTGTTTTTTGACATTACCATGAATTTGTGTTGCAACCACGCACTCACTGGTAATGAATCACAATCATGGATGTATTAAAAGAACTGGATAAGGTACGCCCCCTCTGTCTGTGGTCCCAGATTGATTTGTGGCCGTGCGAGGTACTGCAGCCTCTTGGAACCAGCCTTTTTCTAAAATGTCACATTATAATTGCAGACAGTACTGAATTATTATCGGTATTTAAATAAAATAGAAGGAAATCTTCTTTTCTACCGTTTCTAAAATCACCGAAATTACCGTTTTTATATGAAGTGACGTCACTGCAAACATGTGCGAGTCACGTGAACGAGCGTCGGACGATACAAACAGAAGCACGTGGAAAAGGCTCGACTAGCGACACCTGTAAGTTGTATTTTATTTCATTTCAGACGCTTCACGTGTGTCTAACATGAAGAACACAATTACAATCACACAAGCTAACGCTAACACAAGCTAACGCTAACACAAAGACCTGCAAGCTGCGTGGTCGTTCATGTCGCTCAAAGCATCATGGGGGAAAGCAAAGATGTCAGCCTCCGTATCAGGAAGTAAATGCGGAAGTAAGAAATTTTTTTGGGGTCATGCGCCAATGAGCACTCTCCATAGGGATAAACAGGACGGCCATTTTGGATTCATCTTCCAGGTTTTATTATAGTTCTATGATCACAATGGGCTCAGTGCGCAGCAGCAGTTGGCTAAGCTAACCGTTTCTCAAAGCTAATGTTACGTTTCAATAAAATGTAAAATATAAAGAATAACCTATTAAAATGTAAAGCAAAGACTATATGAGTGTTTTTATTAATACATTACGTCAGTTTTTAATTTCAATTTGCTTTATTTTTATCCTTTTATGCTTAAAAATTAGCATTAGCATTAGTATTGTCCCACAAACACACCATTTATAAACACAGACGTGTCGTTGGGGAAGTATTCATGTCATTTGTCTCTAACATGTTGACAGTGACATCCACCTGCAGCTCACTGTTCACTGCCTGATTAAGTAAGTATTTAAGTGTTAATTCATTTAACTGTGACTCTTCAAAAAACCTTTAACGATAGAATTGGACAGGACATTAGAGCTGGGCCATATCTTATCGTTCAGGGCCATTTGAAATCTGGAACATGGTGATATAATGCCGCGTACTCTGCAGCAGATTTTCCTCATATTTGAGAAGTTAATGTGACATTGAAGCAAATTTCAAACATTATTGGCTACAGATGCATTAAAAAGCAATGTTGAGGCGAGGAGTGGAAGCAAAATTATAATAACTGAATACATTAAGATAATAAGGTTCTACGCTCTGTAACTGCACACAGACAGCACAGAGCGGTATCATTTTGACTCGAATAGAGGTTTTACAACATATTTGTGAGGAGGCAGGACTGATTTTACTTTATTACATGAAAAAAATGTCAAGTATTGGTGCCATTGTTAAGTCTTTACTCTAGAGCAGGGGTCTCAAACTCCTTTAGAGACGGGGCCGAATTTAGAGAAAAAGAGCTGGTCGGGGGCCGCAACAGAAACAGACTTGAAACGCACTAAAATACATTTTCCTTACCCACAAAATGTATTTATAGGAATTTTTAGTTGCCAGAAGTTTTACATTTTAGGGCCTATTTGTTATATTTTAGAATGTAGAAATGTTATTTCCTTATAAGCCACAAAGTAGTAGTAATAAGCTCATGTTGATATTAATTAAGTATATATTACCAATAATTACTGATACATGTGAAGTATGATATGCGTTTTATCGGCGAGTGATTTATAATACAAAGTAAAATCCTCTCAGGGGCCACTATAAATCATCTGGAGGGCCGCATTTGGCCCGCAGGCCACAAGTTTGAGATCCCTCCTCTAGAGTCATTTATACTGTCAATTATACCGTTAGCTCAAGTTTTCTCTTTCATATCATGATAAAAACGTTTGGCCATATCGCCCTGCCCTACAGGAAGTACTAAGTAATATTATAAATATCCAACTGAAATTCTCTGCACAGAGCCTATTTATAGTAAAAATGTCAGGCGTATGAGCTTGATTTTAGACTATGGGGGTTTGGAGACAGTTAAACTCTGCATGTGAGCCGCTTAATGACAAAACAATATGCAAACAAACTAATACAGACATTAGACAATGTCCTGAAGATAATACCATTTTAGCTCCATTCCTCTTCTTTCATTTGTATCAGGTGCATTAGGTGTCATGGATGAATGGAGCATATCTTAGAAATGATACCCTGGAATTTCTTCAACAGCACAGAGCAACTTTACACATGATGATGGTGAGAGGAAATCAAAGCAGAAAGAAAAGTGCAATGACACATAATTCCACTCACAGTCAAACGTAAGTGCAGTCTATAGCCATGGCTTAAATTATACATCTTTAACACTAAGAGTTCCGTAAATAATCTGACAGCAGTATTTTAGCCAGAAGGTTGTGTTGTGCAAATGAATGCGGCAGGTGAGAACTTGCAAATCCGAGAAAACTGCAACAAACCAGGTGTTTAACTTATACATACTGTGAGAGAGAATGGAGTTTGGGGATTTTATTACTCTATAACAACATGGTCAAAGTTTGTTTTTCCATTGAAACAGGATGTCGCCTTCTTGATCTTTTACAACATATTCAAGTCATTTCAGGTGACAATTTGTAAATATTTAGCCACGAGCCGACACTATGATGCAGTTAAGGTGTTGGGTTTTAAAGCCCGGTGTCCACTGCATGATTTTGTAAGTACTGTACATGGACAGTAGTTCAGTGAGACAGAGGCAAAGATTAAACTAAGATCCGTAATACGACCAAAGACAAGCTGCCGTTTATATGCAATGATTAATATATAATTCATTACCAAGCAAGATTAATCTAACTTGTCAAAGCATCTCAAATCAATTACTATTGTGAACATAAACGTATTCATGTCTGTGTAAAAAGCAGCTACAGAGCAGGGAGCGCCTCCACTTAAGAGAAGAAGTAGTGTTCATTTGTATTAAATCTTACATTAGGGACAGCAGATACATGCAGCACAGAGCCAGCGTGAGTGAACATGTGATATGTCTCAGCTCAGCCTTTGAGTCCGGACATACTGTACTGTTGTTTGTTTAGAAAGACATTTCACACATAGCAATTATATACCAGGCATTGCTGGCAGTGAATGAATGTGTAGACCGGGTTTGATTGTGTGTCTGCCAAGTGGAAAAGTAGTTAAATCAGTAAATTGTTTCATGGGGATTAGAATAAGCTGTGTTGATACAAGGCTTTGCAATTTAGCAGATTTAAACTTCATTAGTAACACAGAGAATGTCTTCTATTGCTGCACATGTCAACTCCAATCGCTGCCTGAACGACGGGCCAACTGTAAACGAAGCGGCATGCTCGGCTCTCCGTTGTGGAATCTGTGGGTCTTTTGTGATTTAATTTTGGTCACATTTGCATACTTTTTACTCCCCTTACAGTCAGCTGAAGATTCATGACATACCAGTTAAATACTTGAGGTTATTCAGACCCAGAGGAGGTCTCGCAGTTAAGAATGTGAGGCACGGAGACTGGAGCCCTGGGTTTTGACTCAAGGGCAAAGAGCGGCGGAAATGTGAGGGTTCAGCTGCTGCAGACAATGGGCTGCTTCATATCAGAGAACGCATCGTTTAAAGGGAAGGAAACTGTAAAAGACTGTTTTAACCGAGTCCTCTCCCGACTCTAACTTCAGTTTTATTATTCGTTTGATAAAATTTTGATAATAGTCAATAATTTCTTTACATAATATTTTATTTTGACACTGTGTTTACATACACGGAGAACTTTGAGGGCGCTAAACAACCAAAATCAGTCAGATCACTTTTGTCCGAGTCTACAGCAGGTCAAAGAAGGTAACAGGTGAAGCGAGATGTTCAGGGGCATTTAGTAAATACGCTTTAGCACTAAAACGTTGTAGTACGACTGAGCGATATGGCAAAAAATTATTATCACGATTCTTGGGGCCAGATCATGATTTCGATTTCACGATTCATGTTCACTTTGTATTTTTCTGTTGCCTTTAATAGAGCTGCACAATTTAGAAAAAATATCTCATTGTGATTTTTCTGCAATTGTGATTAGATTTGTGATTTATGTTTTAATAATAGGATTCTGCTCAAATGCACATTTCAAACACAATGTTACATCTTTGTTTTTAGTCACATTTGTTGTTTCTAGGTGCGTTTTTGTCACTTTTGAACGCATTTTTATCGCTCTAGCGCATAAGAAAATAAAATAATCTGCTCAGAGACTACAGAGGCTAAACAACAGGAGAAAAGGTGTGTCTGAACAGACAGCTGCATTAAAGAGACAAACAGCGAATGAATCTGGATACGACGATTTCACAAAAATAGAAGATTGTCACAGTGACGAGCTCACGATTCAACTTTTATTTACCTTATAGCCTCGAGCTGCCAATTAAACAAAATCCACACAAAATCGCAATTTTAATGTCAAAATGTCTTGCTTTTATTTGAATAAAAACTGCTAACACTGTAGTTTGGATTTGTACAAACATGTTCTGAAATACCAATAAACCAAAAGCGATAAAAATGCGTTCAAAAGCAACAAAAACGCAACTAAAAACGACACAGACTCAACTGAAAGTGACAAAATTGTGTGTAAAATGTGAATTCAAACAGAACTTTCATTAAAACATAAATGGTAAATCTAATGCAATCAAAAAACTCGTCAGAAAAATCACAATTAGATATTTTTCCGAAATCGTGCAGCTCTATTAAAGGCAGTAGAAAAATACAAAGTGAACTTGAATCGTGATTAAATCGAAATCATGATCTGACCCCAAGTAAATCATGATTATAATTTTTTGTCATATCACCCAGCCCTAACACAAGTGCAAGTTTTGAATCTAAAATACAGAAAGTCCTTATGTTGTGTTAACGCTGTGAGGACCATCTACAAACACAGTACTTTGATTTTTGCTAAACTATAACTGTGTGGCCCTATAGTGCGTGTGGGGCCTCAGCGTCTCTAGAAACAGCTCTTTTCCAAGTTAAAGTTCATGTTTAATGAAGGGCATGACATCGTTCTGATTCCACTGGTTTTTCCAGCCGGAGTCCACTGCCAAAGCATTATAATAAGTAAATCATTTGTCCCTGGCCCCGTGTGACAGGAGGTCTTGGTAAAAGCTGACTAAAGCGAGTTATTCTACTGCTCCGATAGAAAAATACAACTTTTTCTGAATCAGCGTTTCAGTTTTATGGAGCTAAAATCAGGAACAGTCTCTGAAGATGTGAGGCAGGCCTCGACTGTGGCAATGTTCAAATCCAGCCAAAAGATAGTTCAGAGTTTATCTGCACTCTTCTTCTTTTAAGTTCATTTTATAGTGACTGTCGTGTGATTTAAAGCATCTTTCCTGTAATGTAAAGCACTTTGAATTACTTTGTGAACGAACTGTGCTCTACAAATAAAACTGTCTTGCAAACACATTATTTGATCATAGTTCTTGCTAAGAGAAACGGTAAAATAAATACCTTAAACAGTTTTGGAAAGGTGTGTAATGGTATAAAAGGTGAAAACAGAATTCTGAGGACTATACGTCTCAATATTTAAATAGAACAATCGAATTTTGAAATGTAATGACAGGTTCGACTAGTTTTAACTTTAGCCAGTACAGAGGTTATGCAATGACATTTATTTATACTCCTCAACTTTCTAACTGAGTGGCAAAATTATGGAAAACACAACTGATAAAAAAGTGTTTCTTTGCCTTTTTTTTTGTTGTTATTTTGGTCAAAATTAACTTGTAATGTAAACAGAAAGTAGTTTCTCCGTTCTTGTTCCGACTGTGCAGAACTTAACTAGGTTGTTTGCTAATGGTAGTTGGAGATAAAGGACACTTCATCTCGTCTCAACACTCAAACATCTTATTTAAGGACAGAACAATAATGAGTTCAACTGTGTTTGATCCCAAAGTCTGTATCAGTGATAAATGTGAATGTAGCTGCAGTGTTGCTGTTGTTTATCTGGTTTTCAACAACTGTTTACTTCATTTTCCTTTTCGGAGTTGTAAACTTTTATATTTGTTATGAGACTGTAGCAGCTCTTTCACATTTTAGTTGTGTTTTGAGCTTTTACAGTCGAAAATGTCATCACTCACCATTAACTCTGATGTGTTTTTGCCACTCGCTGTTAAAATTCAGACTGTTTTGACGCTATAAAGCGCGTGTAGCATCGTTTGTTTTGGTGCAGAGTCGTCGCGCTAGCACCAGACAGGGCCGGTGAATGCCTGACTCAGCACAGCCCCTTGTCTGCGGACAGTGGGCTCAGACATTCGGGGCCAGACTCATTGAACCGGCTCAATCGCACATGGATTAGCCGAGCGTTACATCAGGACAGAGCTTGTGCTGGAAGAGCGCCGGCCTTTGACACCCCTCGGTCACGCGCTTCCTGACTGCGACGGGAAATCGATGGGAGAGTTTCCGATCGGACACATGACACACAAGAGAACAACATGGAGGTTTTACCATGGCCCTGAGGGAGTGTGGGTCGCCCGCAGAGGAACGCCGACCTGCACCAGTCTGTGGGAAACAACACAAAACAAAGCACGGGTTCAGATTATTATAATTATGGATGTCAAGATTATTGGGTTAATCGCTAGTTGAATTGATTTATGTCACTATATAATCATAAAAACTAAAATAATAATAATCGTGACCATTTTAGAAGCAAATTGTCTTCTTTTTTTCCTATCTATAATCCTAAAAAACTTTGTAGAGAACTTTTTTAATCTAGTTTCTATCTATATTTTGTCATTCAGAAAGTTTGATTTTGAAAAACAGGTCACAAACTTGAGAAATAGTACCATAAGGGTAACGAAATATTGACAAAAATTACTATCTCAATGTTTTTTGGAAGTATTCTGATAACAATAGTCATTATGTCAATTCAGTTCAATACATTTTTTAGCATACAAAACCACAGTGACATTGGAGTTGTTTTTGTTTTTATCGCTTTAAATTCAGCTAAGATTCGTCTATTTTTAGTTCCTTTCAAACAATGTGGCCTTGTGCGAATAGAAAAGCAAATAGAAAAGCAGTTTAAATGTAAAAAAAAAATGTCATGACATGTCTTAAACGTATTAGCCGAGGTTTAATTATCAGACAAATGTGAAATTTTTGTAATATTATACCTTTATTTAAGAATTTACAACATTATCTCTGCATTTTTACTTTTGATCAACTCTTTTTATAGCATTTTTTAAAGATTTAACTTAAAATAAACATGTTTAAAAACAGCAAAAGATGTGTATAGTCTGTTTGATGTAGTTTGTCCACAGATGTGTTGCCGTAGCATCTGTGAATGTGCAGATTGAATTTTGACTCAAATCGGGGAATCACACCATCTCCAGCTCAGTTTTACACAATCAATTTAGTTCTATAGTTTATAAACTTGTGTTGTCATGTCAGGCTGGGCGATATTGACAAAAACAAATACCTCAATTTTATTTTTAATTATTATTATTCTGATAACAACTTTCAGACGATCATGTCAATCCAACAGAAATGTGTTAAAACATGTCATTAAATGAGGTTTAATTATCAGATAAATGTGAAATGTCTGTAAAAATGAATCACTAAAGTGCAGAAATATCACCTTATACTCTTATTTGAAAGTTTACAACATAACTTTTTTCATTTTTCAGCTTTTTTTTTGCTTTTTTTTCCAAACTATAAACTGTTAAATGCATTTCTTCAAAACAAAATTCACTAAATTTTAATAGACACCCCTGATATCAAGTGGCAGAAATGATTAAAATACAGAAATACAGATGATCTTGTCAATAATACATGGTCGAGTTTGTTTCTTAGACACAGGAATAGATGCTTCAGCTTGATCTGAGAGAGCGACAAAAATTGTAAACTTTCTTATCTTCCCAAAGCCAAGCCGTTGTATTTTTACAGCACCACAGAATATGTAACCACCACGTGAATGAGTAACCTTTGGTCTGATGAACCAAAAGTCATCGGAGATTACTCATACATTCATAAAAGAAAACTTACACCTGAATAAAAATCATGTGCTTTTCAGGGAAAAATAAAATATATTTTAAATCAAACTGCTGAGGTTTGTCAGTACATATTTTTATTCTTCTGAATTAGGGCTGCACAATTAATCGAAACTGAATAAAAAAACGCAATTTGAATGTGCACAAATAACAAATCGCAGCGCAATCATTTCCTCAAAACAACAAAACTTCCTTTGGTGCTGAAATAAGGATGGTAGTCTGACAAAGATGTAAAAAACAGACTAAAAAACCAAGGCACTCCAACGGGTTTTTTTAGTTAATAAGCCTTTATTTGAACATGGCTTTTATTTAATTAAAAAACGCACCAACGCATTTCAGCTTAATCAAGCCGTCCTTCCTGAGTTCAGCATTATATTCACCTTATTCCTGAAGTTGCCGTACGCACTGCCGTCTTGTTTCCGTTGTATTAGTTTACATGGAGCAGACGAGCTCAACAGAAAATAAGTTCTACATGGACTAAAAAGCCGTTTTCAGACTGACCAGGAAATAGGTGCGTTGTGACTTGTTGTTGCTCGTGTTCATTAAACATTTTACACAAATCAATCTATTTTATGTAACATTTTAGCGGCGAGACTTTTCCCTCGTTCGTCATTAGCTTTGATGGAGTTCTTGTCAAACGGAAGTGCGTTTACAACAAAAGTGCGTATCTGTGGCAAAAAAACGCAAAAGTGGGCGGGGCAGAATAAGGTGAATAGGGAGGAGCAGAAGATCTCGCCTCAAATGTTGAAATTACTCTCATAAATATATACTATAATATGATTGTATATATTTATACTCTCATAAATATATACTATTTATACTATAATATGATTGTATATATTTATGAGAGTAATTTCTTGGTTTCCTTGGTTTTTTAGTCTGTTTGTACATCCTTGGCAGACTACTATCCTTATTTCAGCACCAAAGGACTTCACCCGCCTCCAAAGAGCACTTGACTGGTTCCCATTTTTGACACTTTCACATCCATGTGGCGCTCCCCAACTTCATTATTTTTATTTAAAACAAAACTCCCCGTTTTATTCTTCATAAAAACTGCTAACCCTGTAGTTTAGATTTATTAAAATATATTATGAAACAAGAAACAAAAACGTGCCTAAAACTGAAAAAAGCATCTAACAGTATCAAAAACTTGACTAAAAGTGACATAAACTGAGCTAAAAGCGACAACTAAAACTACAAAAACGTGATTAAGTGACAAAAACAGCACTAACGTCAAAATTGAGATTAAATGTGACAAAAACACTACTAAAAGCAACAAAAAAACCTTGACAAAAAACAACAAAAATGTTTGTCAGTTCATATTTCAGTCTTTTGTCAATTCTCCTGGTTTTGTTTAAAATGTGAACTTTGAGCAAAGTCCTGTTATTAAAACATACATCGCAAATCTAATTACAATCATAAAAAACATCACAATTAGATGTTTTTCCCAAATGATGCAGCTCTTTTATGGATTAATAATAGACTTACTCTGAATGTACTTTTTTTTTTAACAGCAAAACAGACATAATTCAACAGATCTGACGACAAAACAAACTAAAGAGCTGCTGAGGCTTCTCTGCTCGATCACTGTGTGAAATGTGAGCGACCAAAATGACCCTGACGAGGCATCTGAAGTTATTTTGCGCCTGGCACTAAACAGGAAGTGGTGGGGGAAGTCTTGTAGTATTTCCTCATTTTTGGCAGGTCCAACACAAACACAATTTGAAGACACAACATGAAGATTTGACAGAACAGCACTGAAAACAGAGCGACAACGAGTACTGGTTTAATGAAATAAGAAATATGGAATAAGTGGATAGATGTGGGCCATATATCAAATTTGAAATAATATCGTGAATGTTGTTTTGAAGATTTGAATCAAGTTGAAAAAAGTTATGTTGTAAACTTTAATAAGGGTATACGGTGATATTGCTGCACTTTTGTGAATAATGTTAGAGACTTTTCACATTTGTCTCATAATTAAACCTCAAATTAAACATTTCCATCCACAAGTCCATATGAAGGTTCTCATGTTTTTTAATTATAACTTGGTTTGATGGGAGGGCACCTGTGGTAAATATTTATCATAGTTTTACATTTGTGAAGTTGCAGTTTGTGAAAAAATGTTGAAAAATAAAAGTCTAAAATGACAGGAAGCAGTGATGAGTTCTAAAATGCAATCCCTCTGTGATGTCATTAAAAAGCGACGCGCCATCGAAAATACAGAGACAGTTAACGCTCGACTGAAACATTTTTCTGACAGTTTAAACGCTCATTCAACAAAATAAAGGTGTTATCAGGTATTATTTATTGTCAAATCATAACTATTGTGTAATTTATATGGATTTTGGCCCTTGTCTTCAAAATGGTTGCTAGGTAACAGTTGCTAGGTCATATTTGCTGCTCATCTTCAACCAGGAAGTAACATTATAAACATTACGAAAACTGTCAAACTGGGGACAAATGGGCAAAATGTTTAGTAAAATCATGCTCTCTGTCGTATAGACGTTAAAGTCATGTTCTAATACATGTTTTTTTTACATTTCAGCCATAACATGGTCTGACTATCGTTATCAAGATACTCGAAAAAGATTGTGATTCTCATTTTTGTCAATATTGGTCAGCACAAATAGTGGACTGAATATCTCTCATCATAAAACACAATGCTGTTATGAGTAAGAGCAGAGTTGTAATTGACTCTTTAATACATTTAAGCAAGCTTTGTTTGTTTGTTGGTGCCAAAAGAATCGATGTTAAAGCAGGAATCAAAATGACTCATTAGAACACGTATCAGAACTAATAAAAAACATAAAAATTACAACGTTGGAAGGTTTTAGAAAGGTAACGGCTAGTAGAAGAGCACATGGTGACAGTAATGAAAAAACCCATATTATGCGTTCAAAATTTAGTCTAAAATGTCTTTAAAAAAGTGTAATTTTATTATCAATGAGATACTGAAATCACCATCAATTAAAAGTCTTTGCCTTACTATTGACATTTAGTGTAAAGTTTTATAATCGTGACAACAAGACCTCGCGATAATAACCAAATTGACAAATCATTTCATAAATGATGGAAGAAGAATATTTTTGGGGGTCAATATTTATCCTTTTTTTTGTATAATAGGAGAACTTTTTGTTAATTTTAGTGCCACAATTGGATTTGCGCTGTGGACATTTGAATAAATAACTTGTATGAAGTATTGCAGATCATGTTTTTATTGATATTGTACATTTAGAATAGTTTTTAGAGAAGTAGTTTTAGTAGTATTGTCTACATTTTCTTCAGAAATAGATCCCACTTCAAAATTTGTTGACACCACAAGTTTATCGCCCGTTTTCTTGCACATTTTCCGATGACAACCTTCTACAAATCACACAAATAGATCGAAATAATCACACCGTTTATCACAACTTATTTGGTATTTATTGAAATGAAAGGCTCACCGTAGACGCTGAGTGAGGAAGCTCGAGTCCTGCTGTGTTCTGCGCGGCCGCTCACAAGTCAAACATGGAAATCTGCAAAAACAAACCCACGCGTAAATAACAAAATGTGTTTCGCTCACAAACAAACAAATAAACAAGAGCACAGTTTCTGAACAGCCGGTCCCTTCAGAGCAACACAGGCGCTTTTGATTCGGGGGCAAACATAGTCCTGCTTTTTGGTGGCCACGGTTTTCGTGCGAGTTCTTGCAAGTCACAAACTCAAAAAGGAGCACTAACGGAACAGAGGAACAGCAAACAGACTGATCTCACCCAGAAATGGACTCTTTACACATAAATTCAAACACAAACTGAGTGAATAAGCGGCTGATATAATATACTTTGGAGGTTCTAAGCTGTAAACATGTAGGGAACAATTAACTAAATCTGAAATACACTTTACCCAATACCTCACAGAACGAAATGCAAAGAATGCTAATAAATGTTTGACAGTTCACAGCAGTGTTCAATTTGTCGACTAAAATATTTTCTTCATTTATTAATTTTATTTTATTTATTTTTTTTTGGTCGGGACAGTGCATGTTAATGAACATACATGATATACATGCTGTAAACACACCAGATTGTAGCCTTGGGCTAATTTCCATCTGTTGTCCCGCATTCACTCTCATTCATTCACACACAGACAGACAAGGACAAACAACCATTCACTCTCACATTCATCCACTACGGGCAATTTAGAGTTGTCAATTAACCTACACAGTCATGTCTTTGGACGGTGGGAGGAAGCCGGAGAACCCGGAGAGAACCCACGGTACCACGGGGAGGACATGCAGACTCCACCCAGAGAGATCGTGTGATGTTGGTCTGGTCCGGGATTCGAACCCACGATCTCCTTATTGGGAGGCAGAAGCTCTAACCGCTCTGCCACCGTGCACCCCGGCATCATAATATCATCATAATATTTATCAGTGAAATTTTGGCTGACTAAAACTAAATTAAAAAAGTAATCATAAAGACTACAATTATGACAAAATATATGTATTTTTGTCAACTAAAGCCAGCAAATAAAATACTAATATGTTCATCAAATATTAAAAACTTAAGATGAATGAATAAAAGAGGAGTCGAGGTTTAAGTTCCACTTTTCAGTCCGGGAGCCTCAAACTTAGGGCTGGGCAGGATGAGAAAAAAAGTTTATTTTTTCCCGTCATATTGATCTATCTCAATTTTTCTATTTGATTTTATTTAATCTTATAAAAACTAAACAAAAATGTCTTTCAGTAATGATTTCATGAACATAAACTAGACATCATTTTAATCTGTGCCATTTAACACAAACAATTATCACGTTTCTTCCTCCAAAGTCTGACATCTGTTCAAAACCACATGTTTCACTGATTCAAAAACCTCACTCAGATCATCGTCAATTAGACATCACTGAAGCTCGATCTTTAGATTAATTGTCAAGCTCTAAACAAACTCAGCGTCCAAGAAACCCATCTGTACATGTTCATGAAGCAATGCAGTACAATTTAATAAAATGTTTAAAATCCTTCTGCTAGAACTACAGTATTATGCATTTAGGGCTGCACAAGTAATCGAAATTGCTATTTTATTTCTTCTACAAACAACAAAATATCCTGTTTTATTCTGCATAGAAAACTGCTAACCCTGTAGTTTAGATTTGTACAAATATGTTCTGAAATACAAGTGAGTTTTTGTATAGTTTGTCAAATCAGTTTAAAATGTGGACTTTGAACAGAATCTTATTAAAACATGAACTTGCCAGAAAAATCACAATTCACAGTTTTTCCCAAAGCGCTAGCATTTAGTCGACTAAATGAACGTGACATCGACTAAACGTGTCAAAAAACAAAGACTAAAACCAAATTACATTACATATATACATTTACAATCAACATTAACACTGGTTCACGGCTATTGTGTCTCTTCAGGGACACATTAAACACACCCAGTTGAATAAGTGTGTGATTAATAAAAATGTGATCTGTCGGCTCAAGAAGAACAAAAACTAATATCAAATTCCTGTGAAGCACATTATTGTCGACTCAAATCAGCTTTATTAAAATCCAGTGTCACGGAAACGTTTTAACCACTGGCGTGTTTTGAATGCAGTGTAAAATGTTTGACCTAAAACACCCTACGGCGATCATGCATAACCATGTAAACGAAAACTAATGCATTCAATAAAACGGTTTGAAATATATCTGCATCAGGTGAGGAGGAAATGCACAGCGCTCTCAGCCCCGGGCGAAACGCTGGCCTTAAACGACACTCTGCTCAAACGGGCCACGGCCAGAGGAGCGCCACAGCAGCACAGCCCAAAAACAGGGCCAGAGGTCAGCCTGGGAAACCTGATCCGGGCAGGTCAGTGGAGTGGGACCAGCCTTACCACGGAGTCATCGGTTCACACAAGATCAGAGCGGTCCCTGAAACCCGCCTGTCCCAACGCTGAAGGAAACAGCTGTGCTCTCAGTTTTGAATCGCACTAAACATGACTTTTATAGAACGTACACATCTCTAGTGGTTCGCTCGTCGGGGCGTCCCCAGTTTCATCATCTCAGAGTGAAAGACTGCATATTTGAGAAGCCCGGGGTCAGAGGTCAGGACTCCACTAACACAAACACAAGACTCACCAAATACATTACATACAGCAGTTTCAACATGTTGGTAAAGACGGAATCTGAAAACTATGCTGATCATTCTGTCTTATATTATATTATGTGTTGAGATTCATGTTTCAATTTATTTTACGTTATAAAAAAAAACCTACATGCCAATAATGATGTCCGAAAACTGGGTGATTTCTAAATAACTGCATTATTATAAAGAATACTGTCAGCTGTACGTACCTACTACTTATTATTACCAAGAAACTAATAAGGCAAATTATATAAATCACAATAATTTGACTCACAATTCAAATCACAGTTATTTTGAACAATTACTTCTATATTGTCAAAATTATTGTGTAGAGGAAGTATAGACCAAATATATTTTATTAGTAATGTGCCTTTGCTCCAGGTTTTGAGGCAAATGGAGTGCACTTATAACTCTGAACAGAAGAATACTCTGAGTAATAATTAAAATCACGATTTATGTACGATTAATTGCACAGCCCTAGTAACTAGTCTACTTTCTGTGAAGGTAAAACAGTGAAAACATATCCACGGTGACATTTTGAGCTTTAATATTAATGATAGTTAAATAAATACTTTTAAAATGACTATAGACAACCCCACAATCACACCAGCCTCCAGCTCCAGACCAACCCTCCAGAAGAAGCCTTTAACCTGTGTCAGCGCGGGTCAGAAGAGGCGTGGAGGCATTACTTAACTTGAGCGCAGACGGAGCAGTGCCACAGATGGCTGCTTCCACCTGATAAAGTCTATCTGCAGCACACAGAGCAGTGTTTACCACAGCTCTCTGACCCTGGGCTCCAGCTCAGAGAGTGAGCGCTAAGCCCCTTACAGCCTTAACGTTACTCCTGTCCCGTGACAGGATCCCAACATCACAGGGTAAAACAAACAGCCCAACATGTACTTCTGGTACTTTCAAGAACAGCATAACACGTACCTCTTCATTTAAAGAGCACCAGCTACAGCATGATTCAGGTTACAGCTGGAGCCACAGAAAGTAAACAAACTGTGCACAGGTTAAGGCAGCAGAGCTAAAAGCTGTCCAAAAGAACAATGAGTGAATGAATGTAAGCTGCAAGAAATATTAGCAAATCCTGTACTTGTTCATTTCATAATTGAAGCAATATTCAGGACAGGCGTATCTAAATAATCACAGATCTTTGAGAGAATATGTTTGAGTTATGACTTAGGCTTTGACGTGGTTTACTAGACTTGAGCCCACACACTTGTTTTTACAGACAGACGCTGCCACGTTCATTTGCAGAAGTAAAAGTTAGATAGCGTCAAACATGATATTGGAATTCGAATCTACTCTTTTTCTTTTATAAAATACAAACTTCTTTGGTCATACGAATGCTATAAATGTTATGTTATTGATGCATGTTCCAATCTGTACAATCATATCTTAAAACAACAATAATGCACCAGATAAATGAGAAGAGTACTAATGTATGATGACCTATCGTGACTATTTAGAATGGGAAACATAAGGAATATATAACTAAGACGAGTAGGAAACATAATTTAATACACGATTTGACGAGACAATTTTTGCAGTTGATTCAGAATCGGCTCATGCTAACCCGCTAGCAGCTTCTGATCACCGAGGCTGTGCTTTTAAAAGCACAGAGATTTGAAGAGCTGAACGATTCCACGTTACAATAGTGTCGGAAACCACATGGCGTTTAATGAACAAAGGTGAAATATTGGGGGATGATCTTAGAGACGAGGGCGCAGATGGACTACACATGCTAACGTTGGCTAGTGATGCTAGCGTAGCTCTCGGCTGCTTCTGTTTTTGTTGTTATGAAGATGGAGGGCGGACCCCAAACCCGAGGCCTCCGTCAAAACACACCGAGCAGAGGACTCCACCGGCTCAACACTCACCCGGAAAAGACGCGACGAAAGCCCCGAGCCGCCGATTCATCCACAGTCCGTGCAGCTGTTTAGCAGCAAACAAACGTCGATCAAATAAAGATTAGTCATATCCAGCTTCACTGCGTCCCTTTGCAACACCGACCCGTCGCCATCGCCGCGAATCTCCAGCCCGACACCGACGTGACGGCAGCGTGACGCGTGACGCCATCGCGCTAAAGTAGCGTTGTGGGCGGGGGAGGGGCGGGACACCACGTGGTACAGGCATGTAAACACTACACACCACGATCACTGTAAACAAACGCTCGTCTCTAATCCTCTTTACAAAGCGTATTCGGGAAGGTTTTTTATTTAATACAACGTCGGCTTGTCATCAACAACTCTTCATAAGGGCACAAACAACAATAAAAACAATGAAGCTATTTGTCTAAATTATTAGATATAGTAATTTTAGTTTGATTTAAATTTGCTGCGTCTTAATAAACATGGTTAAAATTACAGGTATTTATTACACTAGATTCTATTATATAAGTAAATTGATTATGGTGTGTGTTTATGGTGTGTGTTTTTAATAAAAGTGAATGTGATGAAAGAAAACTCCACACAACAGAGTCTTAAACAATTATGTATTGAATGATGGCTTACATATGCAAATTCTTTTCCAAACTGTTGTCCATAGTTTCATGTTTAATGGCCCCAAACATTTCAGCCCAAACTAAAGATACAGTTTATTGGCTCACAGCTGACTTTACAAAGGAAACATGTTCATAGTGATAAACAACTGTCAGGGTTTTACATTTATGCATTCAGTCAAATTAGTTTATGACCAGTTATCTTAATTTAGTGACTCATGTCAATTAAAAAATAAATCATCTTTGTACGGGCTCCTTTTAGAAAAAGCTTTGCTTTGAAACAAAAGCCCAATACAATAATCACACTGCACCACAAGGCATTAGTCCAGAGGGACAATGCAGAGACGTCTGATATGGCACAAAAACAGTACTTTTAAATATTCATGACTTACTGGATCAGGTCTAAACTGTTTAGTTTCAGGAGATAGAGAGCCAAATGGATCAGCTGCACCATGCAGGATGTAAAGACTTAAGTGCTGATTAATGTCTCTGTGCAAGAACAACACAAAACACACGTTTCCTTCTGAGGGCGTCGCATGCAAAACAATGAGGTGACTTTACATGAGATAATGTCAGAATAAATACATTTCTTCTTAAGTCAAATGTCCATGTATTGAGTATTAGACGATGAGGTCTCCACAAAAGAAATGCCACTTCTATAACCATACAGTAAATTATGCACAAAGGTGGTTGTACAAAAACCAGAGAAAGTTGCAGTGGCTCCAAGAAAAACATAATGAGTATTTTAGAGAGCAAAGTCTATGGATCTAAACCCATCAGCCTTATCCTGCTTCAACCAACACTGGACTTTGACACATCTTCAATCAATTACAAAACAGTCGAGTTGTGCCTCAAACGTACGCACAACTTCGACAGTCCCTTTAACATATCATTTATACACCGCGTATTGTTTGTCATAGTCACCACCAATGAGGAGAGCAGACTGTTTCAGTAAAGCTTTAAAAAGCAAGACTACCCTGAGAGAAGGTCTAAAATGTGGGCGAGCCTGCCAGACCAGAACTGGCTTCAATGGGTTTGGTTTTATTAAATCTGTACACTCTATTTCAATATAGTCAGCACAATTTGTTCCAAGACTGAAAGATATTACTATTATTATTTTAGTAATTGTGTAATATATAGCTCTACATAATACAATCCAAGTCTTCGGAACTATGTAGACATGTGCAAGTGTTACTACTGATTTCAACGATAACAGTAAAGGCAAAGACTTGTGGACACTAAGTTAGGATAATGTTGATATTTGAGATTTCTCCTCACAATTATCAAAGTCTAAGTGCTGTAAGTAGTTCATACACGAGGTATTGAATATCTAGTAACTGTTCTGAGTATAAAATCGAGGCAAAATACATAAAGAACAACTTTGCAAGCATGACAAAGAAACTTCTACAGACACAATACACAAGTGGTCAAAGATAATATGGGTTACCTGCAAACTTCTGTGTCACTGTAGATAGTGTTATAGTGTGTTATTATGCAAATGAGGGCTGTACTGCACTTCCCTGGATCACCCTGCAGGACTGAGATGCTCGGTCTAGTACTATTTCAAATAATCATCGACAAAGTGCGCTCACAGTCAATTATTTTAACTGTGAATCTCAATCTTCTTTATTTTTGACCTCCACCAAGGTTGTGTTGGTTATGTGAAGCGACTATACAAGTAATCAAATAAAGAAACTAGCTCTTTGTTGAGTATTTGCTGGTTGAAAGCACTGAAAAGAGAAAAAAAGTGACATTATGGAGGTTGTTCTGTCCACTGCATCTAGAAAGAAGGAACATTATTCAGTCTAAATAATAACTTTAATAAAATACCAACCACAAGAAGTTGAAAACTACTTCATGGAGACGATTTTTAGTCGATTCAATGCTCAATTTATAGAGCATTTACCCCTGATTAGAAGAATATCCACCATTCAAGAGTAGCCTTACAATTGCTAGATACATAAAGTGAATGCCTTGGCGGAGGTCTACTACTTCGCTTTTCGTTCCAGTGACTTCCTTGACTCTTCTTCCCCCATTTGCTCGGCGTTACATGGGTCGTGTTTATGCATAATAATATAACGATGACTTGTTTGCATGAAGTGCGTCAACAGAATCTGAGGTAAACCAGTGGTGAGTGTCTTGGCCTGTAGTGCCTTCAGAGAGGGTCCGAGAGGTAAGTCTAAAGTAAGATGTAAACTGTGCTCCTGCCCCACTACAGCGACAGCACCAGGAAGGGCCCTAACCGTAAACAGGAGGAAAAGAACACAAACATTTTCTACACTTTGTTTCTTCTTTTCTGGATTTTTTTGCAGGATTTTTGTTCATCTTTTTTCGCTCAAATAGTATCACATGAGACTAACTACAAGAGGATAAAAGGGTCAGGTGAGTACCATGCTACATCAGTTTTTTCAGAGAAGGCTATTGCAGACAAACTCTACAACATGTACAACCACATTTTATACGCGTGAGATACAAATAGTTCAAAACATATCACCAAGAAACTAATTTACATACAAGAAGTTGGATATTTAGAGTCTTAAAGGACTATCCCTCAGTCAGTAATAGGATGTCATGTTACTTGACTTAAACTGTCCAGTCTTACAGACAAAATCTGAAAAATTACTATTCAAAAAGTAGCAAATTTGGTCATTGTCTCTTTTTAAATAGTTTTATATAGTGCTTTTAATGGCTTAAGACGAAGGGGTCTTTTTTAATCTCACCCAGTGGCAATCTACAGAACTTCAGTGTACATTTCATGACACCATAGCTGCAAAAGTCTTCACGTCAAGTCCAAATACGACAGCTAGTGCCGCCACAAATATTTGAAAGGAAGGAAGAAAGAAACCAAAATTATAAAAAGAAACCAAACACATTATAAACATTTTGTCATTTCATAAAGTTCTTGTAAGGGGTTTCAGCCGCGTTTCGCTCTGAACCCCTTTTCCTACGTGTTTTGAGTCTTGTGGGTTTAGACGTTTACATCTGGAAGCGTGTACTTGAAGACATGATTTGTGACACAGTTGAAAATCAAAACTCCCACTCCAGCGTTTCTTCCCGGTTGGCAGCCCTCTCTAACCTGTGGATGATGTTATTGAGGTTAGCCATTTTTTCGTTGCGTCTCTGAGTGCTCCGGTTGAGTTTGGGGCTCTGAAAAGGCGGGTTGGCGTCCGTGCTTGTCGACGGCGGGTTGGGTATGGACGGGGAGATCGGTGCCGAAGAGGACGGGACGGGCGAGACGGACATCATGAGGCCCGGAGAGGAGGCGGCGGAGGGCGAGTTGAGCGACACCTCCAGGCTGCTACGGGACGGCTCCGACGACGCCTTGAAGCTGACCGGGTCGACGGGAGACTTGCCGGATTCGTCCCCTTCGTATTTACACGGCGTGGTTTTCGACGGGGCGTCCTCCTGCCTCTGGCCGGCTAACCTCGCGCCGACCGGATCCTCGTGTTCGGTTTTGATTTGCGGGAACTGGACGGCCGCGGAGACGCACTGGATTCGCTCCTCGTCCCTGTCCTCTTGCTTGACGTGGGGCAGGGCGCTGGCGGGGCGTCCCGTGTGAGCGGAGGGGTGCTGGGGTCGCCGCTCCTCTCCGTCAGAGTGAGGGGAGTAACTCAGGTGGTCGGTGTCGTTGTCCTGTAAGCCCTCCATTAGGACCTCTCGTCGCATCCGGGACCTGAACAACAAAACACATAAAAATGAAAGATGAGACACAGAAGTTGGATACAGACGCCAGTGATGCTCATCAAACAAAAATGGGGGATTGAGTTGATTTTTTAAGTTAAATTTAGACCACACGTTTCACTAAAACGTCATGAACCTGTTTATCTTAAAGTTTTTATTAAATATTTTGATAATTTCTCTCCCATTTGACAATTTTGGTTGGACATGAGCAGCAGATGTGACATAGACAGAGGTGATTCAAGAACTGTTACCTAGCAACCATACTGTAAACAAGGCCCAAAAGTCATTAAAATCACAAAAAAATACCTGATAACACCTTTATTTTGTGAAATTCATGTTTAAACTGTCATAAAAATGTATCAATTAAGTGTAGGTTGTGTAATGTCGCTTTTTGATGTCAGTTAAAAAAGCTGTTATAAAGCTGTGCTAGAGGCAAGAAAATCCATGCATGTGAATGTTACAGATTTGCCAAAAAGTTTGTGAGAGCGAGGAACAAGCTGGATAGACTGAAACACGAACTTCCTCCTATCATGGTTTGAAAATCAGGTACCTTTAAAGGACAAATACTATGCAATAAATATTGCTATTGGCCTTTATACCTGCTCTTCAGTACATTTACTTTAGCATCTCTTAAAAAAAAAAAAAGGTTTACATAAAACAAAATTACTTCGTGTCACTCTGGCGTTTCCCACGTCAGGAATTGACTCAGCTCCATCTACTGGCTGCTGAGGGAATTACATATGTGAGATAAACAAATGTTACTCAGAAGGATTTTGGCGAGGATTTATGAACAAAAACAGAGCTCTATCTATGACATCACAGGTTGGAGAAATTGAGAATGGAGCGTTTTCTGAGGCTCAGAGGGAAGGACTTACTAAACAGGATTCATCAAACTAGTGCAAATGAAGCTAAAGACATCTCCAGGTATGTTTTTGATAAGATAACAATGTTAGAACACGGTTAAAAGCTCAAAAACAGGCAATTTTGCATAATATGCTGCATATCCTTTAATGTAAATAACTAACATTAATTGCACCTTTAATATCTCCAGACTGTATACATAAGCTGAGAGCAGACCGGACCTGTAGTTGTGGAACCAGTTGATGACCGTGTTGGTTTTGAGGTTGAGCTGCGCCGCTAACATCTCGATGGTGTTCTGGGAGGGGTAGGGCTCCAGGAGGTAGGCCTTCCTCAGCGCCTCCTTCTCCTCGGCCCCCAGCACCACGCGGGGCTTCTTGGCCTGACTGAAGGGGCACAGGTCCAGAGAGCTCAGGGCCGGACTCACGCACTCGGAGCGGGCCGTGGGGGAGTCGCTGTCCGAACCAGTGCTCAGGAGCCCGTATCGCCGCTTCAGGTACGCTGCACAGATCATTACAATTCAGCATTAGACACATGATAAATGTCTAAAATGAATGCAAATAGAGTAAACTATGGCTGTTTTGATTGTAAAAAGCTTATAGTCCAGCCATTCTCCTCTGAACTCTGGCATCAAATGAACAGAATGTAACAGCAAAACAGCAGTGGTGGAAATTAACAAAGTAAAAAATGTTATTTAAGTTTGTTTTACAATGGATACATTTTTATTTAGAAATCTGTACTTTCTACTCCTCCACATTTTTAACTGGATTTAAAAGCACAAAGTCTTTTTCTGTTTTGAGACCGTCTGAAATGGCTGAGGGTATATTTTTTAGCAAGTTTATGGAGACATATTTCCTGAGGGTTTTGAGAGCAATGCCCAGTTTTGAAAAAAATATAAACATAAAAGTTACTTAAAATATAGAGTCAGTGGGTTTTGTCGACCGAAAAGCTGCAAAATACTTTATTAAGATCACTACACTTACCTCTTTTAATAGAGTTAATGTTAAAGGCTTTTACTTTTTTGTGTAACAGTACATTTTTGTATGTGCACTTAAATACTTTTACTAAAAGTCTATATGACAGGTTAGACACACATTTCACTAAAACGTAGTTTTAGATTATTTTTAAGGTTTTACTAAACATTTTTCCTATTTGTCTCCTGTTTTACAGTTTTTGTATAAAAGATTATAAAGTTGCTAATAAAGTTGCTTTCTGATTGGACATGAGTAATTCCACAACTGTTACCTAGCAACCATACTGTAAACAAGGGACAAGATCCATAAAACATAAACAACAGTTGTGTTGGATGGAAGTGATTAAATGATTAAACTGTAGAAATAGTAAAAATGTATCAGTTGCATTTTAATTGTCTCTGTATTTTCAATGGGATTTAGTTTTAGAGCTTAGTGTCATTTCCTATAATTTCAAACTTATATTTTTCAAAATGTCTTCATAAAGTGCAACTGATGTAAAACTATGATAAATGTTTACCACATGTGCCATCCCAAACGAATTCAAAATTGGAATAACATGAAAACTTGTCATATGGACTTTAAGTAGATTTTCATCTAATACTTTACCCTCTGTATCTGTACTTTGCTTAAGTTACAAAACTGAGTACTTCATCCACCACAACAAAAACTTTTTTTTCACCCTGCCCTGCTAAAACCTAAAAGATGGTTTTGTGTGAAAATCCAAGTAGATAAACAATGGGCACATCCAGAACCTCTCAAATTCCTTTTATTATCATCCTCCTGAGCTTCGGCTGTAGATGTCCTGTCATGACGTGTGTGAGAGTCATTCACAGTAATAAGTAAATAACTAAAACGTGCTGCACCTTTCTTCTCCATCTTCTTCATGGCCCGGAGCTTGTCCACGTTGTGAGGGTCGTTGAGCCACAGCTGCATCCGGACAAAGGGCTCTCGTCCCTTCAGGCTCAGCTTGTGCCAGGGTTTGGGCCGAGACAGAAGGTCCGACACAGAGCCCTGAGTCAGGCCCAGGATGGTCTCCCCAAACAGACGCTGGCCTGCAACCACACGGTAGAGCTCATTAAAGCAACACCACGGAAACAGAACGTTAAAACCATACTTTTATTAGATCGATCGTTTATTATTTTATTTTTTATTGTTCATTTCAGTTGTGCTCACTTATGCATGTAATTAAAGTCAACAAAAAAATCGATGCACCATCACAATCGAAAAGAAGAAGCAGAAAGAAGAAAAAAGACTTTCTAGATTCTCCATGGAGATAGATGCAGTTAATGCCATACTGTGAAGTATTATAGTCAAAGGACAGGCCGAGTATGAGTCAGGTTTGTGGAGATGCAAGCTCTTTTCAGTGCAATAAAAACAACCAAAATGTGTGCGTTCTGTGATGGGGCTTTAAATGAGATACCGATACTCTTTCAGTTCAAAAGGAAATGTGCAGATCTGTTGTGTTTAAATTGTGTTGGAGAAGGTAATATTTCTTAGCTCGTTAGAACAGGTTTTTGTTTATTTGTGGGAAAAGTTTGTATGTTTTGATTTAGAGAAATGATAGATTTATGGCGGCCGTGGAGGAAAGAAATTGCCAACTAGTATCATGGAGTTTGATTTTTTTTTTTTTTTTTTACCAAGCGTATCTGAAAATGAAGTAGTACACAAACTTTGTATTTATTAATGTATAGTATAATAACATCTGAGTTTACAATCCATACCACAATGCACAATCATTGTCACTGTAGTTGTAACTAAAGGTGAGCGATATTGACAAAAATGACTATCTCAAAAATGTTTGGTGTATCTCGATAATGATAGTCAGACGACAGTATGTCAATCCAACATAAATGTGTTAAAACATGTCTTTAAATGTATTAGTTGAGGTTTAAACATCAGACAAATGTGAAATGTCTGTAAAAATGAATCAAAAAAGTGCAGAAATATCCTCCTTTATGCTTATTTGAAAGTTTAAAATGTGACTCTTTTACTTAAATCAGCTTTTTTCTTTGTGTTTTTTTATAAATGACATACCCAATATTCAAATTGTTCAAATCTTCAAAACAACATTCACGATATTATCTACAATTTAAACTTTGCTAACAGTGTTTTTTATATAATGCTCAAAGCCACATGTTCCAACACTTTTAAATAAAACACACAGAGCTCAGACTGACCCAGGTTGTTGTCGGTGAGCACCTCTTTGACCTTCTTGGTGATGGCGTACGTGTCCAGCTCGGGGGACATGGCCACAAGCTCCTGGATGCCCAGCGGGGCGGAGGAGGGCAGCTGCAGCAGGAGGCCGTGGTCCGGGTGAGGGGGCAGTCCCAGGGCCACCGGGGGCTGCTGGTTCTCCTTACTGCTCTCCAGGGACAGGCCCACCGGCTCCAGGGGGCTGTGGGTGTCGGGGCTGGGGGACGGCGAGGGCGAGGAGCGGGCAGTCGTCGGGCTTTTCTCTGGAGGGAGCGAAGAAAGGAATCGTCAACTCTGTGCACAGAATCTCAGTTGGCTGCTTATTTTTAAACAGCTAGCTCGTTGTGCTACTTCTGTGTTGATAAATGGAGGTGTTTGTGGGTCAGTGCTAACGCTAATGCTAATAATGAAATAGAGCAGCGGTGGAAAGTAACAAAGTACACAAGTGCTGTACATGAGTAAATGTTGTAGGTATCTGTACTTTACTTAAGTACATTTTACAGTAGATACTTTAACTTTTACTTCACTACATTTCAGAGCAGTATCTGTACTTACTACTCCATGCATTTTTAAATTGGACTGAAAAGTATATATTTTTTATGGTTTTAGATCTGCTGAAAAAGCTGAGGGGTTTACTTGTTTGTGCATCTTGTTTTTGATTTTTCCCTAGTTCCATTTTAGCAAACAAAACGCTTCTCTAGAGAAAAATTACCTGGAAAGTTGCTTTTAAGGACCAAAAAAGAACAGAATAAATCAATCAAGATACAGTTTGATGCTTTAATAGTTCTCCAAACCAAAAATAATTTTACTTTTTAAAGTAAAAGAGATAAAGTTTTACTCTTAAAGTAAAATTTTAAAGGAGTACTTTAATACTTTTACTTGAGTAGGTTTCAAAATGAGATACGTTTATTTTAATATTTATATAATTATTTTGTTGCTGTATCTGTAATTTTACTTGAGTAACAAAATAGATTACTTCATCCACCACTGAACTAAAGGTGGGCAAAATATCTACATGTTTTAAAAATATGCAAAGTTTGATTTTGATTGATCTATTATGTTGTTTATAGAAAAAAAAAATGCTACAAAAAACATGCTTCAATAAAAAAAAGAAAAAAAAAGTATGTCGTAATCTTTCAAATAAGGATTTAAAGCGATATTTCTTTACATTTAAGATTCATTTTACAGGTAATGGAGATTTGTCTGACAATTAGACCTCTCAACTAACACTTTTAAAGACATGCTTCAACACATTTCTGTTGGATTGACTTAATACCGTCTGAATATCGTTATCGGGACGCTCCAAATAAATATCGAATCATTAATTTTTGTCACTATCGCTCACCTCTGTTTTGAAGCATAAATAATCAAACTAGTCGACTTGTCTAATCATTATAATTCTTCTAACTTTGTACTCTCCATGCTGGATTGGGTTTCTATTTTAAAAACAAAGAGTGAGAATTCTGTGAAAGTTGTCAGTGCATGGAGCATATTAAAAATGCACAATTGGGCAGACTTTGGAAAAAATTGGACGTTTTCTTTGAACTCTGTGTGCCTGAATTGTGTGTGTTTCTTTATGTCTTTAGTTGCTTTTTTCTGCTCTCTTTTGTCTGCTCTCTGTTCTTTTTGTTTTTCTGTTCTGTAAATAATGTATAAAAACTGAATTAAGATAAAACAATGAGAAAATTGCCTGTGCTTTAAATGTTGCTCCATTTTAATCTGCTTTTAAGATTGGGTGCTGCAGTTTTGCACTTTGGCCCAGGTTATCCTCGAAAAAAGAAGTTTGTAAATTAATGTTTATGTTT